>OU895879.1:21279759-22479759 GCA_917627325.4 Chironomus riparius | reverse complement strand
TCATAACATGCTTCATTTTCTGAAGGCTTATCGATAACATGGTAATATAAATTTGGCCTGTTAAATGGTGAATTGAAGATTATACACCCTCGAATATTCAGTATTTTTTGAATATCAATCAAAACTTTACGAGAAGCTGTTGCTGTTACTCCTAAAATTGGTGTATTTGGGAATAAAGTTTTCATATTTCCCAAAAACTTGTAATCTGGTCTAAAATCATGACCTAAAACTGAGACTGAATGTATTTCATCGATTGCAATTCTATCCAATTTCGCATTATGGTAACATTTTTGTAGTGCTTGCATAAATCTCTTGCTTTTACTCATTCTCTCCGGTGTCACGTATAATAATTTCATTTGATCAGAAGTTGAAAATAATGGATCTTCAAGAATAGTATGAATAATTTTTGTTTCTTCCTTCGTGCTGTTTGCAGAGAGCATTTTTGCAGGTATTCCCCTTTTTTTCAACGAATGTAACTGATCTTCCATTAAAGAGATTAATGGTGACACAACTAATGTGATTCCTTTATCGACCAGTGCAGGAAGCTGATAAGTTAATGACTTACCAGCACCAGTCGGTGCTACATATATCAAATCATGTTTAGATAGTGTAGCATTAATTGTCTGGAGTTGCATGGATCTTAATTTTTCAATGTTGAATGAAGATTTTAATATTTCACGAACATTTTTCGACCACGAATATGTTTCTATAATTAAATAAATGTGATGTGTGAAGGAAAGTTATGAAATATCATTAAAATTATGTTTTTACCATTTTGCCATTCCGTTTGAGATAATTTTTCTGATTTTTCAAAGTTCTTCTTGTCTGTAAGTTTTTCTTTTTCAGCTAAAAGTTTTTGTTTCAAGTTCTTTAGCCTATCAAGCTGTTCATCAATATCCTTCAGTCTTCCATTGATTTCATTGATTCTATCATCATCATTCCTCATGATAATTCATTAAATATAACTTAAATCAATTAAAAACTTTATTTTTATTTAAAAAATGTTGTTTATTTTTTTTTTGCGGCAAAAATGCTTTAATAAGTTACGTCACATTTTTATTTGAAAACGTTTTCGAATTTTTCTATAACGGTTTTTCTGAAAATTGTTGCAAGTAGTCTTTCTCCAATTCATGAAGATTATTTGCAGGAAGGACTAAAGAGTGAAGCGGTGGACCTAAATCAAAATTCTTCATTTCCGCTAAGGAACATGCAATGATTTTTTGGCTTTCATGACCAATGCGTGCAAGTCCAACAAATATACTATTTTCATCAAATGCTATCTCTTGAATTCCTTCAGACTTCTTTTTCTCCACAATCTGTAACAGTTGATCTGCAGCTTCGGAAACGCTCATAAATTTTGGTGGCATATATTCCTTCTTCTTTTTTGTCATTGATTCCAAAGTTGGTTCTTTGACTTTAATATCAAGTAAGCATAAAGTATGAAGACCGTGTTGACGATTAGCATAAATTTTTTCATAAAAACTATCTGGTTTCCAAGAATCTGTCCAAAACGGAATCGATATCGTTTCACCATAATGATACAATTGTAAACCACAAGATCCAACAGCATTCATAATGCTCGCATTATGAATAATTTGAAATTTAATTCCTCTTTCTTTGGCTCTTAAAATAAGGTCCGTATGAGTTGTTGCCGAAAATGGATCTCCAACAACCAAAAAAGCTACTTCCTTTGTTTCAGCATTATTCAACATTATATCAGCTTCTTGCTCTACAAAATCTCGGTCAGCAACAGTAATCTCCTTCCCATAAAGTTTCTCCTAAAAACCATAATTTCAATTTTTAATTTGGTAAATAGTATTATTTTTTTTTTTGTTTACCATTTCTTCCTTTCCACATGTCAAAATCGAAGTATAAGATTCTAAATAGACTAATTCACATCGTTTAATAATTTCTAATCCTTTCACAGTGATGTCTCTTGCATCTCCCAGACCAAGTCCTATCACATAAAGCATCTTTAGATATTTTTCGATTAGATTAGCTTAAATTTTACAAAAATTATATTCTCTGGATCTGTAAACGTAATATAAACAATCAAAACATTGAACTTCCATGTGATGCACATTGATGATTATACTTAACACGTTTTTTTCCCTTTTGAATTTCAGATGCTTAATGCAAAATATTAAGAAGTAATAAAGCATCTAAATTTAAAGTCTTTAAAGTTATCATACACAGTTTTCTCATTTCTTGCAGCATTTAAATAAAAAAATGGGTGATTAAACGACATTACAGTAAATTTGAAACCCCTAATTAACATGTGCGTTTTATTAATTTTTCTTAAAGGTCTCATCAAAAAGATAAAATGGGATAGTGTCTGCATCGAGAATACTTTAACATTTTCGAACAGACTCATGTGAAAGCCAAGGGTGTGGTCCTGATGAAATGACCAAAAATGTAATTCTTCAGTTCCACACCCTTGGTGAAAGCAAGCAATTATATCTTTGGACTTTGTCATGCAATTTGCATAAACCTTGTCTTTATCAAAATGAAAGTTTAGAGCTACATCCTGCATCGTTATGCATGTTAACAAAGGATTTATTTTCTCTAGTTCCAACGAATAAGAAGAAAGTTTATAATTTAGGTAAAGCTGAGTAGTTGGTTGCAGAGTATGTTGAAAAATTGTTAAACTGTAAATAGGTGATATTGAAATAAAACAAAATGAACAAAATATGAGTTTTTAATACTTTATTTCGTTGAGTTGGATGTTGCGATTTTCTTGAAAACCGCTCTTAATTTTTTCTTCTTTTTTGAATCAATCGTTTCAATTAAAATTATTAACTTAATCTAAGTCATTTCATGCTATCAAGTTTAATCCATTTAAATTTTTGTTTGCATTTTTTTAAAATTATTCTATTAAAGAGGACATGGATTAATAAAAAGTTTATATTATTATTTTGTGTTTGTTTTAGATTGAGATATTTAAGAAGTTTGATCAAAAATTGTATAATTTAAATAGTTAATTACAATCCTGGAACTGTTTTATAAATAGATAGACATTGGAGAGAAAATTTGTTTATTTCTGAAAAAAAAAGGATTAATAAAGGCATTCATAAATTATAGTAATATTTTACCTGTTGCGGAGAATTTTGAGGTGGTGTAGTAATTTGCTGATTCGGTGATGCTTGTTGACTTGATGACTGATCAATAGTTGAAATTTGTTGCTGCACATTTTGTTGTGTCTTTTGAACATTTGAAATCCTTCGATTTCCGATTACTTGAAGTAAATTTGGGCTATCACTTCCTGAAATCATCTTAATAGCCTGAACAGGTTGTAATCTTATGTTGCTGCCAATTCCTCTCGTCGATGGTGTTACAAACTAAAATAAAATTAAAGAACTTTTTAGACTTTGATGGAAATAAAAATGATGTGATTTGGAATTACCTGAAGAGTTTCAGTTCTTGTTTGAGATACAGAAACAGGAATGACATTGCTTACACTTGAATTGCTCAAAAATATTCCGGGTGATTTTATCGATCGTACATCAATATATTTTCCCTCTTCTTTTCCCTGCTGTAATATCAATTTATTTTGAGTTACTTGAGCAATTCTTGCGACTTTTGGAGTAGTCTTTCGAGCTCCTTGTAATGTACTCATAGTCATTGTTTGAGGAATCGCAACTTGTCGAACAGTAGAATTTTGAGCTAATCCCGCTCTAACAGGCGACAATTTCATATTAATTTGACTCGTTCCTGCGACTGTAGTAATTCCAGATGGCGCTGATGTTTTAATTAATGTCGTAATTTGCTGTCCACCACTCGTAGAGCCACTAGCTTGCTGCAGCTGAAGATTTCCAGATTGAGCATATGCAATTTGCGTTGGCGTCGTCAATTGTATTGGTGAACTCTTAAATTGTTGTGGAATTTCTCGTTGAAGCATAACAAGTTTTTGATTTCCTTGCCCAATCGTTTGAGTCGTTCCTACTTGCTTTATAAATTGAGCTCTTTGCTGCGGTCCGCATCCAACCTGTACCGTAACACTTGAAGATCCCTGTTGATTATCCACATTACCTTCGGTAACAGACTGCGTCTGTTGTATTGTACCAGCTTGAGTTGTTGGATTTATAGTTGCAACTGTAATTTTTTGTCCAGAGCCACTCTGTACTTGTACAGTTTGAGCAACACCACTACTTGAACTTACAACAGTCGTTTGAGGAGATCCAGATTGATTTATTGGACCAGTTTGAAGAAATCGTAGCTTTTGTCGAACTTGTTGTTGACCATAAATATGAAATTGTGGAGTTGTGACTAGTTCAAATCGTTTAGTTCCAGTAGCAACAACTTTTTGATCAGGCGTTGAAGCTCTTATTTGATTTGGCTGGTAATTTGATGTGAATCTTAATGTTGCATTTTGAAGTTGTGTCAAACCTTGTCCTGTTAAGCCACTTAGTGAAATTACAGTTGGATTTTGCTGGCCAGGTCTTTGAAAAATAACTTCTTTCGAGACTGAACGCTGACGAATTTGAGAGTTTGTAGAAATTGCAGTTCCTTGAGGATTTGGCGTTAAACTTGATGATCCAATTGCAAGTTGTGAAACAGATACGACTTGTGAACCAACTTGTTGTGGATTAATAGTTTGAACAATTGATCCTGAAGTTACAATTGGAGTACTGGTGGCAACAGTCGGTTGGATAGAGACAATTTGCGGCTGAACACTAGTCACAGTCGTTGGAGGAGATGTTAAAACGACAGAAACTGAGGACGTTTGAATTAAATTTGATTGAGAGTTTTGCATTGATTGTGGATTAATATGAATTTGTGGAATGATTCCAGTTAGCAATGTTGTTTGCTGTCCTGTTGAAGGCGATGCAACAATCGCTTTCATTATTTGTTGTGACTGCTGAGCAGATCCACTTGACGTTAAATTTATTCTTTGTGTTTGTATTTGAGATCCATGAACGAGAGCTGTTATTCCTTGTTGTTGAGATTGCTGTGATGTAACTATAGTTCCACTTGGCTGAACTACAATGGTTGCTTGCTGTGAAATTTGAGAAATATTTTGTGGCTGAGGAGATGCTTGTGGAATTGGTGATGCTTGTTGTTGAATGTGCATTGGAGATAATTGATCAGACATTAATTGAGTCGTTCCACTTGTTTGTGGTTTAGTTTGTAACTTGACTTGTTGCTCAATCTTTTGTTGATTTATATTTCTTTCTTGTACTAGTCTCTCAAAGCATCTCTGTGCGATATCAATCGGTGATAATGGCAAATCGTAACTAGCAATACCCATTTCAGCTAAAACAGGCAAATGTTTTTGATTTAAAATTGCATTGCCCATATATTTCTTTAATTGAGGTTGTTTTTTCACCATAGCTGCCTTAATTGCATCAAATTTCATTTTTGTCAATTTGGTAAATGAGTTATTGTTGTCATTCTGATACAATTGTGCAGTTCTTGGTGTTCTTGCATTTTTCATTGAAGTCTTTAATAGGCCTTTATTCTTTTTTTGCTTCTTCGGACTATCGAGAAGTTTTCCCTCTTCTCGTGGAAGAATTACAGCTTCATAACGCCAACGGCAATGCTTTGGAGACCTATATGTCCTCGATGTTTGATTAACAATGTCAGCAACAAGATCCCAATTGGGAGTATGTCCCGGGGAAATCAACATCAAATTTAATGGCAAACCCTGTAAATTTTGAATCACATTTAATATTGCTCGATCCTCAAAAATAAGCCACTCAGCCATTCCTTCTGGTTCTACTAAAGGTTTCATTGGGATTTGTTGCTTGAAATTTGCCATTGGCATTGATCTGATTAATCCACGATTTCTTTGTTGCTTTAAATCTTTTCTCATCTTTGCAAGAGCTGGAGATGGTCGATCAAATAGGGACCTGGGAGGTACGTATCCATCATCTTTACGCATTTTGAGTGGACGGCGACCATCAATGTAAAATCCATCATCTGTTCTCATTCTCTTGTACTCTTTTCGAACATAAATGGCTGGTAATTGTTCATCGTTCATAACAGAGCATGTGTTGTATAGAAATCTTAACGAATAATCAATATAAAGGTCTGATTCGTCGTCTTGTGGAGGAGTTGGAGGACACCACATCTAAAGCATTAAAGCATTACAAAATTGATTTACTAATTTCTTTAATTGCTTTACTTACCGGCATTGTTTCCATAGTATTTTTTGAAACCCAAATCTAGAAAAAAAAATCACTGGTTTTAGAAAAAAAAGAATCGCGGCTGGAAAGTGGAAACGAGCAAAAAATGACCAACCAAAAGATTTGAAAAAGAGACGATCATCGCAAAAATTAAGATTTTGGAGAAAGGAAGAAGGAAGTAGTTTGGTTGTCACTTAATCTCGCCCACACATTTTGTGTTGTAAATTGATTCTAAAAAAATATCCATTTCAGTTTTGCTTTTATATTCATTTTTTTTTTTTAAACCACCTTTAATTAAGTAAGAATAAATATTTGGTTATCAACAGAAGATCGAGTTTGGACTATGGCAAGGCAATCGCTGTTTTGGTGCCAACAAAAAGAATCACAAAAAAAAATGTTCAATTTATAATTTACATAATTGTTTTTTATATATATATATATATATATAAAATCCTCTGCCATCTCCAAACAAAAGCTTTTTTTTTTGTTTCCTCATGAGAGTTTCACGGTATATTGGAAGTGTATCAAAGGATCTTCTACTGATAACACAAATTATTTTATAACTTTTTTTTCATAAGAATATTCATTAGATATTTTTTCATTTCAATTAGAACACAATAGAGGTGTAGCAGGCTAGTGACACCAAAACAACAGAGTGGGCCAGAGATTGAGTTAGCTTCCAAGACTCGATTTCGTTATTACTTTTTTTTATTATTATTATTATTAATTTTTTATCTTTCGATCTTTCTTTTGACTTTGAAAAACTTGACTGATACGAATATTTTTTTGTCATCGATTATTAACAACACAAAACACCAACCGACAATTTTTCTTTTCTGTTCATTAGTATTTTCACCTGTATTCAATTAATTTTCTCATCAATTACTATTAATTTTAATAATATTACATCATTCATATCATATTTTATCATCTTTTGCATATTATAAGTATTTTTAAATGTAGTAAGAGAGGATTAAATTAAATTTGTTTGAGGCTATTCATTGATTATGTTTGTTTTTCTCATATGAACTTATGCTACGAACATTTTTTGAATGCATTATTATTTCAGGGAAAGTTTTAAAATTTTGACAATTTCATGCTGATGACGTGAGATAAATAAGATAATAAAAATAAATTAAGAAATGAAAGGAAAAAATAATACAGTAAATTTTTGCTCACGTCTTCATTTTAAATAATTATTTAAAATAAAAATAATAAGCAGGAATTCCAACAAAAACGGATTCATTGAGAAATCCTAAAACAATTATTTACATTTTTTTCTTCAAAGATTGTTCATTATATCTGCGATCAGATGTATTAAATAAGAAATTTGGAAAAATAAATAATGTCCTGTTTTTTTTTCTTCGGGAAATGCTCATATCGTCATCAAGTTTAGATCTATCTTTCTTCTATTATAACAATCATACTTGTTTTTTTTTTTTTTTTATCAAATCGATCACAACTGTAAGAATAGCACGAATAGGACGATGTGTGTGAAGTTTATCAAAGCGTTTTATTTTGCATTGCAACCACTCGTCTTGGCCGAATTTTAGGCGTATTATCATCATCATTACTAGACGTTTGCTGTTTAGCTTTGAGTGGAGGTTCTGGCATTTTTTGTATCCATGAGTCGAGTGTATGGTTATTTTTAGCAGATAAAAGCTTTTTATTACCTTTAGATTGAGGTGACGGCGTTGCATTTAGTTTCTTTTGCTGAATATCAACCATCGATATCTTACATTCTTTAACTCCAAACTCTTTTTTTACTTGTCTCTCTTCTTTCGACAAATCATCTATCTTATCTACATTTTTAATACTACTATTATTTGAGGTTGATACTTTTTGCCGTTTAATTGGTAAAATTGGACTATCATCCAAGGTCCATAAATTTAAATTGACAGTTCCTCTAGAACGAGTTCGTGGACTACTTGTTGTTTTCTTCTCGGCTAGTGAAGATTTTGGGAGTTTTTCAATCGTTGTCTCATCAGTAATTGTGCTATCGTCGTTTATTATTGTATCATCGTCTTGCGATGTTGAATCGAAATTACTTTCAACTTTATGATTTGAATTATTTGAATCAGAATCATTGACATCATTAGAATCAACCATAACGTCTAAACTGCATTCACTATCTGAATCTTCTTGAACCGATGTTTGACGGCTCATTGATGTTGATCTGTTTGTACTTTCGCTTGTCGATCGGACTGTTTTTTTAGATTTTGAAGAACTACTTATATCGCTCTTTCGACTCATGGCCCTTTGGCGTGGAATCTTAGAAGTAATTCTTGAATTGGGTTTTCCTATACTATCCTCATATGTTCGACTTGTGTTTCTTGTCGTTCGCTTGAATAAAGCATCGACATTTTTCTGTGGTGTTTTCGCAATGATCTTTTCCTTTTCATTCTTATTATTAACGCTTTTATCATTCTCTTTTAAAATACCATTTCGTGTAACAGTTCCATTACTGCCATTGCTACTACCACCACTACTATTCTTACTATTTTGTGATGTACGTGACGAACGATTTACATTTTCAGACTTACGTTTACCTAATAAAGATTTTTTATTGGATTTTATATTAACCTTATTAAGTGAATCCTCTCGACTGTACGTTAGAAGCTCACTATCCTCTTTTTCGACGTTTTGTTTCTCCAATTCTTGCTGTTGTTGCTGTGCTAATCTCTTTTCTTCCCACTCACGTTTTTGTTGTTCGATTTCCATTTCAACCGCTTTCAGCTGAACTGCTGCCCAATTTGCTCCAGTGTCCTCAACAAATCTCATTGCATATCTTTCGATTGGACTCAACTATTGGAAACAGAAATAAACAGAAAATTATTATAAATAAGACTTTTATAAACTTTAAATCATTATTATGGATATTACAATACTTTATTTGTAATAAAAATTTGATAACCAGAACATTTTGAAAATCATGCGCCGGAAGTCTGTTTCTATTGTAGTTTTATATAGCATTATATCCAAGAGAACTTTTACAAGACATGAAAAGTTCAATCTTAAAGGATATGTGCGAAAAAAGTTAATAAGGGTCAACAATAACTCACTTGTTCGACTAGATTTTGAACCTCCTTTTCTTGTTTTGTTAGTTCCGGTTCTCTATCTTCTGTTATTGGAATGTTTTCATCGAATTCAGCCAAATCTTCAGCAGCTTCTTGCCTTACAACTTTTGCAGCCTCGACATCTTGATCATCTTCAGCAGCTGCTAAGGCTGATTCGAAAACTCCCACTGCAGTCTTATCATTCTCATTACTAGCAGATGATGATGATGATGATGATGTGGTTGCTAATGTTTGAGTCAATTTTTCTCGCCTTTCTTTATCTCTGTCGAGAACATCAGCTAAACGAGCCGTTGCATCATCGCTCTGATCAACATTAAAAAGATCCTGAATTGTTGAGTTTTTGAAATAAGCTTCCGTAAACTTTCCACCTTCGATTGCTAAATCGCCAAGTAAACGTTTCTGATTAGCTTTCTTCAAAATATTTTCTTCGATTGTCTTTTCACTAATTAATCGATAAATGTGGACGTCTCTCGTCTGTCCAATTCGATGGCATCGATCTTGAGCTTGAGCATCGCACGTTGGATTCCAGTCACTATCATAGAAAATTACTGTATCGGCACCTGTTAAATTTATGCCGACACCGCCAGATCTTGTTGATAAAATAAATACAAATATTCTCCTATCTTCATTAAATCGTTCCATCAAAAGTTGTCTTTGTTCTACTTTTGTTGTTCCATCAAGTCTCAAATATATATGACCATGATAATTAAGGAAAGCTTCAAGCACATCCAACATTCTTGTCATTTGTGTAAAGATTAAGACTCGATGGCTCTCTGACTTCAATTGCCTTAATAAAAGATTTAACGATTGTAATTTTCCACAGTCGTATTGAATTAATCGTGGATCCGGGAACTGAAATATAAGAAAACAGATGCAAGATTTAAATTGTTATTACCACAAATGTACATTATTATATACTAGTGATTACACAAAACCCACTTTAAAATGGATTATTTTAAGCACCCTACAATTCCCCACCATTTCATGAAGCATATGGCTACAATCAAAGTGTATTTCATTGTTTTTATCATGCAATTCGCATGTCTATTAACAAACGGAAATACAAAATGAAGAAAACAAATTGCTCATAAAACATTCAAGTTATAGCCCTATAATTCTTTCCTTTCCTCAATATCCATATCTGATGACAAAAAACTCGATCGGAATCAAGAATTGTCAACAAAGAATAAAGTTTTTATTTTTGTATGAAATTACATACTTCACAAATGCAAAAACTCAGTCTTTGAAGAAACAGATTAAGTTTTAGCCAAAAATTTCTAATCGTTATTCATACAATTTTGAGAGGAAAATGCGTACAAAAACGCATGATGCAATCACGCACTCAGCATTTAAGACCCCCATAGTAGAGATATAAAATTATAATGTACACAATGCTCTAGAAGTAAAAATTATATTAAAGAAAGATCTTTACTTGCTGTACAAAGCCCTAGGAAATTAATTCCTTTAATTACTTTAGCACTCTTGCAAAGGTTCCATTAAACGAAATTATGTTTTTTCGAACCGATTTTGAGTGCAGAAAAAAATTTAAAGTAAAAGATAAATAATAAACTTACTTGAGTTGTCATTGCTGAAGCGATTGGATGCAAGAGATGAGTTTTTGGGCCGATATCTTTGCAAATGATTTCATTTCGATTTTGTTCGCTATTTCTTATTGATGGGTGCATATGAGTAACGGATAATGTTGGAATTTTGGCGCTAACAGCAGGAACGACAAAGACAAACTTTTCAAAAATTTCCTTCAACTCTTCTGTGCGATCTTCATTACATTTAATTATCTCAGAAAGACTACTAAATGCAGCCTTCTTTAAAATTTCATATTGGCAAGATACGTGACTTTTTGAATTGAATGAATACAGCTCATCATATTTTAAATTTGGATTAGAAATAACTTTACTGAGGAACTTCCGCACATCTTCGCCATAAAGTGGAGAAGCATCGCATTTCCGTTGATTACTTTTGCTCAACAATTGTAAAATATGACGACGATATTCTTGCTGGAGTTGTTGAATGTTTGGCAGATGAAATTCAGATGGCGATTGTTTCTCAATATTTTCTACAACACTTTCTGTCGAACTTTTACGCACGGCATCAATAACGGCATTGGCTAACGGTGGGGTTATACTAGTTGTAGACACAGGATTTACTATCATAACACCGGAATTGGCTGTTAAAATTCCTTGCTTCCTATTTACTAGATAAATTTGTCCAGATGATGATTGAATAAGTTGATGTGTTGCCTTATTTGAACGAACATTGATAGTGCCGCTGGATGTTGGAATTTGTTGAAGAGTAATTTGAGTCTTATCATCATCAACGAGCATAGGTTGACTGATTTTCCGCTCATTTTGTGTAAATTTTGAGGATCTCATTGCAGGACTTGTACCGATTTTTATTTGTGAGCACGTTGATATTTCTTTTTGTGCAAATGGTTTTATTCTTAAATGCATTTTACACTTTCCCTGCGGACAAACTGGTGGTAATGTTGGGGCGGAATCAATCTCTTCTATTAATTTCTTCGGTGTTATTAATTGTTTCATTCTAAATGCAACAAAAGCCGTTAAGCACATCTCTAATTGTATTAGTACTAAATTTAATGCCACTAAATCAATATCCTTTAGTGGATCATACTGAACTATATTATAGACCATTGAAGGTACAGTCATGTTAATTTGTTCCATTCGAAATGGTGAAATTGTAGGTCTTGTCTCAAACAAATTAGGATGATTACAAACTTTACGAAGTTGCATTAATACATTGATAACACTTAAAAGATTTCCACTTGCTAAAGTCTCTTTCGTTTTAGTACGACCCATAAAATCATCGTACAAAAACCTTTGACGTTTTGATAATCGACACATTACAACATGTTCGTATTTTTTTGGCATCTGTTTTTCAACTTCACTTTTAAGACGTCGCAGTAAAAATGGCCGAAGAACTTTGTGAAGTTTTATAATGATTGTCTCATTATACTCCATATTTCCTTCAACCATTCCAGCCATTGGTTTTGAAAACAGCTCATCAAATGCTCGATGTGATTCGAAGAAATTTGGCATTAAGAAATGCATTAATGACCACAATTCAGACATACTATAAACACAAAAATTATATAAATTAAGCAAAACAACAATAATTGAAAGTCTATAATTGTAATGTTACCTGTTTTGAAGAGGCGTTCCAGTCAGCAGCAATCGTCTTTCGGTTGAAAAGTTTAGGAGTAATTGCCATCGCTGTGATTTAAAATTTTTAATATTTTGAGCTTCATCAAGAATTAAATATTTCCATTTTTTCCTTCGAAAACTTTGATGGTCTTGAATTACCAATTTATAACTCGTTATACACACATGAAAAGCATTAATTTTTGTCCAACCAATACGTTTCATTTTCCGCTCCTTTTGTGATCCATAATATGTCATAATTTTGAACCCTGGACACCACTTTTTAAATTCCATTTCCCAATTCAGCATTACAGATGATGGCACGATAATCAAATGAGGACCCCAATTTCCTTTAACACAAGCCAAATGCGCTAAGAGAGCAATAGTTTGAATGGTTTTTCCTAGACCCATTTCGTCAGCTAAAATTCCATTTAATTTTCTGTCATACATTGTTACGAGCCAATCCAGACCAATGTGCTGATACTCTCGTAACGTATGTCGTAAAAGTATAGGAATTGGTGTAACAACATTCGTCGATGATAAAGTATTTCCTTTTGGCTGAATACTTTGTGCTAATGCTGCTACATTATTCAATAAAGCATCGCCGTTATCACAGTTTTCGGAACTTTTACCTTGTTGATCAACATCCAAAAGATTCTTTAGACTTAAATCCTCTTCTTTATTCTCCGCAGAAACTTCAGTCTCATTATCCGAGTCAATTTCCATTGACTCTACTTCATCATCTGATTGTTCCTGCTCAGACTCCTCGTTATCGGTCGAGTCATCATCAGAATCACGTTCACTTGTTTTTGGCGCATTCCGTTTATATTTTGCCATCAGCTCATCTATACTCATTTCGCCTTCAGCCTAGAAAACAATAATTATTTTCAATTAGTTTTGTTGTCTTTAAATTTTTGTAAAAAAGTTTATTTATTTATTTAAAATAAATCAGCCAAATGCCTCGTTTGTCATCCCGAGATTACGTAAAGAAGC
The DNA here is from genome assembly GCA_917627325.4 of Chironomus riparius. NCBI lineage: Eukaryota > Metazoa > Arthropoda > Insecta > Diptera > Chironomidae > Chironomus > Chironomus riparius. Next base: position 22,466,388 of record OU895879.1, on the reverse strand, counting down.
TCAAGAATAGAACTTAAAAACATATCAGAGTTTGAAATAATAAGTTTATCATCATTTTAAAAAATAAATTAATAAATGAATGAATGAAAAGAGATCTTGCCTTTAGTTCATCAATTTCAGCTTGATGATCTGCATTCTTTTCAGTCTTTTCTTGTTCCATGATTGTATCCTCGTCATCTTCATCGTCCTCGTTTGTAGCCTCAAATTCTTTATCAGATTCTTCGGGCGCACTTGACGACGAAGACTCGTCAGCAACATCAATTTTGTCGCGATTGAGTAGATAGTCTTTCGGCAGTGTCTTAAGGAAATCATCCAATTCCATTTCAGATTCTTTTTTCAGAGCATCAATTTCATCATTTGTAGAACTTGCTGGAATTTCTGCTTCTGCTTGAGCGATTGTCTCCTCATCGTCATCCGAAACTTCATTTGGACGTGACCATTCATCGTCAGAGCCCATCATTCGAGTTGGTGACGAAATACGACTTGAATTGAGACTAGTAGCTTTACTTGTTGCCTGTCCAGAAGCTTTATTCATTCCTTCGGCAACTTGTTGCGAGTATTTTTCAGTTTGATCAACAATAAAGTTTAATTTTTCATTCAATGCCTTCTTCCTTTTCGCTTCTAATCTTACATTCTGCTTAATTTCTACAACCTTTTCAACATTCGCCCAAAAGGTTTTTATTTCTTTGGCGATAAATGCAGCAATCCTCTTAAGATTTTGCTCTTGTGCCTTTTCCGCCTTCTGTACAGCCATTTCCTTCTCTTTAAAGTAATTTTGAACCATTCGTGCGCACTTTCGTGCTGCAGATTTCTTCCATTTTCTCTCATTAGCAAAATCTGCCGCAAGCCATTGCATTTCTTCTAAAAGGAAATCCCAATGAGTCTTAATACGTTGTGGCTCAGCCAATTTCGGCAATCGAGTTCCCATCCATAATCCCTCCCTTTTAAGCTCCTGTACTCGTTGCAGTACATATGCTTCTTCTTTGGCTTTTACAGACACGGCTGGTTCTGTCGAATTTATGGAGGGTGATGATGCAGAAGTCGTATGGTTTGATGTGGTTGCATTTGTACTACTTCCAATTACTATAGGTCTTCTTTCAGGTACAAGTGGAGTTCCCCCTAAAATTATGAAAAAGAATTGTTTATATTTTTTTTATTGCTTACAAGAACAAACACAATAAAGTATATATAAAATCATCAGGCATCAATATATAATAATAGACTATTGGAAAATATCATAAAAGTACTATCCAAAAAAAAATGAAAACTAGTTATGAAAACAATTGCTTGTCATTTAATGCTTTTTGTCGGTAGAAATTTCTTCTGAATAATTAATCATGCACATTTCTAATCTAAAATTGAGATTTTCAACGGAAATCAAATCAAACATAACAAAGAATCAAGAGACACGTACATCTGGCATGCAAATGAGCTACGAAAAATGGATTAACGATCACATCAATACAGAAAAATCAAAAATAAAATAGAAATCTTCTTTGCGTAAAATCATCATAGATGCATAACATGAAACAAAAATTATGGCAATCAAACATTCATTCCATATAAAAATTATATGTATGTTTGTATCAAGTCAAATAATTTAGAAGTCTTTCGACACATTATTCAATAAAAAAAGGCTCAAAACAAGAAAGAAAGGAACAGAAAAAAAACAGCATAAAAACAAATAGGAAGAAATTATTGAAGGTGCTCTGACCTGGCACCAATGGCTTATTGAGAGAATTTCCAATTGTGGGTGAACTATGTATTTGGCCAAAAATCATTCCATGACGTCCTCCTTGAGGTTTGCCTGGAACTTGACCTAAAAATAATTTTGCGAATGTGACAGTAACAATCAGTTAACATAACTTCAACAATTATCATTTTAAGGGTGTGTAGTTTTTTGTAACATCTAAACACTTTTCTTTTTTTTTTTTGATGATACATAAGTTTTTCGAAAACTTCTTTTGCACAGAAATGAGAGAAATAAATACAAAAATAAAAACATTTTCGACACAAATAAAGAAAATATAATTGTTTTCACCAATTTCCTTAATTTTAAGAAGAAATTTAAATTTTGATTTTCATGGATTTGATGGGAACAAACAAGACGTGGAGAGAAAGAGGAATCACTTAGGTTGTATGCTTTGCAATTTTAATCTAATCAAGATGTGTTACGTTTTGCATGTATAATGTATGTAGCTTATAAGATGCCCGCAAATCAATTTTGTTAGTCTTATAACATGACAATATAATAAATACAAAAACTCACCTTTCTTACTTAATTGTGCAACAGCAGCTGGTAATTGCGTTGAAATAGCTATCGGTGTGCTGCCAACACCGGGGATTTTAATTTCAGCCCCTTCTGGTGACTGTTGATTTATCTGAAATATTTCATGATATAAAATATTTTTTGATTAGTCCAGGATCTTAATTTTCAATTTAATAATCATTTCGGAGAAATAATATCTCAGATAAATGCCTCGATTGTCTTCTTCGAGCTTCACTTTGCGAGATGCAAAGTGAAATCTCAAAGCTCAAAATATTCAAGAATAGAATAGGAAGAGCAATCAGGTAATCGGAAAAGTTTTACATCATTGATAATAAAATTAAAAGCGGGAAATGATAGTGATAGAATGAAAGAAATTACCGTTCTGAAGGAATCATTATCATCAGTTGCTGAAGGATCTAATCTGTACGTTTTCTTAAATGATATAAATTGGGGTATAGGTGGTTTCTTGCGCCATGCTGGATAATCCATCATGTTGCCATTCGATTGAAGGAAAAAGAGCTCAGCTACATGTTCAGCATGTCTGTAGATTTTTTATTAGAATTAAAATTAAGTAGTATTTAATCAATAAAAGTAATTATTCTTAGTAACTTACTTCTCCTTGAGACTCTTTAATCGTTGAAATTTGTGTTCTAAAATGCGCTTCTTTAGAGCAGATAAGTCTTCTGTATTACTTCCAGTACTACTCGAACTGTCTGTCGTGACTGTTTCGAGTTTTAGACGCTTCTTGGCGATTGGAGAACTGGTATCTAAGTGATTCGTTGTAGATGTGGATATTTGAGAAGAAATTGAATTTGTGGCATTTGTAGATGACTGATTCACAACTAATGGCGTTGTTGTTGCTGCTGCGGATGATGCTGATGAATAATAAATACTGCCTTGGATTGTATTTACATTTGTTGGCGCTCGAGAGACACTATCATTATTTGTATTACTATTTATTATAATATAGGAGGAACCACTTTGTGGGAGTGTAAGGATTTGTTGTTGTTGTTGCTGCTGCTGTTGCGTTCTAAAATTTTGAATCGGTATCGATTGTTGTTGAATATTTTGGACAATTAGTTGATTTGTATTTGGTTGTTGTGGCTGTTGCTGATTTTTATCGCCTGTCAATCGGGACATTGATGATGATATATTTAGGTTGCGGTATCAATATTTGTTGTTGAAAAGTCGCTATTGAAATTTCTTCCAACATTTAATTCACTAAAGGGTTTCACGTTATAAATTATCGCTTAAGTTTACAAGTTTTGCTCAAACTATTCTATTTAATTTAGCTGTGAGTGGTGAGAATTAAAGCAAAAAAATTGTTCTTTGTATTAAAATATTTCTCATAAATTGAGACGCTAAAGGTTTTACGACTTAATCAACTTAACATGATAAAATGATCATTAAACATTATTCGACAGGAATTATCATCTATTAATAAACACACAAACTTTTCAAAACTATTACAGTTAATCAAGTTTTGATTTCATATCGAATGGGGTCGTTCATAAATGACTTCTCTCAAAAATAGAAATGGGTTACCCCCCCCCCCCTTCTCTCTCGTTTTTGTGACAGTTTTCTATTATTGTACGGAGTTATCAGACCCAATACAGTCCCCAGAAATTGGACGTCATTTTAGATCGAGTCAAAATTAAAATGTTGGATTTAACGTACGTAAACCTTTATATGTATGTATTTTTTTTTAAAGATGGCGTTTTTTCACAAACCTCATGGAAATTTTTTTCAATTGGTTAAAAACACTATAAATAACATGAATCACTAATCTATTTCAATCGCTTTCAATTAATTACTCTCAAAATACAAGTTTTAGACTATTTTAAGTTAATTTTTCTTGCTTTTAAAGCTTAAATTAATATTTTTTACCAAGCCACAAACACTATAGTCGCTTAAAATTTTTCAAAAAACGGGAACTTACACTTTCTGCCTTATTCTGATTTGCTCAGCGAATTCATCAAAACTCATGAAAATCAAAAGATACTACTCTTTTTGTCCAGTTGTCAAATGCTCTAATTTCATTTATAATAATGTACATTATTAAATATGCGCTGTCAAGCTCCTGAATTTGTCTTGGATGACAGTTTAATACTGTTGAATTCGCTTTAAGAATAATAATAAAAATTTCAAACCTTTTTTTTATAGCTAGTTTAATTAATTAAGTTTAAAGCATGTCTCTAAACAAGTTGGAGATTAATATAAGAACATTATTAGGAACGTGTGAAGTATTGTCAAAAGATGAGGATCAAAAGTGGAGATTAACACATTATATTAAAAGTTTAGATTTAATGATTAAAGAGCTGGAAGATTTGTAAGTTCAACTACAGAAGTATAATCAGTGAGCATAAATATTAATCAAGTATTTATATATCGTCCAGTGATACAGCAGATAAGAAAACTATAGCCAATTATCAAGAAAAGATACTTGAATTAAAAACCCAAATTAATTACGTGGAACCTCCACAAAAGCAAAAATTACGAAGTCGAAAAGATGACAGTAGTGAAACGATATTAAAGGAAATAAAACAATTAAATAATGCAAAGTATAATAGAGAATTGCGAAAAGAGTTATTTGATGGAGATGATAATTCTGGTCTACGAAGAAGAGGTGCCAATGAAAGTGCTGAAAATATGGAAAAATATTATGAAAATATACAGGAGAAGCTAGGCGAAGAAATGATAGCATTAACGAGAAATCTCAAGGAACAAACTCTTGCTGCTAGTGATATCATAAAAAAGGATACAGAAGTAATAACGCGATCAGCAAGACTTACACACCAAAACATTGGGTCATTAGAAAAAGAATCAAAGAAACTAGATGATCATACGCGGAAAGCTTGTAAATGTTGGCTCTGGATGATGATTTTCATTGTTGTTGCAATTTTTATATTTATGGTACTATTTATGAAGCTTATGAAGAAAAAACAATAAATAATGCATTTTTTTTATCCATTCCTTAAAAAAATATGCGCTTTGGCATATCTGCTACCTGAATAATTTACTACCTTGTTAAGTCCAATGTACTCTGAAGTGCCTCTATGTAAATTCTCAAACATAGTAAATGAGAGGTAAGCGATAGAGCAATAGAATTAATTACCATTTTAAAGCATCAATGATAATTCCAGGAAATGTTTGACGACTTGAATAGCTTGCCTGATATTATTACAAAGGAAATATTTCAATATTTGTCATTTAGAGATATTTGTAATTCATTGCTGGTTTCAACTAAATGGCACGAATATATTGGAGGTAAAGAATTTTGCATGGACAAATTAAGGTTGAGGATAGAAGGATGGCAAGATTTAGAAATAATTTCAAAATTGTTGATGAACAATTCGAGAAGATATCGTGCGATTGTTTTAAATAATTTGAATCCCTCAAAAGACTTTCCCTTTATTAAAACCCACAATTGGAAGGATGTAAGAATTCAACAAATGAGATTTATGTCAACTTATGTATTTTACAAATATATAGCACAGTTTGGAAGTAGTTTAGAGGTACTCGATCTGGAGAAAATAATTATTGTTAACGGCGAAGATACTTCAAAGGATTCACTAAATCTTCCTAAAATAAGGAAACTAGATCTAAAACAAGTGCCAACTACAGCATTTCAAGTATTTTCTAGATATCCAACACTCACATCGCTACATTTTGATATTCCTGCATTTGGAACACAAAGTCGTTCATTGATTATCAATTTTTTTGAGAATTTTAAGCATGTCAATATAGAGAAATTATCAATTTGTCGAAATTCGCTTTATGGCTTATCATCAGATGCCTTGGCATCCATTGAATCAATTATAATCTCAATAGCTAAGAGGTTAAAAATGATAGAATTACAAGATTGGGGATCGTGTCATACTTTTGAGAGACTGTTTAATAAGCTTAAAGTGTCACACTTTTCAATTAATTTTGTTTCTCATCAACCAAGAATACAAGATTTAAATAATTTGAAGCCGAATAATAATTTGACTGTTTTGGAATTATCACTGCTCAACTTACCTGAAATTGTGTGGTGTCAAAATCTCTTTTTATTAACTCCATGCCTAAAGTATCTCTTCATTACGAAAATAAGAAAGGAGATTGTCTATCACGCTGCCTATAGCTTAAAAATGTTGGAATTTTTTTCGTACGCTTCTTGTGTAATAGACATAGCTACGGAATTTAATGAACACGAATATGATGATGTAGAAACGATCGAAATGGAAGAGGGAAAAGACCTTGGAGATGAATATGATTATATTGGCAAGGATGAAATTTTTGATCTTAATGGCATTACTACAACAAGATCTTTGGTTATTAAGCGTTATTCAGACTTTAATTCAAGTAAAAGTTTTGCCAATTCATATTATAATTACATTAAAAACTTATCATGTGTAAATCAAAACATTAAATTTCGTAAACGTGATTGAGGAATTAGCTGATTGGGTTATAAAATTTTAAGTGTCGTACCCTTGATTAACGGCTTTTTTTGTAGAATTTAAAATCAGTCTTGTAAAAAAAAAACCGGAAAATTTTCATAAAATAAAATTAATTTGAGCAATTATTAGACAAAGAAATGGCATTATTAAGTAGTTTTAATGATTCCTTCCTTCCCGGCGATAGTTTTATCAATACAAGCGGACCAATCAGTTCGTTACCATCAAAATATACAACAAATTGTGTCAAGGTAAAGAAAAAATAAAGGCTCGATGAGTTATAATTATGATATTTTGCTTAATTAACTAATTTGTAGCTACATGCATATCCGGATATTAACATAAGCAAGGAAATCTTTAATTCTCATATATCACAACAAGATCATCTGATCCTACCAGTACAGGAGACTTTAATCAAGAAATTCACACAGACATTGATCGATGAAGGATTAAAATGCTCACTGGAAGTACTCGAAAAATCAGAATCGGCTGTTCTTTCAGGCATGTCTAAAGGACTATTAAAAGTTATGAGCTATGGAAATCGATTGAAAATATTTATGAATCCATATAAAAAGGAGATTCCGATTGATGAATATGATAACTATACAGAAACGCGTAATTGGAGAACATCGCCTATACGTTTTATTGCATATCATCCGCAATGCTTTAAAATTGCTGTTGCTAGTGTTGACGATTCAATAAGAATCTATAATGACAAAAGTTCTATCGTAACGGTTTTAAAGAATGCAAAACAAAAATCAATTTTCGCACTAGCTTTTCGTCCATACAACTTTTCCTCTTTAGTTGTAGGATGTTCAAGTGGGGTGCTGATTTGGACAATCGATCCAAATTCAAATATGACCCGACCATTATCGCAAGCAGTTCTTTGCCGTCATGATAATCATTTTCCAGTAACATCACTTGAGTTTAATTATAATGGAAATTTATTAGCAACAGCCAGCATTAATGATACATCAATTTTAATATGGGATATCGATAAAAATATTTGTGTACCTTTGAGGAGATTTTCTGTTCCTTTTTTGAAGCTGCAATGGAGCTTAAATGGATCATACTTATTTACTTCAACTGTTGGAAATATATTTCGAGTATGGGATTGTGAAAAGTTAAAATCAGACCGATGGACTATATCTGGTGGACATATTCAATCATTTCAATGGTCGCCTTGCGCAAAGTTTTTACTATTTGTTACCTCAAAAGATCCTGTTTTGTATTGTCTTGGATTTGCTGACGAACCATTATTTAATAAAAGTAATGAACACGAAATACATAGAGCACTACCAATTGCCGATCTTTCAAAAGTCACAAGCGAACACAATGAATCATCTGGAGGAATTGCTCAGCAAATCGCTTGGAATGGAAAATATCTAGCTATATCATTTAAGGAATCAAATCAAATTGCTGTTTTTCAAACGACTATTCGCCAGCATCAATTACTCGTCCTCCCAATGTTTTTCATTTGCGGTTTAGGTGCCATAGAATATCCATCATTTATTGCTTTTCAACCATTCTATAAGAATAATTCCTCTTTTATTGATCAGGTTTTGACAATTGGATGGTCTGGTGGAAGAGTTCAATTTTATCCTTTTGTATAAATATAATTAGAATTAATGAAATAAAGATTCAAGTTTTTTGTCTATTTTTTATTGCTAGATATTCCTTTCTTATTTTACTTTGTATTTCTAATGGAAATTCAGTTACAAGATTATAAGCACAACGATAGCAAAAAGTTTTATCATAGTATATACTGCAGTCTTTACAAAATGCCTCTTCACAGATATTGCATTTTGATCCAATCACAATAAAATATTCTGTATAAGAACGTTTTGAATTACTGGATGGAGGAGCTGAAAACGGATCTTTCTTTATGTAAGAATCTTCAATAAACTCAATGTTTCTTGTAAAAGAAGGCTTTTTTCCATAATAATCAACCAGCTCAGACATAAAACATTCTTTGCATAAAAATTGAAATTTTTCCTGTTGCTCCTTTTCACATTTGCTTGTTGATGCTGTTTTATCGCTATTATCCATTCTGAAAAAGTAAATAGTTTTCACGTTAGCCAGCAGATTAGATGTTTTATGCCCACCAAAAAGGTTTTTCAGTTTTACAAGGATTTTCATTGTAATTTAAAGATTTTGCAGCCATTGCCTGCTCGATTCGCATCAATCCAAGTCCATAGCTTCCAGAAATGTTTCTCAATTTTCCAACAGACTGTTTCTCTTCATTTTTGATATCGACGTTTTCATTCATAACGATTTTCTGTTCGAAAATTAATGGCATTAATCGTTTCCTAACAACTCCTGTATGATAAGTTCTGGCTGTTAATTCTTGACCAATATAGCATCCTTTTTGAAAGCTTACTCCATTCATATATTCACAGTTTGATTCAAGTGGGAAGCTTTTTTCCGGTAATAAATCTAAGATTCCTTCAGCAATTCCTAATTTGTAACGGTATTCAAAGTAGTCTGTATCACTTCCTAAATTTTCATTCAGCTTTTCTTCCAAATCATAATCTTTGGATGCAATTACTCTTATTCCAAAACCACTGACTCGAGGATCTTGATAAGGCATGACTTTATTTGAGTATTTAATATCCTTTTCCAATCTGTTTAAAAACCAAAGATTATGTTCATCAGATAACGATATATCAACCTTTCGTCTAACTCTGTATAATTTCAAGTGTCTCATTAAATTATCGGCAATGACTGTATCGCATTCAATTAAGAACTTTTCTTCGTCCGTATTTGTTGTTGTTGGAAGTTTGTAGATGATTGAATCATATAAGATTCGTCCAAGTTTATTGAGAAATAATGTGTATATACAGTTTTGTTCACTAAACAGCCTCATATCATTTGTAATGATACCTTGGAGGAAATTTGATGCTTCATTGTTAGTTCCAGTACAACGAATCAAAGAACGTTTGAGTAAAAATAAGCGATTCATAATATTCTGTGAATTATTAGGACGTAATCTTACGAAAAACCTTTTTATGGCACAAGAATATTAATTAAACTATACCTTATGTATTGATTTTTTTTCCCTTTAATTTTCCTAATTATTAGAGCAAATTATCAATGTTTACAAATTTTCCGATATACCTCTATAAAATCAAAAACTACAGTAGAACCTACAAGGGCTTGTTCACTTGTTACGTAATGCAAAAAAATCTTGATTTTTAAATCTCTCTTGCACCTCTTTGTCACAAATGTTTTTTAAAAAGAAAAAATAATCAACATCTCCCACAAAAATGATTTTGTTCCTCTATTAAGTCTTACAAAGCGAAAAGAAGGTACGTAATAAATGAACGGCTCCTGATACTAGACACCCTCTATAATTTCAAAATCTTATTTTCATACAATTGAAAAGAAAAAAAAATTAAGAAATAAGTTTTTTAATATTTTTGTTAATTCTCGTACAGTTTAACAATACTTTAAAAGCTCCACATATATCCAGCCATACAATGATACTAAATTTATTGAGAAAACACTCGAAGAAACGCCATTAAAAGTGCAAAAAATTACGATGGAAACAAATGGAAAAGACGATTTAAAAACGCAATTTGTGACAAGAGAAGGATGTTATCGGTTACTAAATTTATCAGAATATTCACGACCGAACCGTGTAGGATATCAATCGAATCAAAATTCTCCACAAGTGCGAGTATCTTTTGTCTCACTGCCTGCAAATTGCTCTTCACAGCAGCAGCAACAACAACAACAACAATCGACAGAAAAAGGTAAAAATGATGAGAATATACCATTCTATTTTATTTAACTACAATAAATTTCATCATTTTTCAACTAGCTACTGGATTAAACAATAGTAATGGAAATAATGTAAATGGACCTATAAATGCCATCACATCATCGACTTCTCTATCATCATCATTCACAAATGGAATAAACGGAATACAGGATCAAAGTGATTGGATTTGCTTTAATTTTGGTAAAGAATTGTATACCTACGCTTATCGAGGAGTCAAAAAGGTATGTGTGGTATTTATTTAATTACTGTAAACATCCATTTTATCGTTGTATGTCAAGATAGCTATCTTTTTCACTAAACTTATTTTTAAATGTCTTTTGCGAAAGACAATAGAACGATTATGAAATAAGAAGCCAAAATTTATGTGTGTTCTGTTATCAAATAGTGTGATAAATTAATTGTTTACATTGCATACTTAATCACTAACTTGTTTTATGTTATGTGCTACTATAGTTGTTGATGATGAATAAACATTAATTTAATTTCCGATTAATATTAAAAAAAAAGAGTGTCTCAACGATACCTGACGCCCCATATTGATATAGTGTAGAAATTGCTACAAATTTCCCTTGAAACCTAATTAATCAATTGAGTTAAAACTATAGTCATTTCTCATGTATGTACTACACTTTGGAATCATTTTAAAAGCATTCATTTAATTTATTGCTTTCGACCATAAAAAAAATTGGTTCTGGCATGCTGGAAACATGAAATATTCGTGCAAATGTATATAGTTCAATGTATATAGAAAAAGAACATCACATATCTTCAGTTATTGTAAATTTCTTTTCTTTTTCCTCTTGACTGTCTTGATTGGAAATGTAAATATTAGTTTTAATTAAACCCTGTAATCGTATGTATTAATGCTTCATTTGTCATTTACTTTAACGTTATCATTCGATTGTATTACATGATCGACGTAGAAATTTATGATGAAATATGAAATCCCTTTGAGTCAACATGATTTTCACCATTTCGTTTTAAACTATATACATTTTACTCATGATTATGATACTTTGTAGGCTGCAGATCTAAGCAAACCAATAGATAAGAAACTTTATAAAGGAACTAATCCAAGCTGTCACGATTTTAATCAGACAACATCTACGAATGAAGGTGCTCCTCTCTTAGTTGGATTCACAACTGGTCAAATTCAGTTAATATATCCCGGACGGAAAGAGCAAGGAAAGCTTTTCAATGAAGAGGTACAATATCCTACTCATTTTAGTCAAAACATTTTGATATAATACTGATTACTTTAAAATTTTATAGAGATTAATTGATAAAACAAAAGTGACATGTTTAAAATGGCTACCAAATTCACCGAATCTTTTTCTTGCTGCGCATTCATCAGGTCATTTGTATCTGTATAATGAGGAATTGCCTTGCTCGCCGACAATACCAGTATATCAGCCATTTAAATGTGGTGACGGATATACGGTAGTCACATGTAAATCAAAATCAACAAGAAATCCACTTTTTAAATGGGCTTTTGGACTGAACTGTGCAACAAATGGAAGTAGTGTAAATTCATCGTCATCGTCGAGTTCGTCGTCTACAATAAGCAGCAATTCGAGTTCATATTCTTGTGCCAGTGATAATAGTAGCATTAATGAATTTTGCTTTTCACCATGTGGCACAAATTTAGCCATAGCATCACAAGATGGATTTTTGCGTGTCTTCCTTTATGAAACAATGGAACTTGTAGGTATCGCACGGTCATATTTTGGTGGATTTTTATGTGTTTGTTGGAGCCCAGATAGTAAATATATTGTGGTCGGCGGAGAAGATGATTTAGTGACAGTTTATTCATTTAATGAAAGGCGAGTTGTTGCCAGATGTCAAGGACATCGTTCATGGGTCTCAGTCGTTGCATTTGATCCGTATACAACTTTAACGACATGGGATCAGAATGATTTTTCGGACGATGAGAATCAATATGAAATGTCGACAAGTAGTAATTTAAACAATAACAAGAGACATAGATCTGCGTCTATAAGGGATAGCACATTAGCACCAGAAAAATTGATATGTTATCGTTTAGGCTCAGTTAGTCAAGATACACAATTGTGTTTGTGGGACATAACAGAGGATATTTTAAGACCACATCATCGGGTTCGATTAAGTACACTTGATCCAACACAACAGCAACAGCCGCAACATAATAGTAATATTCTTAATAGTTCAACTCAATGTAATAATAAAACTGAATCAGTTCAAATTAATGGTGATTGTTCGGCAAATAATAGCGGAAATGGTGATCGTTCGTCAACATCATTAATTATTAAGGACACAATTGATAGTAGCATAAGTAATTCGCACATTAAAACTATGAATTCATCAAATAGTAAATTAATAAATTGTGTGAGTGGAAGTAGTGTGGCAAGTGATAATATTACAAACGATAATTGTAATAATGGAAGCAGTAGTAGCACAAAGAAGGGCAAAGCATCATTAATTTCGGTTGGCAATAATTCCAATACTAATTTAAGTGCCACAAAAGTCTCATTAAATGATGAAAAAACAAATAATCATTCGACATTCAATACGCTGACACAGAGATTTACAAATTTTAGTTTTGGAAGTGATAAAAGCTCTAAAGGAAGTAAGAAAAATTTTACATTAGTCGGCAAAGGAAGTGGTACTTCTGTTGATCAGAAAGGAAATAGCAGTCAAAATTGTGATGGTAATAGTGCAACATCAACATTAAGAAATAAAAGTAATGGAAGTATAACTACAACATATGATGCGATGAAATTAATTGGAACTCCAGCTTGTCCACGTTTTGACGAATGTCCAGTGTTAGAGCCTTTAGTTTGTAAGAAAATTGCTCATGAACGACTTACAGCACTCATTTTTCGTGAGGATTGCTTTCTTACTGCATGTCAGGATGGTTTTGTGTATACTTGGGCGAGACCGGTAAGCATTCATGACTTCTATCTTAAATCAATTTATTTCAAAGTTTATTAATAGTAACATAATTTTCATGCTTTTTAGCATTCATCATATTTAGCAACGAGTAGTCCGACAGTTCCGCACAGCAGTTCTACCATTGTGTAATTTTCTGACAATTTATTTTCTTTTCATCCATCATTAAAGATGGGTATAGAAATTTTAACCTCTTGATTTGATCAAAAAAAAAACTACAAAATTGTGTAAGGATAGTTTTGTTTTGAAGATTTATCTGCATTACTTCTGTTAAAAAAAAACATGATGTGCATAAAACCAAAGAGTTTAGGAATGAAAATGACATACATTTGAGGTAGCTGATGATGCTTTGACCACATTTTAAAAAGAGAAAGAGACATGGAACGAGAATAGCATGTAAACAATATGATACACTTAGTAGCACTTCGATATGTAAGTGCCCTCAAAGAACAAAATAAGATTAAATTTCGTATAATGTAAACGAAAATTGATTCAACATTATTCATTGAATATTTCAACAGACTGGTTTTTCATCCCTTTTAAGAGAGACAAACATTTATATCTAATATCCAACAATGTAGTGCAATCAAATGGAAGTGAAATTGTTGCTGTTTATTATTTTACTTGCCTAATGGATTTTCACAAAAATAAATAAACTCTTGCTGGATAATCAGCAAACACATTTTTAAAAAAAAGTAAAATCTTTGCCAAAATGTTCAGATTAAATTCTAATAGAAAACGGACATCAAGAAATAATGACTTTTATGTTCTTCACTATACCATTCATGCCTGATTTAAAATTGAAAACGAATGATGAATTTATGATAAGATGAAAAAAAATATTAATAAATAACAAAAATAATGTTTACTTTAAAGAATTAGTTAATACGTACTGAATGATTTTATAATCAAGTCTCTTTTAAGGAATACAAAAAATAGAAAATCCACTTATATCTCCTTTTATCATTCATTCAAAATAACTAATTACTGTATATATTGAGAGAGAAGATTTAGATTTATTAAGAATGCGAATGATTTCCAATTTAATTATATTATTAAAAAAAAAATAATAAACATACACCACGTGAGCATATTCAATGGGAAATCTAAATATATAAGAAAAATAATAACGATGAAAATGAGAAAATCATGTAGCAATAAACAGAAATATAATGTTGTTCATTCATGAATGAAATTTTAAAGCAACAAATTTTAAAAAACTTCGTTTTCTCATCTTGCTGTTGTCTTTTGGAGAAGAGAAACAAGAAAAAATTAAGGAAATGCTTACGTTCTAAATGTATTTTTTGTTTTTTTCTTTCTCTTTAACTGTATTTAAATATTATATTTGGAGTTGATTGTTGAATTAATTCGAAACCTGCTGAATTTTTTATTCCTTCTTTAAAAAAAGGAATGATTTTTTTGGCCACAAATAATTAAACATGACTCTGATTGTAATAGAACAAGAAATTTGAAAGTCCATTTAGCTGTTTCAGTACATATCCAATAGTTGAAATGTGTTAATTATATTAATATTATAAATATATTTTTTATTTAATTTAAGAAGTCATAAGCATGATTAACAATGAAAAGTGTTATTTCTGTGGATTTTCAAATTTTTAGAAAAACAAAAATAAATTATTGAGCCTGGACAAAAGAGATTCAAGATGATTGATACGAAACTACATGTGTACGAAGAAACAAGTACAAACAGTTCCTCAAATAGATAAGCAAAGAACTGTAACAGAACATGAAAGTCAAGTAAAAGTGAAATGTCCATAAAACAGTGTAAAAATGGATTTAAGATTAATAAAAAGAGAATTAATTTATTTCAATGAAAACAATTTTCGATCTTACTAAGCCTTCTTTCCAGCAAGTCAGCGTTTAGTGTGTGCATGCAAAGGAACTGACCATTTAAAAAGCAAACAGGAATGTCAAGTCGATAAAGTCTTAAAAACTTTAGATTTTCTTTCTTTGTTATGTCAATCTTCTCCAATGTGTATCGCCCACAAAATTTTACTTCCAATTCCTCAATTAAATCGTCACAAAGTGAGCAGTGGTCATGGGTATAAAGCGTTATTGTAGGAACTTTAGTGCTAGAAGAATCATCTCTGAAAAAGACGTATTGAAGATTTTTTTAAAAAAAAAAATTTCAGTCAAGCAAATTACTAATTTAGTACTATCCATTTGATAAAGATAAGAAAATCACATGATATTTTCAGAAAAATATGAATTTTATTGACAATCTTCCGGCATAAAACAAACTTTAACGTTTAATATTCTTTTGATTTTGTAAATGCATCGTTTAACATGAGAATTTATTTTCTGGTTTTAGCACTTGCGGGATATACAAATGAACAAAGAGTACTTGTTATACTTACAATTTTTCAATCATAATACTCGTCGAACCACCACCACCATTACAAATTGAAGCACATCCAAATTCGCCTTTTTTCAAATTATGAGCTAAGTGAGCAACAATTCTAGCTCCACTCATTCCGATTGGATGTCCCAAACTAACTGCACCTCCATTAACATTTACGTTTTTAATGTCTACTTCCAAAAGTTTCATGTTTGCTAAAACGACAAGACTAAATGCTTCATTAACTTCCCATAATGCGACATCTTCTTTACGGATTCCTGTTAGTTTTAATAACTTTGGAATTGCTAGTGCTGGAGCAATAGGAAAATCAATGGGGTCAGTTTCTGCGTCTGCAAATCCAACAATTCTTGCAATAGGTTTGCATTTATGTTTTTCAGCCGCTTCTGCTGTCATTAGAACCATTGCACATCCAGCATCATTTAAAGTTGATGCATTTCCGGCAGTTACAGTTCCATTTTCTTTTTGAAAAACTGTACTTAATGAGCCAAATTTATCAAAATTCACACGTTTGTACTCTTCGTCTTCTGATATGACAATGTCAGGTTTTCCTTTCTTTTGTGGAATTGACACCGGTGTAATTTCTGCATCAAAAATCTTATTTTTCCATGCTTCAGCAGATCTTTTATAACTTGTAATACCAAACTCATCTTGTTGCTGCCTACTAATGTTAAGTTTCTTTGCTGTATTTTCTGCACAATTTCCCATATGGACCTTATTATATGGATCAAATAGACCGTCATGCACAATGCCATCAATTAAATTGACACCTCCGTAGGGCAGAGGTACTCTCTTCAAATAATAAGGAACATTTGACATCGATTCCATACCACCAGCGACTGTATATTTTTGAATTATTACAGAATCCTAAGTTAAATGAGTAGAGCATTAATAACTCACCGATAATTTCTTGGCCTTGACCAAGCATCAGAGTTTGAGCTGCAATACTAATAGACTTCATTCCACTGCTGCAAACTTTGTTGATTGTTGTACAACATACTTTTGTTGGTAATCCACCGAAAATAGCTGCTTGACGAGCTGGGGCTTGACCTATTGAATTTAAATTAAAATATCATTAAAAACCAGACAGTGACGTAAAATGATGTGAGGTAATAATTTATATTCTGGATTATATCATATTATTACCCATTCCAGCAGATACAACATTTCCCATAACAACTTCATCGATATCATTTTTGTCAATCCCAGCTTGTTTAATTGCGGAATCAATAGCTATTCCACCCAGTTGACTAGCTGATAAACCAGATAATGTTGACTGGAAAGATCCAATTGGTGTTCGTGTGGCAGAAACAATGACTACATCATTGAATTTGCGACTGCTTGAGAAATATCTCTGAGCTAATCGTATTGAGAACGACATTTTTGTAAAAGCTATGGTTATTTAATAGATTTTTTTTGTAAGTCTTATCACACAAAATGAAACTCCTGAGAACCGAACGAGTGATGATCTACTTCTCCGAAATATTAAAATGTCGAAATTTTTTGTGCTTTTTTTAAATGTTATTATCTTATAAATAGCATTTACTTTTTAAGTTTTTTGACTAAAATAAAATGTTTAGTAAATTGTAGTATATGCTTTAAACACGTGTGTCAATATGCACACTTTAAATAAAGCTCACAATTATGTTGCACACATGTTTAACGTTTGTTTCAAATCTTGAAAGGCTTATGATGTCAAATTGCATATGTGTAGTTATTATGAATCTTTATGCTTAATACGTCGGCCTATTTGTAAGTATTTTGAAACAGCTAGGTATGGGGGGGGGGGGGGGGGGGGGGGTTCCTTATTTGTCAATAAATTATATTATCTAGTGTTTGCTTTAAAAAACTCTTGAAAATCGGTTTGAAGAAAAATTCATGTCTTAACTTTCGTTTAGGAAATGATTATATGCTTGATATGCGCCTTTGTCCACTGTATTATTGCTGCTCGAACTTAATAAAATCTTTTTTTTTTCAGAAAAAATATATATTTAAGATGGAAATATGAATACAGACTTTGAAACGAACGATTTGAAGCGAATCGAAAATAGATTAAGGACTTTCGATAATTGGCCAGTAAATTTTATCGATAAATATGAACTAGCGCGAGCAGGTTTGATGCATTTTTATATATATAGTTTTTTATTTTCATTACTTTTTTTATCAATTGTTTTAGGATTTTATTATTTAAATAATTCGGATCAAGTGAGGTGTGTCGAATGTGGAGGAGTTATTGGACAATGGGAAATAGGAGATGTGCCATTTATTGAGCACAGAAAATTCTTCCCAGAATGTCCTGTGGTACGTCAAAGTGATGAAGACATAGGTATTCAAGTGCGTAGTCCAAAATATCCTGAGTTTTCAACAATAGAATCGAGAAATCGTTCTTTTTCTATGTGGACATCAACAGTTCAGGATTCTACTATTCTATCACAGGCTGGATTTTATTATTTAGGATCAGGTGATGAAGTAAGCAAACCATTTTTATTGCGTCATGACGAACATACATACAAGACCATATAAAAAGTATACTCATGCAAGTTAATTCAACTGAGAATGCTCATGAGAACATTCCAAATGTGCTCACTAAAATTTCTATACAAAAAATTTATGAGCTCAAATGAGAATTTTCAATGAGTACACTCATCAGAATAATTAATGCTTATATGAGCATAATTATTGAGTATGTTATTATAAGCATACTCACTTCTATGTGACACAAAATTTTTAACATTCTCATATTAGCATAGGGGCCATTCACTTATTACGTAACGCTTTTAGGGGTAGGGGGGGGTCTAAGATTTTGTAACAAGGAAATTTTTTTTTCATACAAATTTTGTTACGAGGGGGGGGGGTCTAAGAAGTCATTTTTTCGCGTTACGTAATAAGTGAACAGCCCCATACTCAAATAATTTTTTTTTTTAATTTTGTATTCTCATGGGTATTCTCTGAGTATGCTCATTGTTTGTTATGTTCATAATGTTTTCATTAATCAATTATACCTAAAAATTTACCTTTAAAGGTTCGATGTTTTTATTGTGATGGAGGGTTAAGAAATTGGTTAATAGGTGATGATCCGTGGGTTGAACATGCTCGCTGGTTCCCAAAATGTCCATTTGTAATTCTGGTAAAAGGACCAGCATATATAAAGAATGTTTTAGAGAGGACACAAAATTCAAATCAAGGAATCATTTCATCAGCTCCAAATGCTCCTGTTTCAATTGATGATGCGATGGTTAGTCAACCAGCTCAAGATGCTTTACAAATGGGATTAAATGCTGGCCGAGTACGCTCAGTAATGCAAAGAAGATTACAAATGACAGGTAGACCATTTAATAACACGGAAGCGCTTGTCGCAGCTGTGTTAGATGGTCAGATCGAAGATGAAGGATATGATCATGATCACGAGACTGAAGGACAAATAGAAAGTCAGGTTACAGAACTCTTACTTTCAGCCGTTTCTTCAGTAGCATTCAATTCAGATAATGTCGAGCAGGCCACAACAAGTTCGAGTTCCGAAACAGTAAGATCCTTCGTACCTGATAATATCATAAGAAAGCCACCGATTTCGGAAACATCACCAAAGTTACCTACAACAAATGACATGTCTTTTAGTGATGGAGATGAAAGGCGCCTCAAAAATGTTGAATGTAAAATTTGTATGGCTGAAGAAATGGGAGTTGTTTTTCTACCTTGTGGTCATCTTTTATCCTGTGTTTACTGTGCACCTGCTATTTCTCAATGTCCATTATGTAGGGAGACTATACGCGGTCGAGTGAGAACTTTTCTCTCATAAAATAATAATAAAAATATTTACATACATATTTAGTATATAATACATCGATATAATGGATATAATATAAAAAATAATTCACAAAGTATAGCACGATGTGAAATTTCTCTTTAAAAATTATCAATCAATTCTAAGCATTTAGTCAACTGCTTATTATAGTACTTACTAAAACACTTGATGTTATTAATGCATGTTTCAAGTGAGTAAGTCTGAAATCAATCAACTATTTAGAATTTACATAGTTGCAATCTGCACTTGTATGAATCTTTAAACTTTTATTTTATGATTTTTTGACATATAGAGAAGAAAAAAATGATATAACAAAAAAAATAAATAAAAGAGTTTAATTAATTTATAAAAATACAAATTTTTTTTCCTCTAGCATGATACTTAATTAATTAAAATTTCAAAAAACTAGTGTATCGGGTAGAAACCCAATGCGGATTATATTCACACCGTACTATCATAAGTCTTATGGATAGACCAAGATTTGCCCATCATAAGTATGAAGGTATGAAGCTTGATAAGTCAACTAAGCTTCGCTCAGCATAAGTTTGAAGTTATAAAGCTATCGCGTAAGCTGAGCTACGCTCAGCATAAGTTTGAAGATATGAAGCTAGAGAGGCAGCTGAGCTTCGCTCAGCATAAGTTTGAAGTTATAAAGCTATCGCGTAAGCTGAGCTACGCTCAGCATAAGTTTGAAGATATAAAGCTAGAGTGTCAGCTGAGCTACGCTCAGCATAAGTTTGAAGATATGAAGCTAGAGAGGCAGTGGAGTTTCGCTCAGCATAAGTTGAAGTTATAAAGCTATCGCGTAAGCTGAGCTACGCTCAGCATAAGTTTGAAGATATAAAGCTAGAGTGTCAGCTGAGCTACGCTCAGCATAAGTTTGAAGATATGAAGCTAGAGAGGCAGTGGAGCTTCGCTCAGCATAAAAGGTATAAAGGTATAAAGCTTGACGAATATGCCAAATATTCTTTAAAAGTTTTTTAAAAAAATTTTCATCCAAAGTTGAATTTTATAAAAATCACAGTCAACTTTTCTTTTAAAAAATTCGTAAGAAAGGAAAGTTTTTTGCCATTTCTGAAGCAACGGCTGTTCCTACCTTGCCCAAAAACAAAACAGCTCTTCTATAGAGCAGCACGGATCAAATGTAAAAAACTAGAAGTCTCTACGATGTCTCGTTATTGAGATTTCTTGCTGATTAACTTGCTTGCTTGCTTGCTTGCTTGTTTGCTTACAGAAAGCGTATTTTGCGATTTTCTCAGCAATGCCACAACCAATTTGAAATCTGTTTTTTGAAAATGATGTAAAATTTCAGGCACAAACTTTTCTACTTGCCCTTTTATAACCAATTTTGCTTTGTTTTCTCACAAAATGCGAAAAACTGATTTTTCAATCTGAACAAAACCAATAGATTCACACGTGAAAACGGTGTGAATATAAAAAACATCTTTTAATGAAGTCATTTTTAACCAATTCGGAGTAATGTTTGCAAACATGATATCAACTATGAAATTTAGTATGGCTTTAACGGAATAATCACGCGTGCGAATCTAAATATAATCTTCAACATGTGAATTTCACGGTTTTTACACAGTTTTGAACAGACACTTTAAGAGTAAGCGAGATGATCAGTAATAAGAGAAGGAAACAGAGGAGAGACATAAGCATCATATCTGCGTGTGTATTTGATTAAAAAAATTCTTAATTTAAAAAAGACTTGCGGGAAAATGTATGAAGGCGAGAAGAACACATGTCTTTATAGCAAACTCAGTCTTGTCTGAGACAGACTTTAGTTAAGTTGTGTGGTTCCATTATTCGTAAATTATTAGTATATCTAAATTGAAATTTATCCAGTTCAAATCAGTTTTAGAGATAAATTAGGCCAATAATGTCCAGTATACGATTTACGAGTTTGTTGTGTCGACCACTTTTTATTAATGGTAAAATCATTAGACAGTTCTCGAGTCAGCGAGCACCAAAAATTCTAATCACAGGTGAATAAACCTAATTCTTTAATGAACATTAAAAGTTGACATGTAAACATGTCCTTAATTCTGACATAATTGGGTAATAAAAAAGGAAATTAAAATAATCTTGAGAAATAAAATTTGCTCAATTCAGAAATAAAAAGATACACATTGAGAAAAAAAACGCCTTAGGAATGTCTAAAAATAAAATTTTGACAAAAAAAGAAAAACATTTTCCTTGAAATAAGAAATTTGGCATATATTGATGTACATTAAGCTTACGTCAAAACAGATTTTTCCTTCAAAATTAGAGGCTCGTCTGATTCTCAGTCAGCCTGTATATAATTGTTTCAATTTATAAGTGAACATATTGAATTGAATGAGGGAAAAAAACTCAAACATCAACGAAATCTTGACCTTGATCTTCAATTTATTTAAATGCTTTAATTTAATGTTTAAATTTTAGGAGGTTTGGGACAACTTGGAACACAATGCGCACGCTTGTTGCGTTCAAAATATGGAAAGAACAATGTAATTCTTTCTGATATAATTAAACCTAAAGAAGAGATTGTAGAAGAGGGACCATACATTTTTGCTGATATTTTGGATTTTAAAGGGCTCCAAAAAGCTGTCGTCACGCACAGAATTGATTGGATTATACATTTGTCAGCTCTTTTAAGTGCAATTGGAGAACAAAATGTTTCACTAGCGGTTCGTGTCAATATTGAAGGCATGCACAATGTTCTTGAATTAGCAAAGCAATATAAATTGAGAATTTTTGTGCCATCAACAATTGGAGCTTTTGGACCAGATTCGCCACGAAATCCAACACCCAATTTAACTATCCAGAGACCTCGTACTATTTATGGGGTCAGTAAAGTTCATGCAGGTATTTTTACTTTCATATAAACTTCCTTTATTTATATTTTGAGCCTATAGTAAGTTTACATATTTTTTTTAAGAACTAATGGGAGAATACTATCACCATAAATTTGGAACAGATTTTCGTTGTTTGAGATTCCCAGGAGTAATCAGTGCTGATGAACCAGGTAAATCTCTCGAATAGCATTTAATATTTTTAACCGCATTTGGTAGCCATGATTACCCTAAGAGTTGTTTAAAACGTTCTAAAAAGAGTAAAGTTCCCAAAGATTAAGAAAAACTTTAGAAATTTGGCTTAAACTTTATCTGTTGCTTCAAAGATTGAGTTTTCACATTTGTGAAGTTTATAATTTCATACAAAAATCAAAACTTTATTGTTTTTTGATAATTCGTAGATTTCAAATCTAATTTAAGTTTAAAAATTGATATTGGTTATGGATATTGAGCAGAATAAGGAATTGTAGGGCCTTAACTTGATTGTAGCGTTCTGAAGGTTGAAAATATACTTTTAGGAATTTAAGATCTTTTAATTAAATAAAAAACAGATTTGAATGATTTATGGTGGGTTTTGAGATAAATAAATCATTATGGTTTTTGTTTTTTACGTAAAACTGGACCCGTTACGGGCTCATAACCACTGGTTATTAATGAAATAAAAATACAATTCTTTACAATCAAAGGTGGTGGAACTACAGATTATGCAGTTGCTATTTTCTACGATGCTTTAAGAAGGGGACAATATAATTGTTACCTCAAACCAGACACTATGCTGCCAATGATTCATATTAAGGATTGCTTGAGGTATGTACTTATTTGTAGGCCCTTCACACATAAAAAAATATATTTTTTTAAAATTATGTAGATCATTATTGGAATTTATGACTGCTCCTGAAGAAAGTTTAAAGCATCGTTGTTACAATGTCACTGCCATGAGTTTTACTCCAGAAGAACTTGCTGAAAAAATTTCCAAATATATTCCGGAATTGAAAATGTCTTACAACATAGACAGCAGACAACTTATTGCGGATGATTGGCCACAAGTATTTGATGATTCAGAAGCAAGAAAAGATTGGGGTTGGAAGCATGAATATGATTTGGATAAACTTGTCGAAGATATATTGCAGCAAGTTAGGGGGAGAATAAGGGCTTGATAAAAATTGCATTTGAAAAAATTCCTAGAAATTGCGATTGAAATTTAATGCATTTCTTAAAACAAAAACTAGGTAAATGTAGAAAATTAACATTCTTTGATAAACAAACATCCTTAAACACTTTAAATCTTTTCAATAACCAACAATCTCGAAATGTCAACTTGGGTTAACTCCATTATATTATTTCAGTTGCATTTGCATTTTACTTTATGATATTATGTAAACTATTACAGCAAAATATGTTCTTATTATTAACTACAGTTAAATTTTTGAAGAAAAAAAATCGTGATTTCAAAATTATTTTTATTTTTTAAAACACAGAAAAAAAGAAAACGACAATAAACAATGAAAGTTTATGACTAACAAGTTAACAACAAAATTCTTTGAATTTTCGTGAAAGGTTGTCATGGTTTCAGTCTATTGATGATTTTTTGTTTTGTTTTTATTTTCAAAGAATCATTTAAATTAATTTTCATCACTGTTTTAAAATGAGTTTCACAAACACCCCAATATCATATCTTGATGAAAATAAATATGATTCTGATCGTCTTCTTGCTATGAAATACATAAAAGAACGCGAAGAACGTGCATCTACTGTTCAAAATATATTGGCTCCAATAACACAACAAGATGAATTTATTTTTGATATTTCTCGAAATGATGATGGAAGTGACATATCCGAACTATCAGATCCATTTGCAGAGCTTGGTGGAAATATTGTGATGAGTGCCGAGAATAAGCAAAAGAGAAGATTAAGTAAAGTCGAAGCAGATACTTTGGTAATGAACTCCTTCCCTAGATCCCACATGGAAATTCAAAATACTTTTCTAAAGGAATTAACTCAAGTGAAAGCTCCACATATCGATATAGAACAGATTATGGAAGATAAAGAGAAAAGTTTTGAGAGTGAGGATGATGAAGTTTTACAAGAGGTCGCATCTTCTTTAGAACAATGTGGTTAGACTCATTAATTTTAGGTGTCTCATAATACAATTTAAATTGTTTTTAGGATTAAAAAATCACTTGGAAGAAAAGAAGAAAAAAGAAGAACGACAAAAGCTGCTCCAAAAAACGAGATCAAAGAAAGTAAAAACAGTAGATGACCAACAATATGATACAAACTCGTTGTCTGGAATCTGGAGGATGTTGGATGCGGCATCGATGAATGATTTTCCTATTACTCAACATGGCTACAATTTTTATGAGGATAATAAAACTTGGGTAAATCCTGCTGAAAAATCATGGGAACAAAAAGAAGAAATTCGTAAAAAGTGTGAAGAGTGGTTAAAAAATATTAAACAATAAATCTTAATCATAACATAAATGACACTAATTTAATAAAAGATAACATTTCAAAATTACATACTTTTATATTTTTATATATATATATATATATATATATTGTATATATATATATTGAGGACGTACTGATTTTGCGTAATTTTTTTTGTTTGAAAATGATTAGAAAAATCTTATCAGTTCCCAACCATATGATAACTGTTTATCAAATTTCGATAATTCTCGCGGTTCAATTTGTATGTATGAAAATTAAATTACTTGTAGTGTTTTCTTCGTCCAACAGACATCGCAATGAGTATTTCAAGGGTTAAAGAAGAAATTGATGAAATAATGGAGGAGATGGAAGCAGCAACACCAAAATTTTTCGACAAATTAAAGACTTTTAATGCATTTCAAGACAATGTGTCAGATACTGTAGATGCAAACAGATATGAAGGTTCAAACTTTTTCTCTTCAATTTTCACAAAAAAGCTGCCTGATACTGAGAAGCCAGGTCAAAAATATCCAAGTAAACCAACGAATGAACGTTATTATGACTTTACTAACTCAAACGTAGGGTTTGCATTAATTTTTAACCAAGTGAAAATAAAAGGAGAGTCAGAAAGGAAAGGATCAGAAAAAGATGCAAAAGATCTAGCACAAGTTTTAAATGAGATTGGTTTCACAGTGAGAATTTGTACAGATTTTTCGTCAAAGGAAATTTATCAAAACCTTTATACTTGTAAGTCTAAAGATGTCTCTTTGTATAAAAAAATAATTAACCACTCAAATTATGACAAATACTTTATAATTTTAGTATCACAACAAGACCATTCTGATAACGATTGTTTGTTGATAACGATCATGACTCATGGAAAGCGTGATGGCAAAATATTTTCTAGTGACGGAGAAATTTTAGTGAACGATTTATGGGAAAATTTTCTTGGAGACAAATGCGAGACCTTGATTGGCAAACCAAAGCTTTTCTTTATTCAGGCATGTCGTGGCACATCTACAGACCCTGGAATTCTTCTGAAACCAAAGCCACCAATAAGAGCTGCTACTTTGGCCGATACAGTAGATGCAAAAGCAGTTAAGGAAGAATTTTTTGTTCTTCCTACTTTAGCAGATCTTTTAGTCATGTATTCAACAGCTGAAGGATTTTATTCTTTTAGAAATCCTAAAGATGGTTCATGGTTCATTCAGGTACGCTGTTTCTTAATATTTCATTTAAACTTGTGCTTATTTATTGACGTTTTAGGCTCTCTGTGAAGAGCTGAGAGAGAACTCTCATGAAGAATTAATGACAATATTAACAGGTGTCAACCGTCGGGTTGCATTTGCCAAACAATCATATGTTCCTCATATCCATGAACTTGATGCATCTAAACAAATGCCAATTATTCAATCAATGCTTACAAAAGGTTTCTATTTTGTGAAAAGGCAGCAAAAACTAAAACTTTTACTACCAAAAGATCCTCTAATTTAAAATTTCTTATTTAAAGTCAAACTTGTGGAATCTATAGATTAACATAATATCGCAATAGTGCTCCAATAAAAATCATAAAACACAATTCTCAATTTGTGACACATCGACCTTATTTTGTGTAATTTTAATTAGTATTAAATTGATTAAGATAGTGTGTCATATCCGAAACAGTTTTCTTTGTGTTGAAATTGATAAGATATAACCGATATAACAATGAAATAAATAATAAATGAAAGTACTTCATATTATTAGTATCTGTAAATCGCTTGTTACGAATTGTTGCAAAACTTCTAATCTACAATGAGTGTTCAAAAAGATGCCAAAAATAAAAATTCCAAAAGTTTAAATACAGGATATACTTATAATGAATTGAGGGTGTTAAAAGAAAAAGTTGAAGATGTGTTTTATAAAAATAACTGTGAAAAAGCTGGAAGAGCTATAATATTCAATCAAATTGAATTTGATGAACATGATCATCGATTGGGTGCT
Source organism: Chironomus riparius (assembly GCA_917627325.4). NCBI lineage: Eukaryota > Metazoa > Arthropoda > Insecta > Diptera > Chironomidae > Chironomus > Chironomus riparius. Next base: position 22,439,539 of record OU895879.1, on the reverse strand, counting down.
TATAAGGATAGCGACAACTTAAATACAGTATTGAAAAGTTATGGATTAGAAGTGGAAACACATACTGATGCCACTAATGAAGAAATCGATGAGAAATTAAAATTAGGTAAGAACCAATGTTACTTTCTCTGGAAAAAAATCATGCAGTTTTCTGCTTAAAGATAAGAGTTCTTAAAATCAAACGAAAAAGTTCTTTCAACGAAAAATGGAGATAAGATTATGAAACGATAAAAAACTCAAGCAAATGACAACACCCTAAACTACTTAAAGTTAGATCTGTGCCTTATAATACAAAAAGTATAAAGCTCAGATCTAGATCATTGTAGATTGGGAAATATAAATGAAATTAAGTTAAAAAAAATTATTTAATATTACAGCATCTCGAGATGATTACTCTGCATACAATTGTTTAATTGTTATCATGATGTCTCATGGAGATGAAAACAAAAACATCTTTACAAGAGATGGTTCAGTTGAAGTAGATTCACTATGGAAATTTTTTACGGGCGATAGATGTCCAACTCTTTGTGGAAAACCAAAATTGTTTTTTATTCAAGCTTGTCGTGGATCGACACCTGACTTTGGTGCATTAATAGAGGAGCAAAAGCGATTTAATAAAAATCAAAAGGAATCGTTGCAAAGCAATACGGTGAGTGCACAAAGTGTTCCGATTATGGCAGATATTCTAGTCATGTTTTCAAGTGCTGATGGATTTCCTTCATTTAGAGAAGTAAACTATGGCTCATGGTTCATAGAAGCACTGTGTGAGGAGTTAAAAGCATATTTAAAAAATAATACAATTCAAGATGTTGATTTAATGTGGATTTTAACTGGTGTGAATAGATATGTAGCATTTTCAAAAGAAGCTTATGATCCAGAAGGAGATTCACATGGTCACAAACAAATGCCAGTTATTATGTCAATGCTGACAAAAATATTTTATTTCAATAGATCACATATGAAATTGACTTGTGAATTAAATGGAAGTCATTAATTGTTTTTTTCAATTGGAATATCTAAAATATTATTTTTCATTTATGTATATTAATTATTTAATAAAATGCAAATAATACAATTACAATAACAAAACAATTATTATTACGAAAATTTCGAGATGAATTGATAAGTGATGTGGAATTGCTGATTAAGTCTGATGATTCGTATATGTCTTCTTCAGAAGTTGTATTTTTTAATAATATTACATCGTTTGAATTTTCAACTAATGTAGCTGCAGTTGTGTATATCAATGCTTCTTTAATATTTTCTAAATTATTTCCAGCACCAAAAGGTTTACTTTTTGAAAATTTTCCTAGTTCTTGTTTTAAAGCTTCAATTCCTCTTGGTCCCTTTTCATTGACAAGCTTGGTTCTTTTCATGTTAATCGAATTATGACAACGTGACTCATATTGAAAAATACACATTGCGTAGGCTACAGCATGAGCTAAATAAGTTTGATCAAATGATCCGCTAAATAAAAAGTTTGCCATTTGTCCGATAGCGTAAACTGGAACATCATCTGCTGCATGATTAGCCCAAGTTGACGCTATTGTTGCTTTATGATAGGAATTTCGATAGTCATGGATCGCTGCAGTCTCATTGTAATTTTGATAACCCAATCCGCTGCTATATGTCAAAAGTTGATAAGGTTTGCCATCAACATTTGACACATATTTATCCATTCCTAAGACAGTTAAGTTCTTTGGCGTAGCAAATCCTGAATAGCTCATTGCTGACGCATGATCAGATGTGACAATAACTAGTGAATTTGATAAGTCTAAAACGAAACAATTGGTTCTGTTTTTAAGCAGAGTTTTCAACCAAGAAATGACTTATTACCAATAATCTTCAAAGCTTCATTGATAGACTCATCGAGCTGTAATGTATCATCAAGTGCACGAAAGGCATTATTGTAGTGATGTGCTAAATCTATTTTCCCTGCTTCTACAATCAATAAAAATCCTCTCGTATTATTTCTTCTCAATATTTCAATTGCAGCTTTTGTCATTTCTGCTAATGATGGTTCAATCTCTCTGTTGCGATCTGCATTAAATTGCATGTGTGATTTTGAAAAAATTCCTAATAAATATTCTGTATAATCAGAAACATTAAGTAGTTCATTTCTTGTTGTTATAAACTCTCCATTCAAATGAGAAGTCACCCATTCAGCAGTTAAATTTTTTCCATCCTTTCGACGTCCACCTTCAACATTTTCAGGAATAAAACTTCGCATCCCTCCTCCCATGATGACATTTATATTTTTCCCCGTATCATTTTCAATCAGCTGTCTCGCAATGTCTTTACAACCAAATGAATCAACTTTTGAATCATCTTCAATATGACGACGTGAATGAGCATACAAAGTAGCTAAAAATTTTCATATTTATAAAAATTAAGATTGTGTGGGAGAGTGTTTTAAAATTTACCTGGTGTTGCGTGAGTGATTCTAGATGTCGTCACGAAACTACAAACAAAGAATATTAAATGAGGAAATGAGAGAAGATGTTGTCAAAGTGGTTATTAATTTTAAATATAAAAAGAACCGAGCATGAAATTGAGCCGACATAATGTATAAAAAAAGCATTTTGAGAATTTGACTTTATGATATACTAATCATATTAGGAATATCTATTAGCAAGCAAAATTTATTTTTAACTCACTTTAAAAGACGCGAACAGAAAATTTCAATAAAATTGTTATAAAATGAGAAACGCATGAGAAAACTAATTGACATCATAAGCAGATCATAATTCATCGAAGATGTAATTTTAAACAAGAAAAAGGCAGTCGAGAATTTATATTTTGAAAATTTCTAATTTTATATGACAATCAAAATAAAAAAGTTTTGAAGCACTTTTTGCTGAATCTACTTTAATCAACTTAAACATGCCTTCAAATGGATTTTAAATAAAACCAATTTGATTTGAATTCTACCACAAGAGAATCTTAAAAATTGCACTTTTATTATACAGAGTTTTTCAATTCCATAATTCTCTTAACTTATTAAATATGATATATGTACTAGGAAATAATTATTGATATGTAAACTAACCCGGTTTTGAGGTTTTTCTTTTGAGCCCATTCAATAACTGATGGCGCATGAGAATTAATATTTTTACAAGCATCTCTTCCCATTGAAGTTGAGTCAACACCAAGGCTTTCAAAGTTTGTTTTTACACCACAGAATAATGCAGTTGAACTTGCAGCTGACTCTGGGATTTGACTATTTATAATATCAGTTTGCATGAGCGCTGTAGCTGGAAATTCATCAAATATCATTTGTGCATTAGGATTTTGAGTAACTTGACGCTTAAGTGTTCTTGATGCGGTTATAGTACTCAATCCCATTCCATCGCCAATAAATATAATTACATTTTTCACTCGAGGAAGATTTTCCATTTGCAAGCTACGCATGCGATTTTCAACGATACTCTTGTTCTTATCGTACCAATAGAATTTATCATTGTGATTATTTGTTGGGGCATTTCGGCAATGCGCTATAGTAAGTAACAGTAAAAATAACTCACGATATATCACAGCTATTTTCATAATTTTTCTCTTTCCTTCTCTATTTTAATTTTCTTTTATTTTTTCATCAATTTTTCCTTTTCTTTGATCATATAATAGTAAAGAATATTAGATTTCTGACTTTTGAAATGTTTAGACTTTTCTTCAAATTTTTTCATTTATTAATATTTATGATTATGAATTATTTTTTCTTCATATTTTCACAATCTATCCACAAAAAAAAACATATTGTTAGTTTGGCGTTCAATGATTGACTGAGCTCAAGTAAATATACGCACGCGAGATCAGTGAAAATGAAACTCGTTGTATTTTTCTCTTTAAGTAAATTAGATGAGAAAATTACATGAACGATGAGCATTAATTATATTTTGAAAAGTCGGTAAGTTAAATTTAATCTAGTTTTACATTTTGAATCAACTTTAAATACTATTTAAATGTTTAATTAAGGAATGATTCTAATAAATGTGCCCAATTTTATAAAATAATATTCTCACCTGAAACACTTTATCCCATCAACATAATTTTATTCTTTAAACGAGTTTAAATGTATCATTTGTGATCTTGTATTTGACGAAAAACAAACAAAATTAAGAGCAAAAAAAAAATAAGAGATATTTTTAGAATAAAGAGAATTAAAATGAGAGCGGTAAACATTTTTGTATCATTTTCTTTTTTCATCTAACTCATAGACGTTCATGCCATTTAAAAGATTAATGGAACAATAATAAAAAACCCTTTTTTGTTTTGAAGAAATAGCTTAAGAAGGCTGTTTTAACCTGCAGATTTGGTTCTTTTGTTTTCTAAAATGTCTACAAAACAACAGAACGACAGAAACAACTTACTATAAAACTGCATAAAACTCAAATATATTTTAATTTCGATAAAATAATTTTTATTTCTCCAACGTTAAGATTTAACTACACTAATATTAAGTATTTTAAATAGCATTTACAAATAAAAATGTACACTATAAGAACAAAATTGTATTTTTCTATCTAATTTATGACCAGCATCCTCGATTTAATGAATTGTGACTATGTATTAACGATGGAAACGATAAGCTGGTCATTGAAGTTAAATGAGCTCCATTGAATGTTAAAGGGTTAGACATACTAGTTGCTAAAATTTCAAGTTGCTTTTGTGTTCCATTTATACATGGTTTTCCATCACGAACAAGAACAGGAACTGCAACACGACGTGGTGAATGGAGATTATTTGATGTATTCAAATTTTGGTGATGATGATGATGTTCCATTCCTTTTTCATGTGCTGCACGTTTTGTCTTGTATCGATGATTTTGAAACCAAATTTTAACTTGTGTAGGTGTCAATCGTATTAAAGATGCTAAATGTTCTCGTTCTGGCGCAGAAAGATATCGCTGTTGACGGAACCGTCTCTCAAGTTCAAAAGTTTGTGCTTTTGAGAATAAAACTCTTCGTTTTCTCTTTTTATTAATGATTCCATTCCCACCACTTGATAATGCTGAAGAATCGCCATTTCCGTGATTACTATGCTGATCATCATCATCGTCCATCTCAATTATCTCGCCACCTTCGCCATCCTCTTCAATATCAACGTGATCATTTTCTTCCGTATCTGATGGATATGATTCTGACTTTGCTGAACTAATATGTTTAACATCATTTTGTTGTTGCTGTTGAAGCTGTTGTTGTAGATGTTGAAAATATTTTCGATTTTTTTCTAAAACAGACTGATGACGAGATAGGTTTCCATATGACAGTTCTGTTAATTCACTAATTGGTGACGTATTGTCTAGACCGATCGATTGCTGTTGATGGTGATTATGTTGATGAAAAACTGTAAAATAAATAAACAGAATAGAAATTTATTATAAATAACTGCTTGTGATATTGATCCATCTGTTGCAACTTGATTTATACAAATTTCTTAATTTCATTCATGTCCCTCAAACGTATTGGTAACATGAGGATATAGTAAAATTTACAACAATGTACAAACGGACAATAGTAAGAGATCATAGTGAGAAGAAAAAGAAGTTATAGGAGGAGAAGGAAAAAATAAAAGTCAACTTAAGGATGAAACAGAAAACACCTTTCGATACCAATTCGAATGTAGTCAATGATGCTCATGAACAATAGAGAAAGACTGAATTATTATTTATTGAATTCAATAGATAGTTCCGGTGCCTTGCTGAGTCAATAGATACGTGTACGTAATAATGCTTTCGGAAAGAAGGAAGAAGCGGATGTAAATCATAAATTAAACTCGAGCTTAAACTTGAGCTTTTTTTGCTTTCAAAACTCAAAAGTGCATTCCAAAATGCCTTTAAAATTAATGGACTTGACAAAAAAAAATTTCAATGAAATTACACACGCCCCACAAAAATGCATTTTAATTGTTCTGTTTTCATTTCATTCTTCCACTAGAGAAACTTTATTCCTTGTTGCATAAAAACTGCATGAGAATGCAGATGTACATGAATGTAAAGAGCAAACAAAAGCAATTAGAGGCAAATTTATCATGAGCAATAAAAATTAAACAATTAATAATTGCTATTCAGACACAAAAATGACATGCCACAATGGGATGGAAATGCAGTAAATAAAACCGATACACAGGAGGGAATATTTCAAACGATTCAAGTTGGAAGTAATATCAAATGAAATGTATAAGAGGTATTCAATAGAGTTGAGTAGTGATTTTTGAAATGAAAGGCATTAAAAAACAGTTTTAAGTAAATAAAGGATAATAAAACATGGACGACATAACTGTTGTTGAAAAAACTCAACATCTGCCGCAGGAACTACTTCAATAGAAAGCAAATTAAATGGTAATAGAGGAGTGGAAATTGTGTAACATTCATCATCGTCACAATCACATTTGATGTGCTTTATTAAAGCATGAAATTTTTAAAATTCGAAAAATGGAAGCAAAATTTCATGGAAGTTTAGAATACAATAATTGAAATTGAATGAGGATGTGATTGAACTTACCATTTGGATTAAACCATGGTCGCATTGCGGGATGATTTTGAAAAATATGATTTGAATATTGATGGATAGTATCACTCAAGAGTTGTTGATGATGATTTGTTGATACTGAATGTCCTAAACTATTGTATTGTGGAATTTCAACATTTTCATTTCGTTTATTATGCTTTATATGCTTCATTTTTAATTTAGATTTATTTTCTCGATGTGAATCTCGTGATGATTCCTCATCTCCATTATGAGATTCATTATCATTATTTTGACTAGTTGGGGATAGACTGTGCTTTCGTTTCATTACATTCTCAACATGTTCTGATTCATTCAAAAGATTTTCTTCACTTTCGATACTTAAATTCTCTTTTTGTATTTCTAAATCATCGTCTTCATCACAATTCTGATCAATTTCATCATCACGTTTTATTTCGTTTTCCAATTTTTTATCCTGCGGTTGCTTTTCGTCCTTTTTGTCCTTATTTAATTCTAAAATATCACAAATATGGAAACCTGATGTCGGCTTTGTATTCACTGATGTCGGTAACTTCATGCTTTCAAGAAAACTGTGAATGAGACGAAAATTTGATTTAAGTATTAAGTAAAATTTTTGCAATTCAAATGGAAATGAAATCATTCCTGATCGTCGGCAAAAGTTTAAAGAAATTTGATGAAATTTTCAAGAAAAATCACTTGAAAAGGTGTAAAATTGAATTCGAGTATAAAGTTATTTTTTTGTACGTGACATGACAATGGGAGGAAGAAGAAAGGAATGAAAATAATAAAAGTTTTTAAAAGTGCATAATTTGCATTTTTTTTCCTTTATTCTCGTTCTAAAAATTTATTTCTTTTTTCAATATTGAATTTAATTTATGCAAAAATTTTATGTTATAACCATTAAATGTTCTCAGGTGCCTCACTTCACTTTATTTCATTTTCGTTCCTTCAGTTCTTCTTTGTTCCTCTTAAAGGAGATTTTTTTTTTTCATTTCGATTGGAATTTCCGATTTTTCTTTTGGGAATTTCTTAAGAACAAACATCTGGTGGACGATGAGATAGTTGTGAAGGAAAAGGAGAATAGAAAATGAAGAACTGATAATTTGCATAGCAAAAATTGAGAAGATTTAAAGAGATAAATTCTCATAATTTATGTTAATCATCATCCATCGACACTTTTTGCATTAAGCACTAAAATATGACGAAAACGAGAACAATGGAAAATCCCACAATATTGCTAATTTTTGCTTAAAATCATTAACTTCATCATTTAGCACCTGGAAGTGATTGATTTTTAAGGAATTCTTTTTTTTATATTTCAATCAAAAACTTACTTTGGTAATGATCTAAGAGCTGCTGGGTAAAAAGCAGCTGGTAAGAGACCAGTTGGATTCCATGGTGGAAATAAAATTGGAGCCCATGTTGACAGTGCCGGCGGACTTGACGCTGGTGGCATTTTCGTAATAGTATTATTATTATTATTGTTGTTATTTATAATCAATTTTACACAATTTTGATCTTTTTGTATTGGAATTTTTTTCTCATCCAAATGATCCAATGCTTTATTGGTCAATGTTGGTGATGAAGATGTTTTTTCTACTTCGTTTGCCACTTTGAATGATTTTAATTCAATCTGGATATTTCTCAAAAAAAAAATTAAACTTCTTTTCAACAATATTTCACTTAATTTCTTCTTTAAATAATGTTTTATTCACTTCATTCATTGATGTTCCTTCCTTCTTCTTATCATCGAAATATTTTATTAAATTAAAATAAAATCTTTAACACATCACAATATATCTATAGTCTAATGATGACTTAACAGTTAATTCAAGTCCTCAGATAGATTTTTAAGATTCTACAATTTTAGCTGATATGCTCTGCCTCATGTGCTTTCACTTCAAATCAATTCACTTCACTGAAGTACACTTTAAGAAGGACGTTCGTTTTTCTTTTTTTCTTCTTTTTTAAGTGGCTTTCTTTAGCCCTCACTCAGTCGCACTCAAAACTCGTTGCCTGTCTCGAACTATCGAAGAGAGAACATAAAGTAACATAAAAGTATAACAAACATACAATACAATTTTCATTGCAATGAAGGGCGACGTAAAGGATAGGAAGATAAGAGAAAAAGAGAGAAGGAAAATTTTCAGCCAATCAGCATCAACACTCATAAACAACTGGGCGTGATTTCATTGAGGACACTTTACATGCATCATTTATTTCTTCTTCTTCTTTCTCTTTCATCATTTCGTCCTCGTTCGCTCACTCAATTTATACAATTCAGTCTTTTTCTCCTTTCATCCTTTTCATTGTTATGAAAGCCCATTGAGGACCCTCATTGCCATTCTCATAATTGAAATTTATATCGTGTAACGTTTTGTTTTGTGAATGGAATTAAAGACCCGTTTTTTTTCAGTATCATAAAATCATCAAAGCAAGAAAAGTATTTTGCGGGACGTGAACATATTGTACAACAATGCGAAAAGTTGTTCTATGTATAAGTATGCTAACAAATATCAAGCTAGAGTTATTCATAGCTACATAGATTACACTGAGTCAAGGATTTGATGCATAATTCTTTACGCCACTTCCATTATGAGTCTTTTTTATTATGTAATTCTGTAGCAAAATAATGGGGAACGGCTGATGTAAACCATGCAAAAACTCACCATGTTTTAGATTTTTTTTATCAACGTCCATAAATTAAGGCATGAAAAATTTTTCATCAAATGTTACGTTTTAAGATATTGAAGTTTTAAAACATAAAAAAACCAAATTGAGTTTGTAAAAATAAAAATTGAGTATAAAATTTAACCATTTCCCTTTTTGTTCACAATTTGAGACAAAAAATATGCTATGATGCGGAATATTTTTTATTGCTATTCGCATTAGATTAGTACAACAACAATCATGGTAATTCTGAAAAGATTTATATGTACATATAAATTTTCAGGCAAGCAATTTCACGACTGAAAGAAAAAATTCAGATTAAATTACATATGCAATATTTAGAACGTGCAAATTTTATTATAACAATCAGATCTCAAAATTTGTTCAACATCAACATGAACCTAAAATGCATCAAAATATTTTCAATTTACCCACTCTATTAACAAACAGATTTATTTTAATATGATGTTGCACACATCAGGCTTTAAATCCCACAACAAAGGCGATAAAATCTTTTTCTTGTGTGTACAATGCTCATAGTATGAGTTGACATGTATATACATATTCCATCAAAGATATAGGTGACAGCAGCACGAATAGAGCTGTTAATATAGATCTGAAAAAATAAAGATGAAGTATAAACATCAAGCATGCTTAATATGTCCCTATACATAAGGCTGTTATTCATAAAAATAGCACTAAATCTGATGGAATTAATTTTTTCTTCTTTTTTGGTGTTTTTAATTTAACACGTCATTTATCTTAATTACGAATAGTTTTTTTACAACCACCAGTCATATAAACACGCAGCTTGTAATTCTATTCGATGGCTTCTCATGAAATTCTCGTCATTAGCTTCGAAATGTAAATGCGAATAGTATTATGTTTACATTGCTAGTGAATAAGTTTTTTTTATTGCATCATGAACATTAAGCAAGGACGGAAAAAAGTTAATTAAAATTTTAATATTTTTCCCTTGAGCATGAAAGGAAATTATTGAAAGTTGTGGGTACAACAAACTACTAACATTGACACAATTTCAAAGAATATCCTATTCTATATCATGTTTTAATGTTCAACTTTCCCACTTCGGCACGTGACTTTAGAATCTCATTTACGTATTATTCACCGACTTCCCTAATTTTGTAAAAGTTATTAACTGAACGTATATCACAGGGATAAAGAATTATGAAGCAAACAAAGCTTACCAAATCAACACCTAAAACAATTGGATTTGTAACGTATGTTCTATGTTTAATAATATAACCAGTTAAATAAATGTCATTTCGGGTCTTTTCATTTTTTTCTTACCAGAAGCATCATAAAATCCGCAATTCCACCCTCAATTTTATGTTACATCCCTTATTTATTTTTTTCACATTCATTCAATTTAATGTTTTTATTATTTATTATCTTTGGATATCAACGCAAACGGATTTGTACAAATCAAAATTGTTTAAATTATATTAATTGATTTAATCGTTGTCTTATTTTTGTAAAACTGGTGCCTCAGAATTAGGAAATCAAAAATATCAACTTCTACGCAAATGTGTAAGCCATTAGTTTTACGAAAAATACACAATAGTTCAATTTAAGGGTTTAGGTAGAAGTATTTCAAGGCAAGGCTTTTGTAGGCTACAGGCAGCAATGTCATCAAAGAAATGGTTCATATCCCACTATAAAACTGTAGATCTAGGTTTGAGTGCAGTTGTTTGGCGCATCCACACTCATTAAACGCTCTAGAGCACCTCTGAATCAGAATTGATCTGCATCGTCAAAGGTTTTTTTTATGTTTTCTACGTTTGATTAATTTTAAAAATAAATTAAACACACACGTGACCAAAGTGGAATGTATAAATATATTACTCCCAAGCATCAATTTTGTTGCATTTAAAATGCAAATAACTTTTTAGAGATAAACAATACCAATGAACATGAAATCAATATTTATTTATCAAAATTAAAACATCAATTGAAGGCTTAGTAAGTTAAATAATTTTGCGAAAAGAAGCAACTTACTACTATCAAACGCCATAAAAATTATTAAAAATTGGTTTTTTGTATTGCTTTTTCTGCTTGAAAAATTATTCTTCAATTCACATTGAAGACACTGTTAATAGAGCTTACAGAAAATAAAGAACATCGATTTGTTTCATTATTAAATGAAGGACTTTTTAATAGTTAAGAAATAATATTTTCTTTAAGCCAAAGCTTTAAATGTTCACCACCAGATTACCCTTGATGTTAAATTAAACAATCCTAACACTAAAAACAGAGTTCTAAGAGGGAACTTGAAGTGTAGCGGGAGAAATAGGAACGAATGCTACAAGATTACCTTATAATGGAATATTGTCAGAACGGACCTGAAATGTATCACGTCACGCCCACAGAAGATTGAAACGAGAGCCTGAATTTAATCGAAACCTAGATTTGAAGATTAGAAGCTTGATTCTACGTCACCCATAGTGATATGAAATATATCACTAATCAATGTAAAAAGTAAAACATGTATATGTAAATACTAATTCTTCCGGACGGTAACGTCGACAAATAAATAATAATAATAATGGGCAATGATAATGGAAATAACTGAAATAAAAATGAAAATATCATTTTCAAATTTTTAAATATGTATTACTCCTTTTAATAATTTTGTTTCAATGAGAACCACTGAATTAGATTGTGAATATATATATATTCAATGATTTTTTTTATAAATGTCCATAAATTGAAACATGACTTATTTTTGCTTGTCTTGATTTTATTTTAGCAGCATTGTTATAGATGGATATTTTGTGTATTATTTGCATATGAAAATATTGCTCTCCTTATCGGATGTTGGTAAATGATTTATCTACTTTTTTTCCATTATTTTACAGGGAAGCTTATCAGAACACAATATGGAGAGTAGATGGAAAAAGAGTTGATCCAGAACACATGTGAAAGCCAAATATATTAATGATCTATTTTTAAAATATTTTTTAACTTCTTCTTCTTCACTCCACAACAATCGACTGTACCAGACATTCTGGAAACATATTTTTATGATCGGAATTTCCTTAAGTATCCCAATATTTCCTAACACATAACATCAGGTAGAAAATATGTTCAAATCTTTACAAAAAACATTTTAACTTTAATTTATGCAAAAACAAAGTGCAAAGATTCTATGAAATGTATACAAATCAGTTAAATATATTTACCTGATGTGATGGAATTGCAGTACTTGCTTGTAATTCTAAATGTGTGCTGTAAATTTGTTGAGTTGATTCCTAACGAAGTATTGCCGAAAAAATAATTTTGGAATATTAGCACAAGTCCTTCAAGAAGCGCAATTTAAGTTTAACAAATTTTTAAAAAATAAGATAAACGCTACTTAAAGTTAAAATTTAATTAAATTTGATAAAAATGCAATTTTATATTAATAAAGTTTTTTTGTATTGAACATGTGTCAAAATATTATGAGTTTCCATTTACCACTCAAACCTACACTTACAAAGCAATAAGAATTTTTATGATATTTTTGTTATTCTTACTCCCTTTTTTCACAGCACATAAAACTGCATAAAACATGAATAAGTAATATGCAGTAAATTATGTAAATTTTTTAATTTCTTATTTTTTCTTTTTTTCTTTCGGCTCTTTTCAGTATATCTGATTTTTATCTGATTAAGATACAAGAAATTATTCGGTATTATCTACCAATAATCATTTTATTAAAATCAATTTACACTCTTTTTATTGAAATTATATTAATTAAAAAGAATCAACCAGTTTAAATAATGAAGGTATTGTACAGTCACGTTTAATAATGTTTAAAATTTATTAGAATAAAAAAAAAAGTGTTAAAAGTTTTCCAATTTTTTTTTCTTGAACTAAAGAATTTCAGTTGGAATCCAATAAATTTAAAGACGACCAAAACTTTAGGAAGAACGGTAAAAATAAAGAACCATTTTTATTTACTCTGATATGTCAAAAATTATTGAAATGAATGATGAACGGTTGTAGGAGGCTCGAGCACATTATTAGACATTTTAAAAAATTTGTACAATGCAATTTTGAGTAAACAGAAAGAAATCTGTCTTTACATAGCTCAATAAATAAAAAAAAAGCATGAAAAAATGAAGCAACTGTTAAGAAAAAGTCCATTGAGGTTCCGGAACAACATTTTTCTTTTTGCACAATCAACTTCCGTATAATTGTAGAAGAATCTTGAGACGGAGCTCTTTGAAGTTGTCCAAAACATCTGATATTGTTGATGATGGTGCTTTTTATACTAAACATAGTCTAACAATAAGCCAAATAATAACAATAAATTTTACAAAATAAAAGAAAACAAAAAAAAAGAAGCAAAAATAAAAATCAATAAAATGAATAAAGTTTTAATTTTATTTGAAACGAATGGATTATAAAGGTGTGATTAATGTAACTAGAAAAGCAAACATTAATTCTATTAACGATTTAAAAATACCTTATACCTACACTCATAAAAAAAAATTGATAAATTTTATTAAAAATGTATGAAAAAGTTTAATAAAAGTTTATAAAAATACATCTTGATAACTTTTACTAAAATTTGATAAGGGTTATTAAAAGTTTTGGTTTTACAAAATTGCATTCAAATTTTACAAAACTGTTAAAATTTTAATAATTTTCTTACTAAACTTTAGTAAAAAGTTATTAAGATGTATTTTTATAATTTTTATTGAATTTGTTCATGGATTTTAGTAAAAAGTCATTAAAATTTCTTGGATTATTTTTTTTACAAAAACAGCTTTATAGTATAATTAATTTATAGTATGGAGCTTTTTCAAGTCTTAACTAAAATGCTTTCTCAAAGCTTAAGACTTTGCATGATTTTTGGCACTTAATGTGCCTCATAAGAAACTTATAATTTTATATGACTTTTTATGAGAACTAAGACATTCTTTTGTATAAGTCATTTCTTGGAGCGTTTGTGAAGTATATAAAATATATGAAAACCTTACAATTTTGGAAACCTACAACAGTTTTACAACGCTGTAGAATTTTAAAAACTTTTATTAAAATTTGATAAGTTTTATTAAAAGTTTGATAAGGTTTACTAAAATTTTAATAATTCTCATTAAAAACTCTTTAATAAGATTTTAGTAACAAATTATTAAAAATATTTTTATGAGTGTATACAGATTTTGCAGTATTTTGAAAAGTTTAAAAATTATATAAACCATAACTCTTCCAAAAACAGTTAATTATCATGTATGGAAGTAAAAATAATTAAAGAAAATTTTGCAGATTAATAAATTTCTAGATTTTTAATTATGGGAATGGTAATGAGGGTTCTCGACAGCTTTTCATAATATTAAAATTCAGAAAGACAGAATGGAAAACCAAGTTGAAAAAGCTGTTCGAACGAGGACGAAATGATGAGAGAGAAAGAAGAAGAAGAAATAAATGATGCATGTAAAGTGTCCTCAATGAAATCACGCCCAGTTGTTTATAAGTGTTGATGCTGATTGGCTGAAAATTTTCCTTCTCTCTTTTTCTCTTATCTTCCTATCCTTTACGTCGCCCTTCATTGCAATGAAAATTGTATTGTATGTTTGTTATACTTTTATGTTACTTTATGTTCTCTCTTCGATAGTTCGAGACAGGCAACGAGTTTTGAGTGCGACTGAGTGAGGGCTAAAGAAAGCCACTTAAAAAAGAAGAAAAAAAGAAAAAAACGAACGTCCTTCTTAAAGTGTACTTCAGTGAAGTGAATTGATTTGAAGTGAAAGCACATGAGGCAGAGCATATCAGCTAAAATTGTAGAATCTTAAAAATCTATCTGAGGACTTGAATTAACTGTTAAGTCATCATTAGACTATAGATATATTGTGATGTGTTAAAGATTTTATTTTAATTTAATAAAATATTTCGATGATAAGAACAGAAGGAACATCAATGAATGAAGTGAATAAAACATTATTTAAAGAAGAAATTAAGTGAAATATTGTTGAAAAGAAGTTTAATTTTTTTTTTGAGAAATATCCAGATTGAATTAAAATCATTCAAAGTGGCAAACGAAGTAGAAAAAACATCTTCATCACCAACATTGACCAATAAAGCATTGGATCATTTGGATGAGAAAAAAATTCCAATACAAAAAGATCAAAATTGTGTAAAATTGATTATAAATAACAACAATAATAATAATAATACTATTACGAAAATGCCACCAGCGTCAAGTCCGCCGGCACTGTCAACATGGGCTCCAATTTTATTTCCACCATGGAATCCAACTGGTCTCTTACCAGCTGCTTTTTACCCAGCAGCTCTTAGATCATTACCAAAGTAAGTTTTTGATTAAAATATAAAAAAAAAGAATTCCTTAAAAATCAATCACTTCCAGGTGCTAAATGATGATGTTAATGATTTTAAGCAAAAATTAGCAATATTGTGGGATTTTCCATTGTTCTCGTTTTCGTCATATTTTAGTGCTTAATGCAAAAAGTGTCGATGGATGATGATTAACATAAATTATGAGAATTTATCTCTTTAAATCTTCTCAATTTTTGCTATGCAAATTATCAGTTCTTCATTTTCTATTCTCCTTTTCCTTCACAACTATCTCATCGTCCACCAGATGTTTGTTCTTAAGAAATTCCCAAAAGAAAAATCGGAAATTCCAATCGAAATGAAAAAAAAAAATCTCCTTTAAGAGGAACAAAGAAGAACTGAAGGAACGAAAATGAAATAAAGTGAAGTGAGGCACCTGAGAACATTTAATGGTTGTAACATAAAATTTTTGCATAAATTAAATTCAATATTGAAAAAAGAAATAAATTTTTAGAACGAGAATAAAGGAAAAAAAAAATGCAAATTATGCACTTTTAAAAACTTTTATTATTTTCATTCCTTTCTTCTTCCTCCCATTGTCATGTCACGTACAAAAAAATAACTTTATACTCGAATTCAATTTTACACCTTTTCAAGTGATTTTTCTTGAAAATTTCATCAAATTTCTTTAAACTTTTGCCGACGATCAGGAATGATTTCATTTCCATTTGAATTGCAAAAATTTTACTTAATACTTAAATCAAATTTTCGTCTCATTCACAGTTTTCTTGAAAGCATGAAGTTACCGACATCAGTGAATACAAAGCCGACATCAGGTTTCCATATTTGTGATATTTTAGAATTAAATAAGGACAAAAAGGACGAAAAGCAACCGCAGGATAAAAAATTGGAAAACGAAATAAAACGTGATGATGAAATTGATCAGAATTGTGATGAAGACGATGATTTAGAAATACAAAAAGAGAATTTAAGTATCGAAAGTGAAGAAAATCTTTTGAATGAATCAGAACATGTTGAGAATGTAATGAAACGAAAGCACAGTCAATCCCCAACTAGTCAAAATAATGATAATGAATCTCATAATGGAGATGAGGAATCATCACGAGATTCACATCGAGAAAATAAATCTAAATTAAAAATGAAGCATATAAAGCATAATAAACGAAATGAAAATGTTGAAATTCCACAATACAATAGTTTAGGACATTCAGTATCAACAAATCATCATCAACAACTCTTGAGTGATACTATCCATCAATATTCAAATCATATTTTTCAAAATCATCCCGCAATGCGACCATGGTTTAATCCAAATGGTAAGTTCAATCACATCCTCATTCAATTTCAATTATTGTATTCTAAACTTCCATGAAATTTTGCTTCCATTTTTCGAATTTTAAAAATTTCATGCTTTAATAAAGCACATCAAATGTGATTGTGACGATGATGAATGTTACACAATTTCCACTCCTCTATTACCATTTAATTTGCTTTCTATTGAAGTAGTTCCTGCGGCAGATGTTGAGTTTTTTCAACAACAGTTATGTCGTCCATGTTTTATTATCCTTTATTTACTTAAAACTGTTTTTTAATGCCTTCCATTTCAAAAATCACTACTCAACTCTATTGAATACCTCTTATACATTTCATTTGATATCACTTCCAACTTGAATCGTTTGAAATATTCCCTCCTGTGTATCGGTTTTATTTACTGCATTTCCATCCCATTGTGGCATGTCATTTTTGTGTCTGAATAGCAATTATTAATTGTTTAATTTTTATTGCTCATGATAAATTTGCCTCTAATTGCTTTTGTTGGCTCTTTACATTCATGTACATCTGCATTCTCATGCAGTTTTTATGCAACAAGGAATAAAGTTTCTCTAGTGGAAGAATGAAATGAAAACAGAACAATTAAAATGTATTTTTGTGGGGCGTGTGTAATTTCATTGAAATTTTTTTTTGTCATGTCCATTAATTTTAAAGTCATTTTGGGATGCACTTTTGAGTTTTGAAAGCAAAAAAAGCTCAATATCCGAGTTTAATTTATGATTTACATCCGCTTCTTCCTTCTTTCCGAAAGCATTATTACGTACACGTATCTATTGACTCAGCAAGGCACCGGAACTATCTATTGAATTCAATAAATAATAATTCAGTCTTTCTCTATTGTTCATGAGCATCATTGACTACATTCGAATTGGTATCGAAAGGTGTTTTCTGTTTCATCCTTAAGTTGACTTTTATTTTTTCCTTCTCCTCCTATAACTTCTTTTTCTTCTCACTATGATCTCTTACTATTGTCCGTTTGTACATTGTTGTAAATTTTACTATATCCTCATGTTACCAATACCTTTGAGGGACATGAATGAAACTAAGAAATTTGTATAAATCAAGTTGCAACAGATGTATCAATATCACAAGCAGTTATTTATAATAAATTTCTATTCTGTTTATTTATTTTACAGTTTTTCATCAACATAATCACCATCAACAGCAATCGATCGGTCTAGACAATACGTCACCAATTAGTGAATTAACAGAACTGTCATATGGAAACCTATCTCGTCATCAGTCTGTTTTAGAAAAAAATCGAAAATATTTTCAACATCTACAACAACAGCTTCAACAGCAACAACAAAATGATGTTAAACATATTAGTTCAGCAAAGTCAGAATCATATCCATCAGATACGGAAGAAAATGATCACGTTGATATTGAAGAGGATGGCGAAGGTGGCGAGATAATTGAGATGGACGATGATGATGATCAGCATAGTAATCACGGAAATGGCGATTCTTCAGCATTATCAAGTGGTGGGAATGGAATCATTAATAAAAAGAGAAAACGAAGAGTTTTATTCTCAAAAGCACAAACTTTTGAACTTGAGAGACGATTCCGTCAACAGCGATATCTTTCTGCGCCAGAACGAGAACATTTAGCATCTTTAATACGATTGACACCTACACAAGTTAAAATTTGGTTTCAAAATCATCGATACAAGACAAAACGTGCAGCACATGAAAAAGGAATGGAACATCATCATCATCACCAGAATTTGAATACATCAAGTAATCTCCATTCACCACGTCGTGTTGCAGTTCCTGTTCTTGTTCGAAATGGTCGGCCGTGTCTTGTTGGACCAGGATCACAAAACGCATCATCAATTGCTCCTAATCTACACCATTCAAATTATGCCGCACAAGGATTTCCGATGCTTCACATCAATTCGTATTATTAAATTTAACTTTATATTGTAGTTTAATTGCCCAATATTTTAGGTTTTAGTTTCTATTCAATCATGTATTGTATAAATATGATTTCATTGTTCAATTTAAGCATTCTCACCCATCAATTTAGTTTTTGATGTGAGTAATAAATTAATACTATAGAGTTTTCTATAGAGGAACCGAATGATATATAAAATATATGCGTTTAGGAAAATAATAAAATAAAATAAATTACTAAGTTATTTAAAGAGGATGTATTTAGAAAAGATCAATTTTTATTCTCAAACATTTTTGCTTGTTCAACTGTTTAACACATTTTCAAAAACGTCGTATCTTTACTTTGCCTCAAAAATTTCCTTATTTTAGAAGAATGAAGACAAGAAACGCCACATCTTCAGATACATATTGAACATTTTTTTACTTGCTTTGTTCATGATGAGAGGTGTGTAAAAGTTAAAAGTAAAAACCTTTTTTTACTATTCCTTCTTGTGCGAAACTTGGAAAGAGGAACTAGGAATTGACTTCATCTGTTCCTCCTATTGTTGTTGGTATTTTATTCACATAAGTTTTTCTAACCCCGTAAAAATAACTCACACATGGGTGAATAAAAGAATGATAGTTAACATGAATGAAAAGGCAAAAGGACTCTCCTATGCTCAATAGTGCACTATTGTCATATCTAGCAGGAACATAAATTACCCATTCAATAGGATATTGTTGCAGAACAATAAAAAAGCAAAAAATCTTATTCAATGGACCGGATGCAGTTTTGATAATGCAAGTACGAAAGGAGTCTCATATAGAGTGGAATCTCATTTACGAAATTGACTTTTGACAATTGGTATTTTGATTTTTTCGGATGGTTTGAAGATTTTTCTTATAGTGTATGTATAATCAATTGAATTTGTTGCAATAAGTTACAGGAAGTATTACAAATTTGTACAGGACAGTAATGACTTATGCTTTTGAACTTAAAGAATTTTTCTGAATTTCATCAAAATCAATAAATTGCTTTAAGAAACTATCAGTGACTATCCACGATTCGCATCTAAAAAATTAAATATTTTTAAAAATGATTTAATATAATGCTTCAATCGAATGAAAAAAGGAAGTAATTCGGACATTTTTAATTTCCTGCTTTAAATAACCTAATAAAAGAATTTGAGTTATATAGATACTGTGAGAGGAAATAACAATTGTTGTCTATTCAAAAAACTATTTTTATTCTTAAAATAAACTGTTTAGATTCTTATTGGAGGAATTTGTTGAAAATCCGATTAAAATTCATCATTGATTTATTTAAATGTACCCCTTAGAAATATATAGCATATTACATATTGAGACGATATTACATCGCACCCTCGTTCACTTATTTCACTTCCTGCTTCCACCAAAAAGATGAAAAAGCTTTTAAAGAGCACACACAGTGAAAAATTAATTTAGCACATCATTTATCTTAATTAACTCAGCTAAATGCGATTCAAAAATCTCTATATAAGAGATTTTGTGAGAGTCATTAAGAAAATTTTAAATTTATTCCTGCTTTTCATAATAAAAGGAGGAGCGTGACATTTCATAAAAATAATAAAAGTGGCAGTTTTAATCAAAAAACGGCAATCAATTAACTGGCATGTTATCCCGTAATGCCACAAAAAGTCATCTAATAAAATAGCATTGAATATATATGCGTACACATTACACAGAGGGAAGTGACGAAGATATGATTAAGAAGTAAAAGTTTAATTATTATTTCATGAAATTTCAGGCGCATTTTCGGATCACTAAATTCAGATGAAATTACAGATTATTAAAAAGTTCCTTTATACAATTAAATACTAAGACGCTGAAAAATTCAAAAAAGCAGTTTTTATATTTACAAACTAATCATAAATTAAAATAAAAAAAAAACTAAAAGACATTTAAACTTTAAATTATCTTTGGTATTTAAAAATAATGTTCAAAAAACAGATTTTCCCAAATATTTAACAATTGGCAAGTTACATGGTATGCCACATCAACCCTCAATGCTAGATGTATATTATTATTTAAGTATATTTATTTGATCTCATTGCCACCCTCACACACATACAGTTTTTCATCATTTATTTTATGTCTTGTTTATTGTTTCGTGTTGTTAATAAAATGTTAATAAAATCATCACCCTTGTTTCAATTTTAAGACATAAATTGACTTGTTTTTCCACCCTCTTTGGTTCGTGTGATTTTCTATGGGAAAATTTAAGATCAGCTGGAAAATGAGAAAATTAATGTCGATATAGATAGATATGATATTAACAGAGAGAATATATTAAAAACTTATAATTAGTGTCGTAGCAGAGTGTCCCATTAAAGACAGAAAAAAAGGTAAGTAACATAATTTTTGCTAAAGTATCATGATTTTTAAGTAAGATTAATAAATTGAAAATTTTACACAAATAATTAAAATGGTCAATGACTTTGCATATCTCAAAGTGAAGATGCCACTCCTAATATTATAATGACAATGCAACAATTCATTGTTTCCAAATATATGCTTGTTTAATGACAAAAACTCAAAAAAACCAATGAAACATGAGAAATTAATGTAAACCTTTTCGAATAGCTCATGACTGCTATTTTTAAAGACCACTCCAAAAACAAACGATATTTTTGACGAGAAGCAACGAAAAGCGCAACAACTCAAAATGTGTATTTAAGTGTAAAAGTTAAAAAGGAAACTTGCACGTGACCAAAAATGTGTGCATTCTATCTTTGCTCACAAATCTATTCAGTATGCATGGCTGAAAGCAATTAAATGTTTATGTTAGTGTAACAATCAACCGCGTGAAATCAATATTTGCTGTTAAGTGAATATTTTCCTTTTTTGTTGTTGAAAAAGATGATTTTTTTTTTGTCGAGGGTGTAAAATTTACTAAGGAGTTTCCCATTGTCTTCATACAATGGATGATTCAACGAATTACTTAATTGCATAATGACTTTAAAATTCTTTATTATCAATGACATCAATGGAGTTATTTTGTGTGGCACGTGATGGGCGCGTAGTAATAGAACTTCCGATTCATGTCCATCCTATGTCCAATAACTGCTGACCTTATGCTTTATGAGATTTCGGATCGACATCAATGATACAATTCAAATTGAAATGTTATTACAATTTTTCTATTTTCTTCTTCTTATTTCTTTCCTGTGCAGTGATTCCGCTGCCTATCTTTCTTTTTCATTGTTTCCATTCATTACAATTTTTTATAGGATTGCCTTCATATCCGTTTTCCGGCTTTTCTATATCCTGCATGAAAATTGAACAATATGCGTATATCATATCCAATTCACTAACTGACAATTTGAATATAGACAGCATTATTATTATCCTATACTAAAGTTCTTTATTTATTTGATGAGAGCCAATCCATTCGATACTATAAGTCTAATATTAGTTCATTCAGATTGTCAGTGCATTTAAATTCTTATGTATTTAATATAGAAAATGCGCTTTAAAATCTCTTAAAGCAATTCAGTATAAATTTTAAAGGGTTGATTCTTCTATAAGCTCTAATCTTTATTAAGTCATTATTTTATTTCCACAAATCATGAATGAATACTAAAGATATACATTAAAATCAAATCAACAACTAACAAATTTTCAAGACCATTAAATTTTAAAGTAATTTCCTTTAAAACTAACGTTTTATAAATTTTACAATTGATAACTTCATCAGATTGTCATTTCTTCTAGCTAAGCATTTTGAAAATTTTCCTTGCTGATACAGATGATTATTATGATGATAAAGAAAGGGATGTAGGGATCGTATTCGAGTTCGAAATTTACAAGTCATTAAGTAAAGGAAATTTTTTATTAAAAACTTGAAATGTTTTAAAATCAGAATATAATTTATTGAGGGAAGTTGAATTTTTCCCCTTAAGTTAATATTTTTTAAACAACACGCAAACCGCACCTATATAAATTATGATTAAAAACTATAAAGTTTTTAATTTTGACTATAATTTTTTTTTTGATGTTGTTTCTCTATTTTTTCAAATTTTTCATTTAATTGCATAAAATTTGGTTAAGTTTGTCAAATGAGACCATACAAAAACATTTTCTTGTTATTCATATTAAAAATGTTAAAAGTGCATCAATGAATCAACCTCGTTTGATTTAGAGCGTAAAAAAATGGGATATCTTCCCTAGCTACTCTTGCAAAAACAAACTCAATAAAGAGAAGTTTTTTTTTTGCAAACCATAAATCTCTTAATTCCTTTTATGTGGAGTAAAAAACTACATAAAACATATTTTTTTATGCTGAATCCTCCTCTTTCATTCGCTTTCTCTTTTGCTGTGTATATTTCCTTTTTATTATTATTGTTGTTGAGCATAGCGTTTAATATAATTGAAAGGAACATCATGATGATACTATCTTCTATTACTAAAAGAGAAAAAAGCATATTAAGGATATTATCAATTTTCATTCTACTTCTTTTTTTTCATGAACATTAAGCAAATTAGATGAAAATCGTTGATGTCATTGATTTTGAGATTTTTTTATAGGGATTCAATAAACATAAATGTCTATACTAATGTATGTATTTTATAAAAATAGCTCTGTGCTGAAAAAAATACTTACACTTGATTGATGACCTCATGATGTTTACTTCAAACACTAATGTATTTAATGGACATAAACTTCCTTTCACAAACTATTCAGAGCAATTAACTCACTTACACTGTATGATTCATTTATTCTATGCTTATGCATGATAATTATCTCCTTTTCAACCTCATTCTGATTTTTGGTTATCGTAAGATTAAAAATAAATCTCTTATATCCTCATCAGCATGAAATGAAATCATAATAAAACGAACGTTCGCCTTTTTTGTACAAATATAAACTAAGAGATTGTCTTCTTTTTGTTCATCATTTTCGTGGTCAACTCGAGCGTGAAAATATAGATAAAGCTGGTTCATCATCAATAATAAATTTATGAATCTGAACATATATGATTTTATATCCTATCTTTCGCCCTATTTGAATGCATACAAAAATAATGTAAGCTCAAAAATTTATGAACGATTCATTCAATTTGCTCATATTTTCCTCACACTTATTTTTTTCATCAATTGTTAAAGTCATTCACTTAATGGGCATAATTCACTTTCGGCTCTCATTCTATTCCCGAATATGTTTACGAAAACATATTTTATACAGTTGAAAGAACACTTTATGAAGGAAGGGATATTCACACTGAAACGCAAAAGACTTCATTCATGAGCACAAAAAATTAAAATCGGAAACGAAATAGTTTTTTCATTGTTGACACTTAATTGAATTTAAGGCATAACCTTTAAAAAAATCGGTCACATTATTCTGTTTCAAATATAAAAAGATATTATTGCTATGTAAAGCCCTAAAGAGAGATTTGTAAATATATACAGGGCAATTACTTTACAGTAATTACTTCCATTGTTCACGCACTTTGGCATTATCTTCCTCCTTTTCACCTTACTATTCTGATATTTTCATTCATGATTTGTTAAAAGCATATTTCAACAAAAAGCTGTTTCTATTTTAAATCAGTTTTTTTCAATGAGTTCCAAACTTTTTTGGTTGGCAACACAATTTTGGGTAAATAAATTTCATGACCTATTTTGAGAATGAATGCAATAATTGGTCATACATATTTGACAGTTATGAAAAACGCATAGTTTGGATTTTACTGCGACTTTGTATATATATGAGCCTCGTCACAAAAAAATTGTACTTGAGTGACGCTTTGTTATTCTTATATCGTTATCCTTAAAAGTGACAAATTTAAAAGAAACTTTTTTAAAAGGAGAATTAAAATCCCGAAACGTCGAGGCCTATTTACATTTACAATAATTAATATATTATTTATCTTTCTATAAATGCGCTTCTTCAAATGAAATTTAGTTTTTTTTTGCTTTTCACAATAATCTTTAAACTAAGCACAAACTTAAAGAACTAGCTTATTGTTCGGCCTTTAATGTGAGAATTGACCGAAAACATCAACTCAACTTATTCATACCTATTTATGTATATGCTGATCAATAGCTAGATTATTTGAAAGATTAAGGCAGTGACATTTTACACAAGAAAAGCAGAAGTGAACTAATTTAATTTTAAGATTTTGTGGTCATTTGATCCATTGTTCAAATTGTATTTTTTAAAAGATGAATATACGTAGTCGAACTTAGAAAAAGTACACAAATTAAAATCACATCACGTACAATACTCAATATGTGTCCTACAAATATTTAGGCAGTATAACAAAATAATTTTGTTTACTTTTAGTCCTCCTTCTCCCATCCAAATGAATTAACAATAATTTGTTTGATAATATCATGAATCTCTAATTTGTTATACTTTATCCGTCGCTTGTTTGCAAATAGTATTTCTGATATCGAACAAGAAAGAAAAAAAAGAGGGAGGAAAAATTCGATTTTTATCCCAGCTAAATGATTGTAGTTAGGATAAAGAGGTCCTTTTAAACATGCAGCGTTTGAATTAGAAATAAAATCGATAGTGAAATGCTTTTCTCGCAGCTGGATATTTTTAAATTAAAACTTTGTGTCAAAAAAAAAGAAATCTCAAAATAATCGGTTCATGAAATTGTACAGCAAAACTTCAACTTCTTTTACTTTTCCAAAATAAAACTGAATTTAAATGACAATGTTTTTTAAAAAATTAAATTTTGTAATTTAAAGATTGTTTTAAGTCAAATTCGATCTTTATTTATAAAAAGCATATATTCGGTTAAAATGAACAATTCAATTTCAAATCTATCAATCAAAAAAACTTGATGACAAATAATTTCGTTTTTTTAAAGTTAAAATGCCTTAAATTTCTTTTATAGAATTTTTATGCTCACACCTACATGTTTTCTATTTTTAGCTTCTTACAAACGACAAATTAAAATCAATTATGATGAGATTATACTTCCAATGTTCCTTTTATAAGCTGGTTTCTGCTTAAGAAATACTTTTTTTCACTCATCTCCTTTCAATACTTAATCCATGTGTTTGCCCACGCATCTACAACTATAGTAAAATAAATAAAAAATCATTCAAACAAATTTATAAAATTTAACTCAATTTCTTGATTGAAAGCAGAAGGATAAAAACTTAAAAAAAGGAAAAAGTAAAATAATTTCAAGACTTACGCTTATAACGCATTTTTTTAAAAAACTATTACTTATTTTAAAACGCAGTTTAAATCAAGTTTAAATTAACGAAAACTTTGCGATAATTCCGAATTAAATAACAAGGATATGCAGACATTAGAAAACTAAATAATGCAGGTTAACTGTCAAGACAAGATGTTTGTTGCTATAAATAAAAAAGGAAATAAAAAGTTAAAGATGTTTTTCTCACTGTTGATTGAAAAAGATTTCAGCATTTTTTGTATCCTTCAAAAACATGTTTATTTGTATCTTTAACACTTCTTTGTGCCTTTTCTGTTTTTTGTTGAAAATTTACTTATAGTTTCTTTTAAGGTATATGGAGAACAAAGAATTATTCAGACATATAATTCGGAACTAGAAAAAGGAAAAACTTCTCTTCTATTTTTTTCAATGAATTTCTCTTGCTCATTCAGCCAAAA
This sequence comes from Chironomus riparius, assembly GCA_917627325.4. Taxonomy (NCBI): domain Eukaryota; kingdom Metazoa; phylum Arthropoda; class Insecta; order Diptera; family Chironomidae; genus Chironomus; species Chironomus riparius. The sequence goes on along the minus strand of OU895879.1, from coordinate 22,413,218 downwards.
AAGGAATGAAAGAAAAAGAGAAGCAATTCCGAAATTTTTAAATTGATCTTATTAATTTACGAGGGATCTCAATGGTATTGCTGTTGTTCCGCTTTTGAGGCTCAGAATATGTCAAATCATTTCACTTTTTATGTGAAATTTATAAATAACAAAACAGCATTGTATAATTTTCCTTTCAAGAAGTAAATGGATGAAAAGGAAAAAAATTTGAGGTCATCAATTGAATTTTTCAGTAACAAGATTAGAAGTGAGAAAACAAATTTTATTGACAAAAGAAAGTGGAAGTTATACAAAATTCACTTGAACAAAAGATTTTGAATTTCTTTTTATGTTTTCGGCTTTTTATTTTGTCAACATTTAAACTATTCTTTTAAAGCATATCCGAAGATTCTTCATCAAATACCATTAAACTTATGATTTCCCTTTTTTCTGAAGAAATTTTACTAAGGTTCAAAAATTTCGATAAGATATCGGAATTGTTTTTTGTTTGAATTCTATATTGCACGTATTCATGAAAAATTGAAATTTATATTCCCACATTTTCCTGATTCTTCTTCATTTTTCCTCCATCCATCCATCATCATCATTTTCTTCGCTGAATAATTTTTATCTCCTCCTTTTACATTTATTTCTCATCCAATCCTAATAATGTAATGATTATCTTTGTTTTTAAAAATGAAAAATTTCTTGACTCCCTTCATAAAGTTGTCTAAACGAAATAAAAAAAAAATCGATTTCAATACAAAGAGTCATAACGGCGCAACTTTTATACTTACTATAAAAGTTCTGATGTTATATAAAGAATAAAGAAGAGTTAATCGATGGCCGGAAATATTGAAGACAAAAATATTTCATTCCTAAAATCCACCGACACATAATTTTATTTTCATACGTTTATGGAAATATTATATCAACGACAATTCGACTTAATGGATGTTTTTTTTTTCTTCTTTATTATAACGTGTGTCGAAACTTGTCGAATACTCCTTTCTCACCAACTTCCTGTTAAGGACTTATAATGATTATTTTCAATTTGTTACGATCATCAAGACTTTTTGAAATTTCAGTTTTCTGTAGATTCTTTAGAGAAAAAATATTAGCTTCGTTATATTTGTCCCTATTTATCTACGAACCATTCACATATAATAACATTAAACTTTATAAAATATGTTAGCAACACACAATGATTATATTGAATTGATTTCCTATTTGCTTCTTCATTGATCTGTGCAGTATGTATTACATTCATAAAGTCAGGGACAAAAAAATTAAACACATCATATAACCGTGAAGAATTGACTTATTGAGAGAGCCACTTGATATAGTCATAGTGTATAGCAGCACTTAAACATAACATATACTGCTTACAACTAAATGCTGTGTTCAAAAAGTAGTTTAAATATTTTTTTTAAAATCAATCAATGTTTTAATTTTATAAATATTCATTATTTGGAATTACTAAAATTCGACGGAATGTACTTTGATGATTGAAAATTAAGCACTGAAAAAAATATATCTTTGAAAATATTTTTGTTGCAATCTTTAATATTCTAATATTAAACTAAAACAAAATAGTTTGAATAACAAAACTCATAACTTTTTTTAATGAGCTTATAAAGCCACTTTAATCTTTCAAAGTAATGTATATATAATATCTCATATTTTAAAAAATATCACAGAAGTGTTTTTATTTGTGTTGAGTCCCAAAAAAGAAAAAAGACTTTGTTTAGCATGTAAATTAAAGCTGTTTCTTTTTCAATCCTCTTTTGTCGCGTCAAAATCGAAGACATGGGCCGTTTATTAAATTTTTGCATTCATAATGTTACATTAATGACTATTCCAGAACTTCTTTGCATTTCATCATAGGCTTTGCAATGATACTTTGGAATCTTGTACTTTTTGTTCTTCTAAAATAGTCGTAAGACACTTGAAAACATTATCAGGTAGATGATCCAGTACCATTCGTGGCATGACTCGAAATTCTTGAAACTCTTCAGGTTGACACCATTTCATTTCGTACGTTGGACCACCTGTTTTTGTTTTTCTGTCAAATGTCAAAGTAAATAGAATTAAAAGTGTAATTTTAAATTAGTTTTTATTTTGTCGTTACTTACTTTTCCATTTCTGTCTTCTTTCTTCGTATTATATGTAATATACGTCCACCTGTATAAAGTCTTGTTTTGGCAAATCTTCTTAGGGAAATTTCTTTTGAAACAAGTGCAGCTTCTGCATTAACTTGATCAGATGGTGAATGAACTGATTGTTGAACACTTAGATCTGAAACATCCCGCCATGTTGTTTCTAAATCGCGTGATGGTATTGTGAACATTGTATATCCAAAACCATTCAATAAAATTCGATACTAGAGCGAGCAAAAAATAAAATAAAATAAAAATATGATATATTTTGAAATTAAAGTCTCACCTTTGGTAGTTTGCATGCTCGTAAAGTCTCAATGACATTTGTACGAATGTTTTCAACTGACTCTACACACAGTCTCATTACGAAGTCATCGCCAACACCAACAGTGAAAACAAATGATTCAGTTATACGTGCAGCTTCACGAGATAAAAGTCCTGCTGGAGTTGCAAATGCGTAAACTCTTAAATCGGGGTACTTTTCTCTAAGTTTAGCACCAATCAGAATCGATACTCCACCACCTAAGCTGTGTCCAGTTAAAGTTAATGTATAATCTGCATACGTGTCACAAACTCGATTAAGAAGATTTCCTACTTCTAATTTCTGAATAATTTTTTCAGCACCTATAACCATACCTCGATGAGCTGCTGAATTAACGGGGAAGTTGGGTGCTTGAAAATCAGTAGCATCTGCTGTTAAATCAGTGAAAACGTCTCTGAATGAAAGACTTCCCCTAACTGTTAAAACAATTTGCTTTTTGACATGATCAAGGAGCAAGCAAAAAGGTAATTCAAAGACATGATTTTTGAAAGAAACATAAACAATATCATCAGCTCGAAGTCGAGAAATTTCTCTGACTCCACCAAAATGACATAAGCAGCAATTATCATCAACAACATTGTTTTGACTTCTACAGCATCCACAGCAAGTAGCATTTCTGAGTAATTTAAAGCAACCGGAGCAACATTTTAAATAGCAAACCATTGGCCAACCATAAGAAGAAAGAGCAAATCGTAGCATATACCGAGCATTTGCAACTGTCATCCAAGGTGGAGATGTTGCAAATAATCTCATCATATCTGTTGTGTACCTTGGTCCATCAGCATTCAACATTCTGATTCTTCGCATTTCACGAGTCTCTCGTTTTTGGCGTACACGAAGAAGTATAGATCCGGCAATAATGTCTGGAAATATTTGTGTTATCTACAGTTATTTATCATAAAATTTTAAAACAAAAGATTTGTTGTAGTCTTATTTACCCGAAGGAACAAGGTCAGTACTACGGAAGAGCGCACTCAATAAACTAGCGACCTGCATAAAAGCTTCTTGACCATATTCGTCACGTCTTAGACAGCAAAAAACCCATCGAAATCGATTTATCCATACTTTTGAAACTTGAGTTTGTTTTAAAAAAAAAGATATTAATTTAAGTTTTTTGATGTATGCATTTCTAATTACCTTTTTTATGCAAAAATGTTTCTGTTGGATGAGTTTTACGATATTTAGAAGAACCTAATGGATTATAGACTAGTAAAAATCCAAAAATAATGAGACCGAATACTATCCAGTTAAGAACGACCGTGACTTTTGAAGAAAACATAAGGAGAAGAGTTAATTTAACTTAAGGAAATAATTTAAATCGAATGCATACTTTCAATCACCGTCTTTGAATAAAAATCGTCAGTTTTACAATTTATTGATCCGCAGAATGCCCAGATACTACCAAAAATATTAAGAACTGTTTCAGGAATGATGAAAATAACTTTTAAAGTCAGCAATGGAGCAACAAATCGTCTAGCGTTAACTTCTGTTATTGAACCTTGAGCACTCTGATTAATTAATAGCACACAAAGAATCAAATTTATACAAATAATGGTAATAATTGAGGCTAAATATATTCTTATCATAAATCCATGCTCATCACATGTATAAGTTTTGTGCCAATATTTATTTATCACACACGAAATTAACGCTAACCTATATTGAACAGGATAGAAATAAATTACAGGGTGAGAAAATGAATCAGTTAATGTTGATTTTAGGATAATTTATGGGATGTTACTAACCATGCAATGCGGAAAGCAAATTCAAATATACCAGGAAACACGAGATCATCAGATCCAAATAACCTAGATACATTAAAAACAAGTGGTTAATTGAAGAATCGGTCATTAATTCACATTGAGGTTTTCCCTTCTTCAAAAACTCACCACTTCCTTCCAAAAAGACGCAGAGCTGGCATTATTTATATCGTTAATTTCTCCTCGTCTGCAAGTAAAAAAAATACGTACAAAAATAATTGATTTAGTATTAGTATTTAGGAAATGATTCATGATACTCTGAACTCTGTAAATGGATATAAGATTTATTAAGTTCGAAACTTGTAATGAGTTATTACTTATTTTGTTGGGATTTTTTCGGACTCTTTAATATTAAAGCTCATTTTACATCAAATATAAAAGAATTAAAATTTGTAACAAACATAATTTTTGTAAAAATTTGAATAATATGTCGTTACCATGTGCAGATGCTGCTCTTTTTGAATTTTACAACATTTATAACATTTAATACAAGGTTATGTGAATTGGCGATAAGAAGTTCGAGGTATTCAATGACTTTGTCAATCTTGGAGCTATTATCAACAACAATCATGACACTATATTGGAGATAAAGCGGAGGATCTTGGTAGAGAGTAGCCAGCGACAAAATCTATTTCAGCATCAACTAAGGGAGGCTACGGATCACAATTGATCTGCAAAACCAGTGATGTATGTATGCATGCATGTAATACAAAGTTTAATTTTTATCTCAATAAAGAGCGAAAAATGTAAGATTTTGAAAATTGAACTTGTAGTGAGACGTAAAAAGAGGTATGTGAAATACTCAGGGTCAAATTTTTGTGTACAATTAAAATTGCTTATTACAGGTGAAATGACCTCACGATCTAATCACATGGCTTTTAACATATCCTATACTTGCTGTTAGTGGTTGAGTGAGCGAAATAATAATTTACAAATTAGGAGAATTTTTATAGTGATTTATAAACTTTAAATGATGCTTTTAAATATTTACATAATGCAAAGGTAATAATAATCTTTAACATAACAGAAGGTGCTAAGTTGATCTGTGAATTCGAAATTAATTGATTAATTTTTAATAATTCCTTTTACCAACTCAACTTTTTGAATTACTTCTAAGGTGTTGCGTCGCTCAAAAAGTTTAGACAACACTGATTATTTGGATGAAATGAAAGTGTTTACAATTTTGTTTTTAATCTTTACTAAGCTACTATTCGTTATCAAGCTAAACTTTTTAATAAAAAATGCAATTTTTTGTTCTACTAAGCTACTAGCTTATATTCTCGAGTTTACTCGAGTTGACTAGAAAAAAATGAAGTCGACTCGAAAAAACCCGAGACTTCGAGCTCTGCTATAGACTGCTCACTTTGAATTGTCATGATTAACTGATGAGACGTAGGCGCTCATTATTTATTGCCACCTTTAATATATATTTCTAAGAAGCTTGCGTAGTGAATCATATCGGATAATATTTGAAATCCCATTTTAATATTTTTGCAATTCATCATATTAGTTGAACTTTGGAACGATGACGATAAGTTGCCGTCCATAGACGCGATCGTAATTTTAAAAAAATAAATGAAAATAATTTACAGCATCAAATTATCAAAATATGTATTGGCCAAAGATCATTGTAAGCTATATGATCTGAAATGTCACTGGAATTAGTCAGTTCCATAGGACAATATTTATACTCGATGCAGAAAAGAGGAATAATGGATATAATAAAAAATAAATTGCTAGCAATTGTGAAAGAGACGTCTATTAAAACTACTATTAGCTTTAAAAAAAATGGTCTTTTTCTAGTGGCACAAGGCAGCACAAAGAAGCAACATCAATGTATATTCGTAAAAAAATGTATGTAAAATGACTATCTTATGCATGTATAGATTGCATGTTTATGTGCAGTTGTAAGAAGTACAAAGAAAAATAATTTGAAATAACATATCTAAGTAGCTGCTTTTCAATGCAATAAAATGTGACATAATAATATAGTATAATAATAATGAATGTATGCAGTATCGAAAAATTTTATGGATTTAGGTACAATATGTTGCAACTTAAATGTTTTTGCATTCATTCTTTAATAATTGTTCATGAGTGATCCTTGAAATTTACATTTTGATAACGGCAATAGATTTCTGGTTTTTTTTATTTTATAAGCAATGTGCCTCTTAAAGATTTCTGAAATTAGCAAATGTTATAGTTTCCCAATTTTTATACAAAAAATGTTAGGTACTGATATAATGAAAAAAAAAAACGATTTCCCTTCAAAAAAAGTAAAAATAAATTAGTTCTAAAAAACAACTTAGCATTACCTTTATGAATAGATAGTAATTTTTGATGCGCTCGATTCTCTCACGACTTGAAATTTGTTATTTTCCTCTCCACTGCGTCAAGAATATTTTATTATTATACTTTTCTTTATATCTCACTTTTTTTTTTCTTCTCTACAATCGTTAATATTTCGTTTGGAGTAGAATGAAATACCGTTATGTTATCGTTGAGATATGTAAAGATGAGATTCTGTGCACCATAATATGGACAAGAATTTTTTTTCCATTTCTGCTCGTCGAATGAATTATTATTTACTTTTCCATTAGATTTTAATTATTATACACTCGATATTGCTTATATGATTATTCTATTCAGTTTCATTGACATTTTCATCGCAAACTTAAATTAAGACGTTTTTCTCATTTTTTAAGCAGTATGAATTTCGTTCCTTTTTAAAGTTAAAAATAAGCTCATAAAAATGAGTTCAATTTACGCAGTTAGCAAATACATAAAACTGAAACTTTTCACTTTTATTTTACACATTAAAGAAGGTGGTTTTTAGGTAATCACTCTCTATGAAAGTCAATAATTATTTTTTTTTACTGAATTATTAATTTGTGTCACTCTTAATAATATAAAATTATTGACTTGTATTTAATTGACGGAAAGTCGTTTTTGGCACTCGAATTTTTAAGTTTCTAACTTGTAATTCCTTTCAAAATACGTTTTTACTATAACACACACTTTATATTATTTTCGTGTGCACAAAAAAGAAGGTAAAAGTAAACAAGCATCGCACATTTGCAGCAAATGTTTTGCAAGAAGTTGGACTTTGCTGAGATTGGAAAAACGTGTTTGATCACTTTTTTGTCGTTGTTGCAATTTATCCAAACAGCATCACAAAAAAAAATCTACTTTAAACTACGAAATGCACCTCCTTTTTTTCTTGCAGAATAATTTTTCCTATACTCCAGTATTTAAATTTAAAATCATTAAATGCTTTAATTTGCTATTTGTTGTGCTGACTTGAGGCATCGAATTTACTGTTTTAACTCAATTGATTGGTGTGCGCATAAGATTTTGCAATTTTATGATTATGAAATAATTCATTTTTCATTAGATTTTGAGCATTTATTTCTTAAGATTATTTGCAGTTACAATCAATCACTAAATCATATCACAAGAAGTGAAATTTCATAATATATTATTTAAACACAAAAATTCTATTAGAATTAAAGCTTTTTAATTAAATTTATAAACAAAAACAGATTGAATAAAAACCCGATGTGTTTCATCGAAACGAGTGCTGAAAACTAACCAGTAAGCTGAGAAATAAGACATAAAAGTATGTACATGTTTTACGCTCTCGCGATTTTTTGAAGCAGAGATTTTACTTTTATTTACACTATATGCGAACAAAGATTGTTTGTTAAGTACCGACGGATATACTCAATACATCTATTGTATGTTCTTCTCTCATTTTCAATGCATAATTTATTTGTATGAACGTAACAAATGCACTGATTGATGCAAATTGATTTAAATAGAAGATGATTTATTCCTCCAGATAAAATGCTCTAAATTCTTTCATCATAAAATAGTACATTTTGAGCCCGTTTTTTAATTCTATTGAACCTTACCTATACATTAATAATTTTAGAGTTGCAATACATTAAAATTTGAGGGTTCATTCATGGCTTTAAAAACATTAAACCTAGTTAATATACAATGATTCAAATTCGGAAAAAATGTTCAAAAATTCAAAGTTATCATATTAATTAAACTTCATCTTTTGAATGCCAGATTAAAGATCTCAACTTGAGGCATATTCTATGATATTTATCTGTTTCCAATTTGTATATGAACTAGTGTATCGGGTAGAAACCCAATGCGGATTATATTCACACCGTCCCATCAAAAGTCTTATGGATAGACCAAGATTTGCCCAGTATAAGTATGAAGGTATGAAGCTTGATAAGTCAACTGAGCTTCGCTCAGCATATGTTTAAAGGTTTAAAGTTAAACGAACATTCTTTAAAAGTTTAATCATTTATAGTTTAATTTTATAAAAATCACAGTAAACTTTTGTTTTGAAAAATTCGTAAGAAAGGAAAGTAATTTGCTTTTTCTGAAGCAACGGCTGTTCCTACCTTGCCCAAAAACAATACAGCTCTTCTATAGAGCAGCACGGATCAAATGTAAAAAACTAGAAGTCTCTACGATGTCTCGTTATTGAGATTTCTTGCTGATTAACTTGCTTGCTTGGTTGCTTGCTTACAGAAAGCGTATTTTGCGATTTTCTCAGCAATGTCGCAACCAATTTGAAATCTGTTTTTTAAAAATGATGTAAAATTTCAGGCACAAACTTTTCTTCTGTGACCTTTTATAACCAATTTTGCTTTGCTTTCTCACAAAATGCGAAAAACTGATTTTTCAATCTGAACAAAACCAATAGATTCACACGTGATATATATATATATATATATATATATATATATATATATATATGTATATATGTATCAGTTGCACAAGCTTAAATTTATCTCTCATACTAATATAGTCTTGCCGTTTGATGCCGTTTTCGAGATATTTGCGTTCAAAGTTTGCAAAAATTTACATACAAAATTTTGTCATGCACAATATTTTTTGATAAACTTTTACAAACGTTTGCAAAAAAATCATGTCTATCCTTTATATTACAGAGTAAGTTTTTGAGCAATTAATGAAAACATTATCAAATCAAAAGAAATTTACAAAATCTTTCTATTTTCTAATGCGTCGAAAAAATATTGTGCACAAGGAATTTTTAAACACTTTTTTCAAATCTGAATCATTGTCGAGACCCTTTTAAATTTCTTGACAAACATACTGATCGTACTCTCTCTCTCTTCTCATTACCCATTTACTTATATGCGTCAACACTACTGACCTTAATTTTTCTTTATCTCTCTTTCTTTGATACATACATGCGTTTTACATTATATCTACGTGTATTAGGTAGACAGACAGTTCAAATAGAAATTAAAAAATCATTACCACGTTTTTTTCAGTATTTTTTATGCCAATTTAACGAAAAATAAATTTTAATTTTATCCTGTTTTATTTTTGTATTGTCGCACATTTACATTTATTCGACTATCGCTTAAATATGAATCAAACTGACTCCAATTTTCTTGGCAAAGGCACTCATTTAGATCATCAGAATTAAGACGACTGCAGTTATTTATGTTTTGATCATCATTCCATGGTTTCGACTCTGACTCAAAAATTCTAGGAACTGAATGATAATTGAATCTACTATTTCCAGACATTACTAAAACATCGCCTGAATTCAGTAAGATTGGAATAGCATCGTCATCTTTGGAAGTTCCTCCCATAAGAAAAACTGCCGGCTGTCCAAAACTGATTGAAAAAAGTGGCGCATTACAAATTTCTGAATGGTCTGAATGAGCAGAAAGAGTATTTCCAATGTGATAGAAATTTATTATAGCTGCTTCCGACATAAAGTCATTGAAATTTAAAACTTCAGCAAAAACAGAAATAAGTTTAGAAAGTTCTTCTGGAAATTCATTCTTGTTTTGTTCATTGTAAACTTTATTTGTCCAGTCATAATGGTATCCTAAAGTGGTCCATCGCATTGATTTTTTTATTAACCTTTTCTGTTGTTGATCAACTTCTTCAATCCATGATGCCCAAAAATCCTTGATGATATTTTGCTTAAATTTTGATTCCAGTAAATTGTTGGGATGATTTTTTGTATAGTCTTTTACTAGTTTCTTAATGTAGTAACGTTGTCCAAGTGATGTAAAAGGATTTTTTATGACTATAAGACCTGGGCATTCTATTAAGCTATAAATTTTCCACTCATTTATATTTTTCAATCCCAAATTTGGAATCTTTTGGTCTGGATCAATAAATATTTCATTAAGCTATAATAAAATACGATTTTAAGTGAAAAATTATAGTTGATTTGTAATTTTTTTACTCACTACATGCTTATTATTTCCAGAACAGTCGATGACATTATCTAAATTAGGCAATATGCCTTTACTTTTGTAGTATTTAAACTTTTTCATCATTTTGTTTGATTTCTTTATTTGTTTTGATTTAGAACCTCTATATATCGAAATTGGCTGTTGTAACGTTTTTTTCAAGATTTGTTTCATTATTTTTTTAAACGATTTTTAAATAAATCAATAAATTAAAGAAAAGAGCTTAAATTAAGTTGAAAATAGTGTTCAATTAGATTAAGTAAGTAGTATATAATACAAAATACAATTAATTCTATGAGTTACAGCATAATTTATATGAAATTATAGCAAAAATGAATGCGGCTTTTCGATTGGAAAATAAAAAGAAATTAAGTCAACATGATTTAAGACGACTAATGAATGAGCAGAAACAGTCACGAACAGTTGATACTAATAAGGTTGACTCACCGTTCGCAAAATATGAAAATGGTCAATTAACGTGCGTTTTATGTAAATCATTAGTAAGATCTGAGAGTGTTTGGAAAGTCCATATAAATGCAAAGCAGCATAAGGATAATTTACAGCTGGCCAAACGCCTGAAAGAAAAATTACAGAATCAAACAAAAAAATCAGTCCAGGACGAAAGAGTTGCTGGATTAAAACGATCTATTGAAGATATGCGCTCAGAGGTGCCTGAAAAGAAATTAAAAGGAATTTTGAAAAATAGTACATCATCGATTTCATCAGCAACAACTATTATAGCAGTTAAGCAAAATGAAGCACCCATTAATAAGAAGGAAAGTGATAAAACGCAACAAGAAAAGCCATCGATACCTGATGACTTTTTTGATTCAAAGCCCAAATTCACAAAATCTGTAAAAACAAAAAATCCAGAAGTTGAAAACGAAAACATGCAAGTTGACGAGGCACTTCCAGAAGGATTTTTTGATGATCCAGTGAAAGACGCAAAGGCAAGAAATCTTGAATATAAAGATCCAGTGGAAGAAGAATGGGACAAGTTTCAAAAAGAAATTAAAGAAGCAGAAATCAAATCAACAAACATTATTAATGTAGAACATGAGGAAGCGACAGTTGAGAGACAAATTGATGAAATTGATGAACAAATTAGGAATTGGTCTAGGTAAAATTTAAATAAAATTCGTATAATCATATGTAATTGTCATTTGTAACAATTGTTTAGGGTGCTTGAAATGGAGAAGAAGAAGGAAGAAATTGAAACTAAACTTAAGCAAGAGATTTCAACTAAGGATGATAGCGATATAATAATGAAAACAAGTGATACAGAAAGTGATGAGGACGAAGATATTCCTGAGTTTATCGACTGGCGATCGAAAAAAAGTCACAAATAAATTTTTTAAATTAAATCTTCAATTTTAATATACTACAAATAAAACTTTCCTAATTAGTAAGCAATAGCCCAAGAGTTCGCTCATTTGAATATTCACTTTTAATAGTTTTTAACATTTGTAGACCAATTTTTATTCTTTTCACATGATGTCCATTAAATTTATAGTGGAAGCTTGTCCAATTTTTCTATTATCACTAGAGACACCTAAGAAATGTTTAGAGCTGTTCTTAGATAAAATGAAAAAAATTAATTCTAATTGCTTGTCCTAATAATGTTAAGCACAAATGCTTTTGTATTTCAAATCAAAATTGGCAAAAAATGACCAAAATTTTTACTGCATCCACTTGTGCTGATATCTAATTTTATTGATACTTCCTCAAATAAAAAAAGGAATAATACCTAGATACAAAGTATCAAAAAGAAATTATGCAAACATTAGCACTTAAAAGTTTTTGAAAATAAAGTTCTTAAAATTTACATTTGTTTTCTATTTTCATTTCATAGTACTTCATTAAACATTAAACTCTTGAACTTTCAGCAAGTACAGTATACATTTTTTTAGAAAAATCATTTTTAAACCAATTTCTTTAATTTTCTATCCAAATAATTGTATCAACATGAAAAAATATTTGTCGAATATTAAGCTTGTTGAAAGTCATCTGAGAAATTAGAGAAAACAAAATTTGTTTTCGTCAGTACAATCTCGGGAATTCCCTTTTTTTCAGAAAAGTTGAAGTTTTTTTAAACAAACTTTTATGATGCATTAAAAAAATCCTCTCAATTATATGAAGATTGTCTCATATAAAACTAGTGTATCCCAATTCGGATGTATTCACACCGTACCATCGAAAATCTTGTGGGTAGACCAAGCTTCGCTCAGCATATGTTTGAAGGTTCAAAGTTAAACAGACAGCATAATGTGTACAAACATCAAAGTTTGGTAAATTTATTTCATTCAAGTTATTTTTTACTTTTTTCAAAGCAACGGCTGTTCCTACATTGTCCAAAAAATACAGCTCTTCTATAGGGAAGCACAGATTAGCAGAAAGTGTATTTTGTGGCAATTCCTCAACCAATTTGAAATCTGTTTTTTTTTTTAAAAAAAAAATTTCAGCTCACATTTTTCACGTAGAACCTTTTTCAGACAAATTTTCTGCGTTCCCACACAAAATGCGAAATACTGAGTCTTCAATCGGAACAAAAACAATAAATGCACACGTGAATAAGGTGTGAATATAACAAGTTAAAATTCCTTTTGTGGATTCAAAAGTTGTGTGTCGTGTAAGTTGATTAATTTATTTTTTGATTTTAACATCAAATCAATTGTGGTTACAAAAGGCTGCAAAAGGAATATATTTCTTAAGCACTTTTAATAAGTATTTAATTTATGCATCGAAACTTTTGTTTTATAAAAATGAGATTAAAAATGAGAGGAGAGAGATCTTTAGTTTCAAGCTGCGATCACCATGATGAAACCAGTTAAATTATAGACGTCGTTTAGTGCACATTTCAGTTTTTGTTTTGAAATATTTAATTAAGAATTATTATGTTATCAATTAATGAACAGTTCAAATTAGTTGGGCTATCGTTAGGGATTTTTGCTAGCTATAGTATCATGGCTCTTTATCAAGAAAAAATTTTTAAGAATGATTACGAAGGAGAAAAGTTTGTTTATCCAACAACATTTGTAGCTCTTCAATGTTTGGTTTACTTTGTTACCGCAAAAGGTGAATTATATTTTAAAAAATTATTCTTATTCGTAATTTTAATTATAAAACAATAATTCTTATTTCCAGGAATTATGATGACCCATGATCATCCAATAAATGAAACGCCTCAAATGTATTATTTTATTGTTGCTTTGTTCTACTTATTGGCCATGACGACCTCAAATATGGCTATTCAGTATATTCCTTACGTGGTTCAAGTTGTTGGAAAAGGCTCGTAAAAATTTTGAACAATCATTTAAATTTTGAATCTCATTAACTTTAAATCAGTTTCATTATATGCAACTTTGGTTGCAATTGGTTTGAAAAAACAATAATGAACCCCCCTCCTCTCTTGTACCTTCAAATCATATAAACAAAGGGATGTCAGAAGTTTTCTGATCTCTTTTTGTTTTTAAAAATTTGCATAACATAATTTTTTCTTGTTTTCCACAGCTTGTAAACCAATTCCTGTGATGCTATTCGCTGTTTTGATAGTAAAAAAGTCTTACACTATTCAGAAATATTTCTTTGTTTTGATGATCGTTTTTGGAGTTGGTCTATTTATATACAAGGACGGTGTAAATTCATCACAAGAAACATTATGGGGATATATGCTTATATTGATAAGTCTGTTATTTGACGGTTGTCTCGGTGCAGCTCAAGATAAAATGAGAATTGTATCAAGACCATCATCACTGAATTTCATGTACTATGTTAATGCTTGGAGTACGTTAATATTTATTCCACTATTGTTTATAAACTATGAAGGTTGGAGATTTGTACAGTTTTGCATTAAGCACTATGAAGTTGGTTATTATATGGCTATTACTGTTTTAATGGGAACAGCTGGTCAATATTTTATATCAACGATGATATCAACTTACGGTTCATTACCATTAGCTATAGTAACTACTTTAAGAAAATTCTTAACAATTTTATTTTCATCCTTAATTTTTGGAAATGTTCTAAACACTCGACAATGGGTAGCTTCTATTTTAATTTTTACAGCTCTTATTTTAGATGCATTATTTGGTAAGAAAAAATTAATTATTAATAAGACTGAACCAGTAATAAAAGAAGAGTCTACAATTAAAGAAAACGTACCAAAAGGAGTCGCATGATCACAATTTTTACAAGACGGCACAAATGCTTTTGTATTTCAAATCAAAATTGGCAAAAAATGACCAAAATTTTTACTGCATCCACTTGTGCTGATATCTAATTTTATTGATACTTCCTCAAATAAAAAAAGGAATAATACCTAGATACAAAGTATCAAAAAGAAATTATGCAAACATTAGCACTTAAAAGTTTTTGAAAATAAAGTTCTTAAAATTTACATTTGTTTTCTATTTTCATTTCATAGTACTTCATTAAACATTAAACTCTTGAACTTTCAGCAAGTACAGTATACATTTTTTTAGAAAAATCATTTTTAAACCAATTTCTTTAATTTTCTATCCAAATAATTGTATCAACATGAAAAAATATTTGTCGAATATTAAGCTTGTTGAAAGTCATCTGAGAAATTAGAGAAAACAAAATTTGTTTTCGTCAGTACAATCTCGGGAATTCCCTTTTTTTCAGAAAAGTTGAAGTTTTTTTAAACAAACTTTTATGATGCATTAAAAAAATCCTCTCAATTATATGAAGATTGTCTCATATAAAACTAGTGTATCCCAATTCGGATGTATTCACACCGTACCATCGAAAATCTTGTGGGTAGACCAAGCTTCGCTCAGCATATGTTTGAAGGTTCAAAGTTAAACAGACAGCATAATGTGTACAAACATCAAAGTTTGGTAAATTTATTTCATTCAAGTTATTTTTTACTTTTTTCAAAGCAACGGCTGTTCCTACATTGTCCAAAAAATACAGCTCTTCTATAGGGAAGCACAGATTAGCAGAAAGTGTATTTTGTGGCAATTCCTCAACCAATTTGAAATCTGTTTTTTTTTTTAAAAAAAAAATTTCAGCTCACATTTTTCACGTAGAACCTTTTTCAGACAAATTTTCTGCGTTCCCACACAAAATGCGAAATACTGAGTCTTCAATCGGAACAAAAACAATAAATGCACACGTGAATAAGGTGTGAATATAACAAGTTAAAATTCCTTTTGTGGATTCAAAAGTTGTGTGTCGTGTAAGTTGATTAATTTATTTTTTGATTTTAACATCAAATCAATTGTGGTTACAAAAGGCTGCAAAAGGAATATATTTCTTAAGCACTTTTAATAAGTATTTAATTTATGCATCGAAACTTTTGTTTTATAAAAATGAGATTAAAAATGAGAGGAGAGAGATCTTTAGTTTCAAGCTGCGATCACCATGATGAAACCAGTTAAATTATAGACGTCGTTTAGTGCACATTTCAGTTTTTGTTTTGAAATATTTAATTAAGAATTATTATGTTATCAATTAATGAACAGTTCAAATTAGTTGGGCTATCGTTAGGGATTTTTGCTAGCTATAGTATCATGGCTCTTTATCAAGAAAAAATTTTTAAGAATGATTACGAAGGAGAAAAGTTTGTTTATCCAACAACATTTGTAGCTCTTCAATGTTTGGTTTACTTTGTTACCGCAAAAGGTGAATTATATTTTAAAAAATTATTCTTATTCGTAATTTTAATTATAAAACAATAATTCTTATTTCCAGGAATTATGATGACCCATGATCATCCAATAAATGAAACGCCTCAAATGTATTATTTTATTGTTGCTTTGTTCTACTTATTGGCCATGACGACCTCAAATATGGCTATTCAGTATATTCCTTACGTGGTTCAAGTTGTTGGAAAAGGCTCGTAAAAATTTTGAACAATCATTTAAATTTTGAATCTCATTAACTTTAAATCAGTTTCATTATATGCAACTTTGGTTGCAATTGGTTTGAAAAAACAATAATGAACCCCCCTCCTCTCTTGTACCTTCAAATCATATAAACAAAGGGATGTCAGAAGTTTTCTGATCTCTTTTTGTTTTTAAAAATTTGCATAACATAATTTTTTCTTGTTTTCCACAGCTTGTAAACCAATTCCTGTGATGCTATTCGCTGTTTTGATAGTAAAAAAGTCTTACACTATTCAGAAATATTTCTTTGTTTTGATGATCGTTTTTGGAGTTGGTCTATTTATATACAAGGACGGTGTAAATTCATCACAAGAAACATTATGGGGATATATGCTTATATTGATAAGTCTGTTATTTGACGGTTGTCTCGGTGCAGCTCAAGATAAAATGAGAATTGTATCAAGACCATCATCACTGAATTTCATGTACTATGTTAATGCTTGGAGTACGTTAATATTTATTCCACTATTGTTTATAAACTATGAAGGTTGGAGATTTGTACAGTTTTGCATTAAGCACTATGAAGTTGGTTATTATATGGCTATTACTGTTTTAATGGGAACAGCTGGTCAATATTTTATATCAACGATGATATCAACTTACGGTTCATTACCATTAGCTATAGTAACTACTTTAAGAAAATTCTTAACAATTTTATTTTCATCCTTAATTTTTGGAAATGTTCTAAACACTCGACAATGGGTAGCTTCTATTTTAATTTTTACAGCTCTTATTTTAGATGCATTATTTGGTAAGAAAAAATTAATTATTAATAAGACTGAACCAGTAATAAAAGAAGAGTCTACAATTAAAGAAAACGTACCAAAAGGAGTCGCATGATCACAATTTTTACAAGACGGCATAATAAAACTATAGATTTTTGTTTTCCTATGCAACCTGAATTGCTTTTTGATTCTGTATACTCTTTGTAGCTAAAAAGACACTTCTCAATCAGAAAAATGTAATTTTGAAAAACAGTCATTGGAATAGTGCAACAAAAAAGCGTTTTTTCAAAATTTGTGTAAAATTTGAATTTATAAAATATGTAATTGCTGTTCTTTAATTACGACCCGGGTTTGATCCCAGATAATTTCTGGTCAGATTTGGGTGCTTTTCTCGCTGTTTTAGTCATGGCAACTCGGTTTGTATAATTTGAAACGTGAAATACTTTTCCAAAAATTATTTTATTGGCTTATTTTAAAGGTTTTTATCCAAGAAATCAGAATTTATTTTAATTTTTGCCCAAAGTGCAGCAGTGCTGAAGATATAGCCCGAAATGTGTTTTGATGACCTTCGATAGTTAATATTTTCAATTTATCAGAATTTTTTCTTGTCTCAACCAATTTTCTTGAAACTTTTTTTTTAAATGACAGATATAAGCCGAAACTTTAATATAAATATCAGTAATACGGCACACTTTTTTTGAGTATGTAGATTTCTGATGCATTTAAATGTTTTTCTTTTTTCATTAAATTGTATCCCTTAACTAGATCTACAAGAAAAATATCCCTTTCAAGGTTTAAAATTATATTTATGCATCAAAAAATTGATTTTTTTTTTAAAAAATATGCGTTTTTTTTCTATGTTTTGATTATTGAGATTTCATATAGTTTTGAGCAAAAATGGGAAGCATGGTTCTTGACACATCTCTAATTTTGAGTAATTTTTCAGTTTTTTCAACATTATTTAGGGTCATTGTACTCATATATAACATATTATATATCGTTGGAAAGGTAATTTAAGCAGCTCAACATAAAAGATAATACAAATACTTTTTGTTAAGCTAATAGTGTATTTAAAGGTCATTTACATCTCATTGAAAATGGAAAATTATGACATATCAAATAAAAATGGTCAAAGTCCATGCCAAAAACTCAAATTGATTTAAAACATCAAAAACACTTTTTTCTAACATTCCTGAAAGTTTTATCAAGTTTGGGCATGATTTTGAATTAATGCTGTTTTGGCATTAAAACTTGTCTATCCACTCACTTGGAATATGCAGTTATAGTCAGTTGAAGTCAAAGCATAGTTAAAAACCGTATATTTTTTTTGAAAAAATCTCAATTTTTTGATGTATAAATATAAATTTAAACCTTAAAAGGGATATTTTTCTTGTAGATCTAGTAAAGAGCTACAATTTAATTAAAAAGGAAAAACATTTAAATGCATCAGAAATCTACATACTCAAAAAAAAGTGTGCCGTATTACTAACATTTGAAGTTTCGTCAATTTTTAAGCACTTTTCATGAAGTAAAACTTATGTGACTGATATTTATATTGGGCCCGACGAAAAAAAATTATTCGTGAGTGACGCTTTAAAATTTTAAATATCTCTGAAACCACAATAGTGACAAATTTCAAAGTTATTTAATTTTGTAGGAAACAAAAATTTCTATCTTTTGACTTACAACCTACTTCCTAAAGTTAAGCAGTTATTCTAAAGCATTTTTGGTTTCGATCATAGTAGGCTATTTTCAAAAAATATCGATTTTATATCTATATTAGCATTCTTTATCATTTATAATACCTAGATATGTTTTAAAATGCAATTTAAAGCATTTTTGGTTTCGATCATAGTAGGCTATTTTCAAAAAAAAATATCGATTTTATTTCTATTTTAACATTCTTTATCATTTATAATACCTTTATATGTTTTAAAATGCAATTTAAAGCATTTTTGGTTTCGATCATAGTAGGCTATTTTCAAAAAAATATCGATTTTATATCTATATTATCATTCTTTATCATTTATAATACCTAGATATGTTTTAAAATGCAATTTAAAGCATTTTTGGTTTCGATCATAGTAGGCTATTTTCAAAAAAATTATATCGATTTTATATCTATATTATCATTCTTAATCATTTATAATACCTAGATATGTTTTAAAATGCAATTTAAAGCATTTTTGGTTTCGATCATAGTAGGCTATTTTCAAAAAATATATCGATTTTATATCTATATTAACATTCTTTATCATTTATAATACCTAGATATGTTTTAAAATGCAATTTAAAGCATTTTTGGTTTCGATCATAGTAGGCTATTTTCAAAAAAAAATATCGATTTTATATCTATATTAGCATTCTTTATCATTTATAATACCTAGATATGTTTTAAAATGCAATTTAAAGCATTCTTGGTTTCGTTCATAGTAGGCTATTTTCAAAAAATATCGATTTTATATCTATATTAGCATTCTTTATCATTTATAATACCTAGATATGTTTTAAAATGCAATTTAAAGTATTTTTGGTTTCGATCATAGTAGGCTATTTTCAAAAGAATATCGATTTTATATCTATATTATCATTCTTTATCATTTATAATACCTAGATATGATTTAAAATGCAATTTAAAGCATTTTTGGTTTCGATCATAGTAGGCTATTTTCAAAAGAATATCGATTTTATATCTATATTATCATTCTTTATCATTTATAATACCTAGATATGATTTAAAATGCAATTTAAAGCATTTTTGTTTTCGATCATAGTAGGCTATTTTCAAAAGAATATCGATTATATATCTATATTATCATTCTTTATCATTTATAATACCTAGATATGTTTTAAAATGCAATTTAAAGCATTCTTGGTTTCGTTCATAGTAGGATATTTTCAAAAAATATCGATTTTATATCTATATTATCATTCTTTATCATTTATAATACCTAGATATGTTTTAAAATGCAATTTAAAGCATTTTTGGTTTCGATCATAGTAGGCTATTTTCAAAAAAATATCGATTTTATATCTATATTATCATTCTTTATCATTTATAATACCTAGATATGTTTTAAAATGCAATTTAAAGCATTCTTGGTTCCGTTCATAGTAGGATATTTTCAAAAAATATCGATTTTATATCTATATTATCATTCTTTATCATTTATAATACCTAGATATGTTTTAAAATGCAATTTAAAGTATTTTTGGTTTCGATCATAGAGGGCTATTTTCAAAAAAAAAAAATCGATTTTATTTCTATTTTAACATTCTTTATCATTTATAATACCTTTATATGTTTTAAAATGCAATTTAAAGCATTTTTGGTTTCGATCATAGTAGGCTATTTTCAAAAAATATATCGATTTTATATCTATATTATCATTCTTTATCATTTATAATACCTAGATATGTTTTAAAATGCAATTTAAAGCATTTTTGGTTTCGATCATAGTAGGCTATTTTCAAAAAAAAATATCGATTTTATATCTATATTATCATTCTTTATCATTTATAATACCTAGATATGTTTTAAAATGCAATTTAAAGCATTCTTGGTTTCGTTCATAGTAGGATATTTTCAAAAAATATCGATTTTATATCTATATTATCATTCTTTATCATTTATTATACCTAGATATGTTTTAAAATGCAATTTAAAGTATTTTTGGTTTCGATCATAGAAGGCTATTTTCAAAAAAAAAAAAAATTTCGATTTTATATCTATATTAACATTTTTAATCATTTATAATAGCTAGATATGTTTTAAAATGCAATTTAAAGCATTTTTGGTTTCGATCATAGAAGGCTATTTTCAAAAAAAATATCGATTTTTTATCTATATTAGCATTCTTTATCATTTATAATACCTAGATATGTTTTAAAATACAATTTAAAGCATTTTTAGTTTCGATCATAGTAGGCTATTTTCAAAAAATATATCGATTTTATATCTATATTATCATTCTTTATCATTTATAATACCTAGATATGTTTTAAAATGCAATTTAAAGCATTCTTGGTTTCGTTCATAGTAGGATATTTTCAAAAAATATCGATTTTATATCTATATTATCATTCTTTATCATTTATAATACCTAGATATGTTTTAAAATGCAATTTAAAGCATTCTTGGTTTCGTTCATAGTAGGATATTTCCAAAAAATATCGATTTTATATCTATATTATCATTCTTTATCATTTATTATACCTAGATATGTTTTAAAATGCAATTTAAAGTATTTTTGGTTTCGATCATAGAAGGCTATTTTCAAAAAAAAAAAAATTTCGATTTTATATCTATATTAACATTTTTAATCATTTATAATAGCTAGATATGTTTTAAAATGCAATTTAAAGCATTTTTGGTTTCGATCATAGTAGGCTATTTTCAAAAAAAATATCGATTTTTTATCTATATTAGCATTCTTTATCATTTATAATACCTAGATATGTTTTAAAATGCAATTTAAAGCGTTTTTGGTTTCGATCATAGTAGGCTATTTTCAAACAAAATATCGATTTTATATCTATGTTAGCATGCTTAATCATTTATAATAGCTAGATATGTTTTAAAATGCAATTTAAAGCATTTTTGGTTTCGATCATAGTAGGCTATTTTCAAAAAAATATCGATTTTATATCTATATTAGCATTCTTCATCATTTATAATATCTAGATATGTTTTAAAATGCAATTTAAAGAATTTTTGGTTTCGATCATAGTATGCTATTTTCAAAAAAATCGATTTTATATCTATATTAGCATTCTTTATCATTTATAATACCTTGATATGTTTTAAAATGCAATTTAAAGCATTTTTGGTTTCGATCATAGTAGGCTATTTTCAAAAAAATATCGATTTTATATCTATATTAGCATTCTTTATTATTATAATACCTAGATATGTTTTAAAATGCAATTTAAAGAATTTTTGGTTTCGATCATAGTAGGCTATTTTCAAAAAAAATATCGATTTTATTTCTATATTAGCATTCTTTATCATTTATAATACCTTGATTTGTTTTAAAATGCAATTTAAAGCATTTTTGGTTTCGATCATAGTAGGCTATTTTCAAAAAAATATCGATTTTATATCTAAATTGGGATTCTTAATCATTTATAATACCTAGATATGTTTTAAAATGCAATTTAAAGCATTTTTAGTTTCGATCGTAGTAAGCTTTTTTCAAAAAACTATCGATTATATAACTAAATTAGCATTCTTTATCATTTATATTACCTAGATATGTTTTAAAGTGCAATTTAAAGCATTTTTGGTTTCGATCATAGTAGGCTATTTTCAAAAAAAATATCGATTTTATATCAATATTAGCATTCTGTATCATTTATAATACCTTGATATGTTTTAAAATGCAATTTAAAGCATTTTTGGTTTCGATCATAGTAGGATTTTTTCAAAAAATATCGAGTTTATATCTAAATTGGCATTCTTAATCATTTATAATACCTAGATATGTTTTAAAATGCAATTTAAAGCATTTTTGGTTTCGATCGTAGTAAGCTTTTTTCAAAAAACTATCGTTTTTATAACTAAATTAGCATTCTTTATCATTTATATTACCTAGATATGTTTTAAAGTGCAATTTAAAGCATTTTTGGTTTCGATCATAGTAGGCTATTTTCAAAAAAATATCGATTTTATATCTATATTAGCATTCTTAATCATTTATCATACCTAGATATGTTTTAAAATGCAATTTAAAGAATTTTTGGTTTCGATAATAGTAGGCTATTTTCAAAAAAAAAAATATCGATTTTATTTCTATCTTAGCATTCTTTATCATTTATAATACCTAGATATGTTTTAAAATGCAATTTAAAGTATTTTTGGTTTCGATCATAGTAGGCTATTTTCAAAAAAAAATATCGATTTTATATCTATATTAGCATTCTTTATCATTTATAATACCTAGATATGTTTTAAAATGCAATTTAAAGCATTCTTGGTTTCGTTCATAGTAGGATATTTTCAAAAAATATCGATTTTATATCTATATTATCATTCTTTATCATTTATAATACCTAGATATGTTTTAAAATGCAATTTAAAGTATTTTTGGTTTCGATCATAGTAGGCTATTTTCAAAAAATATATCGATTTTATATCTATATTATCATTCTTTATCATTTATAATACCTAGATATGTTTTAAAATGCAATTTAAAGCATTTTTGGTTTCTATCGTAGTAGGCTATTTTCAAAAAATATATCGATTTTATATCTATATTATCATTCTTTATCATTTATAATACCTAGATATGTTTTAAAATGCAATTTAAAGTATTTTTGGTTTCGATCATAGTAGGCTATTTTCAAAAAAATATCGATTTTATATCTATATTAGCATTCTTTATCATTTATTATACCTAGATATGTTTTAAAATGCAATTTAAAGCATTTTTGGTTTCGATCATAATGGGCTATTTTCAAAAAAATATCGATTTTATATCTATATTAGCATTCTTTATCATTTATAATACCTAGATATGTTTTAAAATGCAATTTAAAGCATTTTTGGTTTCGATCATGGTAGGCTATTTTCAAAAAAAAATATCGATTTTATATCTATATTAGCATTCTTTATCATTTTTAAAACCTAGATATGTTTTAAAATGCAATTTAAAGCATTCTTGGTTTCGATCATAGTAGGCTATTTTCAAAAAAATATCGATTTTATATCTATATTAGCATTCTTAATCATTTATAATACCTAAATATGTTTAAAAATGCAATTTAAAGCATTTTTGGTTTCGATCATAGTAGGCTATTTTCAAAAAATATCGATTTTATAAATATTAGCATTCTTTATCATTTATAATACCTAGATATGTTTTAAAATGCAATTTAAAGCATTTTTGGTTTCGATCATAGTAGGCTATTTTCAAAAAATATCGATTTTATAAATATTAGCATTCTTTATCATTTATAATACCTAGATATGTTTTAAAATGCAATTTAAACCATTTTTGGTTCGATTATAGTAGGCTATTTTCAAAAAAATATCGATTTTATATCTATATTAGCATTCTTTATCATTTATAATACCTAAATATGTTTAAAAATGTAATTTAAAATATTTTTGGTTCGATTATAGTAGGCTATTTTCAAAAAATTATCGATTTTATATCTATATTAGCATTCTTAATCATTTATAATACCTAAATATGTTTAAAAATGCAATTTAAAGCATTTTTGGTTTCGATCATAGTAGGCTATTTTCAAAAAATATCGATTTTATAAATATTAGCATTCTTTATCATTTATAATACCTAGATATGTTTTAAAATGCAATTTAAACCATTTTTGGTTCGATTATAGTAGGCTATTTTCAAAAAAATATCGATTTTATATCTATATTAGAATTCTTTATCATTTATAATACCTAGATATGTTTTAAAATGCAATTTAAAGCATTTTTGGTTTGGATCACAGTAGGCTATTTTCAAAAAAATATCGATTTTATATCTATATTTGCATTCTTAATCATTTATAATACCGAGATATGTTTTAAAATGCAATTTGAAGCATTTTTGGTTTCGATCATAGTAGGCTATTTTTAAAACAAAAAAATATCGATTTTATATCTATATTAGCATTCTTAATCATTTATAATACCGAGATATGTTTTAAAATGCAAATTAAAGCATTTTTGGTTTCGATCATAATGGGCTATTTTCAAAAAAATATCGATTTTATATCTATATTAGCATTCTTTATCATTTATAATACCTAGATATGTTTTAAAATGCAATTTAAAGCATTTTTGGTTTCGATCATAGTAGGCTATTTTCAAAAAAAATATCAATTTTATATCTATATTATCATTATTTATCATTTATAATACCTAGATATGTTTTCAAATGCAATTTAAAGCATTTTTGGTTTCGATCATAGTAGGCTATTTTCAAAAAAATATCAATTTTATATCTCTATTATCATTCTATATCATTAATAATACCTAGATATGTTTTAAAATGCAATTTAAAGCATTTTTGGTTTCGATCATAGTAGGCTATTTTCAAAAAAATATCGATTTTATATCTATATTAGAATTCTTTATCATTTATAATACCTAGATATGTTTTAAAATGCAATTTAAAGCATTTTTGGTTTGGATCATAGTAGGCTTTTTTCAAAAAAATATCGATTTTATATCTTTATTAGCATTCTTTTTCGTTTATAATACCTAGATATGTTTCAAAATGCAATTTAAAGCATTTTTGGTTTCGATCATAGTAGGCTATTTTTAAAAAAATTATATCGATTTTATATCTATATTAGCATTCTTTATCATTTATAAAACCTAGATATGTTTTAAAATGCAATTTAAAGCATTTTTGGTTTCGATCATAGTAGGCTATTTTCAAAAAAATATCAATTTTATATCTATATTATCATTCTTTATCATTTATAATACCTAGATATGTTTTAAAATGCAATTTAAAGCATTTTTGGTTTGGATCATAGTAGGCTTTTTTCAAAAAAATATCGATTTTATATCTTTATTAGCATTCTTTATCGTTTATAATACCTAGATATGTTTCAAAATGCAATTTAAAGCATTTTTGGTTTCGATCATAGTAGGCTATTTTTAAAAAAATTATATCGATTTTATATCTATATTAGCATTCTTTATCATTTATAAAACCTAGATATGTTTTAAAATGCAATTTAAAGCATTTTTGGTTTCGATCATAGTAGGCTATTTTTAAAAAAATTATATCGATTTTATATCTTTATTAGCATTCTTTATCGTTTATAATACCTAGATATGTTTCAAAATGCAATTTAAAGCATTTTTGGTTTCGATCATAGTAGGCTATTTTTAAAAAAATATCGATTTTATAACTATATTAGCATTCTTAATTATTTATAATACCTAAATATGTTTAAAAATGCAATTTAAAGCATTTTTGGTTTCGATCATAGTAGGCTATTTTCAAAAAATATCGATTTTATAAATATTAGCATTCTTTATCATTTATAAAACCTAGATATGTTTTAAAATGCAATTTAAACCATTTTTGGTTCGATCATAGTAGGCTATTTTCAAAAAAAAATATCGATTTTATATCTATATTAGCATTCTTAATCATTTATAATACCTAAATATGTTTAAAAATGCAATTTAAAGCATTTTTGGTTTCGATCATAGTAGGCTATTTTCAAAAAATATCGATTTTATAAATATTAGCATTCTTTATCATTTATAATACCTAGATATGTTTTAAAATGCAATTTAAAGCATTTTTGGTTTCGATCATAGTAGGCTATTTTCAAAAAATATCGATTTTATAAATATTAGCATTCTTTATCATTTATAATACCTAGATATGTTTTAAAATGCAATTTAAACCATTTTTGGTTCGATTATAGTAGGCTATTTTCAAAAAAATATCGATTTTATATCTATATTAGAATTCTTTATCATTTATAATACCTAGATATGTTTTAAAATGCAATTTAAACCATTTTTGGTTCGATTATAGTAGGCTATTTTCAAAAAAATATCGATTTTATATCTATATTAGAATTCTTTATCATTTATAATACCTAGATATGTTTTAAAATGCAATTTAAAGCATTTTTGGTTTGGATCACAGTAGGCTATTTTCAAAAAAATATCGATTTTATATCTATATTAGCATTCTTAATCATTTATAATACCGAGATATGTTTTAAAATGCAATTTGAAGCATTTTTGGTTTCGATCATAGTAGGCTATTTTTAAAACAAAAAAATATCGATTTTATATCTATATTATCATTCTTTATCATTTATAATACCTAGATATGTTTTAAAATGCAATTTAAAGCATTTTTGGTTTCGATCATAGTAGGCTATTTTCAAAAAAATATCGATTTTATATCTATATTAGAATTCTTTATCATTTATAATACCTAGATATGTTTTAAAATGCAATTTAAACCATTTTTGGTTCGATTATAGTAGGCTATTTTCAAAAAAATATCGATTTTATATCTATATTAGAATTCTTTATCATTTATAATACCTAGATATGTTTTAAAATGCAATTTAAAGCATTTTTGGTTTGGATCACAGTAGGCTATTTTCAAAAAAATATCGATTTTATATCTATATTAGCATTCTTAATCATTTATAATACCGAGATATGTTTTAAAATGCAATTTGAAGCATTTTTGGTTTCGATCATAGTAGGCTATTTTTAAAACAAAAAAATATCGATTTTATATCTATATTATCATTCTTTATCATTTATAATACCTAGATATGTTTTAAAATGCAATTTAAAGCATTTTTGGTTTCGATCATAGTAGGCTATTTTCAAAAAAATATCGATTTTATATCTTTATTAGCATTCTTTATCGTTTATAATACCTAGATATGTTTCAAAATGCAATTTAAAGCATTTTTGGTTTCGATCATAGTAGGCTATTTTTAAAAAAATATCGATTTTATAACTATATTAGCATTCTTAATCATTTATAATACCTAAATATGTTTAAAAATGCAATTTAAAGCATTTTTGGTTTCGTTCATAGTAGGCTATTTTCAAAAAATATCGATTTTATAAATATTAGCATTCTTTATCATTTATAATACCTAGATATGTTTTAAAATGCAATTTAAAGCATTTTTGGTTCGATCATAGTAGGCTATTTTCAAAAAAAAATATCGATTTTATATCTATATTAGCATTCTTAATCATTTATAATACCTAAATATGTTTAAAAATGCAATTTAAAGCATTTTTGGTTTCGATCATAGTAGGCTATTTTCAAAAAATATCGATTTTATAAATATTAGCATTCTTTATCATTTATAATACCTAGATATGTTTTAAAATGCAATTTAAAGCATTTTTGGTTTCGATCATAGTAGGCTATTTTCAAAAAATATCGATTTTATAAATATTAGCATTCTTTATCATTTATAATACCTAGATATGTTTTAAAATGCAATTTAAAGCATTTTTGGTTCGATTATAGTAGGCTATTTTCAAAAAAATATCGATTTTATATCTATATTAGAATTCTTTATCATTTATAATACCTAGATATGTTTTAAAATGCAATTTAAAGCATTTTTGGTTTGGATCACAGTTGGCTATTTTCAAAAAAATATCGATTTTATATCTTTATTAGCATTCTTAATCATTTATAATACCGAGATATGTTTTAAAATGCAATTTGAAGCATTTTTGGTTTCGATCATAGTAGGCTATTTTCAAAAAAATATCAATTTTATATCTATATTATCATTCTTTATCATTTATAATACCTAGATATGTTTTAAAATGCAATTTAAAGCATTTTTGGTTTCGATCATAGTAGGCTTTTTTCAAAAAAATATCGATTTTATATCTATATTAGAATTCTTTATCATTTATAATACCTAGATATGTTTTAAAATGCAATTTAAAGCATTTTTGGTTTGGATCATAGTAGGCTTTTTTCAAAAAAATATCGATTTTATATCTTTATTAGCATTCTTTATCGTTTATAATACCTAGATATGTTTCAAAATGCAATTTAAAGCATTTTTGGTTTCGATCATAGTAGGCTATTTTTAAAAAAATATCGATTTTATAACTATATTAGCATTCTTTATCATTTATAATACCTAGATATGTTTAAAAATGCAATTTAAAGCATTTTTGGTTTCGATCATAGTAGGCTATTTTCAAAAAAAAAATTACAGAAGTCCTCGTGTTATTGATCGAGGGACTTAAGCGCATTTTTGTGTTAGCGATCAGCATTTGATTGTCTATTTATTTTGCGTTCATTTACAGATCATTAGAAGATTAGAAGATCATAATTTTAATGCAATCAGCAAATAATTACAATGAATGCTTATATAGAAAGGTTTTGTTATTTAACGGTCAATAAAAAATTTGAAATTTTTCACGCTTAAAGTTGCACTACGAAAATATTAATTATAGGATAATTAAATAATTTGTAGCAATGAATTTCCATATATAAAAATGTCCTAAAGTGTCGTTATGTCTTTCCTTTAATTATAATTACTGTTTATTTGCGTTTAATTTAAGTGTTATATCTTTTATTTAATTTAAAGTGTGCAATTACGAGCGAATTCGCTCGAGCAAAATGCAGTACAAAGTGCGGCAAACAATTCAAATACAAAAGTTCGTTACATATGTACTTAAATGTTGACTTAGCTAGAATTAAGGCATGAATTAGGCTTAAGTTACTTTAAGTGTGTAAATAACTAGCCTGTAAATTAGTTTTGAGGTATTTTAACAAATTGACTAAAAGAAATGAATATTTAAATTATTAACTGTCATTCTCTTAATGACACAAGAAGGCATGTAGAAAGAACCAACCGCAACAAAAGGATATAATTTATCGTCATACATAAGTATATTTGGTGCTAAGAACGACTAGATAGCTTAATAAAGATAAATAATGTTTTTTTATGACGAATTTTTTGAAAACGTCAATCGATAGAATTGTCCATAATTTTATAGATAGAATTGTTATTAGTCTTGTCAATAACATACTCAAAACCGTTTAAATGATCAAAATTGGTTAATCCAGCAAAAAGCTTAAATTTAAATCCGAGGATTAATTTTCTGCAATTCGAGTTTTTAATCTCTATATACGTGCAGTTTTTAACACCTATATACAAATGTATCTAGAGATTAAAAACTCTAGATGCAGAAAATTTAGGTTTTATAAATTTGAAATGTTTAGAGGCAAAAAACTTTAGGTGTTTTGAACGGTCATCTAAATTTAGTGTCAGAAATCATGATTGGTTTGCGTTTTTTGACTTAATTATAGAATTTTATCCTTCAGCACTTCCTGTCTATATATCAAACTATTTATTTTCGGAAGTTTTACAGGATAGAATATTAAAATATTAGTTAAAATGTCTAGGAAAAAAGAAAAAGACACATAACATCGGATTTGATTTCTGATACTCAAAGACCAAACGGCTAAGCCCTTTAAAAAATTAAGAAACAATTAACATTAAAAGATCAAGCATTGATTTTGTTGACCTATTCCAATGTTTGCTGTTTCAATGCTTTTGTGAGTCTGTAAAGTGTAGGAAATGTACAAATGTTTATGGAACATTTGAAAAGTTCTATCAAAACACTCCTGTCAATTTTTCATTGGTATATATTTTCTTTTATTTGAATTAAGGATTTTATGATACAAAATAAGAGATACATTAGACATTTACATATTTTATAGATATATGTTATTGCATTAAACATCCTGCGTAAAAGATTACCTGAAAAATTTGCAAACCAAAATAACGAAATGTATTTACTGCTTAAAATTATCAAAATTTAATAAATATCAGCATTAAATAGATCATTTTACTGTTTGGACTTCAAAAAAGACCCAAATTTTGTTTAAATTCTGCTGTAAATCTTAATTCATCCCAAAATAAAAATTTTCTAAGAAGCTCGAAATTTCAAAAGAACAAATTTTTTTTACAAAGCATTTCCAATTTTTCTCAACATTTTCAACTCTGTTTTAATCCAATTTTTCTTATATCTCAACTTGTAAAAATTGTTCAAGAGAGTAAAATTCTTTAGGCACTCAAATTTATCTTCTTTTTTTTACCATTAGATTTTAATTATTCTAAAATAACTTCTTTGTCAGGCTTAATTTAATTTACATGCAAATATTTTCATGCAAATTTCTTTTAAATGAGATCAAATTTTCATTTCATTTCTTAAGTTTCTATGTGTTACAATTTTATAATCATTCAATAATTATTGTAAATGCAAATATTTTTTAATGGTCAGTTTTCCTTTGCTTAAAAGAGAGTTTCATTAAAATTAAAGTTTTTTTTTTATTTTTGTACATGGCGAGTATATTTTCCGCTTCTGTTATAATCAAGACTTGAAATTTGTTACTGAAAATAAGTTTCTTCCTTACTCTTAAAAAATTCCAATAAATGAGTATTATGGCTTATAAAATGTACAAAGGAAATCATTATTTCTCAAGTTTAAGCTATTTAAAATTAAATTCTATTTTTCCTAGACTTTATTTGAAAATCAGTCAATTTTTGCCTTTCGTCTTTTCTATCTTTGCAGATATTTTTTTTTTTAAAATTAAAATCTTTTAAATCTTTTCTTATCTTATCCAATAATTTAATAAATATGAACAGGTGATGGGGACTTTGGTTGTTTAGACTCTCGTTTCAGCATCTGTACTCCTCCTTTAAAAAAAATTTTGTAAATGTGGATATTATAAAGTCTAATTTGAGAATATACATCTAATAAATTACAGCAAACAAGTTAAATTTCAATGAGTTTGAAAAATTGACATGCAAAATTGAAAAATAGAAAATAATGTTATTAAAAGGATGTAAAAAGCATAAAAATGGTTACTTGAAATAAATAATAAGAAGAAGATAAAAAATTACACGCATCATGCTCGAAATAAATAAAGCAAATCACTCCATTTTACCTTGGAGCTGAAGATTTTATGAAGAAGAAAATTAATTTTTCATGACAATTAATCATGTCATGTCAAACGATTAAGAGAATTGTGATGAAAAAAGTTTAAGAAACAAATAGAAAATTAGACATTATGACGTTTATTCTTCTTCTGCCAGCTCATTAACCATCTTAAAGTATCATCAGGTGTAGAGTTGTGAAAATGTAGAAAAAGGCGAAAGAAATTACTTTTGAGTTAGTGTATTCAAAAATATTCCAAAGTTAACTTACTCGCTACTATCATTGATTCCCGTTAGTTGTGAAACATGAGGTAAATGAGGCATTGGTGGAGATCCAGATCTCGAACCATGTCTAGATGACATTCTACTCATGTTTATTGGACTAGGATTATTTATATCATTGACGTAATGTGCTTGCATGTGCTGTCTCATTCCAGTATGATCTTCTTCGGCGGTGTATGGAAAATTATATGGATTGTTCTTATCGGAACCTTCAGAATTTCTGTCAGAATGATAGTCAGATTGTCTCTGTTAATAAATAAAATAAGATTAATTTTTAAAGATTTTTAACACATCCCGTGCTATATTATTACTTGATAATCATTTCGAATTAATGACTGAACACTTTGTGTATTTGTCATGTTTCCATATATGTTTGTATTTCCGTTTCCATTTGATTTAAAGGTTGAAAATGATTGTGGACTGTAACCATCAATTCTTTCTTTGCTCATGTAAGGAGATGACGTTTTTGATCCTAGATATCCTAAAGTACGACTTTTTTCGTACAAAAATCCGTTGTCATTTGGATAGGCCATTCTCATATGACCTACAGTATAGCTGTTAGAAAATTCTTTATCATTTGGATGATATGGAAGAGTATTTGTCTGATAGTCAGTTTGATAATTATCATAATGTTCTTTTTTATAAAGTTCAGCACTATAAATAACTGGATCTGTAGGTGGAATGTAATTTTCATGTATGTTCTCTAGAATTGAAGGAGGTAAATTCATTTTATTTTGATGTTGCTGTAAATATGAGGTATCAGTTATGTCTGGATTGGGTAGAGGATTTGGCGAATTTGTTTTATGCGAATGAATTTCATTGTCTGATCCAGTCTCTTGTGACCATCGACCAATATTTGGTGTTGGAAGGAATGATTCAGGTGCTTGACTTGACCATCTCCCATTCAGTGAACCTTTGGAATTTGGAAAAAGTTGTGGACTTTGTACAACATGCAATTCAGGTGGTGTAGTTGCTACATGCTCAGTAATGTTTGGTAAATATGACGGTACTGCTACCACACATTTGCTCCGATGATGAGAATTGGTTGTGCTGCTTTTACCAGCTCTTGATTCATCATCGTCACTTGAATGACTAGACGCAAGTTCCATACTTCGCCCATCTGTTTCAGATCCAGAATCTGAATCTTTTCTATGTTTTCGTTTCTTTTTACCATCGTAATTCTTCATAAATGATGGGACATCGCTATTGTAATTTGATGTTGACGTTGAAGTATGCCTTAATTGGCCATCACTTCTGTAAGGACTAGAGCTTGTTTTTGCTGTACTTCTTGAAGTTGTACTCGATGCACTAATTCCAATATTTCTTCTTGATGTTTCATAAGTTCCATTAAATCCTGGAGTTCTATTTCCAGAATTACTGCTACTTACAGCCAGAGAAGAATCAAGAAGTGGCACTTTCTTTCCCATGCACCTCATAAATGTATTATGAAGATTTTCTCTCACACGTTTATTGATTATGCAATATCCAATTATTGAGAAAATTGCATGAACAAGAACACATGCTGATAATGCAAGATTGTAAATTTCAACACTTTCTGATGCCGAAAGAATAGAGAGAACCCACATGATACCCATTAAGGGAAGTGATACGACTGAGAGCCACAAAAGCGTTCTCAAATTTCCAAATCCAAGAACATGATCTTTAAGTGTAAATGCTGCTTTTACGGATATAAATAGAACCATTAAATTAACTATACACATGGATACTATTGGAGCAACAAGCCACCAAATAACTGATTCGTAGACTGATAACCAGCAACTGAAAAAAATGTATTTTTTAATTAAATAAAATCTTAGGATATTGTTAAGATATACTCACAACATGTTGTTTCCATATTCATGTACACGAACGCCTACCGAGAGTCCGACGAGCAGAGCTGGTGCACCATATCCAACAGTAAAGTAAAATCCCATTGGACCATGATTAATATCGCGCATTTCTGTCAACATTCTATACAGATGAATACAGTCGACTGTTGTCCATGCAAATGCTGCAAGCCATGCGTAATGTAAACCGATTGCAATGAGCTTACACGGGAACTAAATGGTTTAAGTACAGAAATTTTTAATGAAAATTTATGGGAATATTAAATGGATATACTTACATCGTTTTCTACCAGACTTCTACGAGCTTGCCATGCCACGAAGAATAGCAGTTCAGCAACAAAAATACAGAAAACAAGATTCTGATGAATTGTATTTGAGTTTGTCTGCAAGCCACGTAACAAAGCCAATGCAATTATCACACAAAATAGAATTGGAAGCGAAACAACAAATGCAGAAAGTGAAGTAATTTGCACAAGTAATGAAGGCTCGGGAATATCTTCTGGGTCAATGACATCAATCAATACAGCATAACTTGAAACGTGAGTGCATGTGCAATTAATAAGTATCAATCCATTTCTATCTTCTTGTACTTTTTCATAATCTGGCATCTCAGTATGACATCCGATTCTAGTCCATTGATTGTAGAATGTATGCCATCTTACACACTGTGGATTGAGGCGAGAACTAAATCGCAGCTTTTCAATATTTAACCACATTTGAACGCGAATCGGTTGCGAGAGATGAGGTGAACCGAGTGATCTATAAGTTATCTTGTCTTCAATTGTTTCAGCATCGGAATTAGAATCACGATTTACTATATCACGTTTAGTAAGTTTTTTTGATTGAGATTCGTCTGTGGAATAATGAATTTTAATAAAAAGAAAATAAAAATGTATTATTTAAAGTTAACAAACCTTCATGATTCCTCATCACAACATCTTCGGCTGAATCAAAGTTTGGATTAAATATGTCATCACCATTGACATGAATTTTCATTTCTCGACCGGCATCATCATGGTCTGTCATATCATGTACAATTATTTTGATATCATCAGGATATTTGATATTTTCGGGTGGGAAATTTTCATCAATACGATTTTCAGAATGTTGGTCTATTTGTTTTATTCTTTCCATCTGCTTATCATCATTTCCCACAGATGGGACGAGAATTGTAAGTGATAAAACGGATGTAGCAATTTCTACATCAACTCCATATCGCCTTGTGACAGTATCATCAAAGACCATCGGAAATAGTTCACCAATATCTTTATATTGAGTATAGCCAATGATTGCACGATAATTTTTAATGGCATATGATACTTCGCCTTTCTCTGGTGGAAGAATGCCAAGCATGTCAAGTGGCACTAAAACTTTTGAATATCTATCAAATTTCGTTTTGTCTTGCATATAATTATTATACTTTGGAAACGAAATTGTCGGGATACGTTGCTTAGATGAATGTTGTAAGAAAGCACTTGTGTCAGGAATTATGACACTTTCTGTTGTATACTGATTGGCCTTTCCGTTACGATTCTTATTTATTAATGGTGGCTCGTAGCCAAATAATGACTCAGCTGTAACAATATCAAGCCCCAGTGCCATATTATTATGAACTATTTCAAATGGTGTTGTATATGTGTCGTGTTGAGATCTAGCTAACACAACAAGATACTTATTGAATGCATCAATAAGGTCGTTTGGTCCACGTGTTGTCAATTCTTTTAATCGTTTCCATTCGTTTGAATATTTTGCATCCAAAATTATACTTGCTGCCTCTACCAAATTTCTGATATAATCTTTATCTTGGCTATGACTTAAATCAAGTCCGCTTTGCATGATTTCATATCCAATAAGTTCATGGAGAATTCCTTCAGTTACTAAAAGATCAGCTCCATACAGATGTTCATGTTTCAACAAATTTTCAGTGTCAATATAAGTATCTATGTCTATTTCATTACTTCTAATTCTGTTGCGTGACATAAAAGAATTCTCTAGTGAGAATTTCTTGAATTTATCATCGATTACCTTTTTATTTTTACTACCGCCGATTGTGGAAGTTGCATGCTGCAGATCTGTAGCCATTTTTACTGACACAAATGTATTTAATTGCAATTCACCCTGCTCCATTGATGACAATTGCCGTCTCAAATCCCAAAAAAGATCAGATGTACAGTTAAACATGTTTGCATTACCCCAACCACCGGAGGTTTCATCACATGTTCGAATGCCTTTACCACGAGATTTGGGTGGACAATTTTCTATTGCTGACTGACCAAACGATGTTCTAGGCCACCATACACCAGCAGAAAATGATTTTGGACATCCATCGTAAACTACTTCACAGCCATGGGGTGTAACTTCTGCATATGAATTTGAACATGAATCACATCGACGTCCAATAACACCTTCACGACATTCACATTGTCCTGTGAGTTTATTGCATGAGCCACTAATAGAGCCTTCATAATAACAATCACATGGAATGCATGCTGTTTCATTGAGAGGTTGATAATGATTATCGCGACAACGGCATTGACCATTTTGTTTGTCACAATCAGGATGATAACCACGCTTAACATCACATTTACATGGTCCACAACTTTTCTCACCCCACCATCCTCCTGGGCATGGTTTTTGCTCTTGAATTTCACAGTATTCTCCAGAATAAATTGTACTATTACATTCACAAAAGTAACCTTTCTTTAAGTTGTTTTCAACACGACATATTCCAGCATCAGCACAAGGTCCAACTGTGCATATTGGCACGCAATCTGTTCCCACATATCCAGAATTACATTCACAATGAGCTTCATCCCATGATAAAACACATTCAGAATGAATTGGGCAGTTATCAGAGCATTCAGCATGAGAAGGACATCCTTTTTGAACATTTTCTTTTCTAGTCGGTCTATCAATAATAGATTGTTGCGTTCCGATACGGACATCTTGAATGCATCCATCGAGTGAATCATATTCTTGAATGTTTCCTATTTTATAAAATAAAAAAAATTTAAATTAAACAAGAAAATGAAAAATTATTTCTCATGCTTGTACATACCAATAGATTTATCAGGACTTCCAATTACAACTATTCCAGCATATAATCCTTGAACTTTTTTCACAGTTGGTAGTAATGTTTGTCTTTGTCCGTAATCCATATCTAGTGAAATGTCAGCTCCCAACCATTTTACTTCAATTCTATGCCATTCTCCATCTGAAAGGAAGCTTCCTGGTAAATACATCGATTCCGAATCAAATGTATAATAAAGAACTCCATTCTTTAAACTAATAATAGCAGAACTATTTTGATCAACAACTATTTGCAAAAGAAAGGCGTCTCTCTGTCGTGTACGAACTGATAATGCATTCAACCATGGAAGCTGAATGTGCTTAACGATTGCATTGAAGCTGACATAACCATTGCCAGCAAATCTCCATGATGATTCAACATTTTCCTGACATACATTTCCAGTAAAATTATCGCGACATTTGCAAGTAAATGCATTCCATCCATCATGGCATGTTGCGCCGTTGAAACATGGACTATTGGTGCTACAAAGAGATTTTTTCTCGGGGCAACCAGAAACTGTTCCATTATCGGCAACAAATGAGTTCATATCAATAAATTTATAGTCAATTTCTAAATCAGATATGCAACCGACGTAATCTTGTGATTGAATCTGAAAATGAGCAGGAATACGAGGAAGTCCTCCCAGTTGAAGTGGACCAGTCAAGTCCAACAAACGATGACAGTTTTCAGCAAATAATGAACATTTTTTGTCCAACTCAAGTGTTGTTTGATTTGCACATGACCATTTTTCGCCAAGATTTCCACTCAGCGCTAAAGCAACATCACATTCATCAATAATGAGAGTAGCGGTACGATTAAAGTATATAATTTCAACTGTATGCCATTCACCATCTGACAATTTATTTTTACGTGTTACAAAAACTTTTTGAATTTTATCGCCCAATGAAAATGAGAATGTCGCACGACCGTCAATCAATTCGAGAGCAATAAAATCATGTAGATCATTATATCGTCCATTGTACAATAATAAACCATTGTCATTAATCGTTGCAAATTTAAGTTTAATATTAAATCTATGACGTTGCTTTAGACTGTCGAAAGTCAAGAAGGAATTTGATGAGAACGAACGAGTTTTTAATTCACAAGTTGGTGTGAATGGAAGATTGAAATTTTCGCCATAGGGTGATGCATTTGAACATGAATAGCCACTTTCACAGATCTCATTGAAGCATGTTGGCGCAGCCTTTAATTTTTTCTCACAGTTATTTCCAGTAAATTCATTTTTACAAATGCATGTATAACCGTTTTCCTTTTGCTTACATGTTCCTCCATTTTGACATGGATCAGAATAGCACAAATTCACTTCTGAATCACATAAATAGGCTTCTGTTCCGCCAGTGAATCCTTCTGGACAATTACATGCAAATGTGTTGACAGGTTGAATTGATCGGAATAAAACAGTGTCACTATGAGTAAAATCTGTTGCATTTCCGAATTTCGAAACTGTTAGACATTGTTCAAAATTTAAGCATGGCTCGCGAACGCATAAATTATCATCAAATGGAAGAACCTCAACATTTGCAAGGCGTGCTAAAATTGCTCTATTAAGATATACACGTTCTTGAAGATATTGTGTTGAGTAGAACTCTTCATGCGCTACATCTGGTCTTCGAGCTGCAAAACTGATATTCAAAACACGTGCTACTACATCTGTATCTTCTTGTATTGAAAACATATAAATATTTTCACGTGGACATGGAATAACAGCCGCCAATCCATCAAGGAAGTAGTTTAAGAGAGGTGATAAAAAGGCTTCAGCTGTCATCTCATTCAATCGAATTGTAACAGAGTTAAAAAGCATATCATCGGAAACAAGTCGTACAATAAGATGCATTGAAGCTTTAATTTCATTAATTCCATCGTTTACAGATACTTCCATGGTTGCTGATTTAGGTACATTTGTGTTAAGTTGTGGACTTAGTGTAATTTGCCCCGTGTTTGGATTGAGTCTGATTAAATTAGCATTATTTCCAGACAAGATTCTATATGTTAAATTATCATTAACGTCGGCATCAAATGCAGGCACGCGTCCAATAATCCCACTTGGGAAATGATCACGGAAATTATTAAATATGACGTGAAAGTCTTTTAAAACTGGTTGATTATCATTCGCATCCGTTACGAGAATTTCTACATGAACATCATTTCTCAATGGCGGTGATGATGCTCGAATGACAAGTTCGAAACGTTTTTGAGGAGATTCATAATCGAGATCAACATTTGTTATAATTCTTGCTCCATTTACACCAGGTTTTGTTATTAAATGAAATGAGCTTGCGTCTTGTCCACTTAAAATGGCATAATGAACTTCAGCATTTATACCTTCGTCAGGATCTTCAGCTTTAATTAATCCAACCGTGCTTCCAATTGGTGAATTTTCTTTTATATAAAATTTTATTCTGTCTGATGGAAATGTAGGAGGAGAATCATTGACGTCATCTAATTTTACTTGAACTTCTACCGTTGAGCTTAATGGCGGTGAACCTTTATCAACTGCGATGACATTCAAATGATATACAGCAATAGTTTCACGATCTAATCCACGATTCGTTCTTATTACGCCTGAAGAAGAATCAATAATAAATGAACCATCCTTAACATCTTTGTCACTCAACATGTATTTTAATAATCGATTATCCTCTTCATCTCTATCAGATGCTGAAACTTGAATAACAGATGTTCCTATTAAAGCATCCTCGGATATTGTAGAATGATAAATTGGAGCATTAAATTCTGGCTTATTGTCATTAACATCAACAACCGAAATTTCTACAATTGTCGTCTCGCTATGTGATGGATTCCCACCATCTTTTGCTGTAACCGTCAGTGAATAACCACTTGTTGTCTCTCGATCTAATGGAGTTTTAGTTGTTATTGCACCTGTTTGTGGATTGATTGCAAAAGTCTCAATGGCACTCATGCCTGTTGACGTTTCATCATTTGACATAGAATATGTGATTTGAGCATTTATACCGACAT
Organism: Chironomus riparius; assembly: GCA_917627325.4. Classification (NCBI taxonomy): domain Eukaryota; kingdom Metazoa; phylum Arthropoda; class Insecta; order Diptera; family Chironomidae; genus Chironomus; species Chironomus riparius. The sequence goes on along the minus strand of OU895879.1, from coordinate 22,373,454 downwards.
CAGCATCAGTTGCAGTAACAATCAAAACAGTAGTTCCAATTGGAGCATCTTCTAGAACTGATGCTGTATATGGTGCATTTTCAAAAACGGGTGGAAAATTATTTGCATCTGTTATATTAATATTAACTGTTGCTGTATCAATTTTTCCACCAGAATCTGTAGCTGTTACAGTCAAAATGAAACGCTTTTCAAGTTTGTAATCTAAAGGTTGTGCAATCGTAATCAATCCAAGGCCATTTTGAGTTGAAATTGAAAAACGGTTTCTTAAATTTCCTGATTTTATATCATAATGAAGTCGAGAATCCTCATCCGGATCAGTGGCTGATACAGTCGTTACTGGTGTACCTGGTTTTTGATCTTCCGATATTATAGCTTCATAATATTTTGGATTAAACATTGGATTATTATCATTAACATCTTGTACTGTAATTTGTATTGTGGTAGATCCCGATTTTGGTGGAATGCCTCCATCAAGAGCTACTACTTGGAATGAGTATCGATGTTTTTCTTCTCTATCTAGCGGTTTTGTTGTATGAATTTGACCCGTTCGAGTATCAACGGCAAATGGGAAATTTCCATCACGTTCTGTTATGCTATATGTTATTTCCGAATTTGCACCTTCATCAGAATCATAAGCTTGTACTCTTACAATATTATGCCCAACAGAGACACTTTCAAGTACAGTTTCTTGTATCTGTGATGAATAAAATCTCGGTGCATTGTCATTAGCATCGATTACGTTAACTGATAATGTTGTCGTATTTGTTTTTGGTGGAGTTCCACCATCTTGAGCACGCACGACAAGTCTATAACTTTTCATTGTTTCATAATCTAATGGTTTTGTTAGCGTCACCTCACCACTCATAGAGTCAATTGCAAATTCTGATTTTGGATTACCGCCAACGATTGAATATCGAATTGCTGCATTGTTCCCTTTATCTGCATCCGTTGCCTGTATATGTGCAATTACATTATTTCCATTTGAATCGTCTTCTGACACATCAACTGTATAATGTCTCTCACTAAATTGTGGATAATGATCGTTTTCGTCGGCTATGCGAATCACAACAGATGCTGTTGCGGTTTTTCTCTCACTTATTGGCGATGCAAGATCATTTGCCGTCACAATGAGTGTGTAAACTTCAGAGGTTTCACGATCAAGTTGACTTCGAGTCGTTATAATTCCTGTTCGTCCATCAATCTTAAATGTCTGTGCATCATGTTCAGCTGAAGTTAATCCACCACCTGACACACTATCAATATGATATTCAATTTCAGAATTTTTACCACTATCAAGATCTGTAGCACGTAAAGTAAGAACAGTAGTACCTATTGATACTCCCTCGCTTACTGTAGTGTCAAACTGTTCGGTTTCAAATTTCGGTGGATGATCATTACAATCTAGAACGTTAATTTGAAGAATTGCTGTCCCAGTTCTTGGTGGATAACTGTCATCTGTTGCAATGACTCGGAAATAATGCATACTGATTAATTCGCGATCTAAAGTAGCTGATGTTGTCACAATTCCAGATTTTGAATCTATTTTAAACATTGTTTGTGAACGAGAATCTGATGGTGATATCATTGAGTATACAACAGGAGAATCCTCGGGATCACGTGCTTGCACAGTTGTTACTTTGACACCTGAAAGTTGTTCTTCAAGTACAGTTGCAATATAATGCTGTTGTTCAAATGAAGGGTTTTGATTTTTTAATTCACGTTTTATTCTTCTGGCAATGTCGGTATCATTTAATTCTTGATGATGGTACATTATTTTAAGACGATGTTCAGCATCAAGAATCTCTGGTTTTGTGCATTTGGTTGAAAAAATAATCGTAACTGACCAAGATGGTTCATAAATACAAAAGTCGCGACTTGCAACCATATCACCATTTTGTCGTTCGATTTTAAATCTTTCATCCCTTACATCTAAGAACGTTGCTTTGCAATGTTGCTGTATTGTTTTTGGCAAGAAAGCATTTAGATTATTAATGACTTGTGATTTCTTCAAGCAAATTTTATCAAATTTGTCAGTTGAGTGAATCGCATATGATGCATAAGTTTCAGATATCCACTGTTTTGCATCAGATATTTTCATATGAAATCTATCCTCATTTTTTATCACAAATCGTCTTTTGCGATTAAGTATCAAGTGGCGTCGGAAATTATTTTCCACTGAATCAAACAAAATGTCGCCTTCTTGAAAATTCTTGTAATCTGTATGAGTCTCATTATGAGGAAATATGAATGGATAATCTCGAAGATTATGATGAAAATTATTTACTCGAAATATTCGTTGCTGCATATCAATATTTTCAGCAATATCATCGTTCACATCTTCATCTAAAGTTCTTTTACGTCTCAAAAAGCTTGGAAATATAGAACTATCATCGTCATCATTCTCATAATGAGAATACATTTCATGATTATTGCCATCATCATTGCAATTTATACCATTTATAAATATCCTAACTGGCAAGCCATAGTAATTTACTGTCCTCAAATGATTCGACACCGAATCCGTATAAAATGTAAATAAATTCGGATATTCATTGCCGTCACATTTGAGTTGTTTTCGTAATTTTATTTGTCCATTTTTAGAATTTATGTGAAATAGTCGATGAACGTAACCGCCATTCTTATCTGTATTTATTTTGTAGTGCCGGTCAGAGCCAAGTTTATTAACTGATGCATTAAAAATTATTGTATTTGCGGGAGTTTGTTCATCAATTATAACTAAATACGATGAGGCATGATGTATAACACAGGTTGATAATATGATTATCAATGCAAATAGATTGGTGATTAACAATTTTATTGGACCGTTGCCAGAACGATATTTATACGTGACTGGCATTTTCTTCTTTTTTATTTCTCATACAATATTGCACTTGATGACGATACATTCGGTCGAGTGAATGTTAAAAGTGTGAAATATGCTCTCCTTTTATATTTCGTGTATATGTGTGGATTAGTTAAGAGAATTTAATCAAATGGCACTGACAATTTTGGCTTAAAAAATGCATATAAAAATTTCTCTGCTACTACTATGAAGCCTCAAATTGCCAACCATTCAATTTATAACCGCAACATTTTTATTGTTTCTTCATGAGAACTTTTTCTCCATTCATTGTAAATTTGAAAGTTTTGTTCTGGTGACTTCTTGTTACTGCTATGATTTATGACATTCCTTTTTCTGCCCTCTGTTGTGAAGGAAACTAAAATAAAAAAAGAAAAAAAAATAAATATTAAATGAGATAAAAGGCTGCAAAAAGCATTAAGTGATTTTTCTATGACTGAATGTTTTATGCATCAAAACATGAATATCTAATTCGATTCTTGTTGATAAAGTATGTTTTCTTGAAAAGGATATGTTTCCATGCATTTTATTAAATTCACAAAGCAAATAGTCATAATATCAAGGGTCATTCCTAATCCTTATTTTCTCAAATCAACAATGACTTTAAGTTGATAATAAATCTTTCTTCTTTCCAACTTTTTTGTTGATAAAATGTCACAAATAAAAGAGTCAGAGTCACAATGTTGGAATTAATATCTTGGCAATCTCTTCCAAGTAATAAAAAAAGTTTTACAATTTTCTTTTTCCGGTTTATAAAGATTCATTCGTTTAATGACATTTCATTAAGTTTTGTATTTAATCCTTTTTTTTTTGTCCTCAAAACCATTTCACTTTTCCTTCTTTTTTATAAGCTTGTTTCCAAAAGACTTATCGGTTTATTTTTACTCTGTCATAGCAGTTATTGGTGATCAAAACGTTGATAAATATTCTGAATTTAGAGCGTTCATGACAACAAGGAGCTGATTCATTGTAACTTCCTTTTCTTTCAGCATTTCAACTTTTTTTTGAAGTTTCAGTTTATTATTTTCTCCCTTTTGATGATATTTAGGAAATTGTAAATTAATTTATTATCTTACATCCTTAAATCTACCTCAGATTTAGCCATTTCACTTACTTCTAAAGACGGAAAAAAATATAAACAGCTATAGTATGTAAGCACCAAGAAGATTGAAAAAACAATCACCTTGATCTCATTCTATCGTCATCATTCATGCCTCTTCTTTATATTACACACATTCTTCTCTACTTATTCACGTCAAACTACGATGGTATTTAGATTGAAAACGATAAAAACTCTATTCAGAGGGAAAATGTTAAATGGAATTTTTCATTAAAACTTTTCGCTCTGTCAAGATAGTTTTCTTCTTTTTGTTCTTTATCATCGTAAAGTGGAAAACCTTAAGAATTTTACTTTTTCTTCTCATTTTGAAGCTTTTAATCCAATTCCTCACAAAATTGTCCTCATTGAAGTGACGTAGGCTTTTTTAGGATGAGAAGATATTTTGTTTTCTCCTTCTATACTAAATGAAACGCATAATTTGTTATTAAAATGAGGATTAAATAGAATTTTATTCTTAAATTGAAATGAAAGTTGCAACAGAAGGTTTTAATTAACAATATCAATTTACTAATAAAATGTAATTTGCTCCTTGTTTCGCATGATTAGTCTTATCATCCTAAACTACCCAAACTGGTTTTAAAGTATCAAATTTCAAAAATCTTGACGAAGTTTTAATTTAAAACACCTTACTAATGTTAATCTGATAATAATGGTAATTTTGTCTTCATTTATTAATTTATTAGCATTTCTTCTCATCGTTTGTTGAGCATTTATTGCCATCTCATACTTTTTGTACCATCCTAACGTATTTGTACCATAAAGACAAATAGAGTGTTAAAATTTAATATTAATGTTAATATCACAGTAGGAGAAAAGGGATGGAAGAAAAATCTAATTTCGTTATATATGAGAAGCTACCTCATCATAAAAATTAATGACAATTTATAAATAACGTACTTATAGAAAAAAATTTCAGCATTCTTTCCGAGAATCGAATTTTTTTTTTATGCTCTGAAAATTTTTACTTCGGTTGTTTCAAAGTTGTCCTATTTTCCTGCTTTAAATCTTCACTTGTACATAAAGAGGAAGTGTCATTTGAAAAACAAGGGTGACTCGTGTGCGCAACTTTAAAATAATTTTGAGCACTTCTTTTTGAGGTACTTGATTCCACTTTGTCTTAGTCTAATAATTTTTTTTGAATATTTCAGTTAAACTTATTAAGCGCTTAAGGCAATTCAAAAAATGTTTTCGTTACTTGCATTATGTCATGGTATAAATAAAGAGGGGTTGATGTTTGACTCAAGGCTCACTCATGCAATGCACGCATATTATAATAACTTTTTTACAATTTAAAATTCTAGAATTATAATAATTTTACTCGGTACACCAACACAATTTATTGAAAATTATAAGCAACATACATACACTTATACCAATTTTGTCTTCGGGTGAAATAGGGGCTAAATGAATAGTGCTTAAACTCGCTTCCCTACTCAGATAAAGAGACATAAATAAAATTCAATTTGTCACAATCTCTGACGTTCCATAAGAGATCGAATCGTAAACTCATTATCGCTTTGAAATAAAGTTTTTTTATTACCATGCACTTTATTTTCTATGCCATTGTTGTTAGTATTGCTTCTGTATTGTGCAAAGAGGGTTACACTTAAAACTGCTAATGACTTTATGCTTCTCATTTTTCCTTTATTCATACACCATAAGACAAATCTCTTTTACAACTACTGCCAGATGACTGATAAGGTACTTATCCTCCGAAATATTGCAATTTAATAAGACTTATAAAGTACGGGAAGTTTTTAACTTTTTGTATGAAAAATGTTGGTAAAAAAAATATTTTAAATTTTCTATTCGTTAATTTTGATTACTCAACTCGATTTATTCAAATAGAACCTACTCAAATCAAGGATGCCCAGTATTTAATCCTTGCATTTTTAATTTTGTGAAATTTTTGCATCTTGTTTTTGTTGGATTCAATACTGCTGCACATTTATTACAGATTAAGCATATAAATGAAATTTCAGTCAATTTAGAACCTTAAAAAATTAATCAGTTTACAATCTGATTTTTTTTTTTTCAAAGCTAAGTATCGAATTTGTTGACGTTTAAAAAAATATATGTATAATTAATCTTACTCTCGCACGTTGAACTTTTAATTGCATTAATTAACCGCCTTTAGAAAATATTTTCTAGCATTATTAATAGAGGAAGCTAGACATATGAATTCCAAAAAAAAAAAAAAAATTAAGCTAGGTATGCAAATTTCTATTTTTGTGCTGTAACAATAGAGAATTTTTTCCTACAAATCACATTGTTATTATCGAATAAACACAAAAGTAAAAGAGAAAAAACTTTCAAAATGTCTGAATATTTCTTTCAACATAAATTGATTGTTGCAATATTCAAATGAATTGATAGATATTAAACAATAGCCGCAGCTTACTTTCTAAACCGTGTCATCTTACTTTTATTTTGTCATTTTGTTTTACTTAAATCTATTGAAATTATGATATCCTTTAATTTTTGTATTTCATACAACATTCTCTTTGTGTCCAGTTACAATTTACTTCCATGCATATTAATGTGTTGAATAACTTTTGATAAGTATTATTATTGGATTACTAAAGCAGCTGCAAGAACACCTTATACTTATGTAAAGTACTATGTTTGTATTTGAAAGTGTTAAATTCAAAAACCTTTCAATTTAGTTTAATGCCACTCAGAGGTCGAAGTTGGTGAAGTGAAGTCGTTTCACTTCACTTCACTTCACTAAAATTTCAATCGGTTTTAAGTCAGCTCGAGTGAACTCATTTTTTTCGTGTTCACTCGAGTCGACTTTTAACCGAGTTGATATTTTCGTGTTCACTTTAGTCGACTTGCAACCGACTTGATTTTTTCGTGTTCACTCGAGTCGACTTTTAACCGAGTTGATTTTTTCATGTTCACTTTAGTCGACTTGAAACCGACTTGAGTTCACTAAGGAAAAAAAAATGTAATATACCAAACTGATTTCTGCTAGTGCTTGTAAAGTATATGTGATTAGATACAAAATTGCAGAATTTGTCCTTTTTAGCGCATTTTTGAAACTTGTTTCGAAAAGGTAGCGTAATAACTCACTTTGTTCGTTCGTCTGAAAAAAACTTTTTATCCAGACTTCGTAGAGAGCTGGGGTTTGCTTTAATAGCTTCTTTACTATCGATTTATCGGCCCATCGAATGCTTAAAAGTCCTAAAAAGGTGTATTTATAGTGTAATTAATGATTTTTCTATTTCATATACAAAAACAAGTGATGATTGCAACTTTTTGTGTGAAATTTTCAAATATTAAACAACCGTTAGAACATTTGAATTTCAGAAAACCGTTAAATGACAAATGCTTTTTTAATGAAATTTTGTTGCACTAATTTGTTAATTATACTATAACTAATGATTTCCTAGTGTCCTTTTGCAAGAAATGTTCAGAAACTTAACATCCTTTATTAGATTTGAATTTCAAAAAACCGTTAAATGACAAACGCATGTTAAATGGAATTTCATTGGAGTTGTTTGTTAATTATACTATAATCAATGATTTTCTAGTTTAGTTTTGCGGGAAATGTTCAATTATTTATTGACCGTTAGAAAATTTGAATTACAAAAAACCGTTTAATAATAAACCCTTTCTGTATGGAAATTCATTGCAACAAATTATTTAATTATACTATAATTAATTTTTTCGTAGTGCAACTTATAGCGGGAAAATTTTAAATTATTTATTGACCGTTAGAAAATTTGAATTACAAAAAACCGTTTAATAATAAACCCTTTCTGTATGGAAATTCATTGCAACAAATTATTTAATTATACTATAATTAATTTTTTCGTAGTGCAACTTATAGCGGGAAAATTTCAAATTATTTATTGACCGTTAAATAATAATCCTTTCTATATGAGCATTCATTGTAACTTTTTGTTAATTACACTAAAATTAATGATCTTCTAATTTTCTCATGATCTGTAAATGAACGCAAAATAAATAGACAATCCAATGCTGATCGCTAACACACAAATGCGCTTAAGTCCCTCGATCAATAACACGAGGACTTCTGTAATTTTTTACTTTTCATAACCATATAGCAGACTAAACGAATTAATTTAAAATATTTTTCAAACTTCCAGTTTATTATAATTCAAGTTTTAAATTTTTTTCATTATTTATGTTTGTACGTTGAAGAAATTTAACTATATAAATAAAAAAAAAAGTGTTACAGATCTAAATTTATTTTATTATGCTTGAAGATTAAAATTTAAATATATTATGCAGCACAATTTTTGTATCCTTTTTCCAGAGATCAAACAAATAAATCTGAAATTAAAATATATTCACCAAAATTGGAAATATGGTGTGAATTAAAATAAATTTCATTCATAATTGTAGCAGTTCGTAATAAATAATTTCAAATCAGAAAAATAATCTATAGTGCAAATATTTTAAATTAATTCGTTTAGTTTGCTATATGGTTATGAAAAGTAAAAAAGGACAAATTCTGCAATTTTGTATGTAATCACATATACTTCACAAGCACCAGCAGAAAGCAGTTTGGTATATTACATTTTTTTTTCCTTAGTGAACTCAAGTCGGTTTCAAGTCGACTAAAGTGAACATGAAAAAATCAACTCGGTTAAAAGTCGACTCGAGTGAACACGAAAAAATCAAGTCGGTTTCAAGTCGACTAAAGTGAACACGAAAATATCAACTCGGTTAAAAGTCGACTCGAGTGAACACGAAAAAATCAACTCGGTTAAAAGTCGACTCGAGTGAACACGAAAAAAATGAGTTCACTCGAGCTGACTTAAAACCGATTGAAATTTTAGTGAAGTGAAGTGAGTTTGCTTCATCGACTTCGACCTCTGAATTGCCACTTTGACTTTCTAAAAAAATGTATCTCACTCTTATAGAGTTTGCTCTCTTATTCATATTTTATCTTATACATAATAAATAGAAAGTCGTTTGCCCCTCACAAACATAAACAATAAAAAATATTCTCTTAGCAAATTTAAACTAATTAAAGTGCCTTAAAGAGTGTAATTAATTACAGTGAGTGAGTTTTGATAAATTTATTGGTTGCTTTAGTGACTCAAGTGAAGGATGGGTCGACTAAGAGGCAATAAAAGGAAAAAATCCAAGTCGCCAGTTGCTGCAAAAAACTCAATGCCAAAGAAGGTAAAACCTGACGTTCCTCTTCAACATCAAGCAGCTGTGACAAATCAGTCATTGCCAAAAACATCAAGTTCATCAAATGTTCAAGTTTCTGTGTCTGGAAAAGCAGTCAAGCCAGTGTTTGCGAACACAAACATCAAAGTCATCAAGAATGTTCTAAGCTCAGTTAAGTTCAACTCAATTCCTTTATGTAAGGTAAGAGGAAGCAATTCAACTCAAATCCTGTGTGAAAACATTGATGACAAGAAGATGCTCATTAATAAATTGCAAATCCAGCAAATCGGATTTCACACCTTTACGGATTCTGCTGACAAACCTACATACTTTCTGCTGCGAGGATTTTATGATGCTACGTGTGATGAAACTCTTGCTGCTCTCAAAGCTTCAGGCGTTCCTGCATTGAAAGTCACTGACTTTATTCGTAAAGACAATTACGTACTGTTTTTGGTGCACTTTGACAATTCAGTCAATATCAACATGCTGAATTATTCTCATAAACATGTCGACGGCATCGTTGTGAAATGGGAAATCGTTAAGAAGTCAAATAAGAAAGTTACGCAATGCTTTCGATGCCAAAAGTGGGGACATGCTTCAATCAACTGTGGACTTCCTGCTCGATGTGTCAAATGTTCCGATTCTCATGATCCAGGAGCTTGTACGCGTACATCTCGTAATGGCGATCCAAAGTGTTGCAATTGTGGTGGCCCACATACATCCAATCATCGTGGCTGTCCAGCTTACAGCGAACATATGGAGAAGCTTAGAATACGTTCTAAGAAAAAGCCATCTTCATCATCATCAGCTCCAGTTCAACGCACTCAAGTTCCGGTAGACATCGATGTTCAGTTTCCTCGTCTTCATTCTCAAGAAGTTCCTGCTTCAGTTCCTTCCGGTAGCTCCAACACAAATGTAAGTTTTTCTCAAAAGCTCAAAGAATCAAACACAAGTAGTCGTAGTTCTAATCTGTTCATGAGACTTACACAAGCTCAAGCTAAACTGAGCTCTTTGCCAAACATTGATCATTCAATTGAACTCTTTGTTAATATGGTAGACGAGCTTAGTGCCTGCAATGACCAACAAGGCCATTTAACCATCTTCACCAAGTACTGTACTTCTTTTACCTTTTCTAATAATGGCTCTTAAAGTCATGAGTTGGAATTCACATTCATTGCGGAACAAGTTCACAGAACTTTCAATTCTTGTCGATAGTCTTTCTATTGACATTATCTTAATTAATGAAACTTGGCTTACTGAGGATATATCCTTTAATATTCCTGGTTTTAGCTCTTATAGATCAGATAGATTTCGTGGTGGTGTTGCCATTTTTATTCGCTCATCTATTCCTCATTCTTCCTTTTCAAATACCAGATTTGATTATGCTGAATCATGTTCCATATCGTTATACTTAAATAATTCAATTGTTAAAATTTCATCCATTTACTGTTCTCCATCTGCAACGCGTGCGCAATCCAAAGCTTTTTTCGAGAAAATTTTGTCTCAATCTGGCTCTCATGTGATTGCTGGTGACTTTAATTGCAAACATGTAGAATGGAACAACTCTAAAAATGATCGTAAAGGATCAGATCTGCTGAAAATTTTGGACAGTTTAAACTTTCGTATTTTCAAACCCGACGAACCTACCTTAATACCTTACGTTGGTGACCCATCGATTGTAGATTTTGTTGTTGCCAAAAACTTCTTTTCCGTCAGCAGAATTAAAGTCTTAAACGAGTTGTCTTCTGACCACTTGCCATTATTCTTTTCAATTGAAGGGACAATGTCTCATTTGTACACTAAAAATCATTTAAACCTCTCTAAAGTCAATTGGAAGAAATTTCATCGGTTAATTAATTCGAGTAGCTTATCTTCGATTCCTGACGACTTATCTTCTACTGCCTTGATAGACTCGACAGTAAATTCCATCTCATCTTTGATCACAACTGCTTTAAACCACTCTGCTCCTAGGAAAAAGCTGAATCCATTTCGTTACAAATTCTCGCTAGTGGTCAGCAATATGATTAAGAGTCGCAATCATTTCCGTAATTTGTACAAACGCACCAAGGATCCAGCTTTTAAATCATCTTTTAATTTGTTAAACAAACACATCAGACAACGCGTTTTGTATGAGAGGAAGTCTGATTTTGAAGACAAACTAAGTTCGTTGTCATTTAAAGATAACTCTCTTTTTCGTTTTGCAAAGTCACTCAAAAGAAAGAAGCGGTTAATTCCTCCTCTTTCAGATCAGTCAGGTCTTCACTATTCAGATCAGGATAAAGCGAATGCCTTTGCTCGATGTTTTCAACAATCATTTGATATCACGAAAAATTCTCGATCAAAATATGATGCTTTGGTTCTTAAATCAATTCAAAGTCTCAATACTGTAAGTCCTCCATCATTCGATCCAATTTCAATCGATGAAGTCTCTTCCGTTCTTAAGTCATTAAATCCTCGTAAGGCATCTGGACACGATAACGTTCCTAACTGTGCTTTATCTTTTTTAAGTTGTTCTCATGACTTTGTTTCTCTTTGTTCATGCCTCTTCAACTCATGCTTAAAACTCTCGTACTTTCCAAAGGATTGGAAGATTGCAAAGATCATGCCTTTATTCAAAGGTAAACTAACATGCACTTCTCCTGATGACTTTCGTCCTATATCTCTTCTCTCTTGTCTCGGAAAGTGTTTTGAGAAAATTATATTAAACAGGATGAATGATTTTGAATTCGAGAACAGTATATTTATTAAACAGCAGTGTGGTTTTCGATCTCTTCATTCCACAGTTCATCAGATCCTGCGAATCTCAGAAAATGTGTCATTCGGATTCAATAACAACAAGAGCACTGGTATGGTTTTACTGGATTTGCGCAAAGCTTTCGATAGTGTTTGGCATGACGGTTTAATTCATAAGCTATTACAATACAACTATCCTGTTTATTTGATTAAAATTATACAATCATACTTGAGTGATCGTATTGCTTATGTCACTTGTCAATCAGCAGATTCCTTCTATTTTGATGTAACTGCTGGTGTCCCCCAAGGTTCGCTTATTGCTCCACACTTGTTTAATTTATTCTTAAATGATATCCCAATCCCGCGGAAAGGTCATTTGTCTCTTTATGCAGATGACACTGCATTTTCTGTTCAGATGGCATGGAAAAATCTGAAAGCAATTAAGCTTGAACTTGTCAAAACTGTAGGTTCCTTGCAAACCTATTTTCAGGATTGGAAAATTCAAATTAATGAGTCTAAAACAGAATTCATTGTGTTCTCTAAATCCACTAAAATGATTGAGAAAACCGCAAATGATTCAATTAGCTTCAATGGTCAACTATTTTCTTGGAAAGAGGCAGTGAAGTATCTTGGTGTCGTTCTAGATAGGAAACTATCCTTTAAACAGCATATTGCCTCAGCGATAAACAAAGCCAGTGCTGCAAGTTTCTCGAGTCTCTATTGCTTATTGAGCAGGAACTCAGTTGCCTCTAAAGACTCTAAACTTAGAATTTATAAATCCTTTATCAGACCAATTTTAACGTACGGCTGTCCAATTTTCTCGAATTCTGCTGCTTGTCATTTGAATAAGCTGCAATTATTCCAAAATAAAATTCTAAGAATGATCCATGGTGTTCACTGGTCTGACTTCTTATCAAACGATATGCTACATGATTCATCAAATCTTCCCTCAATTAATAACTTTATTAATAATATCACCAATAATTTCTATGACAAAATTTCACACCATCCAAACGATCTCATCTCTTCTCTTGGTCAATATAATTACGATTCTCTGAGCTTTAGAGTTAAACATAGATTACCAAGAGCTGTTAATTGATGTAAATGCCGGTAAATGCATTCTTTCTTAATTATTCATTTCCTCTTTTTTTTAAATTTTTCTATTTTTCTAAAAAAATTTTTTGGCTTTTTTAACTATTTTTTTGCCTTAACTTCATTATAAATTTCATTTTTACTTCAAGCAACTACTTTAAACACCCTCACATAAGCGATTGATTTAAAACCGACAAAGGTTAACATCAAAAATATTTAATTTCTGTTCCGCCTTATAATATGCATTGAATAAAGGATATTATTATTATTATTATACATAATAATTTTGCAGCTTATAATGAAAGGTTCGAAGATTATTTTATAATAAATTTAAACCTCATGCACCAGTCATTGCTGGAGTCTTTGATTGTAGCTGGTAATTAGATTCAATATTCTCATTTTAAGTAAGTGTGCTAAGACTATTTAAATTCTTTTTAATTTAAAGATATGATACATAATTATTAAGTGTAAGTGTGAAATTTCTATGGTAAATATAGAATAACATTAAAACGCTTTTCTAGTTTACTATACGTAAATCAAGTTTTTATGTGAAGTTTATGTACATGATGAGCTGCAAAATTTCCAATAGATTTTATGATCATGTTCACATCAAGATTAGAAGAGTTACACTTGCAACATAAAAGAAGTAGGAAGGAATAACATTGAATTGATTCAAAGTATAACTTCAAAATCTTTTCTTGATTATCTTTAATTCTCAAAGAGGTGATAAAGTGATTTTCATTCATTTAAAAGTGTGTATATTTCTACCATACTGGATTAAACAAGTAAAACAGTTTTCTTAATATGAAAAAGTAAAAGAATTGATATTGCTCATAAAAGTTTTTACTTAAACAATAAGAAGAATGAATTTTTATGAACATTCCATTGTGACTTATAGAACATAAGTTCTCACTCTTTTCATTCATGACGAGCACTTTTTATGCTTTTATTCTAATCAAAAGAGAATGAAAAACTAATTTTTTAAACATTAAAGTATGAACATGATAAAATCATTAAAAATAACTGCATTATGATACTGAATATTCATAAAAGAGTTATCTTCATTATTGTGAGATAAATAGAATTTATCAAGTAAGATATGAGAAAATTTAAGAATAAACAGGTATTCGTTAGTGAAAAATCATAAAAGAACTAAAATTCGAGTGTAAAGAGAATTTTACAATTTCTAGATTCGTAACTAAGCAAAAAATCTGTGATATTCAATATCTATAGAAATTTACGACTCTTCAATTTTTTTTTCAATTAATATAGCATATTAATAATCAGCACAGATAATAATGGCAACGACAAAAGCATCAGCAGTGAATAGAATGTATAATCATCCTTTCCACATAATAACGATGTATAGGAAATTTTGCTCGAGATAATTACTTCTCTTTCCCACGTCAAATCAACAAAAAGGTTCTGTATTCATCTGACTTGAGCGTACGTACGGTATCAATCATGTTTCTGATAATTGACAAGATAACAATCTTAAATTCAGTTACTATACGAAATACAAAAACTAATGGTTTAAATTTTAATTCTTGCTTATCTATTCGGGTTTTGTAAATTTTAATAATTTAATTTGTTTTGTAAAATATGTTGAATTTATTTGATAACCTAAGATATTTTAGGAAAGGATCAAGATGGAAATCTTAGATTGGCTAGATCAGTGGTTTTCAAACTTTGACACACTAAATGTTTTAAGAAAAATACGCGGAACACTATCCGTGAATCATCACCTTTTTTTTGGTTGCTGCATATAAAAACTGATAAAAACCACTACTTACTGTTCCGTCAATCTTTTCAGCACTGGATTACATAATTAAAAATTATTAATAATGAAATTAAAAATAGACAGTTAAATAGTTTAAAATTTTCTAAGAGAGCCCTGAGATTACTGTTTTAAATTCGTGCATTTAATCTAATGTATACTTATTTATGCCAATATATATGTGACTTTTGCTTAAATTTTTTCAACAAATACATAGTCGCTTCTTCGTATTTCCGTTTTGAATTATCCTTTTAAAAAACCTTTTTTTTATTGAAATTATGACTTTAATTGTAAAGTATCCTAAAATATAATAATCATAATCATACAATAGTCAACATGAGTAAAAGGCAGGGTAGGCATATCCATATAATAAATTCTTAAAGTTCTCAAAATCCCAAAAATGGTTAAAGTGACATTGAGAAAAATATATGGTAGAGGAGCTATTAAGGTTTAATTTAATTTTATAGCAAAAAGATATACTCGAAATAGATATTTTGAACATTACATAACATTGTTTGATACAAATATCTATGGTTGTTGCTATTTTTTTCCACTTCCTTTTTTGTTGATGTATTATGGTTGACTATAAAACATTGTGTCACTTGGTCTCATAAAATCTACATTTTATATCGAATGAATTTTTTCATCTTTCTTTTTCCTTTACGGAGATGTTTACTGTCGTAAAAATGAATTCAAAAGGAAGCAGCAAAGAGATGTTGTACGATGAACTGTAGGATAAAAGTTTTACCATCCTTTATTTCGTGTTGCTGAGGTATCTAAGGCAAGGAAACATTTGTTGTCGGTGTATTATAAATGTTTTTAAAACGAGAGACGAGGGAAAGAAGTTTTCTCTATGAATTTTGACATCCACAAACTTTTTTTCTAAGGCTGACAAATATGGAGGTTATATTCTAAAATTTCATTACAAAATTTTCAATTTCCTTGTAAATAACACAAGCTTTCAGTACCTCATTTAAAACAAAAATGTTGGAAATCTTGACAGTTTGGCTTAATCTATTACTATTATTATTATTATTGAGTTTTATTCACTACTTCCCCTTCTTTTTAAAAGGAATCTATCCAAAGAAATTAAACAAGAGTGCAAACCATAATTTTAAAAATCTTAAATAGGTAATCAAATGCGCTTTAACTAAATTCAATTTGTTGCATTTTGAAGATTTTACTGCTATTGACTAACTTTTCGATATAAAAACAATTTGCGGCACCTCTAAGAGTATTTTATTAGATGCCGCTTTAATGTTATGGCAACAAAAAACTTTTTTTCTTCTCTTGTCATTTTGGCTTTTTGCGAAAGTTCAAGTGAAAACGAAAGTAATATTATGATATGTACTCTGCAAATGCTTATTTACAAAATACATGAACTAGCATCTTATTTGCTTTTTGTGTTAATGCAGAAAATTTAAAGTTATACTTTGTGACATTTATGTCTTTGGTAAATTTCAATAAATCTGATTACTTTTAAATTTTCACTATCCTCTTTTTTCTCTTTTCCTTTTCGTAAAGGAATATCAGAAATCACTCGAATATTTTATGCTCTGTATAATAAGAAATCAACAAGAAAGACAGAAGTATCATCGATTTTTCCACTCACAATAATGAATATGCATTTTTTGGTAAGATTAAGTTGATAGCAGATGGAAAAAATGTAAGAAGGATAATAAAAAAGTGGAAAAGAATTTCTGTTTTTATTCTTATATACATCATTTTATTGCTGCACTGCAATGAATATCTCAATTATGAGAATATTTAGAGAAATAAGGTTAAAAGAAGAACAGGACAGAAACATAAAGATAAGGTGCCAAGTAGGTTAGAATTGCTTTCAAATCCTTACAGAAATTAAAACGCTTTTATAAACTTGAACATTTAATAAGTGAATGTAATGACGAATAAAGTCTGTTAAGTTAGTAAAAGAACCATGGCTTGAAAATTCAAAATTCATTTTCTCAAATCTAGAGCCTAGAATCAGTCTGACAAAAGAAATCTAAACTGAATCTCAAGTCTTTGTTTTAAAAGTATTTCATGAGTAAAGTGAACGCATTAAAATATTCTTATGAATATTTAAGAGGAGTAAAAGAATATACACACAGCAACACAGGTGATAAAAATCCATTATGAAAGAGAAGGCATAAAGAAGAATTTCATTTTTTCATTATCTTGTCATACAGAAACGTGGCATAATCTCTCCAAACAATTTATATGTCTTTCTTCCTTTTTCGAGTAGATGAGCGAGTTATCTCTCTGTAGATTTCGCTTTTATTTTAATTTCTACTCTGATACTAATACAGACAATGACGATGAAGATGACAATGAACATTTTTTGAGAACATAAAAGCGGAAAAGACGAAATGAAAATAAAACAGAAGTTTTTTTTCCTCTATTATTATGGTTTTCCCTTTCACGCCTATTCTTTAATATTCACATTCTGTTGGTAAAGAAATTGAAAACATTTTGCATGCGTTTCGTACGTAAGATAGATAAATATTTTATAATTTCTTCTGCTTCTTGTTCCTTTAATATTTTCAGTTGATGATGTTGAGCAAAATTATTTTCACACCGTAACCACACATCCATGAAGTCATAAACATTCTCGTTTTATTTTACTACTTATTTCTTCTCGGCACTTCTTTTTCTGTACGTACATTCCTTGCTTTTGATTTTTCTTTAGGGAATTTTTTTAAATATCGTTCTTGTGAAATTTCTCTTAGAATAAATTTTTGGCCCAAACTTTTTATGTTTTGCTGATGTTCTTTCGGAGGTTAAAGTACTTTGTTAAATAGGTGATTTGAAAATTGAATTTTAAATTAAGATCTTAATATTCACAACATTTTCAAAAGAAAAAAAAATGTCATTAGCACCGTGGAAGAACTTGTGGTGATTATGCAAATGTTTTAATTATTTGTTTTTAAGAGAATAAACACTTCTAAAATTGCTACGTTACTTTCAATAATTGAATGTAGTGAATTTTCATTCCTTATTACAACTATCAATATAAATTCTTCATTCCTATCTAATCAAGATATTTAAAATGATTTTTTTACATTAGCAAATTTATATTTATCAACATTAATGCAGCGAAACTGATTTTATTAATTTTAACGGAATCAACCATAATCTTATGAACACATACACTTCAGTCCATTAGTCAGTTTATTATCTTTATCATAATAAACATGTTTTAGTTTTTCTTCTGCTTAAAATGTATATGCTGTGCTTATTTTATACGTGAGAGATGAGTTGAATTCAAGAAATTATGCATGCTGTATTAGATCAGGTAAGATGCTATAAACATTTCTGAGAAGAGTCGTTATAACTTCGGTCAATATTTTACTTTTCTTATTTTTTGGCAGACTTATAAAAAAATTACATTTTTATATTGTTTTATTTCTTGTAATAAAATCAATTCCATCTTGAGCTAAAACAGCTCTCATATCTTATCTTATTTTTTTATTCTCCACCACACTAAAGATATTTTTAAGTGAAAAGGTAAGTAAACTTAACTTCTTATAGTGAGATTGTCGTTGACATTTATTATATAACAAGTCTTGAGATAAACCATAAAGCTTAAGGCATAGACTAAACGGTTTTTTAATCTATTGGAACAAGAAGAAAATGAATAACAAGTAATAGATTGAAATTGCAATTTTATTGCTCGCTTGCCAATAATTTTTTTTAAAGCTTCATATCGTTTTGCTCATAGAAGTAGCAATCAACAATGAATTAAAGTTAAGAAGAAGAAGTAAAACAAGAGTGGCACGTATGTTAAAGAATGAGAGAGAAAAGAGAAATAAATGAGAAGAAATAATCATTAAACGTAAATGAACTTAAGCGTTTCGGATTTTGTGTTGAAAAAGAGAGATACTCGCGCGGTAACTGACAAACCGGTTTTTGATATTTTTCTGATCTGCAAGCAAGCACATTTCTTCACAATATTTCTTCTTTTTTACCTCATTTCTTCGCATTCTTTTTTAACGTCCATTCCGATGGTTGCATTTATACACATGTGTGCATGAATTAATGAAAGTAGCGACCAGTACAAAATTATATGAAGATAATAATCACATTACATATGTGATATTAATTGAGTTCTATTTGAAGGTGCACAACATTTATATTTTAAAGTTCAGATATTAATGAAACTATCTCAACTCATTTATTTGAAATCAGTGTTGCATTCTGGCCATTTGTCTGGATCAGATAAATTCTGAGACAGAAATTTCTTCATAAAGATCGATTCTACATGAAGATAGAAAATCTAATCTACACAAAGATTATTTCTACATAAAGATTCTGTCTACATAAAGATTCGATGTAGATGTCTATAATTCTACATTCTTCTCTGATGTAGACCTGGAAAAAATGTAGAATTGTAGACATCTACATCGAATCTTTATGTAGACAGAATCTTTATGTAGAAATAATCTTCACATAGAATCGATCTTTATGAAGAAAGTTTCTTAGCTAGACAAAAACTATTGAAGAATCTACATTCTTCATCTAGTGTAGACATCTACATTTGCAACACTGTTTGAAATGCTATCAAATTACCTATATCTAAAAATTTAATTGATTCTTCTTTATATTATTTGCACATTTAATTAAAAATAAGATTAAATTTTCCATAAGCTGAATAAACTTTTCGCTAAGCTTAAACAGGTAAGTATTGTTTGCTTTAAAGGATCAAATGTATATAAAAAACTGTCTTATATTATCTATGTCTAGCAATCTCTTTTTAATGTATACTATACAAAATAAAGAAATTAATTCCTTAGAGTTTTTTTTTTATTTGTCATACCATCGTCATGACATTTCACGCAATTCGTGACAGTGACATTTTGTCATGCCTTGCTGGAAAAATATCTGACAATTAATTAATTTTCTACGAAAATGAATCTGAATTGAAATTAAGTGATGAAAAATTGTGGTGAGAATGGAATCATAAACAAAATGAAGATATTTCAAGAAATAAAGAAAATGCACTGCAAGATGAGTCATGAACAATAACAAATATTGATTTTCCCTCCCCTCACATTTTATTTCCCTCAATGTGCCGGCACATACTACGAGAAAACTCACGTCGATGGTTGTAATTTTTTTTCCTCTGTTGTTCATTCATCCCTCAATTTTAGTTCATATTATTTCTGTATAACGAACAATATGTTCTACACAATGAAGAATTTTTTGAGTGTGTGCAGTTGGTGTTCATGTTTTTGTTTGTCAAATTACAAAAGAATAATTTTGCACCCTTTGACTCGATTAAAATTTTACAATCTCAATGCACAATAATGAATTTTTGTTTGAGATATTATTACATGTCTAATAAATTTAAGAACTAAAGAACATGAAATTGGTTGTTAATGCTTACATTCTTAAAAAACAGTTATTAATCCAATAAAGTTGTGGCTGGTTCCTTTTTTTTTTTGTCTTTGAAAACTTTTCTTCAAAGTCGCTGAGTTTAAAAGCTGAGTTGAGAATTTTTTTTTAACACAAACACATTCACATAAATAATATTCTTTTTCTTTTGATCTTATTCTTTTATCTTCTCATCTACACATTTAACTTTTGGCTTCCACTGCTGTTGAAATATACAATGAAACACCTTGCTTAATTCTTTATTTATAATTTCATCAACTTTTTGAACTTATTTCTAAAATTTCAATTCACAAAAATATTTCAGTTCAATTCTATAATTTTATGAAACTCTTTTTTTACTTTTTTAAATGCTTGTTCTGATTATTTTTCTAATTTAACACTTTTATGGTCACAAAATTGAAGAAACGTTCTTCATTCCTCGAGTGTTGCTCTGCGAATGAGAATTTAACTGAGAATGTGAAGAAAATTGAGCAATAGTACACAACCGGTATACACAAATTTTTGAACTTTTTAGCACTCTCTCTTTTAGCTCGAATCTCTCTCTATCTGTTTCTCACATTATGTTTTTACTCCAAGCTGTTGATTCTTTAACGATTTGTCTTCGGTTTTTTTTCCTTTTCTGAAAATAGAAAACAATAAACTTCAATGAGTCATAATAATCGCAAAATTATATTTGTGATTTTTGCTCTTGTTATACTTCACAAAATTTTTCAAATACAGAATTATGTGCTTGTTATGCAAATTTGTGCCACTGAGACAGTTTTTATGAAAATGTTGTTCTTGAAAACAGAAAATTCATGACTTCTTTGAGAAACATGATTGATTATTTTTTAAATGATTGTTTATAGAATTTGAAGAATTTCAGCTATTGAAAAACCCCAAAACTTATAGTTGTGAATAGTTTAGTTCCTTCTTCACAATAACAATAAATAAATTCCTTATTAAAATTATTTTAATCAATTTTGAGTTTAACCTTTTTAATTTTCATATCGTGAGTATCATAAATAATTGCTGGTGCTTTAAACATTAATTAATAATGAGAAAATGATATTCACACCGTATTATCGAAATTTCGTCGATAGACTAGCTTCGCTCAGCACATGTTTGAAGATTTAAAGCTTAAAGTTTTTTTTTGCTATTTTTGAAGCAACGGCTGTGCTTACCTTGCCCAAAAACAACATAGCTTCTCTATAAGACAACACGGATCAAATGTAAAAAACCAGAAGTCGCTACGATGTCTTGTTATTGAGATTTCTTACTGAATAAATGCAGGGGAAGGGGTCCTTAGGTACCCTTAGTTCCCCCCCCCCCCCCCTTGAGATGGAAATTTCATACAATTTTTTTTGAAATTTTTTTCAAACATTAAATCGCAAATGATTGGGCACCCTTCCTAAAAAATCCTGGCTACGCTCCTGATTGTAAAGAACCTGATGATGATGATTGATAATTGTGATGATGAAAGTTAATAAATTGTGACTACTTTTAGCAATATAACAACTAACTTAATGACTAATACATAAAATGTTTAAGAAACTTTAATGCCATTAATTTCTTCAAACTGAATTTTAATCCACATAAATGCTTCAGAACATCCTCCCATTTACTAACAGAACAAATATAATGCAAGAAAATTCTCTAATCTGCCTAGGTTTGAAATACATGTTCATTGATTTCCATTTTGTAAAAGAGGGTCAACCAAAAAAAACCC
The DNA here is from genome assembly GCA_917627325.4 of Chironomus riparius. Lineage (NCBI taxonomy): Eukaryota > Metazoa > Arthropoda > Insecta > Diptera > Chironomidae > Chironomus > Chironomus riparius. The sequence continues at coordinate 22,351,622 of OU895879.1, read as the reverse complement.
CAATTTTAAATGAATTCATTGAAATTGTATAAGCTTAATAGATTATCAAATAATTCATCAAATCGCAAATGCTAAGCAATGTAGTAAAAGCGAATATAATTGAAAATTGTATCAATTTAAAATAATAAATTATCATTGAGAAAAAGGTAGATTGAAAAGCAATTTTTCTGTGGTTATATCGTATAATACTTGAACATCTGTTAAGATTGCTCTTGAAAATGATTGGAAAAACTTGAATCTTTATAAGTTTTTAATAAAATTATTACTATCCATTTCAGATTAGATATTTAAGGAAGTTTTTTAATTAATTTGTTTTGGTGGAGTTTAATTGAAAAATCTAGTGTAGTTTGAAATAAACATCATTGGTTAAGTTATGATTGTAAATATATTTTACTTAATTAAATATGTAAGTAATGTTTACTTCCATAAAAGCCTTCAACCTTTATAAATCTAGTTCCGAACAAAAAGTATCAGCAATAAGATTATCGTAAAGGTACCAAAATTGATTCAACTCTAATCCTTATTGAAGGTATGAAAATAAAACTAACAATGAAGAAAAACTAAATAAGAGAATCCTTAAAAAAGAAACTTGCACAAAAGTAGAAAGAAAAAGTTTTCCAACAAAGTGAATATTTCAAAGAGATATAAAAAAGATTCAAGAACGATTATAGAGATTGACTAAAGAGAAATTAATGTAGAAATCAAAGACGAGAAATCGTTAATTTTTGTTTTGATCAAATTTAAAAGCATGCAAATAAGACAAAACATTTTCGTTTTCAACATTTTGAGTACCAAACTGATTTTAATTATCATAAACAAGAAATCAAAACTGTCAACTATAGGAAATTCTCGAAATTTTTCTCGAAATTCAGCAAAAATTTAAGCCATCTTCTTTTTGCTCTTTTTGTATCCCATTCTTTAATGTATCAAACAGTATTTCTCCCCTGTATACATTTTCTATCTCCCCAACTCCAAGTATAATCATAAAACTGAGGGTTCAAATGTGTTTCATATACATTTTGTGCTATTTACATCTACAGCAAAACAACCAAGAACAGCAAACATCAGTTTCATAAAAAATGTAGGAAGACATAAAAATCGATTTTTTTTTGTCCCGAAATTTGAGTTGCACTTTTTCTCTTCTCTTCATTCTTCATATATTTTCATGTGTAATTTTGTTCATGAAATAAAGTGAAATAAAATAAGTTGAAGAAAAAATTTTTTTGGTTGTAAAGGAAATTTTTGTGGTTTTGCCATCCGTTGTGGTTGCTTCTGAATTGACTTTACTGCATGTGTTTTGTTTGTTTCTTTTTTATTTCAGAATTCTTGCGAATAATCTTGATAATATCATGTGAAAATAATTGAATGGATAAAAACTTTACAACCTCTTGAAAATGGAGACAGAAAGACTACATAGATTTCACTTTTTTTTTGTAGGAGACACTGAGTATAACAATGTAATCGAGGGGAGAGAAACAAATTATTTTACATTTCATTGATTTTATATGCATTTCATTTACTGAGCTCATGCTGTGTTTATTTGATTGCGAAATCATAATGAAAGGAAGGAGTTCTATTCGAGATAAAAAAAAGAGTGAAATTTAAAATTATGATCAAATAAATTAATGATTCCAGATATCTTGTAATTTTTGTTCTAAATTAGAAGATTTTAGGGTTTAGAAGAATTTTGTGGCAAGTTTTAGCACTTTTGAAATTACTTTATAAAACTTTAATCAATGATACTTTTGATATGTGTTTGTTTCAGATTAACGCCATAGAGATGGTCATTGAACTACTGGTTAAAAATATTAAAAAATTTAATTTGAGTAATTCCAATCTCAATCTCTTCACTATATTATTTTTTACTGAATCTCTATACCGACAAGATTTCCCCCAGACATTTATTCAGCATGACATGATTAATTTTTATATATTATAAGGGAAGAACTATTTGTTTTTTGTCATCTTTGTGTAGGTATGGATAGACTTTTTGACTGCTATCTTCTGAAAGCTCTTTAGTTGAAAATCTATCAGAGAGTGTAAATATGTAAGAAATGGAAGATGTTTATTGGATTTGAAATTGAGAAATATTGTTTGTTTTTGTTTAGGCAAAATACTTGATTTTATTGAAGTGTGTTTGTATCTTCATACATAAACATATCACATGTCATTCATTTTACATAAATATGATGAGATGTTTCTTTTTATCGAAGTACTCGAAGAGGCACTTCATGCTATCATTTCGAAGTGGTTTTTTTTTTCGTTTATGAAAATTATCAAATCTACATATACACTTCATCAATGTGAAGGAAAGACGATTCATTTGGATAGCTCAGAAACTTATTTTAAAATATATATGGATACATGGAAGAAAGCTTTAATGTGCCACATGATGTGGTTTAAAATGAAAAATATATGTGGGTATGTATTCGATTTTCTCATTTTCCTAATTCCAACACTTACGGAAAATCAATTTAGTTTAATCTTTTCACTCCCGATGCTGTCGAATCGCACTCAGTAATCTTCGAGACGAAAAGAATTTATTAGATTTCCTCTTAAACTCGATGCCCGGTAATAACACCGACGCGGAATAACTTCACTTGTAGAGAAAATCGTGAGTTCGGAATAATGTCGAAAATTTAAAATGCATAGAGCGGTAATAACTTCACCTATATAGCCTGAGTGAACTTATTCCGGCGTGGCGCAGGAATAACTTCACTTATAATTTCTATGTGAAGTTATTCCTGTTTTGTGTAATTACTTTTATGTTATTTTTTAAGGGTTTTTTATGATATTTAATTAATAAAGTTCTTCAGTAATATGTTTTGAAGTTTGTTGCGGATTTTATTCTAATTTGATGTAAGACAAGATAGTTTCTTATATCTTCGAAATTAATTTGGAATATATAGAAAGTTCACTACTAATTCGTAATTACTTTGAATATCAATTAAAACTTTAATTAATTTTTCTGGAGTTATAGGCTCTTTTGCTGAAATATCTCTATTAGATATCAATCTTGTGATATTAACACATGTTTTTGTATCTAAAAGGCAGGCTTTAGATGAGAATTTAATAGCTAAAATTAACAAAACTTTTGTCAACAGTGTCAATTGGTAACATAAGAGCGCTTCCATACAAAATTAAAATTCAAAAAGTTGCACAATTAGCTAATTTTACCTTGTTTAATTAAACTAGAAGCAAGTGAAATGATAAAATATACATTTTTTCAATCCATTAGAAGGATAGCTTGAACACTAGTAAAATTAGCTAATTGTGCAACTTTTTGAATTTTAATTTTGTATGGAAGCGCTCTTATGTTACCAATTGACACTGTTGACAAAAGTTTTGTTAATTTTAGCTATTAAATTCTCATCTAAAGCCTGCCTTTTAGATACAAAAACATGTGTTAATATCACAAGATTGATATCTAATAGAGATATTTCAGCAAAAGAGCCTATAACTCCAGAAAAATTAATTAAAGTTTTAATTGATATTCAAAGTAATTACGAATTAGTAGTGAAATTTCTATATATTCCAAATTAATTTCGAAGATATAAGAAACTATCTTGTCTTACATCAAATTAGAATAAAATCCGCAACAAACTTCAAAACATATTACTGAAGAACTTTATTAATTAAATATCATAAAAAACCCTTAATAATAATATAATCCTTTTATTAAATTTAGTGTGATCATGGCGGAACAAATTGAAAATTGTTTGATATTAACCTATTCGGTTTTAAATCAAATGCAAGTAGAAATTTTTTTTGGATTACAACATGAGCTAATTAGTATGTTAAGAAATAAAGTTATGGTTGAAAAAGTATTTAAAAAAAACCAAAAAATTATATATAAATAAATAAAAAAGTAATTAAGATAGCGAAAAGAGAAATTTACATGGAAAGGTAAAAAACCCTTAAAAAATAACATAAAAGTAATTACACAAAACAGGAATAACTTCACATAGAAATTATAAGTGAAGTTATTCCTGCATCATGACGGAATAATGTCGATGAACAAAAATTTGTGAAATTATTACGACGTGGCGCAGGAATAATTTCACTTGGCACATATAAGTGAAGTTATTCCTACAGCGTGCAAGAATAACTTCACCTTCATTTTCTAGGTGAAGTTATTCCTGCGCCACGCCGGAATAAGTTCACTCAGGCTATATAGGTGAAGTTATTACCGCTCTATGCATTTTAAATTTTCGACATTATTCCGGAGCTGCGTTGTGAAGTTATTCCGCGTCGGTGTTATTACCGGGCATCATAAAAAATAAATTTTACCATGAAAAAACACTTAACATATTTACCATCTATGCCTAAAGTGCCATTTAATCTGCCTTTGAAATTCTCTTTTTTACCACGTTTTTTTTCTTCATCGATTTCAAAGTTTTCTTTTTATTCAGTTTTTCTCCCTTTCTTATCTCATCCATCCTCTTTTTAAAAAAATTGATGTTGAATAATTTCAATTTGTAGAAAATATTTTTCTTTCTCGAACACGACTTAAAGTGGATTTAAAAATTCTTTTTTATGTATGTGTAGCATTAAGGAAAAAATTGTAATATAATATGCATTTTTTTAATTTTTTTCTTGCAAAATAAAAAACTAGCGCATATATTTGAAAAATGGAATGACTGTGAAATAATTGAAATATTTACTGCAAAAAATGCGCTCATTTAAAAGTTTTTGGTTCTTTTTTTCTTCCTTTATCGTTTCTGACGAGGTCGATGATTTCGCTCCATTCGGATATTGAAACATACGTGTAGACGTATAATTATTAGCAATTTTTCTACTTCTTCAATTCTTTTTTAAGGTTCATTTATATACAGATATCTTTTTTCATGTTTCTAAAAAGTATATTGGAAAACTAAATTGTTATGTTCATTGAGGGATTGTGAAAGATGTTTAAAATTATAGCTTGGAGTTTTGATGTTTTCTATGTAAATTCTCAAAGTGGTTAATATGTGCTAATAAAATAGAAATTGAGTTTATTAAATTAATTTTTATGATCATTATAATCGATTGGACCCAGGGGGAAAATAACTTGGTGTGAAACGTGTACGCCATTTCACACCAGAGTTGTGAAATTTCACACCACTGGCGTGAAATGGAGTGAAATTTCACACCACTGGCGTGAAACTGGCGTGAAATGGCGTGAAATTTCACACCACTGACGTGAAATAGCATACATTTTTCACGCCAATATAAAAAAAAATTAAAATACATTTAGTGATTTTTTTAGGACCAGAAAGCCTTTCATTTAATATTCCATTAACCATTAAGGTTTGAAAATAAACTTTTTTAATTTAAATAAGTAAACCTAAGATAGTTTTATAGACAGTTTAATGGTCTTCTTGTCTTTTTATATGACTAGTTATAATTTTCATGTGCCACCAACTCCTTATCCTTCAAAATTCGAATTTTCAACACACTGTTGGTTTTTCAAATCTTCGTAATAATTTTCTTTTAAAATCCTACAAAACTTGTCTTAATTAGTTAAAATTAAAATAGTTTAATTAATGATTTTTTGAAAAACATTTTTCATAACGGTCAAATTTAAAAATTTTCCTCAGGTTTGTTTGCATTGACAAGTTATTCTGTGAATTAAAAGATCACCTACAACTCATTAGCTACACACAATTGTGAGCTTTAAATTTTCTCACAGATGTAGAAAAAATGTTTGTATGCATTGCAATGCTCAAAAGCAAGTATTGTTTTTGTTTAATCGTGTTTTTAAACATAAACAAACAAATTTTTTTAAAAAAAAATCATTAATTTTGATAAAATAAGCTGATTTTTTACAATTCTAACACTCAGATGTGAACTACAAAAGATTGGGAAAGAGTTTAAGACTAATGAGTTTAGTGTTTATGAAGATTTGTGAAATATCGTAACGAAAAGTTTGTATTTAAAATTTTACCGCAAAAATTTGCAAATTTTTTTGAAAATTCAAACGATTTTTTCTTCTGAGGACACCATCTCAAAATGTTGGTAAATCATAAGGATATATCAAAAAAATGATCATTGTTTAACGATTAGCGACGTCGATTCAAATGATTCCACTCGTGATAAAATGAACACACAGTCTACAAGAAAAATTTGTTCGTCAAATATTATAGATTTGTTAAGAAGCAAAATGTCAGGAAGTGAAGGAACATGCGCTTATCTTCAATTGATATTGTCCATATATAAGGCATACATTGAAAAGGAGACAGATCCATTAAACCGACTTTATCATGCTTACTATGCAGTTAGCTTTATTAGACGGTGGAGATCTGATTTGGATAACAAGTCATGTGGCGATTTTATAACATCAAATGTTTGGACTTGCGTGGAACTAAATTTTGTATTTCTCCTGAGTTTAATATTAAAAGAACTAGGGCATATAATAATTATTTGGAACTCACAGCCGTGTGAGGAACTTTTTCGAACATTGCGCTCTTTATCAAGTTTTTGCTTGACAGAAATTAATTTTAGCTCTCTAGAAGTTCTCGAGAAAATCAATAGAATTCAAATTCTTCATGATATTGCGTTTGATTTGCGAGAAAACTTTGTTTTGCCTGAGAACGAAAAGATCAAATCTGATAGTTTGATTTCGAATGATGTTCCTGTATACTATCCATCAATTGAAGAATGCAAGACTGTTTTAGATAAAGCTTCCAAAGATGCTGAACAAATGTGCAAAACATTGAAAATGAAAAAAATTGAGGAGTGTAATCCAGAAATGTATTTAAACCCTTTCGTATCCAGACCTAATAATCAACAAACTTTTCATGAAGTATCAACTGCAGAAATAATCACAATAAAAAAAATAACTTATGGTTATTAGTAGATGAAAAGTTTAGAGTATCTAAGGATAGGTCTATGTGGTTTCGAAGTGGAAGGAAGGAAATTACTATTGAACGAGTGATAACTGAAGATAATTTTTATAAAATTAAGGCTCTAGTTCATGGAGATGTAATTTGTATGAAAAGTGATTTGGATACTAATGTTTGCATCATTGGCAAAGTAATGAATTTTAAATATGAACATGAAACTGCAAAAAAAGATAAGAAATTTCCTTTTTCGTATGTCATGTTAAATATAAATAAGAAAGTTTCATTAAGATTGTCACCTTGTGTTTACGTAACCAAAAGAGCTAAGCTCATGCCATGTAATCTAAAGTATATACCAATTTCAAGTTACATTCTTAGTGTTAAAGAAAACAATTACTCAAAGGTTCCTTAGTTTACTTAAAGAAAAAATTAGAACATTATAATAATTTTAAATAAATTTAAAAGTATGTTAATTTCTATAAAATATTAAAAAAAAGACTGTTAATTATTTTTTTTTCGATTAAAATTTTCACGACATTGGCGTGAAATTTCACACCACTGGCGTGAAATTGGCGTGAAATGACGTGAAATTTCACACCACTGGCGTGAAATGGTGTGAAATTTCACGTCATTTTTGTGAAATTTTTGGCGTACACGTTTCACACCAAGTTATTTTCCCCCTGATTGGACCATATTTTTCTTTACACATTAAAACTGCAAAAACTTAAACTTTAGATTTTAAATCGACATTTATTTTACAAAAATTCAAAAGGAAAATGACGTGTAAAATTTTTTAAAGAAAACCATGAGAGCAAAAGAACAAAGTACAAAAAGAAAAGAATACTAGTTCTCATGCTATTAATTAAGTTAAAAGCATCAATAGTTTCAACATATAAAGAATATGGACATTCATTCTCTTTTTTTGTAAGAGAACCGTTCACTTTATCGAATCTTAACCATCGTCATTAAAAAAGAAATGGAAGTTTAAAATTTTCTAAAAACTTACAAATGAAAAGCTTTAAAAGAATGACTCAATCAATTTTTTTGTATTCTTCATTCGAAATTTGTTGTTTTCTATTCCAATGTATGCACATCGTATAAAACATACTGCTGACTCATCGTCAGTTTATTCTATTCTTTAAAACTTCATATTTTCTGAACAGTACAAAATCACAACTTGCTCTGTCAGAATAGTAATCATAATCTCTTTTTTCTAACTGAAGAAAATCAAAAAAGTTATTAAATACCACCTGCCAATGGATTTTTGATGAAAAACAAGATAATTTTAAGGCTTTGAAATAAGCATCTGATGCTGAATACTTATAAGCTTTGAAATATGTTTGAATTTTATGCCTTCGCCAAATAAATTTAAAAGGAAAACATTTTGTCTATTAAGTTATTTGCTTAAAAATGCTTTCATACAAAATTGTAAAGAGCCCGAAAAGTTATACTTCTCATATTATTTCTTAAGTGCGCCTTATTTATTTTATTCTGATTATTCGTTACTCTACTTGAATCATATAAGCAACATGTTCCGAATCTTTAATTGTGTTTTCATCATATAAAGGCTTAGATTTTTGTTGTATTGATTGAGATCCATGCGAAATACTATACATTTAAATTCTCTTTTTGTACAAGTACAGATGAAATTCATGAAAGCTATAAACTTGCTATACTTCAACCGGCATTCAAAAAAGTGAGAAAATACATTCATAATTATAAGGTCACTTAAAGTATTTTATGAATTAATTGTAGTAAAAATTATTTTAACAAAATAATATACATCAACCAGCCCCCTGATCAGTTAAATTGAAATGTAAATAAAGTAAAAATTTATGCTTGCGGTAAACCAAGATATACTTCTGTCTGAGAAAAATAAAAAAAATTACATTTAAGCATCATACTGTTATGAAACTTGCTCATCAAGATTTCTTTTTACTTCCTTCTTTATCGTTTCTTTTCGAATTATTTTTTGTTGCTCTTTATCGAATAATTTTTTTAATTTTATATTTCATTAATGAATTTTTAAACATTCTTTTTTTTTCATCGATTTTGGGTTCATTATAAAAGTTATTTAACATACTCAAAAATTCAATGATAGCATTTTTGGGGACCCGAAATTAAGAATTTAAAAATAATTTCAATATTGATTGATCGTTTGTTTGCAAGCTTGCTGTTAACAATGAACTAGAAATTGCTTTGATAGCAAGCGTTTAGCGTGTATGCAGCTAAATTTATAAGGATTTTGTAATCGAAATTTTAAACCAAATAATATTTTTGAGTCTTTGAAGAATAATTTGCTCATACTTATTATAGTTTTATAATAATGAGCCATAACACTTTCAAATTGAATGAAATTTGTATGGCAAAATGAAAGAGAAACTTTTCTTCATTTTTGGCTTGAAAAGATGAAAGATTATTAAAGTTAATTAAGATCATGAGTAAGTTATTATTTGTTTGAATAAGATTTTATGGATACACACTAGATTCAACATTAACAGTCGTCTCAAATTTCTCAAAATTCATTTTAAGTGTTAATGGAAAATTTTTGGTACAAATTACTTTTATTCACGGTGACAAAACCAGCGGAATTTGAACAAGAATCATTATTTAATTAACCCAGCTTGTTTTTTGTTAATAATTTTTCCAAAAATTTTTGGAGTTTTTTGTTTAACAATTTTTAATCAATAAATCAAATTAAGAAGAAATGCTTATTGAAAAACAATTCCCATGTGCCAAATAATTCAATATAATGCTTGGCAATAAATTTTAATGTTCGCACAATTTTCCATTAGTGACTCAAATTATCAACCTTTTGTTGCTTGTTCATCTCCTACTGACATCGACCTATTGAAAAGTCTTTAAGGTGTCATTAAGTGCTTTTTACAATTTCGTTGGTAATTTTATGTGGAAGTTCAAAAAGTAGCAGTAAACAAATAAGATTTTTTTTTCATCGATGCTAAAAATCTTCTTCTTAATTTTTTCGGTACTGTTGCGACGATGAAAGATTAGTTATTTTTTTTTTCTTGTAATACGCCTTTTTTTATTCTTTAAAGCATTAATTTTTCAATTTAAAAATTTATGAAGAATCATGTTTGTAACTTTCCTCAAGCATTATTTTCAAATTTGTAAAATATTGCAAATGTTTATTAAAGATGATTAACTAGATAATTTAAAAAAAATTTGATTTTATTTATTTTTAAATATTTACTTGTAGTTCTTCCAACTAATATCAAAATCTTTTATATGTCTTTGAAGATAATGAATTGTTGACCTTTTCCCTAATAGGCAATGAGCATGCTCACAAATTTGAGCACATGCGAGAGCATACTCAATTATAGAAATTTATGTGCTCAAATGAACATACTCTCATGAGTACATAATGAGTACAAAAACGTATTATACTCAGTTGAGTACATTCATTGAGTACGTTCTCTTACATACTCTAAGTACATCAACATGATACAAAAAATTTTCTTTATGTGCTCTCTTGAGTATACTTATTGAGTATGTCCTCTCTCACATTGTGAGCATGACAAATGTGAGTGTAATTTTAAAGACAGTATACTCTCGTCAGTATACTCTTCAAGTATACTCTTCAAGTACTCAAGCGCATATCTTTCTGATAATTCACATTTAAATACATTATGCTCATGTGAGTAAACTTTCTGAGTGCACTCTCAATGCACTCTGAGCACGTCTTTGTAATAAGTTTATGTAATAAAATTATGCTCATCTGAGTACACTTTCTGAGTGCACTCTCAAATATACTCTAAGCACGTCTTTTTAACATGTCACATCCAATTGGATTATACTTAAATTCTCACACTTAACAAATATTTACTTACAAGAATCTCTAGGTTTAATTTAAAAAAAAGTTTATAAATATCAGTTTGAAATCGTTTGTATGCTTCAGCACTGTACTTTTGTATTGGAAAAAAAATGTCGAAAAATTAAATTTTTGCAATACTTCCTTCCGATGCAGTTTATGACCAAAATTTTGATTGAAACTGATGAGAATCATGATTTAAGACCTTTTGACATCTAAAAATTTTTACTTGGATGCTTCAGTTCCTTTAAATTTGACTTTTTTAATTTCGTTTGTGGAGTACTTGGAAATTTCATCACAGTAAACATTTTTGGGTTTTCACGTGTGAATTTATTGGTTTTGTTCAGATTGAAAAATCAGTTTTTTGAATTTTGTGAGGATATTGAGCAAGATAGCTTAAAAGGTTCAGAGAAGAAAAGTTTGTGCATGAAATTTTACATCATTTTCAAAAAACAGATTTCAAATTGGTTGCGGCATTGCTGAGAAAATCGCAAAATACGCTTTCTGTAAGCAAGCAAACAAGTAAACAAGCATGCAAGTTAATCAGCAAGAAATCTCAATAACGAGACATCGTAGAGACTTGTAGTTTTTTTACATTTGATCCGTGCTGCTCTATAGAAGAGCTGTATTGTTTTTAGGCAAGGTAGGAACAGCCGTTGCTTCAGAAAAAGCAAAAAAATTTCCTTTCTTACGAATTTTTTAAAACAAAAGTTCACTGTGATTTTTATAAAATTCAACTTTGGATGAAAAAAAAAATTTTAAAAATCTTTCAAAAAATGTTCGTTAAGCTTTAAATCTTCAAACATATGCTGAGCGAAGCTCAGCTGACGCGCTAGCTTCATACCTTCAAATTTATGGATAACTTGGGTTTCTACCCGATACACTAGATCCTAGCAATTTTTGCTTTCACCCCCCCCCCCCCCCTCACCCTGAGGATTTTAAACTATTTCTACATATACATATAAGATTAATGTTACAAAAGGATTAAAGTTTGTATTAGGTTTCCAACCCTTAGAATCCAAAATGCCGTCGGTTATATATTCAGGAACAACCACTTAACCTACATGCCAAATTTCAGATTAAAAGTTTAAAAGATACAAAATTATGGCAAAAAAATAATTTGGTATGAAAAATGTATGGAAAAAAGTGAATAACTCCGTGAAAACCTCGGAAAACGCGTGGAAAAATATGAAAATGGAAAAATTTATCATAAAACATCATGATCTATCAAAAAGGTGTAAAAAAGAATGAAAAAAAAGTTACTCACGGTAAGGCCTGAACCCGTGACCAATGAGTTGTGAGAAAATTCACCTTTTTAAGGGCTACGTAAAAATACGTATGTAAAACGTATTGTAAAATTTCAGAAAAAGTTAATTTAATTAACCTTCCTTTCAGACGGACGGACAAAACGCAAGCAATAGCGTCATTTAAATTTTAAAATTTAAAATCAAAGTTAAATGTGTTATTTGCCAAAAATTTTACTTAAGATAACACAACTCGGTGGAGTAGAGGTAGCAACGCAGAATTTATCTAAGAACACAGCGGTCAGAAGTTCGAATCCTGGTAAGATTTATAAAATTTTCATTAATCATTTCTTCTTTCTTTCTTTCTTTCATAGCTTTGAAAATTAAACAGCATAATAAAAAAAAGTACACATTAATTATGTAAAATAATAGTAAAAAAAAGTTTAAAAAAATAATAATTTTTATTTATTACGTCCTTTAAAGTACACTCAAAGTATACTCTTTTGAGTACATCAATAGTCAGTTTAAAACAAAAGTAAACTTTTTTATGAAAGAGCATACTTTTTAGAGTACACTCAGCAAAAATTAGAGTGTGCTCTTCCTGTGCTCTTTGCCAATTAGGGTTTGTCAATTAAATTTTTCATTTTAAATTCTCAACTATTCAAAACCATTACATTCTGTCATATAATTTATTAAGCATGTGTAATTTTCTATTTTATGACTGTAATTTCGTTAATGTTCAATTTTTCTTTGCTCTCTGCAAACTATAAAAGTTAATAGAACTATACTCAACAACATAGCTTCTTTAATGTGGAAAGCCTATTTGCAAATTATTTTCCTGTATTGTTTTAAAAACGTTAAACATTGAACAAAGTTTAAACAATTTTGTTTAAACCAAAATCATTGAAAACCTTAAAATCATATACCATCTTAATTAAGCTCTCGTATATTTTAAGATTTGATGGAGCATCATTATACATATACTTGTCTGTCTAATTAACACTTTTTAAAATGGGCGGATGGTTGTGCTTGAAAATTTCCTCAAACTCCAAATTTATATATAGCGTGTGTTTTATGACTTGGTAATGTCTTACAATCTGCTTTGTGAATTTGAGAATATCACATTTCAATTTCCTTTCGTTCTATTTTCGCTTGATGAACATTAGACAAAGAATTAAAGTGACAGTAGTGGATAATGTAAATTTAATAACCATGACATTGCACATTATTATATTACAGTACTGTTAATTCAGTTCAACCCAGAAAATGTATAGAAATAATACAAAAATTTGGAGTATAAACATATCAAATATCACATAAAAATTAAGAGAACCAATTTTTTGCCAAAAGCTCAATGACCCATCTCAACTTTCACTGTGTATTCATTCAATTGAGTTCCATCGTTTTTCATTAATTACATTCCAATCTGTAATAAAAACCATTAAACAATAATTAATCGAAAAATTCAGGAGATGATACCAAAGTTGGCCTTGGTACCCTTGTTTATTGTTTTAAATACCTTAAATAAATTCGACTGTCCATTTCATGAACGATATTCATATGGATGCAAAACGAGTTTATTCAAGCAACCGTAAGCAAAAATTGAACGATTGAGTTGTAAAATGTTCAAAATCTTCATTTTCACTGACAATATATTTTTTATATTGACTTGTCTTTTTCAGTCCGTATATTTCATTCATTCAATTTATCGATTCGCAAGTTCGTTTAATGGAAAATGAATGAACATTTTAATTGAAATTTCAATCATTATTAAATGAGAAAATTTTTTTAATGCTTGAAAGGAGCAACATAAAGCAATGCAGATATTTGCAGTAAATTGTAAACACGAATTTCCTTTTAATCGACAATAAAAATCAAGAGCATTTGTATATAATTGCGTGGAAACACCAATAATATTGACCGATAAACATAAGTAATTCTTAATTTCTTTTCTGTTGATTAATGAACGTAATAAGAACAGACGATTGAGATAATTATGCACAAGAAATTGACTCACGAAAAAGCTCGTTAAGTTCATTAAAGGATTTTTTTATAATGGCAAAACATTGTCTATAATCATCTATCAACAAAAATATCTATGGTGATTAATGGCTGGCTGATTAATATTTGGAACATTCCAACAAAAAATTTCAATTTCTCTTCTTAACGATACACATGATAAAATTTCTTTTCATTGTCTTCATTGAAGGCAGTCTACAAACAGCTTTCATTAACAAATGACATTAATTAATTATTGAAGACAACAAAAAACTGAAAGTTGAGTAGTTTGAATACGCCCGCCCACATATAATGATTATAACAACACATGATAACATAAAATAATGCCAAAAAGAACCGAGATGAAAAAGAACCCATACACAAATTTATTTTTATAATAGTAGACATTTACAAAACACTCATATTCTTTTTTAAACACCTTCATGATTGCTGTAGCTTGTTGTTTTTTTAATAAAAAGGGAGCTTGATTTAAGTATTTTGTTTCAAAATTATTACGTTGAGTAAAATTTATGATTATGAATGATATTGAATCGTACTTTATTAAGTAAAGTGTAATTCCTGAAAACATCTTTCTAAAAGTTTAAGAATTTGAAAGAACTAAGGAGGAATGTAGAACAACTAATAATTTTAATTATCTTACTTTGATTAGGGGTCGTTCACTTATTACGTTTGCTTTTAAGGGGGAGGGTGGGGTCTTGATTTTGTAACATTTCAAAAAAGAAAATAAATTTTATCAAAAATTTGTTTTAAGGAATGGAAGGGAGTTTTAAAAGTAATTTATTTACGTTAAGTCATAAGTGAACGAGCCTTTAAGACAGCAACTAAACAATTGGAAAGAAATTTTTTTAATACATTTGAAACTTTTAAAACTTATGATAAACTTTTGTTTGACACTTTTGTCTTCTTCCAAATTCAGAATGAATACCTTCTCATATGTGAAAAAATAATTTCTGCTTAAAATTGGAATTGACAATATCATCATTTGATTTTAGGGCATTGAATGAAACAAGTTAATAAAAAGAAGCAAACGAAAAGTTTTATGTGTGGCGACTTTTTACAAATAAAAGTTTTTTTTTAATCGATAGAAAAACCAACAAAAAGACGAGACTTTGAGGCAACTTATTAGGATGTTTACTAAAATTAAATTATTTGTCAAAACTTAATCATGAAATTTTATTGAAAAAGATTGTTGTACAAAATTATTTAACATTAGTACTCTAACAGACAAATGAGGATACTCATGGTACCTTGAGTATACTCACTTGTCTATTAGGGGTAATTTAATTATAATTTGGGTGAAATATATTTTATTTTTCTTTCTGGTTTTGGACAAATAGTGATATTTCAAAATACATACAATAATATAATTCGCAATCTCATATGTCACACGTCAACAAAAATGGAAATTCCTTAAATTAGAACTAATTGCCAAAATAATTTGCTTCAATGTGTAAATATGGCTCAATAATAATAAAAATCAATTTATAATACCGTGAGATTCCTTAATGTATTTTGAAATCCCTTTAAACTCGTTTAGAAAATTATACTTTAAATTATTTTGGATAAAATTTTCATAAATTATGTTTTTCATTACATTAATAATTTATGCATTTTGGATTTTCTTGAGCCTTAGGGTATCTTTTGTGAAATTTTAAGCCTCATTATGAATTACCATCTGTATGCATTCTCATACAACAGTCAATAATTAAACCATTATTCATTTTCAATTAAATCAAAAGAAAGAGAATTTTCTGGAAAATACACAGACAGAATTAAAAAAATAAAAATGGGATGGAAAATGGCAAATAACAAACCCCTTCACAAGTGTTTTTCATTACTAAAGACTTGGCTTCAATAACGATTACTGCTATGCTATTATGTAAAGAGGAAAATAAATAGAATGTTGATACAATAAAGTGGAAATTGTCTTACAACTTGGTTCTTTTTCATTAATTCTAGTATGAAATTTTCACAGTCATGCAACGTGGGGAAGAAATGTTAATGGCAAAAAAGGGTCTCAGTTGACAACCATTTTTCCTTGTTTAAAAATTTTATGCAAACGAAGCACAACGAATTTTCTCTGGAGAGATTTTCATAAAAACAACCCCTCTGTGTTTACTTTGAAATGTCTCAATAATACACACTATGCACATCATTGAGTTATCTAGATGAAAAATGAGCAATTGACACAAAGCAATTAATTTTGCCTATTAAAGTTCGTATCTCCAAAAATTACTAATATTTATTGCTCTAGTCATAATTCATTGCAATGAAATATTGTTTTCCCCGCATATCACATCCTTCAATACATTTTCATCTTATTCAAACTTCATTTTTCAAGGCTGTCGTATATTATATATTTATATCTAAAAATAAAACTATTATTGAACAATAATCGAAATCAAAATCATTAGTCAATAAATAAAATTTGAATCTCTTGTTTTAAGTTGTATCGACTTTGGCTCTGATATATTCTATAACCAATTAACCTTTACTGTTTTTAAATATTTTTTAAGCATAACGTTATCAAAAAAGTTCATATAAAGACAAGAGTAATTAAAACATAACTTCTAACGTTAGTTTTTAATGACATAAAGACATAACAAGCACCATATATTTTGTGACTAATAAAGATGCTGATTAGAAGTCTTCTTCTTTCAAATCACTAACATTTGTCGCAATGTTTGTTTTCCGTCTTGTATCCAATAATTTTATAAATGTTTAAATCAATAATTAAATTAAAAAAGTTATAATAAAGACATTAAACTTAGAAAAGCATACATTGCAATAGAAATATTGATGATATTTAAGGCTTAGACGTTCGGATGATGGAAATAAAATACCAGAGCAGACTATCTCAAATGTGTCCCAGCCTTGATGTTTTTCCTTATAACATCTAACGATCTTTTCATTTAATGTTAGTTTTGTGATTGCATAATATTCATGTAAGCATAATAGAGTATGCTTTTTCAATAAATTATACCAATTACATGTTTTGATAGTTCAAGGTATTTTAATGGCAATTGCACTCTATAATAAACATAAGAACTGGTTGTAATAATTAAAACTTACTTCGACTTGAATATTATGCAAGGAAAATGGAAAAAAAATCTTGGCAATGAATATTCTGCCTGCAATCATAAATAATGAAAAAGTTGAAAACAGAAGAGATGAATTAATTGAGCAATTGTTGAATATACTTTTCACAAGATGATATAAAAAACACATCTGATTTACAACTGAAGATGATGAACATCATTTTAAACTTCTATTTCTATTTTAACCCAATGCAAATTAATAGAAAAGAAAAAATTATTCTAATAGTTAGAATTTTCTTTAAATTACAGTCTTTATAAAAAAAACTGTGAGAATGATTGATCGACTTGAATGTTGAATATACGAAAATAAATGTAAGAAATGCACAAAAAAGTAGTTATTAAATGCAACGGTACTTAAACGAATGGATCAAAACTGTCCGATCAATCACGCTTTTTACATGAAATAAGGTGTGAGTATGCACAATAAATGTGCATTAAATAACCATAAAATTCATATAAAGTAAAGGAAATGAAAAGTAAAAAATAGTAAAATTTCTGGAAACTCCGACGCAGAATGAGTCATGCACAACAACAAATATTGATTTTTTTCACCCCTCATTTTTGCCGGCACATGCTATAGAAAATTCACGTCGACGGTTGTAAAAAAAAATTCTTCCAATTCATCCCTCAATTTTTAGTTCATTTTATTTTTGTATAACAGAGCACTATGCTCTACACAATGAAAGATTTTTTGAGTGTATGCTCATGTTTTTGTTTGTTAAATTACAAAAGATTAATTTTGCACCCCCTCACTCCAATAAAACTTTACAATCTCAATGCACAGTTATGAATTTTTGTGTGAGATTATCACAATATTTTTTTTTATAGAATTTTGCACATTATTACAATGTCCAATAAATTTAAGAACTAAAGAGTATAAAATTTGCAATTAATGCTTACATTTTTAAAATACGATTAATCCAAAAAAATTGTTGTTGGTTCTTTATTTTTTGTCTCTAATCAAATGGGATTTAATCCACTTTACGCTTAAAAACTTTTATTCAATGTCACTCAGTTTAAAGGCTGAGTTGAGAGTTTTTTTAACACAAACACATTCACATTAAAAATATTCTTTTTTAATTCTTTTTCTTTTATCTTCTACACATTTACCGTGTACAATGAAACACCTTGCTTGATTCTTTTTTTTTAATAATTTGATCAAATTTTTGCCTTTTTCTTTTATTAAACACTTTTTTTTTTATTTTTCAATTCACAAAATTATTCCATTTCAATTCTTCAATTTTATTCAACTATTTTTTCAGATATTTATTCTGATTATTCTTTTAATTTAACACTTTTATGGTCATAAAAATAAAGAAACGTACTTCACTCCTCGAATGATGTTTTACGAATGAGAATTTAACTGAGAATTTAATAAAATATTGAGTAGAGCGTTTGAGCTTTTTAGCACTAGTATCTAAACTCTCTTCTCTCAGTTTTTACAAATATTTTTCTCGCGTTCAATTTCAAAACAAAAAACAACGTGTTTCCAAGGTATATAACTTTGTTTGTGATAAATCTCTATAAACGTGGTTTTTTTATTTTAATAATGATAACATATCAGGAATAAAATTTATTGAATAATAGTACTAAGACTACCTTTGCAAATTTAAAAAAAGGTAATCATCGAAACTTAAGTATGACTTAATCTTTTAATTTTTACAATTTGATAAGATAAAAGTCATTCAATAAAATTGATATTCCTGCTTGAATTCCTTACTTAAAGCTTCTGTCAGTCGTAAATCGAAATTGTTTCAGTTAATTTCTCTTAAAGGATTTTGTTTGTAACCGTTTTTAAAAAAAATGAAAGGTCACGAAAGTAAAAATCATTGCAACTATACTAATGAATCAGATATTTCATTAAAATTTTATTTGCAGTTCAATCATATTTAATTTATTTGTGCACATTTGTTGCTATGATATCTTGTAATTTAGACTGTCCTGTTGATTCAATTTACAATGAATTTGACAATGCGTGTATACCATTGAACCTGATATTGCGTGATGACATAAATATTGACGAAATTTGCACGGGTATATTTTTTTCTCCGAGACCACATCCAGAAGACAAAACCCTTTATATTGGATGTATGAGAGGTTTGCCTATGATTTTGAGATGCTATGAAAATGAAATTTTTGAAGAAACTCAGCTTGAATGCATTTTTCGAATTCCTGAAACTACAACTGAACTTATAATAACGACAACCACTGAAATTCCTACTGAACCTATAACAACGACACGGACAGAAGTTTTAACGGAACCAACAACCACAAAACCGAAAAATCCATGTGAAGGAATTACAACCGGTAAAAACAAATTCAAACCCTGCTAAAATTAGAATTACTAAGTTAATTTTTATAATAAATTTTTAAGGACAAATTCCACATCCAACCAATTGCACTTTATGTCAAATGTGTATCCTTCAGCAAATCGTCGAAATTGAATGCAAATGTGAACCAGGCTTAATATTTTGGATCAGTGAATGTGTAATTGGTGACAGTGATACTTGTGAACCTTGGAATTAATGGTTTTTTTTTATCAGAAATGTATTTTAGCAAGCAAATAATACAATATTTGAAAAGAAAGAGTTTTATTTTGCATGTTATGCTGCTATAAAATGTTAGACTAATTCTCCGAATTTTTATTACAGAAATAATAGAAGGTGCTTAATTAACAACGCGTGCATGTAGAATTTTGTCAAATTTACAGAGCTTCACCATGGCGTAATTAGCCATATGTTTGTGTCATGTAGCCTATCAATATAGAGTCGAAAAATAAAAGTAGACATAAATATTATTAAACAAAAAAAAAATAAAACATAGACACAGGAACAACAATAAATATTAAGGGCATTAAACTCATTGAGTCGCAAAAACAAAAGACATAAAAAAGAATTATGATGACGAGCCAAAAAAAAAACATTACCTTGAGCAGTGAATTTAATTGAATTAAGTAAATTTGCCAGTATTGTCAAATTATGAAAGCTTTTTATTCCATTTAATAGTGTTTAAAAAATTGATATTTTTTTAATGCACTGATAGAATGAAAAAATTATTTGAGAATATCGCAAACATATATTTGGTGATTATAACTAATACCTCAAATATCAATTTAGCTAATTATTTTCAATTCTTTACATTCGTAAAACCAAAACAGTGGTGATTAGTAAAGGGAAGTTCCGTTGTTGAAATGTCAAGTTTTTCTTTACAATTTTTTTGTCCATTATTCTAACTACTTCTCGTCACGGAATGGCGAAATAATGCCTTTATTTTTGGTATTCGTAAATTTCTAGATTTAAGATTTCTTCAATTTCTTTTTTTGATGTAATTTTTAAGTGTTTGAATTGAAAACATGGTTTCAAAAGTATAGTTGAATATCACATCTCTAATACAATAAAAAGTTATTTTTATATGAAATAATTTGTTTAACTTAAAATGTTTTGGGTTGTAATAGTATTTATCATTTTATTAATTTATTATTCCTATTATCAGCAAATTTGTAAACCTCATTTTGATAAGATACGAAATCGCTCTTTAGTCTGAGAGGACAATTTTACTCAGTAATGACTTTAACTTGAAATGAAAATGTAATTGTTTGAGCTCATTTTAATTGTTTCTATTGCTCATTATGGTTAGAGGTAAGATCATTTCAACAAAATATTCAATAATTTAATTAATTGGAAATAAATCTTAAACACAGCTTTATTCAAATATTCGTTCACTGTCCTTCTGATCTTTTTGAACTCCGTTTTGTTAATATTATTATACATCAGAAGCAAGGAAGAAATTGTTGAAAAAAGATCGACAGACAAGGGAGAAATACAATAGAATCAAAACCAGAATCCATTTGAATAATAAACTCAATAAAATTAAGCAATATTAAAGTGCTGCCAGAAAGTTTCACATACAGGCGTGAAACAGCATTGAATTAAAAATTAATTTAAAGCCATTGCTCTTGATGATCTTTAGCGTTAAGAAGGAAATTACCTATCTAGAAGTCAAAACAATTACGTTAAAATATCGCTACTTTTAAATGTGTGAATCTTCCAGAAACTTCTTAAATTATAAATTAATTTTTTTTAAATAAAATTATACAAAGTTATTTAAAGCTAATAAAAAACTAAACAATGGGTTGTCTACACACTTGCTTTAATAAATGTTCACAACATTGATTCTAATCAGTGATTGTAAAAAAATCAGAACCAACAAATGTGTTCTTCTTCATTAAAATAACGTTAAAAGAACTTAAAGAAAGTGTTATGTCATGCATTGTTTATTTTACAGAACAATTTCATTTTCTTTGTCATAAATGTCGCTGTGTGATGCCGCTGATTGCTATATTCACTTTCTTTAGAATTAACTATTTATTGCATGTTTTTTTTACCATTTTTTGAGTTTCTTTGGCGTTCTAATGCTTCTAGTATTTTGGGATACTTCCTTGTTTAAAGATTTAAATGTGCAAGCTGAAATGGAAATTTCTAATGTTTAATTTAAACATTTAAATCTTTTAAATAAAATTTTAATGCATTTTTTTATGCTGATTGCTGGTTAAAAGTTTTTCAAGTTTTTTTTATTAAATCAACAGCAACTGCATTAATGAATAATTTTATTTTTGAAAATAACAATGAAACGAGACTTAAAATAGCTTGAAGCTTTCTCATGAATATTTTGCATCACAAATAAATAATTGGCTGCTAAACTGCATTGTTAATGCCACAAAGCGTGAATTTTGTGATCTTTTTGAAAGAGGAAGTGACAAAGTATACAAAATATCTAAAGTGGAATGACATTTGGTAGGAGCTTTTAAAGTCAAAGATGACATCGTTTGATCAATTAAGAATGTATTATAACTTTAAAGAACAACTTGCTATTCTTGATTTTCACTCCTTTTTCAGTGGACGTTAATTACTTTTCTATCCGTAAGCTGAAAGAATGATACAAATACAATTATCACTCGTTTAAGCTATAACTCAGGGGGAAAACTACATACAATGGTAAAAATTTTGATGGGAAATTTACCATTTTTTTTCATTTTTCCCATTTTTTTGTGGAAAATTTCCCATCATAAAGGGGAAAAAATGAAAAAAAAATGGTAAAAAAAGGTAAAAATTTGCAAGAATGGTAAAAAAGATAAAAATGACAATTTTTGATGGAAATTTTCCTTTTTTTACCCATCATGTAGTTTTCCTCCTGCTTTAACTAATAAGCAAAACCACCGTTTTTTACTTCATTTCTCACTCGCGTAAATGAGTTTATAACTTAGTTGCTCTGCATCTCAATAAAATATGAAGCATAATTTAGCATAACAAAATACCACAACATCGCATTGTAAATCTCACCGCAATCATTTATCATAGCTGTATTAATTAATTTTAATTATTTGCTTTCATAAGAGAAAGAAAAATCTTGATAAATCTGCAGACATGCAAAATAAAAAAGTGCCTCTTGGTTTTTTCACGTCTTGATTGATCATCGTGAATATTTTTTTTGTGTAACTTATGAGTGTTATTATATAATTTTTCTGTGGTGTTGTATATCAGTGTGTAACATTTAGATTGATATTATTAAAAAAGTGTTGAAATGGATATTTACTGGATGCATAATTAAGGTAAAATAACAAGATTTTATGACTTTTCTGGTAATTAGTTGAGTTATTATGATTCAATAAATTTTTTAATTCCTGTTAATTCATTAATAACTTTTTGTTCGATTTTCTTTATGTTTTTGACTTTTCCTCTTTTTTGCACAACCTTTTTTTGAAGCAAGCAAAACTTTATAAATTAACAAATAAATTCACCATGACACCAATACTCACTTCGAAAATATTCTTCAAACTATAATATTATTGCCAATTATTAAAAATTCAACCAAGATTTGTGTAGACCCGGAAGGTGGTACGAATAAAGTAAATCAAAACTGTTAGAAAAATGCTGAAATTTACTATGAAAACTTTAAATGACTTTAATTTTAATTTCCTTTATTACCCAAAAGAATTCACCAAAAATTCCACGTTAAGGCAATGATGAAAAGTTCTACAATTTAGAGGCAAAAAATGGGTGGCAGTATGAACAAAAAATCAAAAAAATATCCAACCAACCCTTTTTTCGATTTAAAATTTTGCATTTTGTCTTATAAATATTATTATTATTATTGTATTGAATCTGACAAAAAATTATTTTTCGCAAAGTATAAAACTGAATTGGAGAAAAAATGAAATTTCCTGTCTGCCACACACATATAATTTACTATAAGAAATAAATAGCAATATAAAAACAACGACGGTGGTAAAAAAAAGTTTCAAAATTTTCTGTGTGAAATTTAATATATACCGAAAATTCACTGCATATTGTTATCGAGACTTTAATAATTTCCTTACAAAAAACTTCCATCTTTATTCAATTTTATTTTGGTACATTGTGATGAGTTTAACATCAAAAAATAATCTGAAACATGACACAAACTCAAACAACGGAACATGAATGGCTTTATGTATCAAAATTCAAATTTTAGTTTTCCTCTTCAGTGCATTTGAATGACTGTGTGTGATGGTATTAAACGAAATAGTTGAGCTGAATAGAATTTTTTTTTCGCAAAAGGGTAATTCCATGAGTGAAAAAAATTTTGTTGCACCAATTTTTCAAAAATATTTCCTTAACTAAGAACTTTGTACTCCAAATTGTAACTTTATTATGTTTATTAACACAATATTTATCTCCATATGTGAGAATTTCACATCAGAAATATGTCTAATTTTTATTTTTTTAATAAAAGTAAAATTAATCGGTCAAGTTTTCGAAAAATCGTTTTCTAAACATTTCCTAATATTTACTTAAATACACACTTCTATGTTCCAAAGTTACTTTTAACATATTAGATATTAGCCAGGCTTTTGTTTTATGTATAATTTGCATTCCTTAATGCTGTAATTAAGAAGAAAAACCAAAAACACTAGCATTAATCGGTCAATTTTTGACCGATTATTGCAAAACAGAACACTGAAAAAATTTCAAATTCACAAAAACCGTTAGACTTTCTTGATTTTACTTGTAAGTTTATTAGATTTATTTGATTTAATGGAGCAAGTAACTCAAGTTTCAAAACATTAAAGATCATATATATTTGTACCATCTCTCTTTGATGATATTGCGGCTAATTCACTTGTAAAAACAACAAAACGTTAAGAAATTATAACGGTTTTGGGAAATTTGAATTTTTACAAGTAGAGAAATATTGTATAGTGCTTTTTCACAGTTCTCATTACTCATGGAATTACCCAAAAGAGTTCGCAAATATTTATTTTATGCACATAATGAAAATGAGTGGAACTTCACAAAAGAGCAAACATTTGCGAATACTATGTGTTGCTATAGAGCTCATATATACCATGCTAATTCACATCCATAAATATCCGATTTCGATTTAACACAGCATGTGAAAGCAAACTAGTATGAAATTTACTTGAATATTTTTTAAAGCAAGAACAAAAACCAACTTTAAACAATGTCGATTCTAAGTTGTATTGCACTAGTCAATTAACAACTAAAATTGTGGAAGTAGACAATTTTAGAATTAGAATTCCGTTTATAAATTTCTTGTGCTGAATAAAATCTTTATTGTTCTTCATGATGAGATGAAAATTTTTTCCTCAATTGAGTTGAAACTCATAGGAATGAATATGAACATTTGATGCTTTTAAGCTAATAATAAAAAAAAATTATTGAGTATGGAGAATTTATTTTCTAGAGGATTCTATTAATTTAAGTGAAATAAACATTCAAGCTTAATTAATACTTTATTATTGAAACCATCAATTATTCTAAAAAATTTAAATAAGAAATCTAGAGGATCATTACAGATTATCAGATCCTCATTCAACTGTTTCGATTAAAAGTATCATCATTAGAGAAAAACGATTTTATCCACTCACTAAATTACTCCCTAAAGTAAGTACATAAAATGTATCACGAGTGTGCATTAAGACTTTATGGTGGAAAAATGTCTGCTTTGATATTTATTTGACTTTCATGCGCTTATTACTTCTCACTCCACAGTTTTTTGTGTCTTTATGAGCAAAATAAAATATTTTAAACCCATGAAGAAAGAAAATAGCAACGAGACGCATTTGAAATGTTGAAAATTATTTTTCATTCGTGTATCGTCTGATGCCGTGATTCCTCATACTCTTTAAAGCATAAAAAATGGAAATGCAAAATAAAAATATGAGTAAAATATAAATCCTTTTTTTTAAATTCGTAAAACGTGAACAGCTTTTCCAGACTGAATTGTGAATGATGGAAATTAAATTTCTCTTCATTTTCATTTTGCGGCAAAAATCTTTGTCTACAGTTAATCAAAAAATTGAATAAAACTCTGATGGAGAAAAAATATGTCAAAACCGAGTGGAGATGAAATGACCTACGAATTTACGGAATCTGTACATTAATTTAATAGAACTTCGAAGATTTATTGTCATTTTTTTTTTATTTTCCGTATTTTAATAAATCAAATAGAAATAAAAAAAAAATTTATTAGTGAATGCTTTACCCAATACCATGAAATATCAAACTAAATTAATAGACGACAATTTTTCATGAACATTTAATGTTTTTTAAATATTCCAGCAAGTTCTCTTGGGTAATTTTTTTCTTCTCTCATGTTTTATGCATGATGAAAAGGAAGAATGTTTTTTTTCTTTCCTTAATTTTATTGATGGAAGATTTTCATGGTAATTTCTTGTTTTTGTGCTCATTTCAGGTATTGTATTTTATTTTATTTTTTACAAACCATTTTGAGTATCTCTCGTTGACTAGATAGATAAATGGTGGTTCAGGAATTGAATATAAAACATATTATTGTTTTTCGTAATGAATTGCAACACGCATTGTTGCACGTAGTAAGAGAACTAGATGATACTTTGACCATCTTATGATTTTTCTCGATGCGCCTTATTTCGTTTAATTCTTTTTGACATTCTTTTCAATTTCGTATTCTCATGTGAATTTCTACTTACATTATTTTCATTACTTCTTAATGTGAGCAGTAAACATTTCACATTCGTTCATGGTTATTCAATTAAATTAATTGCATTTCATTGTATATCTATATCCTGTGTTGAAGTTGTTATTATTATTGTTGTTCATTTTACAATGAGCTAAAAGTAGAAAAAAAACTTATTTCTCATGTACTTATGTGGATGCTTTTGTGGTGATTTTTACAACAGTAATAAAAAACAGAGCAGCAAATTAATTGAAAGGACTCATGAAGGGGTTGAAAATTAAAAATGAGATGTAATTAATTAAAATGAAAAAATGAGAAAAATAACGAAAAAAGTAGAATGTTCTTGAAAAAATAAATTTTGTTTTAATCCAGAAATCTTCATCAATTTTTTAAACATTCGAATAGCTCAGTCGTCAAATTAAATTTTAAAGGCATTCTACAAATGTGTTAAGTCGCAAATATTTTAAGCTATTTCCCAAAGGAATTTATATGTTCCATTCACTTTGGGCCCCTTTTTACAAATATTTATTTATTCATGTGGTAACATGTCACATCAAACAAAATACAAAAATGACAGAATTTTTTATTCATTCATTCATTGTGGCATGCATTTGCATATAAATGAACATACATTTTACACAAGAAATTTCAATTCCTTCTTATATTTTTTGTAAATTGCTTTTTGATGCATAATTCAATGTGACGAGATTTTAGATGCAATTTATTTGCGGCGATAAATATGATAAGATTATTTTTTATGCTTGACATGATTGTCGAAAAAAATAACCAATCAAAGTTTATTTTTTGATTGAGGTGTTGAATTTCAGGCTCTACGATACCTTTTCTACTCACATTTTTTTAAATTCATAAAAAATTTATGTTCATTAAGTATTCATTAAAAAAATGATTGAATGCCGAAAAACTTGCACATTTTTAACAGAAAAATGATTTAGACAAAAAATAATATTAATGAGAAAAGTTTTTTTAAATTATTTAAAATACAAATGCTTAAAGAAGGTTCGTATGAAATATTTTAATTTCACTAAATTACATATTTATATTTGCACATAAAAAAAAAGTGTATTCGTTCTTAAATTCTTTGCTATATTTACCCAGTATTCACGTGTGATTGTATATATTTTGTTCAGATTGAAAATATAGTTTTTGCATTTTGTGAGAAAAAAAGCAAATGGGCTAAAAATGTCTGAATGCCTGTTGTGTGACTGAAGCTAGCCGGCGTATTGTCACCAAATGATTTGAAACCTTTACCATAATTTCTTTACCACAACCCTTATACACAAGTTTTTATTACTTTCTATTTTTCTACAAATTATTCCATTTAAATTTTTTATAATCGACTAAGTAAGAATTTTTTTTTTCCTTTTAGATGTTCATGCTCATTTCCTTGCACTTCCATAAATTACATTTAAAATCTGATTAGTAAGCATTTTACATAGGCTTTTAATCGGATTTAACCTGTTTTGCTGAGGTGTTTTTCATAAATGAACGAAAATTGATGGTGAAAACCAGTGCTGCAAATGTAGATGTCTAAACTAGAGAAATAATGTAGATTCTTTCTTAGAATTTATGTAACACAGACACAATTTTTATGCAGATCAATTCTACACGTAAATAGAAAAACAAAAGCTTTCATATATTTTGTCTTCGTAAAGACAGTTTCTTTTTATATCTATACTATCCCGAATAGACAAAGAGCACGCTATGAGCGCGCTCAAATTTAGTGCTGAGCATGCTCGTGTGAGCGTGCTCTTTCATACGAAAAGTGATGCCACTACTTTACGCTAATGAGCACGCTTTTTGAGCATGCTCTGAGCACGTTATTTTAACAAATTTTGAGCATGCTCAAATTGTTGTGTGACATGCAACATTTTTTTATGTCACATGATGTGACATTTGAGTATACTCAGTGAGTGTGCTCGTGAGTGTACTCTGAGCATGCTCACTAAGTATACTCACATCATTTTATAATTTTCAAAAAAATTAAAATTTGAAGTTATTTTTTCATTTATTTTACTTTTGTAAGGTTTTCAAATGTTCTAGTATGAATTTTGTTCATTAATAATCAGAAAAAGACACTTTAGAAAATTTTAGATTTTACCTGTATTCGAACTTACGACCGCTTTGTTGCTAAGACCATTACCATAACCATTACACCACTGCTGCAATTTACCTATATCTTTTAAAATGGCAAAAACTCATATATAAACTATAAAAAAGTAAAATACTTCGAATTTGATCTCAAAATGTTTTTAAGCAATGGTTATAGTTAAAAAGTAGATAATTATATATAATTCTAGAAACTTTGACTTGTGAAGTATATAAAAAATCATGAGCATACTCAGAGTATGCTCAATATATGTGCTCTTGAGCACGCTCAATAAAATGTGAAATCTTAAAAAAATGTTTTTTTAGAGTACATTCACAATGTGCTCACGAGTATGCTTAAGAGTGTACTAAAGTGAGCATGCTTAAGTTTGGTAATTGAGTATGCTCATGAGCATTTTTTTTTTGTGAGCATATTCACAATGTGCTCACGAGTATGCTTAAGAGTGTACTCAAGTGAGCATGCTTAAGTTTGGTAATTGAGTATGCTCATGAGCATGCTCTCGAGAATGAGTATGCTCTCGAGCATGCTCAATAAAATGAAAAATTTCAAAAAATTTGTTTTTTTGTGAGCATATTCACAATGTGCTCACGAGTATGCTTAAGAGTGTACTCAAGTGAGCATGCTTAAGTTTGGTAATTGAGTATGCTCATGAGCATGCTCTCGAGAATGAGTATGCTCTCGAGCATGCTCAATAAAATGAAAAATTTCAAAAAATTTGTTTTTTTTGTGAGCATATTCACAATGTGCTCACGAGTATGCTTAAGAGTGTACTAAAGTGAGCATGCTTAAGTTTGGTAATTGAGTATGCTCATGAGCATTTTTTTTTTGTGAGCATATTCACAATGTGCTCACGAGTATGCTTAAGAGTGTACTCAAGTGAGCATGCTTAAGTTTGGTAATTGAGTATGCTCATGAGCATGCTCTCGAGAATGAGTATGCTCTCGAGCATGCTCAATAAAATGAAAAATTTCAAAAAAATTGTTTTTTTGTGAGCATATTCACAATGTGCTCACGAGTATGCTTAAGAGTGTACTCAAGTGAGCATGCTTAAGTTTGGTAATTGAGTATGCTCATGAGCATGCTCTCGAGAATGAGTATGCTCTCGAGCATGCTCAATAAAATGAAAAATTTCAAAAAATTTGTTTTTTTTGTGAGCATATTCACAATGTGCTCACGAGTATGCTTAAGAGTGTACTCAAGTGAGCATGCTTAGATTTAGGAATTGAGTATGCTCTCGAGCATGCTCAATAAAATAAAAAATTTCAAAAAATTTGTTTTTTTGTGAGCATATTCACAATGTGCTCACAAGCATGTTCAACTGAGTGTGCTCAGGTGAGCACGTTAAATGATGATTTTGAGCATGCTCATTAGCGTGCTCACAAAATTGAGCACGCTCTTTGTCTATTCGGGTATATACATATAGAATTTATCTACATGTAGATTATTTTTTCTATCTATGCAAAGAAAGAATAATACGAATTGATCTATACAATGAAAGATCTGTGTCAGAATTTGTCTAAGCCAGACAACTTGCCAGAATGCAACACTGATTATACATTGAAAAAGATCAGAATGAATATTTGCAAGAATCTAAGATCAAGAAAAAGAAAACAGTCAACGTTAAGTATAAAGTTAAGATGAAGAACTTAGTAAGACTTAAAACTGAAGAACATGATAAGCATGTCTTATTCGATTTATTTAAAGTAAAAAGAGGAGAAGAATAACATCAATTTGTATGTTCGTCGAATTTTTATTATGGACAATTGCGAAGATCTCATTCCTGATTATTAGAACTTTATCAAGGATATTATTGATTCCAAAGATTTACCATTAAACATCGTTGAACGCTACAACGAAACAACATTTTGAAAGTTATTCGTAAATTAATATTTTTCATTGTTACATGTCCTATATGGATGATTCTTAAATGTTTTATGTAATAAATACTTAATTTAAATTTTGAATCCAAATATTGAATATTTTTTGTTTATCAATGGAACAAGCAATGAATCATTATGTGATGTGACTGATTAAATTGGACCATTACTTTCATTCGTGTTTTGTGCAATTCCAAATTGTATCATTGTTCGAAAATTTATCTCGTTTAATGTTCCGAAAAATTAAACGGCAGTGGAAACAGCTTGAAAGTAGATCAAAAATGAGAAAAATGGTGAAATTTTTTTATGTAATTTCTATTTTAAAGGCAAAGCTGAGGAGTACCTTAATTCTCTTTTTTATTTG
This sequence comes from Chironomus riparius, assembly GCA_917627325.4. Taxonomy (NCBI): domain Eukaryota; kingdom Metazoa; phylum Arthropoda; class Insecta; order Diptera; family Chironomidae; genus Chironomus; species Chironomus riparius. The sequence goes on along the minus strand of OU895879.1, from coordinate 22,321,245 downwards.
AATTCAAATTACACTATTGTCCGCAATTTGTTTGTTTGTTCGTCTATCATCCTATCTCTATATTCAATTTGAACTTTTTGTGCGGTTTTTGGCTTATAATATGTGTGCTGTATCTAGCTAAGGTCTGACAAAAAAAAATTAGAATGATTCGTGGACTGAAAAGTTGAAATTAAATCTCCTTTACTAAATACTGAGGATGAACAATAAAAGAACAGTGATGTCTGAAAAACGTGTTCTTATTATATCCTTAACAAATGAGCGTTAATGTTTAATGCATACATCCTTTTATAAATTAGCAGATAATAAAAATTAAATTAAATTTTTGAAATCAACTTTCTCTAAGGCTATAGATCTGTAAATCTATATTCCATAGTTTTCAGCCCTTTATGTCCTTCCATCAGATTCAGCATGTGAGAACTTTTGACTTTAAATTAATCATGTTTTAAAGATATTGAATCATTTTTAAATGAAAATCGCGACCTTATTGCTTTATGCTTTATGAAATGATGATAATGGATCATCAATTTGATTATAAGCTTCTTTTGAGTACACTTTAAGCTCATGATTGATTTGATTCGTTAATAACAAGATTTAACTCTTTAAAATCAAACAAACGATTTAAATTTAATTACAGAGTTTCAAAAATTTATAAGCTGAATTCAACTTTTTACAAATTTTTCCCGAAAAAAGTTCTGAAATTCATAAATGACACACACGAAATTTTCTTCAATTCCTAAAATTTCTAAATCAACAAAAACACAAAAAAAAACATGTCGAAGCAACATTTGAAAAAAAATCTTCTTTTTTTGAATTCATCAGATTCAAAGAATTAAAAAATTATTTCGAATGAAGAAAATTTCGGAATGAAGAAGGAAGAAGACATGGAATGATGAAATACATTTGATGATCACAGGACAAAGAAACAACACAGGATTAAAGAATTAGATGACGATGACGATGAGATTATGAACGAAAAAAAGTGAACTTAAATAAAGAGGAAGAAGAAGAAGGTGTTATTTTAGAAAAAGTCACAATCATGTAAAAGATAGTGAAAAAATTAAAAGAAGTGCCTGTTCGGATAGTATGAGTATTAGCGGTGTTAAAAAGTGTGAGCTTCTAGAAACCATTTTGTATTCGTACAATATGGCTTGGCAGTATTCTCACTTCGTGTAATTTATCATGGATTAAATATGAAACTGCTGCTGGTGTAAATCCATTTCACAAATATCAGCATTACTAAAAACAACATGATTGGAATTAAAGCACGGACGAAGTCAACAGTTTCAAAGTATCATGAAGCAAATGGAAGTAAATAAAATCAAGATAATAGTAAGTCATACTTACTTACATTCTCACTTCAAAGACTATAGAACCGTCAAAGTTATGCATTCTTATAATGGATCCTATATAGAGAGAAATAAGAGTCGACTAGGTTCCTTATTCTCTCTGTTGCAGCTACCTTGTGATATTTTGCATTTTCATTGCTGACCCAAAGCCCGATCCTATTCTTTTCTTATTATATCGCAATGTTAAACAGCTTATTTGTCAATTCATCGTCTTGTGTTAGTCCGACTCACACTCAAGTATTCCTAACAGAGTTGTCAGATAGGTACTTTTGGAAAGGTGCCTCGCTATTGCATGGTAGCTTTAGACTTTATCTAGGCAACACCCAGGGCAACACCAATGTATAGTCATGCCTAAAATAATGCGAATTCCTGAACTGCCTTCGAATTTCACAACAAGCTTTATATTAGCTGATTAAAACGATACAGATCTCCTAATTGATGCATCATGGAAAAATTTAAAGACTATTAAAAACCTTTTGCTAATAGTTGTGCATTAAATTTTAATTGACTTGAAAATTCATCTTAATTTAATCACAAATTAAATTTTCAATATTCTCTCAATCGACATATGTAGTCTTTTTAGAACATTGAATTGCTTTAAAAATCATATCGACAACATAATCTTAAAATAAATTCTGATTCCAATCTGACAATCTTAAAATCTTGCATCCGTCAAATTATGACTTATCCTGTCTCCACAAATGCTGCAATTCTTTTTCTTCTTCTTCTTCTTCTTCTTCAGTGGTTCCAGTAACACGACTACGACCAGATATTGAAGCTTAGAAAAATGAATCAATTGATCGTAAATAAAGTTTAAGACGAAGAATCGCTGAAACAGAAAATAGTGACGATTCTGAAATTATGTGACAAAGCAATAAAGGAATCATCACAGCATGAGAGCAAAACATTCATGCAACAGGAATCTGAGAAGAACAACATGAAAAAGATATGCAAAAGTCAAATTTTTTCACTGCCGAATCATTCAGTTCGCAAGAAAACAATGTTAAAATATGCAAGTTCCTCGTATGGTGCAAGATATACAGTCAATGCAGTCATCTTTTGATCCACTTAGTCTCCAACTGCTGCTGAGCAACCTCAATTTCAAAAAGACAGTTGGGACATTTTCTTAACTGCTTCTCACGCGTATTCTCACTTTTTTCAGGAATAAGAGGATAAAGAGAGATAAGGATGAAGACATCTTAATGCCAATCAGTTGACGATCAAGATAGCAAACCAATGCAAAAAATAGCTTCAATTAGATTGGATTCAGCGACATTTCTTCATAGACCGAGGAGAAAATTCTTTACTTTTCCTTTTTAATTATTATCAGATTTATTAATCCAGAGTTTTTTTCTTCCTTTCTATTTTCAGGTCTTCTTCTTTCTTTTTTTTCTTAATTAAGGCTACAACCGGTCAAATTCTCTTCCATCAAATAATACTGCACTGCTGTCAAAACGTCCAATTTGCAAGTTGTTTTCAAGGGGTAGATTAAACTTTTATTGATTAATTAAACTTGAAATTTCAACAGATTTTAACTTAGCTGCTTCTCATGTTTCTTCTTCTCTTAACCACAATCCAATTCAACTCTTTAATCTATCAATCTAAAATTCAAATTTATTTTTAATGGAAATTCATACCCACTATGGGGCAAAATGAAAAAAAAAGGGACTTTCACTTTGAAAAATGGACTTTTCCGATTTACACTTTTTGGGTGATTTTTTCTTGTAGAGGACATAAAAGTAGATAGAAATGCCAAATTTCAGGTCATTTGGTGCTGATTTCGCGATTCTAGAGCTGTTTGAAGTTGAAAACTAGTGAAAATTCTGGTTTTTTCATACCATGTTTGAACCGGGAAATATCTTAACTGGTTTAAGATATTGCAAAACGGTTTTCAGTTCCTATTAGTAGTATATAAGAGCTTTATTTTGACATATAACAAAGTTTAGGTTCTGAATGTTTTCGTGCCATTATGGTAGAACATATGTGAAAATTTCAGGAAAATTATCTTCAAACAAGCCGCAACTATCATAAATGAAGAGTTTCCAGGCAAGTAAAAACGCAGTTTTGTAGCCCCATATATCTAGTTTTCAAAACTGTATAAACTTTGAAAAAGTAAGCTAACGTAATTGAGTTATGTTGATTTTAGTAGGTCGTTGAGTATTTGGCCAAAAACTAATAATTCTTTTAAAAATACGAAAACATAGTTTTAAAAATAGTTTTTTGGTGTTTTCTTATGAAAAATAACAATTTAAATGATTTTGTGAAGAAAATTTTTCAAAAACTTCAAAATCTTTCGAGATATAGGGGGTATGTGCTCTCCATCGATTTGGCCATTTGTCACCCTACTTAAACCACTATAACTTTTTTTTGAAAAAATATTTTTTAATTCTGTTTTCGGATTATTGTAGCCTAATGTAATACCTATCCAACGATATATAATACTTGCTAGTTAACTTAGTCCTGGTTATTTATAGGGCTGTTGATTGTGACATACGCAGTTTTTGAAATATTCCCAAAAATTGCATTTTCAAAAATACCACTTTTAAGCAATCTCGAGTATTTTTTGGACTTTTTTAAGAAATGTTAAGTCTGAAAAAAGCTATTATCATTAGAGTAATAAAAAAAATACTCTGATACGCAACTATAATAGGTAAAATTAATAAAGTTTAATTTTTAGTTTAATGAAATTTTGTTTATTTGTCAAGAAATTTAATTTACATTTTTTTATCATATTTAATGAAATTTATTTATTCATTCGTTGTTTGCTTCTTCAGAATATTCATGGTCTTGTCCTTCGGAATAATCATAGTTTTCTGCTTGGGAAAAGTCATAACCTTCTCCTTCTGGCTCAATCAATTCAATTTCTTCCTCATTTTCTGTTTGTTGCTCAGGTGTTTCACCTTCTTCTTGGACATTTTTTCTCATTAACCTTTTATTTATTACATCCATATATTTTTTTATTATTACTGGATCAGAACTGTAGAGTCTTCTATGTATAACATCCGTAAAACTGTGTATTCTTGAAGTTTTTCTGGCACGTAGTTCTCTATCTTGTCTGAGATATTTGTTTTGTGACTCCCCGGCTTCTTCACTCATTCTTCCTAGAGGTAATGGTAAGGCTTCCATGTAGTGTTTTGCATGAGCAAGTGCTCTGTGAAGTGTTACTGGTATTTTGAACCAACTATATGTTGTCAAAAACATTCTGTATGTTTCTTTACAGTACCTATCAAATTCATCTAGATCATCAACTGGTTCTAAACTTCGAATTTGGTTTAGCACATAGCATATACGTTTAATTATTTCTTCATTAAGATATAGAGTTTTAGCTAGAAGCTCTGGATTTTCAAGAACTTTTCTTGCAACGTTTCCTGTATCTGATGATCCAGCTCCCCCTTGTCTTGGTTCGAGTACACGAACATTAAATGCATCCCACATTGCTTGCTTTATTCTAGCCTTTTCAACATCTAAAACAATCTGTTCCTCTTCAGTTATCTCCAGCCAGTGTTTTTGAACATATTGTTTATATGACAAATCATATAGAGTCGTGAGTACGTTCATTGATGTATGAAGTGGCTGAGTGTTGAAATACAAGTGTTCTTTAACAAATTTTCTGTGTGTTTTTTCGAATCTTCCATTATCAAGATTATTTATGTCACTCATCTCGTTTGGTCCAGATCTACAAAGCTGACATCTGCAATATCCTGATGTTTCTGTAAGGTCTGTGTAAACTTTTCCATCTAACATTGTGGGGTAGAATTTGTACGTAATTTCCAAAAGCATGTCTTCACATATGAATCTCTGTGGTTCAAGTTTTGATATTTGATTTTTTATATCTTCATATATCCTTCTAACATTTACTCTGGTTTCTTTGGCATGTTCAAGTTGTATTGGTCGTACTGAGTATACAGATTGACTGTTTTCGTTGTCCCATAAGCAGATATAATTTCCGTTTTCGTCTTCATGTCGTAGTTGCTGAACACTCATACTAACTGTCAATAGTGATTTGTCTTCTATAATTTCATTATTAGTCGTTTGATTCGGTTGTGTTCTATCTCGTTCTTGATTTCTTGAATTTGTTTTTCCTTGGTTATACTGTGACTGTCCTGTTGTTCCGTCCATCCCCCATGTGACGATCATTTCTGCATGAATAACTTTTGGAGTTGATTCTGAAGGTAATATTTTGATTTTGTCGTATATTTCTGAATTGTGTGCTTCAATAACTCTTTTTGTGGTGAGTTGTGTCAAATTTTTTAGTGGAATAACGGCTCTTGTATCGGTGACCGTTATGTCATCAGGATAGCATTGTTTCTCTAACCTCAACAATTTTTTAGCTGTCGGTAAAACGTTTTCGCATTCCAGTTTCAGGACTTGTCGAATATTGTTGTACTGATTTCGAGATAAATTGTTAAAGGCTTTTACACCTAGAGCTACATGTATATCTAGTTGTTTAGGTTTTGATGTAGTTTTTTCTGGAAGATCCTCTCCTTTTTGGCACGCCTTAATAAATTCTTTTAACATTTTAGCTCCTTCTACTTTTCCTTCTTCTTTAGAAAGGCGAAGTGCCAAGTGAAGAACTGATAACAATGATCCTTTTGCTTCTTTTAAACTGATATCTAATTCGTCCACTCTTCTACGTCGATGCTTATCGCTTGTTAGTTGTTCAAATGATTTCCTCTTGATGCCCTTGCTGGATGAAGGCTCTATGTCATGGACGATGTATTCAATCTCATCCATATCTTCATCTGTGTCAGTAACATTTTCTGCTTCATATATAGATTCTTCCTCAAAAAGAATCCCTCCACTAGATTCGCTGAAGTATCGTGAGTCAACTTCAAATTCCTCTTCATAGAAATCTGCATGATCTCTTAATGCATTATTCCAATTTGACTGATTACAAAACATTTTTGACTTTGACTTCAGCTTGTTTAATTTATTAATTAAACTTGGTTTCTGTGATTCCGCTAATTCTCTCCCATGAATTTCTTCTATTACTGCCAAACAGTACGTGTGCTGTGTTGCAAGATTTAACGTTTTGTCGCGAAGAATTTCACAGAGTGTTTTCTTCGTAAGTGTTGAATTTTGGTTCATTTTTGAAAGTGACTTGTTCAATGAAGTTCAAAACTGATATGATGTGTAGAGAGAATTTCACGAGTATATATATAAAATAGTTTCAAAACTGAGATTTTCACACCTGATAGTGACTACCAAGGGTACTTTACAAAGTTGTTAACTAGGGAAGTAAAAAGTTTCTAAATTTAATTTTTTGGCTTTATAATCTCATAAATGTCATAAATAAACATAAAAAAGTTCTAAAAAAATACTCGAGATTGCTTAAAAGTGGTATTTTTGAAAATGCAATTTTTGGGAATATTTCAAAAACTGCGTATGTCACAATCAACAGCCCTACACTATGGGGCAAAATGAAAAAAAAAGGGACTTTCACTTTGAAAAATGGACTTTTCCGATTTACACTTTTTGGGTGATTTTTTCTTGTAGAGGACATAAAAGTAGATAGAAATGCCAAATTTCAGGTCATTTGGTGCTGATTTCGCGATTCTAGAGCTGTTTGAAGTTGAAAACTAGTGAAAATTCTGGTTTTTTCATACCATGTTTGAACCGGGAAATATCTTAACTGGTTTAAGATATTGCAAAACGGTTTTCAGTTCCTATTAGTAGTATATAAGAGCTTTATTTTGACATATAACAAAGTTTAGGTTCTGAATGTTTTCGTGCCATTATGGTAGAACATATGTGAAAATTTCAGGAAAATTATCTTCAAACAAGCCGCAACTATCATAAATGAAGAGTTTCCAGGCAAGTAAAAACGCAGTTTTGTAGCCCCATATATCTAGTTTTCAAAACTGTATAAACTTTGAAAAAGTAAGCTAACGTAATTGAGTTATGTTGATTTTAGTAGGTCGTTGAGTATTTGGCCAAAAACTAATAATTCTTTTAAAAATACGAAAACATAGTTTTAAAAATAGTTTTTTGGTGTTTTCTTATGAAAAATAACAATTTAAATGATTTTGTGAAGAAAATTTTTCAAAAACTTCAAAATCTTTCGAGATATAGGGGGTATGTGCTCTCCATCGATTTGGCCATTTGTCACCCTACTTAAACCACTATAACTTTTTTTTGAAAAAATATTTTTTAATTCTGTTTTCGGATTATTGTAGCCTAATGTAATACCTATCCAACGATATATAATACTTGCTAGTTAACTTAGTCCTGGTTATTTATAGGGCTGTTGATTGTGACATACGCAGTTTTTGAAATATTCCCAAAAATTGCATTTTCAAAAATACCACTTTTAAGCAATCTCGAGTATTTTTTGGACTTTTTTAAGAAATGTTAAGTCTGAAAAAAGCTATTATCATTAGAGTAATAAAAAAAATACTCTGATACGCAACTATAATAGGTAAAATTAATAAAGTTTAATTTTTAGTTTAATGAAATTTTGTTTATTTGTCAAGAAATTTAATTTACATTTTTTTATCATATTTAATGAAATTTATTTATTCATTCGTTGTTTGCTTCTTCAGAATATTCATGGTCTTGTCCTTCGGAATAATCATAGTTTTCTGCTTGGGAAAAGTCATAACCTTCTCCTTCTGGCTCAATCAATTCAATTTCTTCCTCATTTTCTGTTTGTTGCTCAGGTGTTTCACCTTCTTCTTGGACATTTTTTCTCATTAACCTTTTATTTATTACATCCATATATTTTTTTATTATTACTGGATCAGAACTGTAGAGTCTTCTATGTATAACATCCGTAAAACTGTGTATTCTTGAAGTTTTTCTGGCACGTAGTTCTCTATCTTGTCTGAGATATTTGTTTTGTGACTCCCCGGCTTCTTCACTCATTCTTCCTAGAGGTAATGGTAAGGCTTCCATGTAGTGTTTTGCATGAGCAAGTGCTCTGTGAAGTGTTACTGGTATTTTGAACCAACTATATGTTGTCAAAAACATTCTGTATGTTTCTTTACAGTACCTATCAAATTCATCTAGATCATCAACTGGTTCTAAACTTCGAATTTGGTTTAGCACATAGCATATACGTTTAATTATTTCTTCATTAAGATATAGAGTTTTAGCTAGAAGCTCTGGATTTTCAAGAACTTTTCTTGCAACGTTTCCTGTATCTGATGATCCAGCTCCCCCTTGTCTTGGTTCGAGTACACGAACATTAAATGCATCCCACATTGCTTGCTTTATTCTAGCCTTTTCAACATCTAAAACAATCTGTTCCTCTTCAGTTATCTCCAGCCAGTGTTTTTGAACATATTGTTTATATGACAAATCATATAGAGTCGTGAGTACGTTCATTGATGTATGAAGTGGCTGAGTGTTGAAATACAAGTGTTCTTTAACAAATTTTCTGTGTGTTTTTTCGAATCTTCCATTATCAAGATTATTTATGTCACTCATCTCGTTTGGTCCAGATCTACAAAGCTGACATCTGCAATATCCTGATGTTTCTGTAAGGTCTGTGTAAACTTTTCCATCTAACATTGTGGGGTAGAATTTGTACGTAATTTCCAAAAGCATGTCTTCACATATGAATCTCTGTGGTTCAAGTTTTGATATTTGATTTTTTATATCTTCATATATCCTTCTAACATTTACTCTGGTTTCTTTGGCATGTTCAAGTTGTATTGGTCGTACTGAGTATACAGATTGACTGTTTTCGTTGTCCCATAAGCAGATATAATTTCCGTTTTCGTCTTCATGTCGTAGTTGCTGAACACTCATACTAACTGTCAATAGTGATTTGTCTTCTATAATTTCATTATTAGTCGTTTGATTCGGTTGTGTTCTATCTCGTTCTTGATTTCTTGAATTTGTTTTTCCTTGGTTATACTGTGACTGTCCTGTTGTTCCGTCCATCCCCCATGTGACGATCATTTCTGCATGAATAACTTTTGGAGTTGATTCTGAAGGTAATATTTTGATTTTGTCGTATATTTCTGAATTGTGTGCTTCAATAACTCTTTTTGTGGTGAGTTGTGTCAAATTTTTTAGTGGAATAACGGCTCTTGTATCGGTGACCGTTATGTCATCAGGATAGCATTGTTTCTCTAACCTCAACAATTTTTTAGCTGTCGGTAAAACGTTTTCGCATTCCAGTTTCAGGACTTGTCGAATATTGTTGTACTGATTTCGAGATAAATTGTTAAAGGCTTTTACACCTAGAGCTACATGTATATCTAGTTGTTTAGGTTTTGATGTAGTTTTTTCTGGAAGATCCTCTCCTTTTTGGCACGCCTTAATAAATTCTTTTAACATTTTAGCTCCTTCTACTTTTCCTTCTTCTTTAGAAAGGCGAAGTGCCAAGTGAAGAACTGATAACAATGATCCTTTTGCTTCTTTTAAACTGATATCTAATTCGTCCACTCTTCTACGTCGATGCTTATCGCTTGTTAGTTGTTCAAATGATTTCCTCTTGATGCCCTTGCTGGATGAAGGCTCTATGTCATGGACGATGTATTCAATCTCATCCATATCTTCATCTGTGTCAGTAACATTTTCTGCTTCATATATAGATTCTTCCTCAAAAAGAATCCCTCCACTAGATTCGCTGAAGTATCGTGAGTCAACTTCAAATTCCTCTTCATAGAAATCTGCATGATCTCTTAATGCATTATTCCAATTTGACTGATTACAAAACATTTTTGACTTTGACTTCAGCTTGTTTAATTTATTAATTAAACTTGGTTTCTGTGATTCCGCTAATTCTCTCCCATGAATTTCTTCTATTACTGCCAAACAGTACGTGTGCTGTGTTGCAAGATTTAACGTTTTGTCGCGAAGAATTTCACAGAGTGTTTTCTTCGTAAGTGTTGAATTTTGGTTCATTTTTGAAAGTGACTTGTTCAATGAAGTTCAAAACTGATATGATGTGTAGAGAGAATTTCACGAGTATATATATAAAATAGTTTCAAAACTGAGATTTTCACACCTGATAGTGACTACCAAGGGTACTTTACAAAGTTGTTAACTAGGGAAGTAAAAAGTTTCTAAATTTAATTTTTTGGCTTTATAATCTCATAAATGTCATAAATAAACATAAAAAAGTTCTAAAAAAATACTCGAGATTGCTTAAAAGTGGTATTTTTGAAAATGCAATTTTTGGGAATATTTCAAAAACTGCGTATGTCACAATCAACAGCCCTATAAATAACCAGGACTAAGTTAACTAGCAAGTATTATATATCGTTGGATAGGTATTACATTAGGCTACAATAATCCGAAAACAGAATTAAAAAATATTTTTTCAAAAAAAAGTTATAGTGGTTTAAGTAGGGTGACAAATGGCCAAATCGATGGAGAGCACATACCCCCTATATCTCGAAAGATTTTGAAGTTTTTGAAAAATTTTCTTCACAAAATCATTTAAATTGTTATTTTTCATAAGAAAACACCAAAAAACTATTTTTAAAACTATGTTTTCGTATTTTTAAAAGAATTATTAGTTTTTGGCCAAATACTCAACGACCTACTAAAATCAACATAACTCAATTACGTTAGCTTACTTTTTCAAAGTTTATACAGTTTTGAAAACTAGATATATGGGGCTACAAAACTGCGTTTTTACTTGCCTGGAAACTCTTCATTTATGATAGTTGCGGCTTGTTTGAAGATAATTTTCCTGAAATTTTCACATATGTTCTACCATAATGGCACGAAAACATTCAGAACCTAAACTTTGTTATATGTCAAAATAAAGCTCTTATATACTACTAATAGGAACTGAAAACCGTTTTGCAATATCTTAAACCAGTTAAGATATTTCCCGGTTCAAACATGGTATGAAAAAACCAGAATTTTCACTAGTTTTCAACTTCAAACAGCTCTAGAATCGCGAAATCAGCACCAAATGACCTGAAATTTGGCATTTCTATCTACTTTTATGTCCTCTACAAGAAAAAATCACCCAAAAAGTGTAAATCGGAAAAGTCCATTTTTCAAAGTGAAAGTCCCTTTTTTTTTCATTTTGCCCCATAGTGATACCCGAAGCTATTTTCGGGACACTCCTCGATGTGTCAAGTGCGTTCTTTGACTCTAATTGACAAATCAATCTTTCTTTTTGTGGCTATGATCAATAAATATTTTTTCTCTCCCTTCTTTCAATAGATTCAGTTATTATAAGCGAGTTTAAAAAAAATGTCACTAAAATGTCCAGCAACTAATCAGGAAGAAGTCATCAACAAAAGAATCCATGAAGTGGAATCAAGAATTCATGCAACAACTTCGCGGGAATAAAGAAGACAGCTTGAAATATAATTATGAAGACAAAGTCAACTTAATAACAAGGAGCTACAAAGAAATCGAATTCAGAGACAACTCCTCAACAAGCAGAGAAAAGGATTATTTTTTTAATTTTAATTTTTGATGAGTTTAACTAATATTTTCTTTATTCCTTATTTTCTTTCTTTTCTTCCTTTTCTTTCTTTTTCCAATTTAGCCTATGACCGAAAATTTAAAAACTGGAACTGCTAAAAAATGATAATTGTACTTTGATTTAATTATTTTACATAATGACGTATTTATAATGACAACAGATCAAGCCACAGCATGTGCCCTTAGATGGAAGCCAAAACAATACAAATTCAATCAGAATCAGAAAAAAACATCAGATTTTTAAGATTTCAGAAGATTCAAGTCTATTTAGAGCCAAGAAAGTTGAACTTGCAAGATAAAAATTTATCAACTACTATCAACGATTAAACAAGATTAATTCGCAAAAGTTTCTAGTCAGATTAATTAATCTAGGTTTTTGTTTCTTTTTCTTTTCTTCCTTTCTTCCTTTTTTTTCTTTCTTTAGGTGATTTTAATTTAAGATTATGACGATAGAGGAAATGCGTGCTTGAATAGTTTTGAGTAAGAACGATATCAAACACGTGTGAACTTCAAGAAAAAGTCATAAGATACAGATAATCAGACCAGTAAAGTCGAAAGTTGATGTAAATCCGGCAAGTCATGGAGATGATTACATTCATCGTTTCTATCATCGACAGCATACAGCTAGTGCAAGTAACACGACAATTAAGAAGAATGTCCAAAAAAATCAAGAACAAGATAAGAATAAGACAAGAAGAAGAAGGAAATTGCATAAAAAACTTCAGTGCTGCAAAGGAAAAAAGAAATAGAGAAGACAACTTATGAGATGAGGATGGAGACAAGTTGTTACAAAGAGAACGGAGTTATCGAAACTGCTCAACAGGCAAAGAATATTTTTTTTTTTAATTTTTGATAAGATTAATTAATGTTTTCTTTATTTCTTTATTTTCTTCCTTTCTTTCTTTTTTCATGTCTTTTTTTCTTTTCTTCCTTTTCTTTCTTTTTCTAATTTAGGCTACGACCGAAAATTTAAGAAAATAATGTTGATTTTGTTTTGTGGAAAATATTTGACTTCAAATTAAAGAATTATCACGACATGGTAGCAAATCATCCAGTGTAAAAGAAAATTTCAGCATACAATAACAAGTGTCTCTATAAGTCCTCTCTCGGTTCGGTCTGAAAATGAAGAATGAAAAAATGAAAAATCCAACAACTGTGTGTGAGAATACATATAAACAACAAGGTAACTGAAGGTAAATCTAGCCTAAACTATGTAAGCCTAAACTATGCTTTAATTTAGGGAAAATATTTGGTGAATCAACAAATTGCATGGAGAGTAGCTGTGTGAATGTATGGTCTCCAAAGTGTAATGCCTCATCTTGAAAAAACCGCCGAAACGACAAAAGAAGCTCAATAAAATGGAAAAAAAAAATAATTAAGAAAAAGCACTAGAAAATTGTTCAATAAAGGAATAAATCGCAGAGGAAGAAATCGGATCTAAAAAAGCTGACTGAGATTTTACCTACCCACAAATTTCCTCGAATAAACATGAAGGCACTGCGATTCAATTTGAGAAGACAGGAGGTAGGGTTCATTTTCTGGAAAAATGATTAATTAAATAATGTTGAAGTCTTAGGAATTAATGGAACATTTTCTCGGGGATAATCAAGTCAAAGAAGAAGATCAAAACGATAGCAAGTAACTACAAAGGAAGTGAATTCAGCGACAACTAATCAACAAGCAGAGAAGATAATTATTTTTTTCTAATTTTAAATGTTCAATCAGATCAATTAATGTTTTCCTCATTTTCGTTCTTTCTTTTTTTGTTTGTTTTTTTTTCTTCCTTTTCTTAGAAACTTTAGCCTACGAACGGAAATTTGGGAATCGGATTCGCTGAACTCTACCAAAACTGTCAAGAGTCAATGGAACAGCTTCACGTTGATAATAAAGACAGCTTAGAAGACGATCTTAATGCCAAGCAGTCGATGATGAAGATAGCAAATTAATAATAAGTTGCTTCAAAGAGATTGGATTTGACGACATTTCTTCAACAGACAGAGAAGAAAATTCTTTTCTCTTTTTTTTTTCATTTTTATTAGATTAATTAATCCATTTTTTTTCGTTATTTGCTTTCTTTTTCTTTCTTTTTTTCAGGTATTTTCTTTTTTTCTTTTTTCTTTATTCTTTTTCTCTGAAATTTAGGCGTTCTTAGTCACGTCGAAAATTAAAATAAGTCCAGCGAGATGTAGAAATGAATCAATTACAGCCAGTTTCTATCTTAAAGCAAACAGCTGGTGCAAGTAATTGCTACTTTAATTCTCCATGAAAATGCTTCATCACTGTAATCCTTCCGTAATCTTGAGAATACTCCACCTCACTTTTATATTTCCTTTTTTTAACACGAAAAGTAGAATAAGACTTGCCTTAAATTGTCTCTGCTGAAAAATCTGATTTGAATTAATTTCTTCTCAGACTTTTTCTCCTTGATAACCGGTCTTTTCAATTTAATTTTTTCCAGTCCAGCGCCAATTTCAAGCTTTTTTTCGGTACAGGCATTTTCACATCGACTGACTTAACAATCATTAAGGAAGATGAATTACCAGCTTCAAGCTGCATCGCCATTTCTAGTAGGAATCGTATTTCAACACAGGATTTGCGCCAACAAAAAGTGAGTAAAATTGATATTTTAGACTTAAAATAATTTATTTTCTTCCACTTTTAGGATATTTACAATATCTAAAATAGGAATCGCCCCACCGTCCTGCCCAAAATTTTTTTCGGCACTTGGAAAACTTACATTTTGCAGAAAAATGCAAAAAAAAGTTTCTGATTTTAATTGGGTGACAAAAGCAACACGAACCAATTAGATGGAGCCATAATGTAAAGTTCATGAAGAAGAGGATGCATATAATCCAATTTTATGACTTGAACAAAATAAGCAGCTGGAAGTAAGCTATAGATTGAGTCTTATTTGCCCAAATTTTAACAAAGATCCATCACATAGCAATTAAACCAATAACTACAAGCTTGGAAGTTTTCGAAACAGGAATTCTCACACATTAACTGACAAGACAGTCAGTAAGCAAGACGAATCACCAGCTTCAAATTCTGCATCGCCATTTCTAGTAGGAATCGTATTTCAACGCAGGATTTACGCCAACAAAAAGTGAGTAAAATTGATATTTTAAACTTAAAATAATTTTTTTTCTTCCACTTTTAGGATATTTACAATATCTAAAATAGGAATCGCCCCACCGTCCTGCCCAAAATTTTTTTCGGCACTTGGAAAACTTACATTTTGCAGAAAAATGCAAAAAAAAGTTTCTGATTTTAATTGGGTGACAAAAGCAACACGAACCAATTAGATGGAGCCATAATGTAAAGTTCATGAAGAAGAGGATGCATATAATCCAATTTTATGACTTGAACAAAATAAGCAGCTGGAAGTAAGCTATAGATTGAGTCTTATTTGCCCAAATTTTAACAAAGAGCCATCACATAGCAATTAAACCAATAACTACAAGCTTGGAAGTTTTCGAAACAGAAATTCTCACACATTAACTGACAAGACAGTCAGTAAGCAAGACGAATCACCAGCTTCAAATTCTGCATCGCCATTTCTAGTAGGAATCGTATTTCAACACAGGATTTGCGCCAACAAGAGTGAGTAAAATTGATATTTTAAACTTAAAATAATTTTTTTTCTTCCACTTTTAGGATATTTACAATATCTAAAATAGGAATCGCCCCACCGTCCTGCCCAAAATTTTTTTCGGCACTTGGAAAACTTACATTTTGCAGAAAAATGCAAAAAAAAGTTTCTGATTTTAATTGGGTGACAAAAGCAACACGAACCAATTAGATGGAGCCATAATGTGAAGTTCATGAAGAAGAGGATGCATATAGTCCAATTTTATGACTTTAACGAAATAAGCAGCTGGAAGTAAGCTATAGATTGAGTCTTATTTGCCCAAATTTTAACAAAGATCCATCACATAGCAATTAAACCAATAACTACAAGCTTGGAAGTTTTCGAAACAGGAATTCTCACACATTAACTGACAAGACAGTCAGTAAGCAAGACGAATCACCAGCTTCAAATTCTGCATCGCCATTTCTAGTAGGAATCGTATTTCAACGCAGGATTTACGCCAACAAAAAGTGAGTAATATTGATATTTAAACTTAAAATAATTTTTTTTCTTCCTTTTGTATGATATTTACAATATCTAAAATAAGAATCGCCTCACCGTCCTGCCCAAAATTTTTTTCGGCACTTGGAAAACTTACATTTTGGAGAAAAAATGCAAAAAAAAGTTTCTGATTCTAATTGGGTGACAAAAGCAACACGAATCAATTAGATGGAGACAAATGTGAAGTTCATGAAGAAGAGGATGCATATAATCCAATTTTATGACTTGAACAAAACAAGCAGCTGGAAGTAAGCTATAGATTGAGTCTTATTTGCCCAAATTTTAACAAAGATCCATCACATAGCAATTAAACCAATAACTACAAGCTTGGAAGTTTTCGAAACAGGAATTCTCACACATTAACTGACAAGACAGTCAGTAAGCAAGACGAATCACCAGCTTCAAATTCTGCATCGCCATTTCTAGTAGGAATCGTATTTCAACGCAGGATTTACGCCAACAAAAAGTGAGTAAAATTGATATTTAAACTTAAAATAATTTTTTTTTTCTTCCATTTTTAGGATATTTACAATATCTAAAATAGGAATCGCCCCACCGTCCTGCCCAAAATTTTTTTCGGCACTTGGAAAACTTACATTTTGGAGAAAAAATGCAAAAAAAAGTGTCTGATTTTAATTGGGTGACAAAAGCAACACGAATCAATTAGATGGAGCCATAATGTGAAGTTCATGAAGAAGAGGATGCATATAATTCAATTTTATGACTTGAACAAAATAAGCAGCTGGAAGTAAGCTATAGATTGAGTCTTATTTGCCCAAATTTTAACAAAGAGCCATCACATAGCAATTAAACCAATAACTACAAGCTAGGAAGTTTTCGAAATAGGAATTCTCACACATTAACTGACAAGACAGTCAGTAAGCAAGACGAATCACCAGCTTCAAATTCTGCATCGCCATTTCTAGTAGGAATCGTATTTCAACACAGGATTTGCGCCAACAAAAAGTGAGTAAAATTGATATTTAAACTTAAAATAATTTTTTTTCTTCCACTTTTAGGATATTTACAATATCTAAAATAGGAATCGCCCCACCGTCCTGCCCAAAATTTTTTTCGGCACTTGGAAAACTTACATTTTGGAGAAAAATGCAAAAAAAAATTTCTGATTTTAATTGGGTGACAAAAGCAACACGAACCAATTAGATGGAGCCATAATGTGAAGTTCATGAAGAAGAGGATGCATATAATCCAATTTTATGACTTGAACAAAACAAGCAGCTGGAAGTAAGCTATAGATTGAGTCTTATTTGCCCAAATTTTAACAAAGAGCCATCACATAGCAATTAAACCAATAACTACAAGCTTGGAAGTTTTCGAAACAGGAATTCTCACACATTAACTGACAAGACAGTCAGTAAGCAAGACGAATCACCAGCTTCAAATTCTGCATCGCCATTTCTAGTAGGAATCGTATTTCAACACAGGATTTGCGCCAACAAAAAGTGAGTAAAATTGATATTTAAACTTAAAATAATTTTTTTTCTTCCACTTTTAGGATATTTACAATATCTAAAATAGGAATCGCCCCACCGTCCTGCCCAAAATTTTTTTCGGCACTTGGAAAACTTAAATTTTGGAGAAAAATGCAAAAAAAAATTTCTGATTTTAATTGGGTGACAAAAGCAACACGAACCAATTAGATGGAGCCATAATGTGAAGTTCATGAAGAAGAGGATGCATATAATCCAATTTTATGACTTGAACAAAATAAGCAGCTGGAAGTAAGCTATAGATTGAGTCTTATTTGCCCAAATTTTAACAAAGATCCATCACATTACTACTCCTAGTTCACCTATACTTGTGCAGAACAAGACGTACATTTTATTTGATTATTATTTTTAAATGTTCTACTAAATAAATTAGCATTTAGCTTAGCCTAAAGTGAACCTAGTTAAATCAAGACTTAATTATTTTAATCAGATTACAAAACAATTGCTCGTATATTGTGATTTTTCGATATTTAACTTTAACCAATCAAAAAGGGTTATTTTTAATGAGTAGTCAGCGCCTAACAAGATCTAATTCGTTAAACAGCAAGGATATTATATCTGAAGTCGTTGCAAAGGGACGTAAATTTTCCGATACAACATCACCAGAATTAGATATTAAAGTAACTAAGAAAACAAAATCATCATCCGCACGTGACATGGAACTTGATAAAACACTTAAAGCAATGAGAGATGATTTATCAACAATCACGAAAAGCCTTGCCAATTTGCCCATCCTGGAACAAAAAATAGACTTAATATCAACTGATATATCAAGCATTAAGAAGGAATTCAATGAAATGAAAACCCGGATAAAAAATTTGGAACTGGACCAAAAGGGATGGTCTGAAAAAATTGACAGCAATCAAGTCCAAATCAACATAGCGAAACAAATCAAATTAGATGAGCAAGTGATGATTACAGATATCCCCACACATATCACTAAAGAAAACTTTGTTGCGAACATTAATGACTGGTCCAAGAATTTACTTGAGAATCTTGGATACAAAAAGCTTTCATTGACACAATCTAAGAAATCAAGAAATGCTTTCTTGCATTTCTGGAGCATAAAGGATAAATTTCAATTTATGGAATACATTAAAAATCATCAAAAGAAGGATGAAAAGTATGTCCCGATTTTGAATGAACAAGTTTTCAAGCTTAATGAAGATGACATCAGCAAAACAAACACTATTCATTTCCAAACACCGATGACAAAAATGAACCAAGAGATTTTCAAGGAAGCCAGGACATACAAGAAGGAAAAGAAAATTGAAAGCTGCTGGATGATGGAAGGAAGCATATTTATAAAGAAAAATCCACAAGCTAAAGGAATAAGAGTTGACACAATCCAACACTTAAAAAGAGTAATGAACATCGTCAGCACTGAGACTAGTCAAGGATCTTCATCATCAATTATGGATATTACTGATACGTAAGTCACTCGACACACGAATAAAAATAATCAGTCCAGAATAACTAAATTCCAAAAACAGCAAATCTAAAAAAAAAAAAAAAAAAAATTATATTATCACTTATTGAAATTCAATGAATTATGCGCTTACTTATGGTATCCTCGATAGCCCAATTACACTTGAAGACGAATCGATCAAATTATATCCTGTTAATCAGCTTTTATGACCATATTTCAGCGGAAAATTAAATTACTGTCGAATAAAACAAAATGTAAACAAATATTATCAACTCGTATAAAATCTTTAGACGACTTATCCAAATTCAAAATTTCCGCTAGAATCGATTGTGTAATTTATCACATGAAATTTCCTCAATTTAATCATTTCAAACCTGCTTGATGATCAAGTAACAAACAAAAACCAGAATACAAAATCCGTGAAACCATTAGAATAGCATCAGACCTTTAGGTGAACTACATGCTTTATTAATGGACGCATAAATGTAGAAATCGTGTTCTTTTTGAATCCACACGCAAGCGCTATGAAAGCGAGTTGTTTTGACAAACAAAAGTCCTTAATAGCACTTCCACCTGCCTTGAAGGTGCTCGCTTATCGAATGCGCCAATACGAAAGCGCTACATGTATGTTAGTCGTTAACTACAATTTTCTTTTTTAAAAAAAAAAAATTTCGATTGAAATTTACTGGTTTTATTGAGATTTAAAATTATTTGGGTAATGAAGCGCCGCTGCTTTATACCTTTTGAATTTTAAAATAACGTATGTTGCTTGATTAATCAACGTGTTTGATAATGAAAATAAGATAATTAAAACACAATGATGAGAAGAAAAAGAAATAGCTGAATACCTTGAATTTTTTTATGGAATAAGATGAAAATGGTCATAACTTGAATATCGTAATTACCTATCTCGATCAAAATAAAGAATTATTAATTTTATAACACTTATGGCTCAGCTTGGAGCAAAAATTATTTTAGTATATGGGTACAGAATCCAATTTTAATATTGAATTTAATGTAAAGCATCATAATATTTTGCCAAACAATGTTCACAGACTTTCTTTTATGAATTTCCTCTATTTGAATGCTCAGTCGTTACGCAATTCATTAACAGACCTGCAAGACTTCATTAATAGCTTAAATTATCAAATTCATGTAGTTCTAGTGACAGAAACTTGGATTAAAGATAATGAAAAAATATATTACAATTTAATAAACTTTCACGCCTTTCACTCTACTCGACCTAACGGAAATGGTGGTGGAATTTCAATTTTCATTCACAATAATTTCGACACAGGAAATATACTTTTTGAAGAATCTATTAATAACAATAATATACTATTAATTTCTCTCATCAAGCATCAGTTGAACATAGCACTTTGTTATCGTCAACCAAACAATCCACAAGACTTAAATTGTTCACTTTTCTTGAATAAATTAGACATATTATTAAGTGCTCATAAGAAAATTATGTTTTTTGGTGATTTCAACATCAATATTTTTAATAATTCAACAACAACTGACGACTATAAAAACATTTTGCAGTCTAACGGTTTAACCTTTGTAAATAGTTTATCACACGAATTTCCGACCAGAATAAGTCACAGGTTTAACTCAAGCACGTGTATTGATCACATTTTTACAGATTATATTTATCATAGAAATGATTTGTTGTATAACGTTTTCTATTTTGATAACATTGGTGATCACAAGAATATAATTTTAAATCTAGTAAACGAAAAGCATGAACATGAAAAATTAGAAATTAAATCATATAAGAAAATAAACAATAATCACATTGCTAGCTTAAAATTACTTGATGAGATTAATACAGATAGCTTTGATACGTATATCGATGAGATCCAAAAAATTATTATTAAAAACACTGTTGAAATAAAAATTAAACCAACAGGAAGAAAGCCATTTGTTAGTCAGCGAATTCTGAATATCATAACAATTAGAAACAAATATCTAAAATTAAAATTGAAATTCCCGGATAGTAGCTATTTTAAAGAGAGATTCGATTATTACAGATCATTGAGTAAAAAAGAAATCCGTAAAGCGAAAAAAGATTATTTTGATGAGCAATTTGCGAAAAATATTCAAAATCCTAGAAAGACATGGCAGCAATTAAATACATTAATTTATAATAAAACATCAAACTATAATTCTACATGCTCATTATTAGTTGACAATGGAATATCGATTACTCAGAAAGAATCTATTGCTGATCATTTGAATAATTATTTCGTTAAAGTGTCTGATGAAATAACAAGTAAAATAAATATTAATCAGTCAGAACATGAATACATAATGAGTAGCGAAATTTATCATATAAAAAGCACTTTTGCATGCCCAGCTGTCACAGAAGATGAAATAAAACTTATAATTGAAAATCTTAAATCATCAAATGCTCTTGATATATATGGGATGTCCAATTCCTTCGTAAAATTTCATAAAAACTCGCTCTTGCGTAATCTTGCTAAGTTAATAAATAAATATATGTTTCAAGGAATCTTTCCAGATGTCTTAAAATTAGGTATAGTAACACCAATATATAAAAATGGCAGCAAAACATCTTGCAATAATTACAGACCAATTACAATAAATCCTATTCTAGGTAAAATATATGAATATGTGATTTATAGACGTTTTCAAAATCACCTAGACGACAATAATGTAATTCATAAAAACCAATTTGGTTATGTAAAGAAATCTAATTGTGAAATAGCTGCAGCACATATCTCCAATGACATTTATAGCCTAGTTGATGAAAGAAAATCAGTTTCTCTTACATGCATTGACTTGAGTAAGGCATTTGATTGCATTCAATTTCCAATTTTAATAAAAAAGTTACGCAAATTGAATCTTGAACCTTTTTTCCTTAATTTACTAATTTCATATTTGAATGGAAGGAAACAGGCAGTTAAGATTGACGAAAGTCTTAGTAAATTTTTGTTAATAAACGTAGGCTCGCCTCAAGGAGGTGTCTTATCAGGTCCCTTCTTTGACTTATATATAAACAGTATATTTAACTTAAATCTTAGCGGTAATTTATATCTTTACTGTGACGACATGTCTCTGACTAATGAAGGAAATAACACAAATGAGCTAAAGACAAACATTGAAAATGATTTACAATTAATCCAAAAATGGCTAAACAATCATTATCTTAGTCCAAATATTGCGAAAACCAAGTATGTACTATTTCAAGGAAGGAAAAGATTTGAAAACTTTACGGAACTAGCTTTAAATATAAATTTTAATGGTCGAATCATAGAAAGGTCTGAAAGTTTAAAAATTCTTGGTCTGACCATTGATGAGACAATGTCATTTAAAGATCACGTTGATGAATTGAAAAAGAAAATTACACCATTCATATATGCATTAAGACGAGCCAGAAAATTTATCACTGATAAAACAGCAACAGAACTCTATTATGCACACGTGCAGTCGCATTTTGTTTACATGAGCACTATATGGTCTGGACTGTCACTAGGTCTAATGAAATCTCTAGAAATCCTACAAAGGAAAGCCTTGCGAATTGTTCTTAAAAAAAATTGGTTTGCTGGAAAAGATGTTTTATATAACATTAAACTACTACCTGTCTCTGTAATCTGTGAGACAAATTCTTGTCTGCAAGTTTTTAAAATTAATAAAAATATTATTAAAAATAATGTGGAGATAAGAGTAGGGAGTGACATTCATGGTCACTCGACAAGAAATCGTGAAAATTTTGCAATTAAAAAATGTCAGACAAATCATGCAACACAAAATTTCTATATAAGAGCTTTTAGTAAATATAACGAACTTCCTAAGCAAATTAAAGCATTTCACTCGCTGAGTATAATTAAAAATCGTCTTAAAGAGCATTTTTTGGAAATTTATTTTGATGCTAATTAAATTAAATTAAATTAATAATCAAATTTATATTTTATTTCTGCAATTATTAAACATGAATGTAAATTTATAACACAACCTTAAGGTTGATATGAATAAATGAACTTATAAAAAAAAAAAAAACATAGCAATTAAACCAATAACTACAAGCTTGGAAGTTTTCGAAACAGGAATTCTCACACATTAACTGACAAGACAGTCAGTAAGCAAGACGAATCACCAGCTTCAAATTCTGCATCGCCATTTCTAGTAGGAATCGTATTTCAACACAGGATTTGCGCCAACAAAAAGTGAGTAAAATTGATATTTAAACTTAAAATAATTTTTTTTCTTCCACTTTTAGGATATTTACAATATTTAAAATAGGAATCGCTCCACCGTCCTGCCCAAAATATTTTTCGGCACTTGGAAAACTTACATTTTGGAGAAAAAATGCAAAAAAAAGTTTCTGATTTTAATTGGGTGACAAAAGCAACACGAACTAATTAGATGGAGCCATAATGTGAAGTTCATGAAGAAGAGGATGCATATAATCCAATTTTATGACTTGAACAAAATAAGCAGCTGGAAGTAAGCTATAGATTGAGTCTTATTTGCCCAAATTTTAACAAAGAGCCATCACATAGCAATTAAACCAATAACTACAAGCTTGGAAGTTTTCGAAACAGGAATTCTCACACATTAACTGACAAGACAGTCAGTAAGCAAGACGAATCACCAGCTTCAAATTCTGCATCGCCATTTCTAGTAGGAATCGTATTTCAACGCAGGATTTACGCCAACAAAAAGTGAGTAAAATTGATATTTAAACTTAAAATAATTTTTTTTCTTCCATTTTTAGGATATTTACAATATCTAAAATAGGAATCGCCCCACCGTCCTGCCCAAAATTTTTTTCGGCACTTGGAAAACTTACATTTTGGAGAAAAAATGCAAAAAAAAAGTGTCTGATTTTAATTGGGTGACAAAAGCAACACGAATCAATTAGATGGAGCCATAATGTGAAGTTCATGAAGAAGAGGATGCATATAATTCAATTTTATGACTTGAACAAAATAAGCAGCTGGAAGTAAGCTATAGATTGAGTCTTATTTGCCCAAATTTTAACAAAGAGCCATCACATAGCAATTAAACCAATAACTACAAGCTAGGAAGTTTTCGAAATAGGAATTCTCACACATTAACTGACAAGACAGTCAGTAAGCAAGACGAATCACCAGCTTCAAATTCTGCATCGCCATTTCTAGTAGGAATCGTATTTCAACACAGGATTTGCGCCAACAAAAAGTGAGTAAAATTGATATTTAAACTTAAAATAATTTTTTTTCTTCCACTTTTAGGATATTTACAATATCTAAAATAGGAATCGCCCCACCGTCCTGCCCAAAATTTTTTTCGGCACTTGGAAAACTTAAATTTTGGAGAAAAATGCAAAAAAAAATTTCTGATTTTAATTGGGTGACAAAAGCAACACGAACCAATTAGATGGAGCCATAATGTGAAGTTCATGAAGAAGAGGATGCATATAATCCAATTTTATGACTTGAACAAAACAAGCAGCTGGAAGTAAGCTATAGATTGAGTCTTATTTGCCCAAATTTTAACAAAGAGCCATCACATAGCAATTAAACCAATAACTACAAGCTTGGAAGTTTTCGAAACAGGAATTTTCACACATTAACTGACAAGACAGTCAGTAAGCAAGACGAATCACCAGCTTCAAATTCTGCATCGCCATTTGTAGTAGGAATCGTATTTCAACGCAGGATTTACGCCAACAAAAAGTGAGTAAAATTGATATTTAAACTTAAAATAATTTTTTTTCTTCCACTTTTAGGATATTTACAATATTTAAAATAGGAATCGCTCCACCGTCCTGCCCAAAATTTTTTTCGGCACTTGGAAAACTTAAATTTTGGAGAAAAATGCACAAAAAAATTTCTGATTTTAATTGGGTGACAAAAGCAACACGAACCAATTAGATGGAGCCATAATGTGAAGTTCATGAAGAAGAGGATGCATATAATCCAATTTTATGACTTGAACAAAATAAGCAGCTGGAAGTAAGCTATAGATTGAGTCTTATTTGCCCAAATTTTAACAAAGATCCATCACATAGCAATTAAACCAATAACTACAAGCTTGGAAGTTTTCGAAACAGGAATTCTCACACATTAACTGACAAGACAGTCAGTAAGCAAGACGAATCACCAGCTTCAAATTCTGCATCGCCATTTCTAGTAGGAATCGTATTTCAACACAGGATTTGCGCCAACAAAAAGTGAGTAAAATTGATATTTAAACTTAAAATAATTTTTTTTCTTCCACTTTTAGGATATTTACAATATTTAAAATAGGAATCGCTCCACCGTCCTGCCCAAAATATTTTTCGGCACTTGGAAAACTTACATTTTGGAGAAAAAATGCAAAAAAAAGTTTCTGATTTTAATTGGGTGACAAAAGCAACACGAACTAATTAGATGGAGCCATAATGTGAAGTTCATGAAGAAGAGGATGCATATAATCCAATTTTATGACTTGAACAAAATAAGCAGCTGGAAGTAAGCTATAGATTGAGTCTTATTTGCCCAAATTTTAACAAAGAGCCATCACATAGCAATTAAACCAATAACTACAAGGTTGGAAGTTTTCGAAACAGGAATTCTCACACATTAACTGACAAGACAGTCAGTAAGCAAGACGAATCACCAGCTTCAAATTCTGCATCGCCATTTCTAGTAGGAATCGTATTTCAACACAGGATTTGCGCCAACAAAAAGTGAGTAAAATTGATATTTAAACTTAAAATAATTTTTTTTCTTCCACTTTTAGGATATTTACAATATCTAAAATAGGAATCGCTCCACCGTCCTGCCCAAAATTTTTTTCGGCACTTGGAAAACTTACATTTTGGAGAAAAATGCAAAAAAAAAGTTTCTGATTTTAATTGGGTGACAAAAGCAACACGAACCAATTAGATGGAGCCATAATGTGAAGTTCATGAAGAAGAGGATGCATATAATCCAATTTTATGACTTGAACAAAATAAGCAGCTGGAAGTAAGCTATAGATTGAGTCTTATTTGCCCAAATTTTAACAAAGAGCCATCACATAGCAATTAAACCAATAACTACAAGCTTGGAAGTTTTCGAAACAGGAATTCTCACACATTAACTGACAAGACAGTCAGTAAGCAAGACGAATCACCAGCTTCAAATTCTGCATCGCCATTTCTAGTAGGAATCGTATTTCAACGCAGGATTTACGCCAACAAAAAGTGAGTAAAATTGATATTTAAACTTAAAATAATTTTTTTTCTTCCATTTTTAGGATATTTACAATATCTAAAATAGGAATCGCCCCAACGTCCTGCCCAAAATTTTTTTCGGCACTTGGAAAACTTACATTTTGGAGAAAAAATGCAAAAAAAAAGTGTCTGATTTTAATTGGGTGACAAAAGCAACACGAATCAATTAGATGGAGCCATAATGTGAAGTTCATGAAGAAGAGGATGCATATAATTCAATTTTATGACTTGAACAAAATAAGCAGCTGGAAGTAAGCTATAGATTGAGTCTTATTTGCCCAAATTTTAACAAAGAGCCATCACATAGCAATTAAACCAATAACTACAAGCTAGGAAGTTTTCGAAATAGGAATTCTCACACATTAACTGACAAGACAGTCAGTAAGCAAGACGAATCACCAGCTTCAAATTCTGCATCGCCATTTCTAGTAGGAATCGTATTTCAACACAGGATTTGCGCCAACAAAAAGTGAGTAAAATTGATATTTAAACTTAAAATAATTTTTTTTCTTCCACTTTTAGGATATTTACAATATCTAAAATAGGAATCGCCCCACCGTCCTGCCCAAAATTTTTTTCGGCACTTGGAAAACTTAAATTTTGGAGAAAAATGCAAAAAAAATTTCTGATTTTAATTGGGTGACAAAAGCAACACGAACCAATTAGATGGAGCCATAATGTGAAGTTCATGAAGAAGAGGATGCATATAATCCAATTTTATGACTTGAACAAAACAAGCAGCTGGAAGTAAGCTATAGATTGAGTCTTATTTGCCCAAATTTTAACAAAGAGCCATCACATAGCAATTAAACCAATAACTACAAGCTTGGAAGTTTTCGAAACAGGAATTCTCACACATTAACTGACAAGACAGTCAGTAAGCAAGACGAATCACCAGCTTCAAATTCTGCATCGCCATTTCTAGTAGGAATCGTATTTCAACACAGGATTTGCGCCAACAAAAAGTGAGTAAAATTGATATTTAAACTTAAAATAATTTTTTTTCTTCCACTTTTAGGATATTTACAATATCTAAAATAGGAATCGCCCCACCGTCCTGCCCAAAATTTTTTTCGGCACTTGGAAAACTTAAATTTTGGAGAAAAATGCAAAAAAAAAATTTCTGATTTTAATTGGGTGACAAAAGCAACACGAACCAATTAGATGGAGCCATAATGTGAAGTTCATGAAGAAGAGGATGCATATAATCCAATTTTATGACTTGAACAAAATAAGCAGCTGGAAGTAAGCTATAGATTGAGTCTTATTTGCCCAAATTTTAACAAAGATCCATCACATAGCAATTAAACCAATAACTACAAGCTTGGAAGTTTTCGAAACAGGAATTTTCACACATTAACTGACAAGACAGTCAGTAAGCAAGACGAATCACCAGCTTCAAATTCTGCATCGCCATTTGTAGTAGGAATCGTATTTCAACGCAGGATTTACGCCAACAAAAAGTGAGTAAAATTGATATTTAAACTTAAAATAATTTTTTTTCTTCCACTTTTAGGATATTTACAATATTTAAAATAGGAATCGCTCCACCGTCCTGCCCAAAATTTTTTTCGGCACTTGGAAAACTTAAATTTTGGAGAAAAATGCACAAAAAAATTTCTGATTTTAATTGGGTGACAAAAGCAACACGAACCAATTAGATGGAGCCATAATGTGAAGTTCATGAAGAAGAGGATGCATATAATCCAATTTTATGACTTGAACAAAATAAGCAGCTGGAAGTAAGCTATAGATTGAGTCTTATTTGCCCAAATTTTAACAAAGATCCATCACATAGCAATTAAACCAATAACTACAAGCTTGGAAGTTTTCGAAACAGGAATTCTCACACATTAACTGACAAGACAGTCAGTAAGCAAGACGAATCACCAGCTTCAAATTCTGCATCGCCATTTCTAGTAGGAATCGTATTTCAACACAGGATTTGCGCCAACAAAAAGTGAGTAAAATTGATATTTAAACTTAAAATAATTTTTTTTCTTCCACTTTTAGGATATTTACAATATTTAAAATAGGAATCGCTCCACCGTCCTGCCCAAAATTTTTTTCGGCACTTGGAAAACTTACATTTTGGAGAAAAAATGCAAAAAAAAAGTTTCTGATTTTAATTGGGTGACAAAAGCAACACGAACTAATTAGATGGAGCCATAATGTGAAGTTCATGAAGAAGAGGATGCATATAATCCAATTTTATGACTTGAACAAAATAAGCAGCTGGAAGTAAGCTATAGATTGAGTCTTATTTGCCCAAATTTTAACAAAGAGCCATCACATAGCAATTAAACCAATAACTACAAGGTTGGAAGTTTTCGAAACAGGAATTCTCACACATTAACTGACAAGACAGTCAGTAAGCAAGACGAATCACCAGCTTCAAATTCTGCATCGCCATTTCTAGTAGGAATCGTATTTCAACACAGGATTTGCGCCAACAAAAAGTGAGTAAAATTGATATTTAAACTTAAAATAATTTTTTTTCTTCCACTTTTAGGATATTTACAATATCTAAAATAGGAATCGCTCCACCGTCCTGCCCAAAATTTTTTTCGGCACTTGGAAAACTTACATTTTGGAGAAAAATGCAAAAAAAAATTTCTGATTTTAATTGGGTGACAAAAGCAACACGAACCAATTAGATGGAGCCATAATGTGAAGTTCATGAAGAAGAGGATGCATATAATCCAATTTTATGACTTGAACAAAATAAGCAGCTGGAAGTAAGCTATAGATTGAGTCTTATTTGCCCAAATTTTAACAAAGAGCCATCACATAGCAATTAAACCAATAACTACAAGCTTGGAAGTTTTCGAAACAGGAATTCTCACACATTAACTGACAAGACAGTCAGTAAGCAAGACGAATCACCAGCTTCAAATTCTGCATCGCCATTTCTAGTAGGAATCGTATTTCAACACAGGATTTGCGCCAACAAAAAGTGAGTAAAATTGATATTTAAACTTAAAATAATTTTTTTTCTTCCATTTTTAGGATATTTACAATATTTAAAATAGGAATCGCTCCACCGTCCTGCCCAAAATTTTTTTCGGCACTTGGAAAACTTACATTTTGGAGAAAAAATGCAAAAAAAAAGTTTCTGATTTTAATTGGGTGACAAAAGCAACACGAACTAATTAGATGGAGCCATAATGTGAAGCTCATGAAGAAGAGGATGCATATAATCCAATTTTATGACTTGAACAAAATAAGCAGCTGGAAGTAAGCTATAGATTGAGTCTTATTTGCCCAAATTTTAACAAAGAGCCATCACATAGCAATTAAACCAATAACTACAAGCTTGGAAGTTTTCGAAACAGGAATTCTCACACATTAACTGACAAGACAGTCAGTAAGCAAGACGAATCACCAGCTTCAAATTCTGCATCGCCATTTCTAGTAGGAATCGTATTTCAACACAGGATTTGCGCCAACAAAAAGTGAGTAAAATTGATATTTAAACTTAAAATAATTTTTTTTCTTCCACTTTTAGGATATTTACAATATTTAAAATAGGAATCGCTCCACCGTCCTGCCCAAAATTTTTTTCGGCACTTGGAAAACTTACATTTTGGAGAAAAAATGCAAAAAAAAGTTTCTGATTTTAATTGGGTGACAAAAGCAACACGAACTAATTAGATGGAGCCATAATGTGAAGTTCATGAAGAAGAGGATGCATATAATCCAATTTTATGACTTGAACAAAATAAGCAGCTGGAAGTAAGCTATAGATTGAGTCTTATTTGCCCAAATTTTAACAAAGAGCCATCACATAGCAATTAAACCAATAACTACAAGCTTGGAAGTTTTCGAAACAGGAATTCTCACACATTAACTGACAAGACAGTCAGTAAGCAAGACGAATCACCAGCTTCAAATTCTGCATCGCCATTTCTAGTAGGAATCGTTTTTCAACACAGGATTTGCGCCAACAAAAAGTGAGTAAAATTGATATTTAAACTTAAAATAATTTTTTTTCTTTCACTTTTAGGATATTTACAATATCTAAAATAGGAATCGCCCCACCGTCCTGCCCAAAATTTTTTTCGGCACTTGGAAAACTTACATTTTGGAGAAAAAATGCAAAAAAAAAGTTTCTGATTTTAATTGGGTGACAAAAGCAACACGAACTAATTAGATGGAGCCATAATGTGAAGCTCATGAAGAAGAGGATGCATATAATCCAATTTTATGACTTGAACAAAATAAGCAGCTGGAAGTAAGCTATAGATTGAGTCTTATTTGCCCAAATTTTAACAAAGAGCCATCACATAGCAATTAAACCAATAACTACAAGCTTGGAAGTTTTCGAAACAGGAATTCTCACACATTAACTGACAAGACAGTCAGTAAGCAAGACGAATCACCAGCTTCAAATTCTGCATCGCCATTTCTAGTAGGAATCGTTTTTCAACACAGGATTTGCGCCAACAAAAAGTGAGTAAAATTGATATTTAAACTTAAAATAATTTTTTTTCTTCCACTTTTAGGATATTTACAATATCTAAAATAGGAATCGCCCCACCGTCCTGCCCAAAATTTTTTTCGGCACTTGGAAAACTTAAATTTTGGAGAAAAACGCAAAAAAAAGTTTCTGATTTTAATTGGGTGACAAAAGCAACACGAACTAATTAGATGGAGCCATAATGTGAAGCTCATGAAGAAGAGGATGCATATAATCCAATTTTATGACTTGAACAAAATAAGCAGCTGGAAGTAAGCTATAGATTGAGTCTTATTTGCCCAAATTTTAACAAAGAGCCATCACATAGCAATTAAACCAATAACTACAAGCTTGGAAGTTTTCGAAACAGGAATTCTCACACATTAACTGACAAGACAGTCAGTAAGCAAGACGAATCACCAGCTTCAAATTCTGCATCGCCATTTCTAGTAGGAATCGTATTTCAACACAGGATTTGCGCCAACAAAAAGTGAGTAAAATTGATATTTAAACTTAAAATAATTTTTTTTCTTCCATTTTTAGGATATTTACAATATCTAAAATAGGAATCGCCCCACCGTCCTGCCCAAATTTTTTTTCGGCACTTGGAAAACTTAAATTTTGGAGAAAAATGCAAAAAAAAATTTCTGATTTTAATTGGGTGACAAAAGCAACACGAACCAATTAGATGGAGCCATAATGTGAAGTTCATGAAGAAGAGGATGCATATAATCCAATTTTATGACTTGAACAAAATAAGCAGCTGGAAGTAAGCTATAGATTGAGTCTTATTTGCCCAAATTTTAACAAAGAGCCATCACATAGCAATTAAACCAATAACTACAAGCTTGGAAGTTTTCGAAACAGGAATTCTCACACATTAACTGACAAGACAGTCAGTAAGCAAGACGAATCACCAGCTTCAAATTCTGCATCGCCATTTCTAGTAGGAATCGTATTTCAACACAGGATTTGCGCCAACAAAAAGTGAGTAAAATTGATATTTAAACTTAAAATAATTTTTTTTCTTCCATTTTTAGGATATTTACAATATTTAAAATAGGAATCGCTCCACCGTCCTGCCCAAAATTTTTTTCGGCACTTGGAAAACTTACATTTTGGAGAAAAAATGCAAAAAAAAAGTTTCTGATTTTAATTGGGTGACAAAAGCAACACGAACTAATTAGATGGAGCCATAATGTGAAGCTCATGAAGAAGAGGATGCATATAATCCAATTTTATGACTTGAACAAAATAAGCAGCTGGAAGTAAGCTATAGATTGAGTCTTATTTGCCCAAATTTTAACAAAGAGCCATCACATAGCAATTAAACCAATAACTACAAGCTTGGAAGTTTTCGAAACAGGAATTCTCACACATTAACTGACAAGACAGTCAGTAAGCAAGACGAATCACCAGCTTCAAATTCTGCATCGCCATTTCTAGTAGGAATCGTTTTTCAACACAGGATTTGCGCCAACAAAAAGTGAGTAAAATTGATATTTAAACTTAAAATAATTTTTTTTCTTCCACTTTTAGGATATTTACAATATCTAAAATAGGAATCGCCCCACCGTCCTACCCAAAATTTTTTTCGGCACTTGGAAAACTTAAATTTTGGAGAAAAATGCACAAAAAAATTTCTGATTTTAATTGGGTGACAAAAGCAACACGAACCAATTAGATGGAGCCATAATGTGAA
Source organism: Chironomus riparius (assembly GCA_917627325.4). Classification (NCBI taxonomy): domain Eukaryota; kingdom Metazoa; phylum Arthropoda; class Insecta; order Diptera; family Chironomidae; genus Chironomus; species Chironomus riparius. The sequence goes on along the minus strand of OU895879.1, from coordinate 22,289,058 downwards.
GTTCATGAAGAAGAGGATGCATATAATCCAATTTTATGACTTGAACAAAATAAGCAGCTGGAAGTAAGCTATAGATTGAGTCTTATTTGCCCAAATTTTAACAAAGATCCATCACATAGCAATTAAACCAATAACTACAAGCTTGGAAGTTTTCGAAACAGGAATTCTCACACATTAACTGACAAGACAGTCAGTAAGCAAGACGAATCACCAGCTTCAAATTCTGCATCGCCATTTCTAGTAGGAATCGTATTTCAACACAGGATTTGCGCCAACAAAAAGTGAGTAAAATTGATATTTAAACTTAAAATAATTTTTTTTCTTCCACTTTTAGGATATTTACAATATTTAAAATAGGAATCGCTCCACCGTCCTGCCCAAAATATTTTTCGGCACTTGGAAAACTTACATTTTGGAGAAAAAATGCAAAAAAAAGTTTCTGATTTTAATTGGGTGACAAAAGCAACACGAACTAATTAGATGGAGCCATAATGTGAAGTTCATGAAGAAGAGGATGCATATAATCCAATTTTATGACTTGAACAAAATAAGCAGCTGGAAGTAAGCTATAGATTGAGTCTTATTTGCCCAAATTTTAACAAAGAGCCATCACATAGCAATTAAACCAATAACTACAAGCTTGGAAGTTTTCGAAACAGGAATTCTCACACATTAACTGACAAGACAGTCAGTAAGCAAGACGAATCACCAGCTTCAAATTCTGCATCGCCATTTCTAGTAGGAATCGTATTTCAACACAGGATTTGCGCCAACAAAAAGTGAGTAAAATTGATATTTAAACTTAAAATAATTTTTTTTCTTCCACTTTTAGGATATTTACAATATCTAAAATAGGAATCGCCCCACCGTCCTGCCCAAAATTTTTTTCGGCACTTGGAAAACTTACATTTTGGAGAAAAATGCAAAAAAAAATTTCTGATTTTAATTGGGTGACAAAAGCAACACGAACCAATTAGATGGAGCCATAATGTGAAGTTCATGAAGAAGAGGATGCATATAATCCAATTTTATGACTTGAACAAAATAAGCAGCTGGAAGTAAGCTATAGATTGAGTCTTATTTGCCCAAATTTTAACAAAGAGCCATCACATAGCAATTAAACCAATAACTACAAGCTTGGAAGTTTTCGAAACAGGAATTCTCACACATTAACTGACAAGACAGTCAGTAAGCAAGACGAATCACCAGCTTCAAATTCTGCATCGCCATTTCTAGTAGGAATCGTATTTCAACACAGGATTTGCGCCAACAAAAAGTGAGTAAAATTGATATTTAAACTTAAAATAATTTTTTTTCTTCCATTTTTAGGATATTTACAATATCTAAAATAGGAATCGCCCCACCGTCCTGCCCAAATTTTTTTTCGGCACTTGGAAAACTTAAATTTTGGAGAAAAATGCAAAAAAAAATTTCTGATTTTAATTGGGTGACAAAAGCAACACGAACCAATTAGATGGAGCCATAATGTGAAGTTCATGAAGAAGAGGATGCATATAATCCAATTTTATGACTTGAACAAAATAAGCAGCTGGAAGTAAGCTATAGATTGAGTCTTATTTGCCCAAATTTTAACAAAGAGCCATCACATAGCAATTAAACCAATAACTACAAGCTTGGAAGTTTTCGAAACAGGAATTCTCACACATTAACTGACAAGACAGTCAGTAAGCAAGACGAATCACCAGCTTCAAATTCTGCATCGCCATTTCTAGTAGGAATCGTATTTCAACACAGGATTTGCGCCAACAAAAAGTGAGTAAAATTGATATTTAAACTTAAAATAATTTTTTTTCTTCCATTTTTAGGATATTTACAATATTTAAAATAGGAATCGCTCCACCGTCCTGCCCAAAATTTTTTTCGGCACTTGGAAAACTTACATTTTGGAGAAAAAATGCAAAAAAAAAGTTTCTGATTTTAATTGGGTGACAAAAGCAACACGAACTAATTAGATGGAGCCATAATGTGAAGCTCATGAAGAAGAGGATGCATATAATCCAATTTTATGACTTGAACAAAATAAGCAGCTGGAAGTAAGCTATAGATTGAGTCTTATTTGCCCAAATTTTAACAAAGAGCCATCACATAGCAATTAAACCAATAACTACAAGCTTGGAAGTTTTCGAAACAGGAATTCTCACACATTAACTGACAAGACAGTCAGTAAGCAAGACGAATCACCAGCTTCAAATTCTGCATCGCCATTTCTAGTAGGAATCGTTTTTCAACACAGGATTTGCGCCAACAAAAAGTGAGTAAAATTGATATTTAAACTTAAAATAATTTTTTTTCTTCCACTTTTAGGATATTTACAATATCTAAAATAGGAATCGCCCCACCGTCCTACCCAAAATTTTTTTCGGCACTTGGAAAACTTAAATTTTGGAGAAAAATGCACAAAAAAATTTCTGATTTTAATTGGGTGACAAAAGCAACACGAACCAATTAGATGGAGCCATAATGTGAAGTTCATGAAGAAGAGGATGCATATAATCCAATTTTATGACTTGAACAAAATAAGCAGCTGGAAGTAAGCTATAGATTGAGTCTTATTTGCCCAAATTTTAACAAAGATCCATCACATAGCAATTAAACCAATAACTACAAGCTTGGAAGTTTTCGAAACAGGAATTCTCACACATTAACTGACAAGACAGTCAGTAAGCAAGACGAATCACCAGCTTCAAATTCTGCATCGCCATTTCTAGTAGGAATCGTATTTCAACACAGGATTTGCGCCAACAAAAAGTGAGTAAAATTGATATTTAAACTTAAAATAATTTTTTTTCTTCCACTTTTAGGATATTTACAATATTTAAAATAGGAATCGCTCCACCGTCCTGCCCAAAATATTTTTCGGCACTTGGAAAACTTACATTTTGGAGAAAAAATGCAAAAAAAAGTTTCTGATTTTAATTGGGTGACAAAAGCAACACGAACTAATTAGATGGAGCCATAATGTGAAGTTCATGAAGAAGAGGATGCATATAATCCAATTTTATGACTTGAACAAAATAAGCAGCTGGAAGTAAGCTATAGATTGAGTCTTATTTGCCCAAATTTTAACAAAGAGCCATCACATAGCAATTAAACCAATAACTACAAGCTTGGAAGTTTTCGAAACAGGAATTCTCACACATTAACTGACAAGACAGTCAGTAAGCAAGACGAATCACCAGCTTCAAATTCTGCATCGCCATTTCTAGTAGGAATCGTATTTCAACACAGGATTTGCGCCAACAAAAAGTGAGTAAAATTGATATTTAAACTTAAAATAATTTTTTTTCTTCCACTTTTAGGATATTTACAATATCTAAAATAGGAATCGCCCCACCGTCCTGCCCAAAATTTTTTTCGGCACTTGGAAAACTTACATTTTGGAGAAAAATGCAAAAAAAAATTTCTGATTTTAATTGGGTGACAAAAGCAACACGAACCAATTAGATGGAGCCATAATGTGAAGTTCATGAAGAAGAGGATGCATATAATCCAATTTTATGACTTGAACAAAATAAGCAGCTGGAAGTAAGCTATAGATTGAGTCTTATTTGCCCAAATTTTAACAAAGAGCCATCACATAGCAATTAAACCAATAACTACAAGCTTGGAAGTTTTCGAAACAGGAATTCTCACACATTAACTGACAAGACAGTCAGTAAGCAAGACGAATCACCAGCTTCAAATTCTGCATCGCCATTTCTAGTAGGAATCGTATTTCAACACAGGATTTGCGCCAACAAAAAGTGAGTAAAATTGATATTTAAACTTAAAATAATTTTTTTTCTTCCATTTTTAGGATATTTACAATATTTAAAATAGGAATCGCTCCACCGTCCTGCCCAAAATTTTTTTCGGCACTTGGAAAACTTACATTTTGGAGAAAAAATGCAAAAAAAAAGTTTCTGATTTTAATTGGGTGACAAAAGCAACACGAACTAATTAGATGGAGCCATAATGTGAAGCTCATGAAGAAGAGGATGCATATAATCCAATTTTATGACTTGAACAAAATAAGCAGCTGGAAGTAAGCTATAGATTGAGTCTTATTTGCCCAAATTTTAACAAAGAGCCATCACATAGCAATTAAACCAATAACTACAAGCTTGGAAGTTTTCGAAACAGGAATTCTCACACATTAACTGACAAGACAGTCAGTAAGCAAGACGAATCACCAGCTTCAAATTCTGCATCGCCATTTCTAGTAGGAATCGTTTTTCAACACAGGATTTGCGCCAACAAAAAGTGAGTAAAATTGATATTTAAACTTAAAATAATTTTTTTTCTTCCACTTTTAGGATATTTACAATATCTAAAATAGGAATCGCCCCACCGTCCTGCCCAAAATTTTTTTCGGCACTTGGAAAACTTACATTTTGGAGAAAAAATGCAAAAAAAAAGTTTCTGATTTTAATTGGGTGACAAAAGCAACACGAACTAATTAGATGGAGCCATAATGTGAAGCTCATGAAGAAGAGGATGCATATAATCCAATTTTATGACTTGAACAAAATAAGCAGCTGGAAGTAAGCTATAGATTGAGTCTTATTTGCCCAAATTTTAACAAAGAGCCATCACATAGCAATTAAACCAATAACTACAAGCTTGGAAGTTTTCGAAACAGGAATTCTCACACATTAACTGACAAGACAGTCAGTAAGCAAGACGAATCACCAGCTTCAAATTCTGCATCGCCATTTCTAGTAGGAATCGTTTTTCAACACAGGATTTGCGCCAACAAAAAGTGAGTAAAATTGATATTTAAACTTAAAATAATTTTTTTCTTCCACTTTTAGGATATTTACAATATCTAAAATAGGAATCGCCCCACCGTCCTGCCCAAAATTTTTTTCGGCACTTGGAAAACTTACATTTTGGAGAAAAAATGCAAAAAAAAAGTTTCTGATTTTAATTGGGTGACAAAAGCAACACGAACTAATTAGATGGAGCCATAATGTGAAGCTCATGAAGAAGAGGATGCATATAATCCAATTTTATGACTTGAACAAAATAAGCAGCTGGAAGTAAGCTATAGATTGAGTCTTATTTGCCCAAATTTTAACAAAGAGCCATCACATAGCAATTAAACCAATAACTACAAGCTTGGAAGTTTTCGAAACAGGAATTCTCACACATTAACTGACAAGACAGTCAGTAAGCAAGACGAATCACCAGCTTCAAATTCTGCATCGCCATTTCTAGTAGGAATCGTTTTTCAACACAGGATTTGCGCCAACAAAAAGTGAGTAAAATTGATATTTAAACTTAAAATAATTTTTTTTCTTCCACTTTTAGGATATTTACAATATCTAAAATAGGAATCGCCCCACCGTCCTGCCCAAAATTTTTTTCGGCACTTGGAAAACTTAAATTTTGGAGAAAAACGCAAAAAAAAGTTTCTGATTTTAATTGGGTGACAAAAGCAACACGAACTAATTAGATGGAGCCATAATGTGAAGCTCATGAAGAAGAGGATGCATATAATCCAATTTTATGACTTGAACAAAATAAGCAGCTGGAAGTAAGCTATAGATTGAGTCTTATTTGCCCAAATTTTAACAAAGAGCCATCACATAGCAATTAAACCAATAACTACAAGCTTGGAAGTTTTCGAAACAGGAATTCTCACACATTAACTGACAAGACAGTCAGTAAGCAAGACGAATCACCAGCTTCAAATTCTGCATCGCCATTTGTAGTAGGAATCGTATTTCAACGCAGGATTTACGCCAACAAAAAGTGAGTAAAATTGATATTTAAACTTAAAATAATTTTTTTTCTTGCATTTTTAGGATATTTACAATATTTAAAATAGGAATCGCTCCACCGTCCTGCCCAAAATATTTTTCGGCACTTGGAAAACTTACATTTTGGAGAAAAAATGCAAAAAAAAAGTTTCTGATTTTAATTGGGTGACAAAAGCAACACGAACTAATTAGATGGAGCCATAATGTGAAGTTCATGAAGAAGAGGATGCATATAATCCAATTTTATGACTTGAACAAAATAAGCAGCTGGAAGTAAGCTATAGATTGAGTCTTATTTGCCCAAATTTTAACAAAGAGCCATCACATAGCAATTAAACCAATTACTACAAGCTTGGAAGTTTTCGAAACAGGAATTCTCACACATTAACTGACAAGACAGTCAGTAAGCAAGACGAATCACCAGCTTCAAATTCTGCATCGCCATTTCTAGTAGGAATCGTATTTCAACACAGGATTTGCGCCAACAAAAAGTGAGTAAAATTGATATTTAAACTTAAAATAATTTTTTTTCTTCCATTTTTAGGATATTTACAATATCTAAAATAGGAATCGCCCCACCGTCCTGCCCAAAATTTTTTTCGGCACTTGGAAAACTTACATTTTGGAGAAAAAATGCAAAAAAAAAGTTTCTGATTTTAATTGGGTGACAAAAGCAACACGAACTAATTAGATGGAGCCATAATGTGAAGCTCATGAAGAAGAGGATGCATATAATCCAATTTTATGACTTGAACAAAATAAGCAGCTGGAAGTAAGCTATAGATTGAGTCTTATTTGCCCAAATTTTAACAAAGAGCCATCACATAGCAATTAAACCAATAACTACAAGCTTGGAAGTTTTCAAAACAGGAATTCTCACACATTAACTGACAAGACAGTCAGTAAGCAAGACGAATCACCAGCTTCAAATTCTGCATCGCCATTTCTAGTAGGAATCGTTTTTCAACACAGGATTTGCGCCAACAAAAAGTGAGTAAAATTGATATTTAAACTTAAAATAATTTTTTTTCTTCCACTTTTAGGATATTTACAATATCTAAAATAGGAATCGCCCCACCGTCCTGCCCAAAATTTTTTTCGGCACTTGGAAAACTTACATTTTGGAGAAAAAATGTAAAAAAAAAGTTTCTGATTTTAATTGGGTGACAAAAGCAACACGAACTAATTAGATGGAGCCATAATGTGAAGCTCATGAAGAAGAGGATGCATATAATCCAATTTTATGACTTGAACAAAATAAGCAGCTGGAAGTAAGCTATAGATTGAGTCTTATTTGCCCAAATTTTAACAAAGAGCCATCACATAGCAATTAAACCAATAACTACAAGCTTGGAAGTTTTCGAAACAGGAATTCTCACACATTAACTGACAAGACAGTCAGTAAGCAAGACGAATCACCAGCTTCAAATTCTGCATCGCCATTTCTAGTAGGAATCGTATTTCAACGCAGGATTTACGCCAACAAAAAGTGAGTAAAATTGATATTTAAACTTAAAATAATTTTTTTTCTTGCATTTTTAGGATATTTACAATATTTAAAATAGGAATCGCTCCACCGTCCTGCCCAAAATATTTTTCGGCACTTGGAAAACTTACATTTTGGAGAAAAAATGCAAAAAAAAAGTTTCTGATTTTAATTGGGTGACAAAAGCAACACGAACTAATTAGATGGAGCCATAATGTGAAGTTCATGAAGAAGAGGATGCATATAATCCAATTTTATGACTTGAACAAAATAAGCAGCTGGAAGTAAGCTATAGATTGAGTCTTATTTGCCCAAATTTAACAAAGAGCCATCACATAGCAATTAAACCAATAACTACAAGCTTGGAAGTTTTCCAAACAGGAATTCTCACACATTAACTGACAAGACAGTCAGTAAGCAAGACGAATCACCAGCTTCAAATTCTGCATCGCCATTTCTAGTAGGAATCGTATTTCAACACAGGATTTGCGCCAACAAAAAGTGAGTAAAATTGATATTTAAACTTAAAATATTTTTTTTCTTCCATTTTTAGGATATTTACAATATCTAAAATAGGAATCGCCCCACCGTCCTGCCCAAAATTTTTTTCGGCACTTGGAAAACTTAAATTTTGGAGAAAAATGCAAAAAAAAATTTCTGATTTTAATTGGGTGACAAAAGCAACACGAACCAATTAGATGGAGCCATAATGTGAAGTTCATGAAGAAGAGGATGCATATAATCCAATTTTATGACTTGAACAAAATAAGCAGCTGGAAGTAAGCTATAGATTGAGTCTTATTTGCCCAAATTTTAACAAAGAGCCATCACATAGCAATTAAACCAATAACTACAAGCTTGGAAGTTTTCGAAACAGGAATTCTCACACATTAACTGACAAGACAGTCAGTAAGCAAGACGAATCACCAGCTTCAAATTCTGCATCGCCATTTCTATTAGGAATCGTATTTCAACTAGGGTTCGGAAATCTACAGTTATTATCAGTTAGTAACACTTATCTACAGTTATCTACAATTTGTAACTGTAGATAAGTAACTGTAGATAATTTTTTCAAAGTGGAAAAAAACGTTATTAATTTACTGAAAAAAGAGTTGAAATGCTAAAATCAGGACTGCAACAGCATGTAACAGTTCAAATAAAGTGACATTAGGCTTCATTCAGTATTTTAAAAGCGTTTGTGTGGTGATTTAATTGAAAATTAAGAAATTTTCGCAAATTTTTTTTGTTTACAAACATGTGAACAATATTTGAATTTCATATAACCGTTACAAATATTCGATAAACAAAAAGTTGATTTTTAATAGCTAATGTTGACATTTGAGCTCTCTTAATGTATAATAAGTGTATTCTATATATAAATTTATTAAAAAAGTCTCCAAAAATTGTTTGTTTACAAAACTTTGCAAATTTTTTTAACGGATTTTCTTCATTCAAAGAATATATCTACAGTTTACTAACTGTTGATAACTGTAGATTTTGTGTAGATAATCTAAAAGTTGATAACTGTAGATAATCAGTTAGTGGTTTTCCGAACCCTAATTTCAACACAGGATTTGCGCCAACAAAAAGTGAGTAAAATTGATATTTAAACTTAAAATAATTTTTTTTCTTCCACTTTTAGGATATTTACAATATCTAAAATAGGAATCGCCCCACCGTCCTGCCCAAAATTTTTTTCGGCACTTGGAAAACTTACATTTTGGAGAAAAAATGCAAAAAAAAAGTTTCTGATTTTAATTGGGTGACAAAAGCAACACGAACTAATTAGATGGAGCCATAATGTGAAGCTCATGAAGAAGAGGATGCATATAATCCAATTTTATGACTTGAACAAAATAAGCAGCTGGAAGTAAGCTATAGATTGAGTCTTATTTGCCCAAATTTTAACAAAGAGCCATCACATAGCAATTAAACCAATAACTACAAGCTTGGAAGTTTTCGAAACAGGAATTCTCACACATTAACTGACAAGACAGTCAGTAAGCAAGACGAATCACCAGCTTCAAATTCTGCATCGCCATTTCTAGTAGGAATCGTTTTTCAACACAGGATTTGCGCCAACAAAAAGTGAGTAAAATTGATATTTAAACTTAAAATAATTTTTTTTCTTCCACTTTTAGGATATTTACAATATCTAAAATAGGAATCGCCCCACCGTCCTGCCCAAAATTTTTTTCGGCACTTGGAAAACTTAAATTTTGGAGAAAAACGCAAAAAAAAGTTTCTGATTTTAATTGGGTGACAAAAGCAACACGAACTAATTAGATGGAGCCATAATGTGAAGCTCATGAAGAAGAGGATGCATATAATCCAATTTTATGACTTGAACAAAATAAGCAGCTGGAAGTAAGCTATAGATTGAGTCTTATTTGCCCAAATTTTAACAAAGAGCCATCACATAGCAATTAAACCAATAACTACAAGCTTGGAAGTTTTCGAAACAGGAATTCTCACACATTAACTGACAAGACAGTCAGTAAGCAAGACGAATCACCAGCTTCAAATTCTGCATCGCCATTTCTAGTAAGAATCGTTTTTCAACACAGGATTTGCGCCAACAAAAAGTGAGTAAAATTGATATTTAAACTTAAAATAATTTTTTTTCTTCCACTTTTAGGATATTTACAATATCTAAAATAGGAATCGCCCCACCGTCCTGCCCAAAATTTTTTTCGGCACTTGGAAAACTTAAATTTTGTAGAAAAACGCAAAAAAAAGTTTCTGATTTTAATTGGGTGACAAAAGCAACACGAACTAATTAGATGGAGCCATAATGTGAAGCTCATGAAGAAGAGGATGCATATAATCCAATTTTATGACTTGAACAAAATAAGCAGCTGGAAGTAAGCTATAGATTGAGTCTTATTTGCCCAAATTTTAACAAAGAGCCATCACATAGCAATTAAACCAATAACTACAAGCTTGGAAGTTTTCGAAACAGGAATTCTCACACATTAACTGACAAGACAGTCAGTAAGCAAGACGAATCACCAGCTACAAATTCTGCATCGCCATTTCTAGTAGGAATCGTATTTCAACGCAGGATTTACGCCAACAAAAAGTGAGTAAAATTGATATTTAAACTTAAAATAATTTTTTTTCTTGCATTTTTAGGATATTTACAATATTTAAAATAGGAATCGCTCCACCGTCCTGCCCAAAATATTTTTCGGCACTTGGAAAACTTAAATTTTGGAGAAAAAATGCAAAAAAAAAGTTTCTGATTTTATTTGGGTGACAAAAGCAACACGAACTAATTAGATGGAGCCATAATGTGAAGTTCATGAAGAAGAGGATGCATATAATCCAATTTTATGACTTGAACAAAATAAGCAGCTGGAAGTAAGCTATAGATTGAGTCTTATTTGCCCAAATTTTAACAAAGAGCCATCACATAGCAATTAAACCAATAACTACAAGCTTGGAAGTTTTCGAAACAGGAATTCTCACACATTAACTGACAAGACAGTCAGTAAGCAAGACGAATCACCAGCTACAAATTCTGCATCGCCATTTCTAGTAGGAATCGTTTTTCAACACAGGATTTGCGCCAACAAAAAGTGAGTAAAATTGATATTTAAACTTAAAATAATTTTTTTTCTTCCACTTTTAGGATATTTACAATATCTAAAATAGGAATCGCCCCACCGTCCTGCCCAAAATTTTTTTCGGCACTTGGAAAACTTAAATTTTGGAGAAAAACGCAAAAAAAAGTTTCTGATTTTAATTGGGTGACAAAAGCAACACGAACTAATTAGATGGAGCCATAATGTGAAGCTCATGAAGAAGAGGATGCATATAATCCAATTTTATGACTTGAACAAAATAAGCAGCTGGAAGTAAGCTATAGATTGAGTCTTATTTGCCCAAATTTTAACAAAGAGCCATCACATAGCAATTAAACCAATAACTACAAGCTTGGAAGTTTTCGAAACAGGAATTCTCACACATTAACTGACAAGACAGTCAGTAAGCAAGACGAATCACCAGCTTCAAATTCTGCATCGCCATTTCTAGTAAGAATCGTTTTTCAACACAGGATTTGCGCCAACAAAAAGTGAGTAAAATTGATATTTAAACTTAAAATAATTTTTTTTCTTCCACTTTTAGGATATTTACAATATCTAAAATAGGAATCGCCCCACCGTCCTGCCCAAAATTTTTTTCGGCACTTGGAAAACTTAAATTTTGTAGAAAAACGCAAAAAAAAGTTTCTGATTTTAATTGGGTGACAAAAGCAACACGAACTAATTAGATGGAGCCATAATGTGAAGCTCATGAAGAAGAGGATGCATATAATCCAATTTTATGACTTGAACAAAATAAGCAGCTGGAAGTAAGCTATAGATTGAGTCTTATTTGCCCAAATTTTAACAAAGAGCCATCACATAGCAATTAAACCAATAACTACAAGCTTGGAAGTTTTCGAAACAGGAATTCTCACACATTAACTGACAAGACAGTCAGTAAGCAAGACGAATCACCAGCTACAAATTCTGCATCGCCATTTCTAGTAGGAATCGTATTTCAACGCAGGATTTACGCCAACAAAAAGTGAGTAAAATTGATATTTAAACTTAAAATAATTTTTTTTCTTGCATTTTTAGGATATTTACAATATTTAAAATAGGAATCGCTCCACCGTCCTGCCCAAAATATTTTTCGGCACTTGGAAAACTTAAATTTTGGAGAAAAAATGCAAAAAAAAAGTTTCTGATTTTATTTGGGTGACAAAAGCAACACGAACTAATTAGATGGAGCCATAATGTGAAGTTCATGAAGAAGAGGATGCATATAATCCAATTTTATGACTTGAACAAAATAAGCAGCTGGAGGTAAGCTATAGATTGAGTCTTATTTGCCCAAATTTTAACAAAGAGCCATCACATAGCAATTAAACCAATAACTACAAGCTTGGAAGTTTTCGAAACAGGAATTCTCACACATTAACTGACAAGACAGTCAGTAAGCAAGACGAATCACCAGCTTCAAATTCTGCATCGCCATTTCTAGTAGGAATCGTATTTCAACACAGGATTTGCGCCAACAAAAAGTGAGTAAAATTGATATTTAAACTTAAAATAATTTTTTTTCTTCCATTTTTAGGATATTTACAATATCTAAAATAGGAATCGCCCCACCGTCCTGCCCAAAATTTTTTTCGGCACTTGGAAAACTTAAATTTTGGAGAAAAATGCAAAAAAAAAATTCTGATTTTAATTGGGTGACAAAAGCAACACGAACCAATTAGATGGAGCCATAATGTGAAGTTCATGAAGAAGAGGATGCATATAATCCAATTTTATGACTTGAACAAAATAAGCAGCTGGAAGTAAGCTATAGATTGAGTCTTATTTGCCCAAATTTTAACAAAGAGCCATCACATAGCAATTAAACCAATAACTACAAGCTTGGAAGTTTTCGAAACAGGAATTCTCACACATTAACTGACAAGACAGTCAGTAAGCAAGACGAATCACCAGCTTCAAATTCTGCATCGCCATTTCTATTAGGAATCGTATTTCAACACAGGATTTGCGCCAACAAAAAGTGAGTAAAATTGATATTTAAACTTAAAATAATTTTTTTTCTTCCACTTTTAGGATATTTACAATATCTAAAATAGGAATCGCCCCACCGTCCTGCCCAAAATTTTTTTCGGCACTTGGAAAACTTACATTTTGGAGAAAAAATGCAAAAAAAAAGTTTCTGATTTTAATTGGGTGACAAAAGCAACACGAACTAATTAGATGGAGCCATAATGTGAAGCTCATGAAGAAGAGGATGCATATAATCCAATTTTATGACTTGAACAAAATAAGCAGCTGGAAGTAAGCTATAGATTGAGTCTTATTTGCCCAAATTTTAACAAAGAGCCATCACATAGCAATTAAACCAATAACTACAAGCTTGGAAGTTTTCGAAACAGGAATTCTCACACATTAACTGACAAGACAGTCAGTAAGCAAGACGAATCACCAGCTTCAAATTCTGCATCGCCATTTCTAGTAGGAATCGTTTTTCAACACAGGATTTGCGCCAACAAAAAGTGAGTAAAATTGATATTTAAACTTAAAATAATTTTTTTTCTTCCACTTTTAGGATATTTACAATATCTAAAATAGGAATCGCCCCACCGTCCTGCCCAAAATTTTTTTCGGCACTTGGAAAACTTAAATTTTGGAGAAAAACGCAAAAAAAAGTTTCTGATTTTAATTGGGTGACAAAAGCAACACGAACTAATTAGATGGAGCCATAATGTGAAGCTCATGAAGAAGAGGATGCATATAATCCAATTTTATGACTTGAACAAAATAAGCAGCTGAAAGTAAGCTATAGATTGAGTCTTATTTGCCCAAATTTTAACAAAGAGCCATCACATAGCTTTTTTTTTTTTTTTTTTTAAATTAAACTTTTTTATTTATTTACATTTAAATTTAAGTATGTACAAAGTTTCTATACATTTTGTTGCTTTTTGTTTTAAGGTTTCAGGCATTCAATTTGCCTTTTGTCTCTTAATTTTGATTTCATTTACGGATTTTACTTTCTTTTGTATTTCATTTGATTTATTCGGTGTTTTGAGATGCAAGACGACTGTTGAAGTTCGCTTGCAACTTTCCGACGTAGTCTTCGATGGACGGTATTTTCGCTTCTGTATGAAGATCGGTGATCCTTTCATATCTTGTTTTATTGAGAACAATTCTCAAGAATTTGTTTTGCAGTACTTGAAGTTTTTGAAGATGGGTTTTTGCCATGCTTCCAAACGCTGGACAACCATATGTGAATATTGGTCTGATGGCTAGCTTGTAGATGAGAAGTTTGTTTCGTACGTCGAGTTGTGAGTTCCTGCTGATGAGCGGATAAAGCTGTCTTAATGCGGTGTGAGCCCTATTGGTCACATACTCCACATGCGGCTTTAATGTCACTCTCTTGTCGATCACCATTCCCAGATATTTAGCTTCTGTTTCCCATTTGATGTTTTCGTTGAGAAATTTGATGTTATTTCCTGGTAGTTGCCTGGAGTGCCTGTTTGTGATGAATAAGGCTTGAGTCTTCTGTTTGTTGAGGTTGATCTTCCATTTGTTCATGTATTGTTGAACTTTTCTTCCTGTGTGCTGTAGATGTGTCACAATATCGGCCGAGTTCTCTGCAGAATGATACAGTGCTGTATCATCTGCGAAAAGACCGATGTTGTTGGTTGTCTCTCTTACAACATCATACGTGAAGATGTTGTAGAGAGTTGGTGAAAGCACTGCTCCTTGTGGCACTCCGAATTTGATTACCTTGATTTCTGAGAACTGACCTTTAATAAAAACTGCAAAAGATCTTTCACTGAGGAAAGATCTTACAGTTTTTATAAGTGGCAGTGGAAATCTCAGTTTGAGCATTTTGTACAAGAGTCCGTTATGCCAGACTCTGTCAAATGCTTTTTCTACATCCAGGAAGATCATGCCTGTTGACTTTTTGTTGTTTAAGTTTTCTTTTGCTGATTTGATCACTTTGATGAGCTGGTGAGATGTTGATCTTCCAGTCCGGAAGCCGCACTGCTGGTTTGGGATGATGTTGTTATCCTCAAGATGATCGTTGATTCTATTCAGTAATACTCTCTCCAGTATTTTGCTTATTGAGCTGAGTAGACTTATTGGCCTGTAGCTGCTTAGCTCATTTGCTGGTTTTCCAGGTTTTGGAATAGGAATCACTTTTGCATGTTTCCAAACTTTGGGGAAGTGGTTGAGTTTCAGACACGAATTGATGATGAATTTCAAGTATTCGAAACCTTTTTCAGGAAGATTTTTGATGAGTATGTTGTTGACTTCATCTAGTCCCGGAGCTTTTGGATTTTTCAGATTTCTTATGATGCTCACGATTTCGTTTACATCTGTTAGTTCTGGATTCTCATCATTGTCTTGTTCCAATGCTTCTTTGACTGTGTTGTTTACTTCCTGTGTATGTTGTGGATCGTTTTGTTCCAGAGGATTTTTGTGAGCTTCACGAAAATACTCGCTGAGTGCGCTGGCTTTTTCTTTGTTGGTGATGAACGTTTTACCCAGATTTGTCAATGGAGGCATTGTTTTTGAACCTTTTTTGCAAAATTTTGCTATTCTCCAAACTGTTTGGTTTGACGGTTGAATCTCTGAGAGACGCTTATTCCAGTTTTTGTTTTTGAGTTCTTTAATTTTCTCATTGATGACTCTCTGCAGATAATTCAATTCAGATTTGAGTTGATTATCTCTGCTTCTCTGCCATCTTCGACGAAGACTCCTTTTTGTGTTGATTAGATCTTTAATCTCCGGTGTGAGTTTAGTTGATTCGAACTTGATCTTTTTCATTTTTACACTTGAGTTCCTCGCTTCCATGATGAGTTCAGAGAGAATCTTAATGTGATTCTCGATCTCATCTGTTGTATTGCAAGAATTTTCTCCTATGTTGTCTTCAATGCGGCGTGAAATTTGTGCTTTGAACTTTTTCCAGTTTGCGTTTTTGTAGTCATATCTGTAGACTGTATTTTCAGTTCTGTCGATTTTTGATGTTTTGATTTGGAAATACACAGCGCAGTGATCACTCATTGCCTCTGTGCATTGAAGTTCTGTTGTTTCGAGGTTGGAATTCGAGAGCATCAGGTCAATTGTTGACACTGATTTGTTTCGATCTTCTGGGTAGTACGTTGGCGAGTCAGGAAAGTAGATCATGAACTCTCCTGACATTTCCTGAAGAATATTTCCTGATTTATTTGCAACGTTGCAGTTCCATTCTCGATGTTTTGCATTGAAGTCTCCACAGATGTAGTAATTTCCTCTCAGATTTGTTATTTTGTTGATGTCATCTCTCAGATGTAGATCTATTTCCCCTCCTTTGCTTCCTCCTGGGAGATAGACTGAGAGGATGTGACAACTATCCGTGTCATTGATGAAGACTTTGATTCCAATGCATTCCATTAGTTTTGTGTTGTAGCTTGGTTGAAGCTGATGTTTTAGATTTCTTTTGACGATGATTGCAACACCACCCTTTGGTCTATCCACGCGATCCAATCGATGAATTACGTAGTCTGGATGCGAGTCAATTTTTGAGTTTGGTTTTAGGAATGTTTCTGAGATGCAAGCAACATCGACGTTTTGCTTGCTTAGGTAGTCGAGAAATGCTAACATTTTGTCAGTGAGGCCGTTAGCATTCCAGTAGAGGACGTTGATACTTTGTTGTCTACAATCCATTATTGTATGCGGTGTTTTTGGCACTTGAGCTGATTGCTTGGAGTATTTCGTCGATGAACTCTGGATTTTTGGCGATTAATTTGAGAAGCTCGCTGATAAGGTACTTGCACTTTGATTCCTCTATTTCTGAGATGTTTTTATCTCTTGTGCTGGTGCTTTGAGCTTGTTGATTAGTTGTTATGTTTCGATTCACTACCTCAACACTGAATGAAGGTTCTGGGAAGACTTCATTCGAGGTCTGACTTGTTGCACTGATGTCTTCTGAGTCCATAAGCTCAACATCTTGCTTTGGTTTTTGATGTTGATTGTTATTAATGCGCTCGTTTTGCTTTTTTCTTTGATTCTTTTTCCAATGTTTTCCTCTTTCTTTATTGTTTTGTTGGTTGTTCAAGTTATTTTTATTTCCCTGATTTGAGGGTTTGTGATTTGGAGGAGGATTTGTGTTCCTTGGTTTGTGGTTGACTGGAACTTGTTTTTGATGAACAGGCTTTTGTGTACCAGATGTTGATGGTTCCATATACTCCTTTCTCCATTGAGGTTTTGGTGCATGTTGGACGTTTCTGGTTGATCTCTCAGGACGATGCGGTGTTGGAGGATTGTTTCTCCGTTGTCCATATGAATAATGGCCTGCTGTTTTGTTTTGATTTTGGTTGTTTCCATTCTGTGATTTTGATTTCCATTTTTCAATTATTTCTTGTCTGGTTTTACAACCTGTGAAAATTGCTGTATGTTTTTCACCGCAGAAGAAACATTTGAGTTTTCCGAGTGGAACCTTGTTGGTCTCTTTCGATATGTACTGGCACGTTTTCGAGTCATGTTGCTCAGAGCATCTGAAGCAAACGGACGGTTTGTTACAACCGTTTTGTCCATGACCAAACTGCAGACATTTCGAACATTGAGATGGTCCAGCTTGTCTATTTTTGTAGTCAGCCCATTTAATTTTGAAACTGCTGACAATTTTGATTTTTCTGAGGAATTCCAGGAAATTTCCACCTTGTTCTACATCTTTTTTGAAGTACACGAGGTAGTTCTGGTCGTCGTCTTGTTCGTGTCTTTTGTGTTTCATTGTCATTTTGACAATTTTTACTGGTGTGATTTTTACGGTTTGAAGTTCCTTCTCCAACTCACTGATTTCCATATCTGGGAGTCCATAGAGTACGTACTTCTTCAGTGGTTCTTGGCTGGAGTATGTGTGGAAGTGATGCTTTTTGTCTTTGAGTAGTTGGATGAATTTCTCGTAGTAATCCCAACTCTCCGTTGTTACCGTTTTTGTTCCTTGTTTGCTTATTTTGGTCTCAATTAAGAAACTTCCAGGTTGATTGTTTATTTCATTCGTCAATCTCTTGATTTCACCAGCTCCTCCTGTGCTGATGACAATTGGAGGTGGTTTTGATTTTTGTTGAGATTTGTTGTTGTTGCTTTCCGTGTTTACGGAAATTGTCTTTTGTTGCTCTGATGTTTTGCTGTTTTCTCCCCAGTACGAAGAAGTTGTCGATCTTTTTTTCTCCTGTTCTGGTGAACCAAATAGATACGGTACTCCAGAAGACGAAGCTTTCTTCATTAGTGGGAGTACGAACAGTGGTTTGTTCCCATCTTTTGGTTTGCTTTCGTTTGCTACTCTTTTTAAAAGATCGTTGGGAACTATCACTTCTCGAGGGCGTTTTTCTGCTTTACTTGCTTCATTGAGAAACTTCTTTATTGATATTTGTTTTTTTGGTTTGAGATTTGTCATCTCAATGTCGGCTGCTTGTGAAACATCTTCACTGAAAATTTCCTCAATATTGAGAATTGTCACTGAAGATGAATGTTGTTGTTGAGAACTATTAAGTCCATGCTGATTTTGAGAAAGATTTTCTTCGTTGTTGGTAGTTTTTGGTGATGCTACCATTTTGATGTTTTGAGAATCAAACTGAGATTTTGAAACTTTTTGCAAACAAAAAGCTTCTCAGGTAGTCTCTGTTTTGTTTCTTTTGAGATTTTTGAATAATTTGCGGAGCGATTTGTAAACACGTCTGTTCACGTTGAGATCTAGTTTGCAACTGCCATCACATAGCAATTAAACCAATAACTACAAGCTTGGCAGTTTTCGAAACAGGAATTCTCACACATTAACTGACAAGACAGTCAGTAAGCAAGACGAATCACCAGCTTCAAATTCTGCATCGCCATTTCTAGTAGGAATCGTATTTCAACACAGGATTTGCGCCAACAAAAAGTGAGTAAAATTGATATTTAAACTTAAAATAATTTTTTTTCTTCCACTTTTAGGATATTTACAATATCTAAAATAGGAATCGCTCCACCGTCCTGCCCAAAATATTTTTCGGCACTTGGAAAACTTACATTTTGGAGAAAAAATGCAAAAAAAAAGTTTCTGATTTTAATTGGGTGACAAAAGCAACACGAACTAATTAGATGGAGCCATAATGTGAAGCTCATGAAGAAGAGGATGCATATAATCCAATTTTATGACTTGAACAAAATAAGCAGCTGGAAGTAAGCTATAGATTGAGTCTTATTTGCCCAAATTTTAACAAAGAGCCATCACATAGCAATTAAACCAATAACTACAAGCTTGGAAGTTTTCGAAACAGGAATTCTCACACATTAACTGACAAGACAGTCAGTAAGCAAGACGAATCACCAGCTTCAAATTCTGCATCGCCATTTCTAGTAGGAATCGTATTTCAACGCAGGATTTACGCCAACAAAAAGTGAGTAAAATTGATATTTAAACTTAAAATAATTTTTTTTTTTCTTGCATTTTTAGGATATTTACAATATTTAAAATAGGAATCGCTCCACCGTCCTGCCCAAAATATTTTTCGGCACTTGGAAAACTTACATTTTGGAGAAAAAATGCAAAAAAAAAGTTTCTGATTTTAATTGGGTGACAAAAGCAACACGAACTAATTAGATGGAGCCATAATGTGAAGCTCATGAAGAAGAGGATGCATATAATCCAATTTTATGACTTGAACAAAATAAGCAGCTGGAAGTAAGCTATAGATTGAGTCTTATTTGCCCAAATTTTAACAAAGAGCCATCACATAGCAATTAAACCAATAACTACAAGCTTGGAAGTTTTCGAAACAGGAATTCTCACACATTAACTGACAAGACAGTCAGTAAGCAAGACGAATCACCAGCTTCAAATTCTGCATCGCCATTTCTAGTAGGAATCGTATTTCAACACAGGATTTGCGCCAACAAAAAGTGAGTAAAATTGATATTTAAACTTAAAATAATTTTTTTTCTTCCACTTTTAGGATATTTACAATATCTAAAATAGGAATCGCCCCACCGTCCTGCCCAAAATTTTTTTCGGCACTTGGAAAACTTAAATTTTGGAGAAAAATGCAAAAAAAAATTTCTGATTTTAATTGGGTGACAAAAGCAACACGAACCAATTAGATGGAGCCATAATGTGAAGTTCATGAAGAAGAGGATGCATATAATCCAATTTTATGACTTGAACAAAATAAGCAGCTGGAAGTAAGCTATAGATTGAGTCTTATTTGCCCAAATTTTAACAAAGAGCCATCACATAGCAATTAAACCAATAACTACAAGCTTGGAAGTTTTCGAAACAGGAATTCTCACACATTAACTGACAAGACAGTCAGTAAGCAAGACGAATCACCAGCTTCAAATTCTGCATCGCCATTTCTATTAGGAATCGTATTTCAACACAGGATTTGCGCCAACAAAAAGTGAGTAAAATTGATATTTAAACTTAAAATAATTTTTTTTCTTCCATTTTTAGGATATTTACAATATTTAAAATAGGAATCGCTCCACCGTCCTGCCCAAAATTTTTTTCGGCACTTGGAAAACTTACATTTTGGAGAAAAATGCAAAAAAAAATTTCTGATTTTAATTGGGTGACAAAAGCAACACGAACTAATTAGATGGAGCCATAATGTGAAGTTCATTAAGAAATGCATCCTCTTCCAATCCAAGTTCATGACTTGAACAAAATAAGCAGCTGGATTGAGTCATATTTGCCCAAATCTTAACAAAAATCCATCACATATCATACATTAAAAAATATCAGAATGAATATTTGCAAGAATCTAAGATCAAGAAAAAGAAAACAGTCAACGTTAAGTATAAAGTTAAGATGAAGAACTTAGTAAGACTTAAAACTGAAGAACATGATAAGCATGTCTTATTCGATTTGTTTAAAGTAAAAAAAGGAGAAGAATAACATCAATTTGTATGTTCGTCGAATTTTTATTATGGACAATTGTGAAGATCTCATTCCTGATTATTAGAACTTTATCAAGGATATTATTGATTTCAAAGATTTACCATTAAACATCGTTGAACGCTACAACGAAACAACGTTTTGAAAGTTATTCGTAAATTAATATTTTTCATTGTTACATGTCCTATATGGATGATTTTTAAATGTTTTATGTAATAAATACTTAATTTAAATTTTGAATCCAAATATTGAATATTTTTTGTTTATCAATTGAACAAGCAATGAATCATTATGTGATATGACTGATTAAATTGGACCATTACTTTCATTCGTGTTTTGTGCAATTCCAAATTGTATCATTGTTCGAAAATTTATCTCGTTTAATGTTCCGAAAAATTAAACGGCAGTGGAAACAGCTTGAAAGTAGATCAAAAATGAGAAAAATGGTGAAATTTTTTTATGTCATTTCTATTTTAAAGGCAAAGCTGAGGAGTCGTACCTTAGTTCTCTTTTTTATTTGATTTCAAATTACACTATTGTCCGCAATTTGTTTGTTTGTTCGTCTTTCATCCTATCTCCATATTCAATTTGAAATTTTTGTGCGGTTTTTGGCTTATAATATGTGTGCTGTATCTAGCTAAGGTTTGACAAAAAAAAAATTAGAATGATTCGTGGACTGAAAAGTTGAAATTAAATCTCCTTTACTAAATACTGAGGATGAACAATAAAAGAACAGTGATGTCTGAAAAACGTGTTCTTATTATATCCTTAACAAATGAGCTTTAATGTTTAATGCATACATCCTTTTATAAATTAGCAGATAATAAAAATTAAATTAAAATTTTGAAATCAACTTTCTCTAAGGCTATAGATCTGTAACTCTATATTCCATAGTTTTCAGCCCTTTATGTCCTTCCATCAGATTCAGCATGTGAGAACTTTTGACTTTAAATTAATCATGTTTTAAAGACATTGAATCATTTTTAAATGAAAATCGCGACCTTATTGCTTTATGCTTTATGAAATGATGATAATGGATCATCAATCTGATTATAAGCTTCTTTTGAGTACACTTTAAGCTCATGATTGATTTGATTCGTTAATGTCAAGATTTAACTCTTTAAAATCAAACAAACGATTTAAATTTAATTACAGAGTTTGAAAAATTCATAAGCTGAATTCAACTTTTTACAAATTTTTCCCGTAAAAAGTTCTGAAATTCATAAATGACACACACGAAATTTTCTTCAATTCCTTAAATTTCTAAATCAACAAAAACACAAAAAAAAAACATGTCAAAGCAACATTTGAAAAAAATCTTCTTTTTTTGAATTCATCAGATTCAAAGCATTAAAAAATTATTTCGAATGAAGAAAATTTCGGAATGAAGAAGGAAGAAGACATGGAATGATGAAATACATTTGATGATCACAGGACAAAGAAACAACACAGGATTAAAGAATTAGATGACGATGACGATGAGATTATGAACGAAAAAAAGTGAACTTAAATAAAGAGGAAGAAGAAGAAGGTGTTATTTTAGAAAAAGTCACAATCATGTAAAAGATAGTGAAAAAATTAAAAGAAGTGCCTGTTCGGATAGTTTGAGTATTAGCGGTGTTAAAAAGTGTGAGCTTCTAGAAACCATTTTGTATTCGTACAATATAGCTTGGCAGTATTCTCACTTCGTGTAATTTATCATGGATTAAATATGAAACTGCTGCTGGTGTAAATCCATTTCACAAATATCAGCATTACTAAAAACAACATGATTGGAATTAAAGCACGGACGAAGTCAACAGTTTCAAAGTATCATGAAGCAAATGGAAGTAAATAAAATCAAGATAATAGTAAGTCATACTTACTTACATTCTCACTTCAAAGACTATAGAACCGTCAAAGTTATGCATTCTTATAATGGATCCTATATAGAGAGAAATAAGAGTCGACTAGGTTCCTTATTCTCTCTGTTGCAGCTACCTTGTGATATTTTGCATTTTCATTGCTGACCCAAAGCCCGATCCTATTCTTTTCTTATTCCATTCTGTAGTTATAGATCTGTTATTTCTTCCAACAATAATTGTGAAAAATCATTCCATTTCGTTCTAGTTTGGCTCTCCTAAAGACTTTCCAAGCGCAATGTTAAACAGCTTATTTGTCAATTCATCGTCTTGTGTTAGTCCGACTCACACTCAAGTATTCCTAACAGAGTTGTCAGATAGGTACTTTTGGAAAGGTGCCTCGCTATTGCATGGTAGCTTTAGACTTTATCTAGGCAACACCCAGGGCAACACCAATGTATAGTCATGCCTAAAATAATGCGAATTCCTGAACTGCCTTCGAATTTCACAACAAGCTTTATATTAGCTGATTAAAACGATACAGATCTCCTAATTGATGCATCATGGAAAAATTTAAAGACTATTAAAAACCTTTTGCTAATAGTTGTGCATTAAATTTTAATTGACTTGAAAATTCATCTTAATTTAATCACAAATTAAATTTTCAATATTCTCTCAATCGACATATGTAGTCTTTTTAGAACATTGAATTGCTTTAAAAATCATATCGACAACATAATCTTAAAATAAATTCTGATATTTCCTTTGATTCCAATCTGACAATCTTAAAATCTTGCATCCGTCAAATTATGACTTATCTTGTCTCCACAAATGCTGCAAACTGTTGTTGTAATAACTTAAAATAATTTAAAATATGTATATGCATGTAATAAATTCTTTTTCTTCTTCTTCTTCTTCAGTGGTTCCAGTAACACGACTACGACCAGATATTGAAGCTTAGAAAAATGAATCAATTGATTTTAAATAAAGTTTAAGACGAAGAATCGCTGAAACAGAAAATAGTGACGATTCTGAAATTATGTGACAAAGCAATAAAGGAATCATCACAGCATGAGAGCAAAGCATTCATGCAACAGGAATCTGAGAAGAACAACATGAAAAAGATATGCAAAAGTCAAATTTTTTCACTGCCTAATCATTCAGTTCGCAAGAAAACAATGTTAAAATATGCAAGTTCCTCGTATGGTGCAAGATATACAGTCAATACAGTCATCTTTTGATCCACTTAGTCTCCAACTGCTGCTGAGCAACCTCAATTTCAAAAAGACAGTTGGGACATTTTCTTAACTGCTTCTCACGCGTATTCTCACTTTTTTCAGGAATAAGAGGATAAAGAGAGATAAGGATGAAGACATCTTAATGCCAATCAGTTGACGATCAAGATAGCAAACCAATGCAAAAAATAGCTTCAATTAGATTGGATTCAGCGACATTTCTTCATAGACCGAGGTGAAAATTCTTTACTTTTCCTTTTTAATTATTATCAGATTTATTAATCCAGAGTTTTTTTCTTCCTTTCTATTTTCAGGTCTTCTTCTTTCTTTTTTTTCTTAATTAAGGCTACAACCGGTCAAATTCTCTTCCATCAAATAATACTGCACTGCTGTCAAAACGTCCAATTTGCAAGTTGTTTTCAAGGGGTAGATTAAACTTTTATTGATTAATTAAACTTGAAATTTCAACAGATTTTAACTTAGCTGCTTCTCATGTTTCTTCTTCTCTTAACCACAATCCAATTCAACTCTTTAATCTATCAATCTAAAATTCAAATTTATTTTTAATGGCAATTCATACCCGAAGCTATTTTCGGGACACTCCTCGATGTGTCAAGTGCGTTCTTTGACTCTAATTGACAAATCAATCTTTCTTTTTGTGGCTATGATCAATAAATATTTTTTTCTCTCCCTTCTTTCAATAGATTCAGTTATTATAAAAAAAAAAAAAAAAAAAAAAAAAAAAAAAAAAAAAAAACCTTTACCTATTCAGATCAATTGTGATCCAGAGGTGCGCTAGGGCGATTCGCAGCTAATGAGAGTTTAACGAGTGAGGATGCGCCAAACCACTGCACTCAAACTTAGACCTACAATTTATAGTGGGATCCGAACCACTCCTTTGATGACATTTCTGTCTGTAGCCTACAAAGGAAGGCTGTGAGCCTCATTTCCAGTACATATGATTCGAAAAAGGACAAGTGAAAAATTTCCCATACCCAGTTTCGAACCCATGATCGCTGTGTCGGTATTGCAATAATTAGGTACCGAAGTACTAAACCATTCCGCCACCGAGCCGTTATTATAAGCGAGTTTAAAAAAAATGTCACTAAAATGTCCAGCAACTAATCAGGAAGAAGTCATCAACAAAAGAATCCATGAAGTGGAATCAAGAATTCATGCAACAACTTCGCGGGAATAAAGAAGACAGCTTGAAATATAATTATGAAGACAAAGTCAACTTAATAACAAGGAGCTACAAAGAAATCGAATTCAGAGACAACTCCTCAACAAGCAGAGAAAAGGATTATTTTTTAATTTTAATTTTTGATGAGTTTAACTAATATTTTCTTTATTCCTTATTTTCTTTCTTTTCTTCCTTTTCTTTCTTTTTCCAATTTAGCCTATGACCGAAAATTTAAAAACTGGAACTGCTAAAAAATGATAATTGTACTTTGATTTAATTATTTTACATAATGACGTATTTATAATGACAACAGATCAAGCCACAGCATGTGCCCTTAGATGGAAGCCAAAACAATACAAATTCAATCAGAATCAGAAAAAAACATCAGATTTTTAAGATTTCAGAAGATTCAAGTCTATTTAGAGCCAAGAAAGTTGAACTTGCAAGATAAAAATTTATCAACTACTATCAACGATTAAACAAGATTAATTCGCAAAAGTTTCTAGTCAGATTAATTAATCCAGGTTTTTGTTTCTTTTTCTTTTCTTCCTTTCTTCCTTTTTTTTCTTTCTTTAGGTGATTTTAATTTAAGATTATGACGATAGAGGAAATGCGTGCTTGAATAGTTTTGAGTAAGAACGATATCAAACACGTGTGAACTTCAAGAAAAAGTCATAAGATACAGATAATCAGACCAGTAAAGTCGAAAGTTGATGTAAATCCGGCAAGTCATGGAGATGATTACATTCATCGTTTCTATCATCGACAGCATACAGCTAGTGCAAGTAACACGACAATTAAGAAGAATGTCCAAAAAAATCAAGAACAAGATAAGAATAAGACAAGAAGAAGAAGGAAATTGCATAAAAAACTTCAGTGCTGCAAAGGAAAAAAGAAATAGAGAAGACAACTTATGAGATGAGGATGGAGACAAGTTGTTACAAAGAGAACGGAGTTATCGAAACTGCTCAACAGGCAAAGAATATTTTTTTTTTAATTTTTGATAAGATTAATTAATGTTTTCTTTATTTCTTTATTTTCTTCCTTTCTTTCTTTTTTCATGTCTTTTTTTCTTTTCTTCCTTTTCTTTCTTTTTCTAATTTAGGCTACGACCGAAAATTTAAGAAAATAATGTTGATTTTGTTTTGTGGAAAATATTTGACTTCAAATTAAAGAATTATCACGACATGGTAGCAAATCATCCAGTGTAAAAGAAAATTTCAGCATACAATAACAAGTGTCTCTATAAGTCCTCTCTCGGTTCGGTCTGAAAATGAAGAATGCATAAATGCTAATGTCAATTTAATTAAAGCAACAAAAATCCAACAACTGTGTGTGAGAATACATATAAACAACAAGGTAACTGAAGGTAAATCTAGCCTAAACTATGTAAGCCTAAACTATGCTTTAATTTAGGGAAAATATTTGGTGAATCAACAAATTGCATGGAGAGTAGCTGTGTGAATGTATGGTCTCCAAAGTGTAATGCCTCATCTTGAAAAAACCGCCGAAACGACAAAAGAAGCTCAATAAAATGGAAAAAAAAAAATTAAGAAAAAGCACTAGAAAATTGTTCAATAAAGGAATAAATCGCAGAGGAAGAAATCGGATCTAAAAAAGCTGACTGAGATTTTACCTACCCACAAATTTCCTCGAATAAACATGAAGGCACTGCGATTCAATTTGAGAAGACAGGAGGTAGGGTTCATTTTCTGGAAAAATGATTAATTAAATAATGTTGAAGTCTTAGGAATTAATGGAACATTTTCTCGGGGATAATCAAGTCAAAGAAGAAGATCAAAACGATAGCAAGTAACTACAAAGGAAGTGAATTCAGCGACAACTAATCAACAAGCAGAGAAGATAATTATTTTTTTTCTAATTTTAAATGTTCAATCAGATCAATTAATGTTTTCCTCATTTTCGTTCTTTCTTTTTTTGTTTGTTTTTTTTTCTTCCTTTTCTTAGAAACTTTAGCCTACGAACGGAAATTTGGGAATCGGATTCGCTGAACTCTACCAAAACTGTCAAGAGTCAATGGAACAGCTTCACGTTGATAATAAAGACAGCTTAGAAGACGATCTTAATGCCAAGCAGTCGATGATGAAGATAGCAAATTAATAATAAGTTGCTTCAAAGAGATTGGATTTGACGACATTTCTTCAACAGACAGAGAAGAAAATTCTTTTCTCTTTTTTTTTTCATTTTTATTAGATTAATTAATCCATTTTTTTTCGTTATTTGCTTTCTTTTTCTTTCTTTTTTTCAGGTATTTTCTTTTTTTCTTTTTTCTTTATTCTTTTTCTCTGAAATTTAGGCGTTCTTAGTCACGTCGAAAATTAAAATAAGTCCAGCGAGATGTAGAAATGAATCAATTACAGCCAGTTTCTATCTTAAAGCAAACAGCTGGTGCAAGTAACACACAGATCTAGAAGTTGGTTCATAGAAATAAATAAACAGATAAGACAAACTCAAATGGGAAGATTAAGAGGTATGTGAAAATAATATTCAGCGTTTACTTGATGATGTAATAAGACATTAGACAATCATTCCCCAATTCTCGTAAGTTCTAAATCTCTGTGCGTTCATTTAAGAATTTTCTAACTTTACAGAAGCTGTTGAAGCCATTGAACATCATTTATTATTTGCCACTCATCGTCAGTAGATGAAATTAATTGTCATCACTTATTGTGCTTATTTAACTTAACGAAACTTATCAAATGACTGCTCAACACGATATTTTTGCAAGAATCAAATCAAGTTCGTCTACCAATTAATTCACCACTAGTAAAATATGGTTGTGCAAATAAAACTGCAAAGCTAAAAGAATCTTCCAAGGACCTTCATAGAAATTGAAGAATGGATAACAATTTGAAAGGATCGTGAAACATTTCTGGAAGCAGAATTCCATTGGAGCAAGTAATCAAGCTCACAGTAAGTAATTGCTACTTTAATTCTCCATGAAAATGCTTCATCACTGTAATCCTTTCGTAATCTTGAGAATACTCCACCTCACTTTTATATTTCCTTCTTTTAACACGAAAAGTAGAATAAGACTTGCCTTAAATTGTCTCTGCTGAAAAATCTGATTTGAATTAATTTCTTCTCAGACTTTTTCTCCTTGATAACCGGTCTTTTCAATTTAATTTTTTCCAGTCCAGCGCCAATTTCAAGCTTTTTTTCGGTACAGGCATTTTCACATCGACTGACTTAACAATCATTAAGGAAGATGAATTACCAGCTTCAAATTCTGCATCGCCATTTCTAGTAGGAATCGTATTTCAACGCAGGATTTACGCCAACAAAAAGTGAGTAAAATTGATATTTAAACTTAAAATAATTTTTTTTCTTGCATTTTTAGGATATTTACAATATTTAAAATAGGAATCGCTCCACCGTCCTGCCCAAAATATTTTTCGGCACTTGGAAAACTTACATTTTGGAGAAAAAATGCAAAAAAAAAGTTTCTGATTTTAATTGGGTGACAAAAGCAACACGAACTAATTAGATGGAGCCATAATGTGAAGTTCATGAAGAAGAGGATGCATATAATCCAATTTTATGACTTGAACAAAATAAGCAGCTGGAAGTAAGCTATAGATTGAGTCTTATTTGCCCAAATTTTAACAAAGAGCCATCACATAGCAATTAAACCAATAACTACAAGCTTGGAAGTTTTCGAAACAGGAATTCTCACACATTAACTGACAAGACAGTCAGTAAGCAAGACGAATCACCAGCTTCAAATTCTGCATCGCCATTTCTAGTAGGAATCGTATTTCAACACAGGATTTACGCCAACAAAAAGTGAGTAAAATTGATATTTAAACTTAAAATAATTTTTTTTCTTCCACTTTTAGGATATTTACAATATCTAAAATAGGAATCGCCCCACCGTCCTGCCCAAAATTTTTTTCGGCACTTGGAAAACTTAAATTTTGGAGAAAAATGCAAAAAAAAATTTCTGATTTTAATTGGGTGACAAAAGCAACACGAACCAATTAGATGGAGCCATAATGTGAAGTTCATGAAGAAGAGGATGCATATAGTCCAATTTTATGACTTTAACAAAATAAGCAGCTGGAAGTAAGCTATAGATTGAGTCTTATTTGCCCAAATTTTAACAAAGATCCATCACACAGCAATTAAACCAATAACTACAAGCTTGGAAGTTTTCGAAACAGGAATTCTCACACATTAACTGACAAGACAGTCAGTAAGCAAGACGAATCACCAGCTTCAAATTCTGCATCGCCATTTCTAGTAGGAATCGTATTTCAACGCAGGATTTACGCCAACAAAAAGTGAGTAAAATTGATATTTAAACTTAAAATAATTTTTTTTCTTCCACTTTTAGGATATTTACAATATCTAAAATAGGAATCGCCCCACCGTCCTGCCCAAAATTTTTTTCGGCACTTGGAAAACTTACATTTTGCAGAAAAATGCAAAAAAAAGTTTCTGATTTTAATTGGGTGACAAAAGCAACACGAACTAATTAGATGGAGCCATAATGTGAAGTTCATGAAGAAGAGGATGCATATAGTCCAATTTTATGACTTTAACAAAATAAGCAGCTGGAAGTAAGCTATAGATTGAGTCTTATTTGCCCAAATTTTAACAAAGAGCCATCACATAGCAATTAAACCAATAACTACAAGCTTGGAAGTTTTCGAAACAGGAATTCTCACACATTAACTGACAAGACAGTCAGTAAGCAAGACGAATCACCAGCTTCAAATTCTGCATCGCCATTTCTATTAGGAATCGTATTTCAACACAGGATTTGCGCCAACAAAAAGTGAGTAAAATTGATATTTAAACTTAAAATAATTTTTTTTCTTCCATTTTTAGGATATTTACAATATTTAAAATAGGAATCGCTCCACCGTCCTGCCCAAAATTTTTTTCGGCACTTGGAAAACTTACATTTTGGAGAAAAAATGCAAAAAAAAAGTTTCTGATTTTAATTGGGTGACAAAAGCAACACGAACTAATTAGATGGAGCCATAATGTGAAGTTCATTAAGAAATGCATCCTCTTCCAATCCAAGTTCATGACTTGAACAAAATAAGCAGCTGGATTGAGTCATATTTGCCCAAATCTTAACAAAAATCCATCACATATCATACATTAAAAAAGATCAGAATGAATATTTGCAAGAATCTAAGATCAAGAAAAAGAAAACAGTCAACGTTAAGTATAAAGTTAAGATGAAGAACTTAGTAAGACTTAAAACTGAAGAACATGATAAGCATGTCTTATTCGATTTGTTTAAAGTAAAAAAAGGAGAAGAATAACATCAATTTGTATGTTCGTCGAATTTTTATTATGGACAATTGTGAAGATCTCATTCCTGATTATTAGAACTTTATCAAGGATATTATTGATTTCAAAGATTTACCATTAAACATCGTTGAACGCTACAACGAAACAACGTTTTGAAAGTTATTCGTAAATTAATATTTTTCATTGTTACATGTCCTATATGGATGATTTTTAAATGTTTTATGTAATAAATACTTAATTTAAATTTTGAATCCAAATATTGAATATTTTTTGTTTATCAATTGAACAAGCAATGAATCATTATGTGATATGACTGATTAAATTGGACCATTACTTTCATTCGTGTTTTGTGCAATTCCAAATTGTATCATTGTTCGAAAATTTATCTCGTTTAATGTTCCGAAAAATTAAACGGCAGTGGAAACAGCTTGAAAGTAGATCAAAAATGAGAAAAATGGTGAAATTTTTTTATGTAATTTCTATTTTAAAGGCAAAGCTGAGGAGTCGTACCTTAGTTCTCTTTTTTATTTGATTTCAAATTACACTATTGTCCGCAATTTGTTTGTTTGTTCGTCTTTCATCCTATCTCCATATTCAATTTGAAATTTTTGTGCGGTTTTTGGCTTATAATATGTGTGCTGTATCTAGCTAAGGTTTGACAAAAAAAAAATTAGAATGATTCGTGGACTGAAAAGTTGAAATTAAATCTCCTTTACTAAATACTGAGGATGAACAATAAAAGAACAGTGATGTCTGAAAAACGTGTTCTTATTATATCCTTAACAAATGAGCTTTAATGTTTAATGCATACATCCTTTTATAAATTAGCAGATAATAAAAATTAAATTAAAATTTTGAAATCAACTTTCTCTAAGGCTATAGATCTGTAACTCTATATTCCATAGTTTTCAGCCCTTTATGTCCTTCCATCAGATTCAGCATGTGAGAACTTTTGACTTTAAATTAATCATGTTTTAAAGACATTGAATCATTTTTAAATGAAAATCGCGACCTTATTGCTTTATGCTTTATGAAATGATGATAATGGATCATCAATCTGATTATAAGCTTCTTTTGAGTACACTTTAAGCTCATGATTGATTTGATTCGTTAATGTCAAGATTTAACTCTTTAAAATCAAACAAACGATTTAAATTTAATTACAGAGTTTGAAAAATTCATAAGCTGAATTCAACTTTTTACAAATTTTTCCCGTAAAAAGTTCTGAAATTCATAAATGACACACACGAAATTTTCTTCAATTCCTTAAATTTCTAAATCAACAAAACCACAAAAAAAACATGTCGAAGCAACATTTGAAAAAAAATCTTCTTTTTTTGAATTCATCAGATTCAAAGCATTAAAAAATTATTTCGAATGAAGAAAATTTCGGAATGAAGAAGGAAGAAGACATGGAATGATGAAATACATTTGATGATCACAGGACAAAGAAACAACACAGGATTAAAGAATTAGATGACGATGACGATGAGATTATGAACGAAAAAAAGTGAACTTAAATAAAGAGGAAGAAGAAGAAGGTGTTATTTTAGAAAAAGTCACAATCATGTAAAAGATAGTGAAAAAATTAAAAGAAGTGCCTGTTCGGATAGTTTGAGTATTAGCGGTGTTAAAAAGTGTGAGCTTCTAGAAACCATTTTGTATTCGTACAATATAGCTTGGCAGTATTCTCACTTCGTGTAATTTATCTTTATTTAAATATGAAACTGCTGCTGGTGTAAATCCATTTCACAAATATCAGCATTACTAAAAACAACATGATTGGAATTAAAGTACGGACGAAGTCAACAGTTTCAAAGTATCATGAAGCAAATGGAAGTAAATAAAATCAAGATAATAGTAAGTCATACTTACTTACATTCTCACTTCAAAGACTATAGAACCGTCAAAGTTATGCATTCTTATAATGGATCCTATATAGAGAGAAATAAGAGTCGACTAGGTTCCTTATTCTCTCTGTTGCAGCTACCTTGTGATATTTTGCATTTTCATTGCTGACCCAAAGCCCGATCCTATTCTTTTCTTATTCCATTCTGTAGTTATAGATCTGTTATTTCTTCCAACAATAATTGTGAAAAATCATTCCATTTCGTTCTAGTTTGGCTCTCCTAAAGACTCTCTCAAGCGCAATGTTAAACAGCTTATTTGTCAATTCATCGTCTTGTGTTAGTCCGACTCACACTCAAGTATTCCTAACAGAGTTGTCAGATAGGTACTTTTGGAAAGGTGCCTCGCTATTGCATGGTAGCTTTAGACTTTATCTAGGCAACACCCAGGGCAACACCAATGTATAGTCATGCCTAAAATAATGCGAATTCCTGAACTGCCTTCGAATTTCACAACAAGCTTTATATTAGCTGATTAAAACGATACAGATCTCCTAATTGATGCATCATGGAAAAATTTAAAGACTATTAAAAACCTTTTGCTAATAGTTGTGCATTAAATTTTAATTGACTTGAAAATTCATCTTAATTTAATCACAAATTAAATTTTCAATATTCTCTCAATCGACATATGTAGTCTTTTTAGAACATTGAATTGCTTTAAAAATCATATCGACAACATAATCTTAAAATAAATTCTGATATTTCCTTTGATTCCAATCTGACAATCTTAAAATCTTGCATCCGTCAAATTATGACTTATCTTGTCTCCACAAATGCTGCAAACTGTTGTTGTAATAACTTAAAATAATTTAAAATATGTATATGCATGTAATAAATTCTTTTTCTTCTTCTTCTTCTTCAGTGGTTCCAGTAACACGACTACGACCAGATATTGAAGCTTAGAAAAATGAATCAATTGATTTTAAATAAAGTTTAAGACGAAGAATCGCTGAAACAGAAAATAGTGACGATTCTGAAATTATGTGACAAAGCAATAAAGGAATCATCACAGCATGAGAGCAAAGCATTCATGCAACAGGAATCTGAGAAGAACAACATGAAAAAGATATGCAAAAGTCAAATTTTTTCACTGCCTAATCATTCAGTTCGCAAGAAAACAATGTTAAAATATGCAAGTTCCTCGTATGGTGCAAGATATACAGTCAATACAGTCATCTTTTGATCCACTTAGTCTCCAACTGCTGCTGAGCAACCTCAATTTCAAAAAGACAGTTGGGACATTTTCTTAACTGCTTCTCACGCGTATTCTCACTTTTTTCAGGAATAAGAGGATAAAGAGAGATAAGGATGAAGACATCTTAATGCCAATCAGTTGACGATCAAGATAGCAAACCAATGCAAAAAATAGCTTCAATTAGATTGGATTCAGCGACATTTCTTCATAGACCGAGGA
This sequence comes from Chironomus riparius, assembly GCA_917627325.4. Classification (NCBI taxonomy): domain Eukaryota; kingdom Metazoa; phylum Arthropoda; class Insecta; order Diptera; family Chironomidae; genus Chironomus; species Chironomus riparius. The sequence goes on along the minus strand of OU895879.1, from coordinate 22,255,495 downwards.
GAAAATTCTTTACTTTTCCTTTTTAATTATTATCAGATTTATTAATCCAGAGTTTTTTTCTTCCTTTCTATTTTCAGGTCTTCTTCTTTCTTTTTTTTCTTAATTAAGGCTACAACCGGTCAAATTCTCTTCCATCAAATAATACTGCACTGCTGTCAAAACGTCCAATTTGCAAGTTGTTTTCAAGGGGTAGATTAAACTTTTATTGATTAATTAAACTTGAAATTTCAACAGATTTTAACTTAGCTGCTTCTCATGTTTCTTCTTCTCTTAACCACAATCCAATTCAACTCTTTAATCTATCAATCTAAAATTCAAATTTATTTTTAATGGCAATTCATACCCGAAGCTATTTTCGGGACACTCCTCGATGTGTCAAGTGCGTTCTTTGACTCTAATTGACAAATCAATCTTTCTTTTTGTGGCTATGATCAATAAATATTTTTTCTCTCCCTTCTTTCAATAGATTCAGTTATTATAAGCGAGTTTAAAAAAAATGTCACTAAAATGTCCAGCAACTAATCAGGAAGAAGTCATCAACAAAAGAATCCATGAAGTGGAATCAAGAATTCATGCAACAACTTCGCGGGAATAAAGAAGACAGCTTGAAATATAATTATGAAGACAAAGTCAACTTAATAACAAGGAGCTACAAAGAAATCGAATTCAGAGACAACTCCTCAACAAGCAGAGAAAAGGATTATTTTTTTAATTTTAATTTTTGATGAGTTTAACTAATATTTTCTTTATTCCTTATTTTCTTTCTTTTCTTCCTTTTCTTTCTTTTTCCAATTTAGCCTATGACCGAAAATTTAAAAACTGGAACTGCTAAAAAATGATAATTGTACTTTGATTTAATTATTTTACATAATGACGTATTTATAATGACAACAGATCAAGCCCCAGCATGTGCCCTTAGATGGAAGCCAAAACAATACAAATTCAATCAGAATCAGAAAAAAACATCAGATTTTTAAGATTTCAGAAGATTCAAGTCTATTTAGAGCCAAGAAAGTTGAACTTGCAAGATAAAAATTTATCAACTACTATCAACGATTAAACAAGATTAATTCGCAAAAGTTTCTAGTCAGATTAATTAATCTAGGTTTTTGTTTCTTTTTCTTTTCTTCCTTTCTTCCTTTTTTTTCTTTCTTTAGGTGATTTTAATTTAAGATTATGACGATAGAGGAAATGCGTGCTTGAATAGTTTTGAGTAAGAACGATATCAAACACGTGTGAACTTCAAGAAAAAGTCATAAGATACAGATAATCAGACCAGTAAAGTCGAAAGTTGATGTAAATCCGGCAAGTCATGGAGATGATTACATTCATCGTTTCTATCATCGACAGCATACAGCTAGTGCAAGTAACACGACAGTTAAGAAGAATGTCCAAAAAAATCAAGAACAAGATAAGAATAAGACAAGAAGAAGAAGGAAATTGCATAAAAAACTTCAGTGCTGCAAAGGAAAAAAGAAATAGAGAAGACAACTTATGAGATGAGGATGGAGACAAGTTGTTACAAAGAGAACGGAGTTATCGAAACTGCTCAACAGGCAAAGAATATTTTTTTTTTTTAATTTTTGATAAGATTAATTAATGTTTTCTTTATTTCTTTATTTTCTTCCTTTCTTTCTTTTTTCATGTCTTTTTTTCTTTTCTTCCTTTTCTTTCTTTTTCTAATTTAGGCTACGACCGAAAATTTAAGAAAATAATGTTGATTTTGTTTTGTGGAAAATATTTGACTTCAAATTAAAGAATTATCACGACATGGTTGCAAATCATCCAGTGTAAAAGAAAATTTCAGCATACAATAACAAGTGTCTCTATAAGTCCTCTCTCGGTTCGGTCTGAAAATGAAGAATGCATAAATGCTAATGTCAATTTAATTAAAGCAACAAAAATCCAACAACTGTGTGTGAGAATACATATAAACAACAAGGTAACTGAAGGTAAATCTAGCCTAAACTATGTAAGCTTAAACTATGCTTTAATTTAGGGAAAATATTTGGTGAATCAACAAATTGCATGGAGAGTAGCTGTGTGAATGTATGGTCTCCAAAGTGTAATGCCTCATCTTGAAAAAACCGCCGAAACGACAAAAGAAGCTCAATAAAATGGAAAAAAAAAATTAAGAAAAAGCACTAGAAAATTGTTCAATAAAGGAATAAATCGCAGAGGAAGAAATCGGATCTAAAAAAGCTGACTGAGATTTTACCTACCCACAAATTTCCTCGAATAAACATGAAGGCACTGCGATTCAATTTGAGAAGACAGGAGGTAGGGTTCATTTTCTGGAAAAATGATTAATTAAATAATGTTGAAGTCTTAGGAATTAATGGAACATTTTCTCGGGGATAATCAAGTCAAAGAAGAAGATCAAAACGATAGCAAGTAACTACAAAGGAAGTGAATTCAGCGACAACTAATCAACAAGCAGAGAAGATAATTATTTTTTTTCTAATTTTAAATGTTCAATCAGATCAATTAATGTTTTCCTCATTTTCGTTCTTTCTTTTTTTGTTTGTTTTTTTTTCTTCCTTTTCTTAGAAACTTTAGCCTACGAACGGAAATTTGGGAATCGGATTCGCTGAACTCTACCAAAACTGTCAAGAGTCAATGGAACAGCTTCACGTTGATAATAAAGACAGCTTAGAAGACGATCTTAATGCCAAGCAGTCGATGATGAAGATAGCAAATTAATAATAAGTTGCTTCAAAGAGATTGGATTTGACGACATTTCTTCAACAGACAGAGAAGAAAATTCTTTTCTCTTTTTTTTTTCATTTTTATTAGATTAATTAATCCATTTTTTTTCGTTATTTGCTTTCTTTTTCTTTCTTTTTTTCAGGTATTTTCTTTTTTTCTTTTTTCTTTATTCTTTTTCTCTGAAATTTAGGCGTTCTTAGTCACGTCGAAAATTAAAATAAGTCCAGCGAGATGTAGAAATGAATCAATTACAGCCAGTTTCTATCTTAAAGCAAACAGCTGGTGCAAGTAACACACAGATCTAGAAGTTGGTTCATAGAAATAAATAAACAGATAAGACAAACTCAAATGGGAAGATTAAGAGGTATGTGAAAATAATATTCAGCGTTTACTTGATGATGTAATAAGACATTAGACAATCATTCCCCAATTCTCGTAAGTTCTAAATCTCTGTGCGTTCATTTAAGAATTTTCTAACTTTACAGAAGCTGTTGAAGCCATTGAACATCATTTATTATTTGCCACTCATCGTCAGTAGATGAAATTAATTGTCATCACTTATTGTGCTTATTTAACTTAACGAAACTTATCAAATGACTGCTCAACACGATATTTTTGCAAGAATCAAATCAAGTTCGTCTACCAATTAATTCACCACTAGTAAAATATGGTTGTGCAAATAAAACTGCAAAGCTAAAAGAATCTTCCAAGGACCTTCATAGAAATTGAAGAATGGATAACAATTTGAAAGGATCGTGAAACATTTCTGGAAGCAGAATTCCATTGGAGCAAGTAATCAAGCTCACAGTAAGTAATTGCTACTTTAATTCTCCATGAAAATGCTTCATCACTGTAATCCTTCCGTAATCTTGAGAATACTCCACCTCACTTTTATATTTCCTTCTTTTAACACGAAAAGTAGAATAAGACTTGCCTTAAATTGTCTCTGCTGAAAAATCTGATTTGAATTAATTTCTTCTCAGACTTTTTCTCCTTGATAACCGGTCTTTTCAATTTAATTTTTTCCAGTCCAGCGCCAATTTCAAGCTTTTTTTCGGTACAGGCATTTTCACATCGACTGACTTAACAATCATTAAGGAAGATGAATTACCAGCTTCAAGCTGCATCGCCATTTCTAGTAGGAATCGTATTTCAACACAGGATTTGCGCCAACAAAAAGTGAGTAAAATTGATATTTTAAACTTAAAATAATTTTTTTTCTTCCACTTTTAGGATATTTACAATATCTAAAATAGGAATCGCCCCACCGTCCTGCCCAAAATTTTTTTCGGCACTTGGAAAACTTACATTTTGCAGAAAAATGCAAAAAAAGTTTCTGATTTTAATTGGGTGACAAAAGCAACACGAACCAATTAGATGGAGCCATAATGTGAAGTTCATGAAGAAGAGGATGCATATAGTCCAATTTTATGACTTTAACGAAATAAGCAGCTGGAAGTAAGCTATAGATTGAGTCTTATTTGCCCAAATTTTAACAAAGATCCATCACATAGCAATTAAACCAATAACTACAAGCTTGGAAGTTTTCGAAACAGGAATTCTCACACATTAACTGACAAGACAGTCAGTAAGCAAGACGAATCACCAGCTTCAAATTCTGCATCGCCATTTCTAGTAGGAATCGTATTTCAACGCAGGATTTACGCCAACAAAAAGTGAGTAATATTGATATTTAAACTTAAAATAATTTTTTTTCTTCCTTTTGTATGATATTTACAATATCTAAAATAAGAATCGCCTCACCGTCCTGCCCAAAATTTTTTTCGGCACTTGGAAAACTTACATTTTGGAGAAAAAATGCAAAAAAAAGTTTCTGATTCTAATTGGGTGACAAAAGCAACACGAATCAATTAGATGGAGACAAATGTGAAGTTCATGAAGAAGAGGATGCATATAATCCAATTTTATGACTTGAACAAAATAAGCAGCTGGAAGTAAGCTATAGATTGAGTCTTATTTGCCCAAATTTTAACAAAGATCCATCACATAGCAATTAAACCAATAACTACAAGCTTGGAAGTTTTCGAAACAGGAATTCTCACACATTAACTGACAAGACAGTCAGTAAGCAAGACGAATCACCAGCTTCAAATTCTGCATCGCCATTTCTAGTAGGAATCGTATTTCAACGCAGGATTTACGCCAACAAAAAGTGAGTAAAATTGATATTTAAACTTAAAATAATTTTTTTTCTTCCACTTTTAGGATATTTACAATATTTAAAATAGGAATCGCTCCACCGTCCTGCCCAAAATATTTTTCGGCACTTGGAAAACTTACATTTTGGAGAAAAAATGCAAAAAAAAGTTTCTGATTTTAATTGGGTGACAAAAGCAACACGAACTAATTAGATGGAGCCATAATGTGAAGTTCATGAAGAAGAGGATGCATATAATCCAATTTTATGACTTGAACAAAATAAGCAGCTGGAAGTAAGCTATAGATTGAGTCTTATTTGCCCAAATTTTAACAAAGAGCCATCACATAGCAATTAAACCAATAACTACAAGCTTGGAAGTTTTCGAAACAGGAATTCTCACACATTAACTGACAAGACAGTCAGTAAGCAAGACGAATCACCAGCTTCAAATTCTGCATCGCCATTTCTAGTAGGAATCGTATTTCAACACAGGATTTGCGCCAACAAAAAGTGAGTAAAATTGATATTTAAACTTAAAATAATTTTTTTTCTTCCACTTTTAGGATATTTACAATATCTAAAATAGGAATCGCCCCACCGTCCTGCCCAAAATTTTTTTCGGCACTTGGAAAACTTACATTTTGCAGAAAAATGCAAAAAAAAGTTTCTGATTTTAATTGGGTGACAAAAGCAACACGAACCAATTAGATGGAGCCATAATGTGAAGTTCATGAAGAAGAGGATGCATATAATCCAATTTTATGACTTGAACAAAATAAGCAGCTGGAAGTAAGCTATAGATTGAGTCTTATTTGCCCAAATTTTAACAAAGATCCATCACATAGCAATTAAACCAATAACTACAAGCTTGGAAGTTTTCGAAACAGGAATTCTCACACATTAACTGACAAGACAGTCAGTAAGCAAGACGAATCACCAGCTTCAAATTCTGCATCGCCATTTCTAGTAGGAATCGTATTTCAACGCAGGATTTACGCCAACAAAAAGTGAGTAAAATTGATATTTTAAACTTAAAATAATTTTTTTTCTTCCACTTTTAGGATATTTACAATATCTAAAATAGGAATCGCCCCACCGTCCTGCCCAAAATTTTTTTCGGCACTTGGAAAACTTACATTTTGCAGAAAAATGCAAAAAAAAGTTTCTGATTTTAATTGGGTGACAAAAGCAACACGAACCAATTAGATGGAGCCATAATGTAAAGTTCATGAAGAAGAGGATGCATATAATCCAATTTTATGACTTGAACAAAATAAGCAGCTGGAAGTAAGCTATAGATTGAGTCTTATTTGCCCAAATTTTAACAAAGAGCCATCACATAGCAATTAAACCAATAACTACAAGCTTGGAAGTTTTCGAAACAGGAATTCTCACACATTAACTGACAAGACAGTCAGTAAGCAAGACGAATCACCAGCTTCCAATTCTGCATCGCCATTTCTAGTAGGAATCGTATTTCAACACAGGATTTGCGCCAACAAAAAGTGAGTAAAATTGATATTTTAAACTTAAAATAATTTTTTTTCTTCCACTTTTAGGATATTTACAATATCTAAAATAGGAATCGCCCCACCGTCCTGCCCAAAATTTTTTTCGGCACTTGGAAAACTTACATTTTGCAGAAAAATGCAAAAAAAAGTTTCTGATTTTAATTGGGTGACAAAAGCAACACGAACCAATTAGATGGAGCCATAATGTGAAGTTCATGAAGAAGAGGATGCATATAGTCCAATTTTATGACTTTAACGAAATAAGCAGCTGGAAGTAAGCTATAGATTGAGTCTTATTTGCCCAAATTTTAACAAAGAGCCATCACATAGCAATTAAACCAATAACTACAAGCTTGGAAGTTTTCGAAACAGGAATTCTCACACATTAACTGACAAGACAGTCAGTAAGCAAGACGAATCACCAGCTTCAAATTCTGCATCGCCATTTCTAGTAGGAATCGTATTTCAACGCAGGATTTACGCCAACAAAAAGTGAGTAAAATTGATATTTAAACTTAAAATAATTTTTTTTCTTCCTTTTGTATGATATTTACAATATCTAAAATAAGAATCGCCTCACCGTCCTGCCCAAAATTTTTTTCGGCACTTGGAAAACTTACATTTTGCAGAAAAATGCAAAAAAAAGTTTCTGATTTTAATTGGGTGACAAAAGCAACACGAACCAATTAGATGGAGCCATAATGTGAAGTTCATGAAGAAGAGGATGCATATAGTCCAATTTTATGACTTTAACGAAATAAGCAGCTGGAAGTAAGCTATAGATTGAGTCTTATTTGCCCAAATTTTAACAAAGAGCCATCACATAGCAATTAAACCAATAACTACAAGCTTGGAAGTTTTCGAAACAGGAATTCTCACACATTAACTGACAAGACAGTCAGTAAGCAAGACGAATCACCAGCTTCAAATTCTGCATCGCCATTTCTAGTAGGAATCGTATTTCAACGCAGGATTTACGCCAACAAAAAGTGAGTAATATTGATATTTAAACTTAAAATAATTTTTTTTCTTCCTTTTGTATGATATTTACAATATCTAAAATAAGAATCGCCTCACCGTCCTGCCCAAAATTTTTTTCGGCACTTGGAAAACTTACATTTTGGAGAAAAATGCAAAAAAAAATTTCTGATTTTAATTGGGTGACAAAAGCAACACGAACCAATTAGATGGAGCCATAATGTGAAGTTCATGAAGAAGAGGATGCATATAATCCAATTTTATGACTTGAACAAAATAAGCAGCTGGAAGTAAGCTATAGATTGAGTCTTATTTGCCCAAATTTTAACAAAGAGCCATCACATAGCAATTAAACCAATAACTACAAGCTTGGAAGTTTTCGAAACAGGAATTCTCACACATTAACTGACAAGACAGTCAGTAAGCAAGACGAATCACCAGCTTCAAATTCTGCATCGCCATTTCTAGTAGGAATCGTATTTCAACACAGGATTTGCGCCAACAAAAAGTGAGTAAAATTGATATTTAAACTTAAAATAATTTTTTTCTTCCATTTTTAGGATATTTACAATATTTAAAATAGGAATCGCTCCACCGTCCTGCCCAAAATTTTTTTCGGCACTTGGAAAACTTACATTTTGGAGAAAAAATGCAAAAAAAAAGTTTCTGATTTTAATTGGGTGACAAAAGCAACACGAACTAATTAGATGGAGCCATAATGTGAAGTTCATGAAGAAGAGGATGCATATAATCCAATTTTATGACTTGAACAAAATAAGCAGCTGGAAGTAAGCTATAGATTGAGTCTTATTTGCCCAAATTTTAACAAAGAGCCATCACATAGCAATTAAACCAATAACTACAAGCTTGGAAGTTTTCGAAACAGGAATTCTCACACATTAACTGACAAGACAGTCAGTAAGCAAGACGAATCACCAGCTTCAAATTCTGCATCGCCATTTCTAGTAGGAATCGTATTTCAACACAGGATTTGCGCCAACAAAAAGTGAGTAAAATTGATATTTAAACTTAAAATAATTTTTTTTCTTCCATTTTTAGGATATTTACAATATCTAAAATAGGAATCGCCCCACCGTCCTGCCCAAAATTTTTTTCGGCACTTGGAAAACTTAAATTTTGGAGAAAAATACAAAAAAAAATTTCTGATTTTAATTGGGTGACAAAAGCAACACGAACCAATTAGATGGAGCCATAATGTGAAGTTCATGAAGAAGAGGATGCATATAATCCAATTTTATGACTTGAACAAAATAAGCAGCTGGAAGTAAGCTATAGATTGAGTCTTATTTGCCCAAATTTTAACAAAGAGCCATCACATAGCAATTAAACCAATAACTACAAGCTTGGAAGTTTTCGAAACAGGAATTCTCACACATTAACTGACAAGACAGTCAGTAAGCAAGACGAATCACCAGCTTCAAATTCTGCATCGCCATTTCTATTAGGAATCGTATTTCAACACAAGATTTGCGCCAACAAAAAGTGAGTAAAATTGATATTTAAACTTAAAATAATTTTTTTTCTTCCACTTTTAGGATATTTACAATATCTAAAATAGGAATCGCCCCACCGTCCTGCCCAAAATTTTTTTCGGCACTTGGAAAACTTACATTTTGGAGAAAAAATGCAAAAAAAAGTTTCTGATTTTAATTGGGTGACAAAAGCAACACGAACTAATTAGATGGAGCCATAATGTGAAGCTCATGAAGAAGAGGATGCATATAATCCAATTTTATGACTTGAACAAAATAAGCAGCTGGAAGTAAGCTATAGATTGAGTCTTATTTGCCCAAATTTTAACAAAGAGCCATCACATAGCAATTAAACCAATAACTACAAGCTTGGAAGTTTTCGAAACAGGAATTCTCACACATTAACTGACAAGACAGTCAGTAAGCAAGACGAATCACCAGCTTCCAATTCTGCATCGCCATTTCTAGTAGGAATCGTTTTTCAACACAGGATTTGCGCCAACAAAAAGTGAGTAAAATTGATATTTAAACTTAAAATAATTTTTTTTCTTCCACTTTTAGGATATTTACAATATCTAAAATAGGAATCGCCCCACCGTCCTGCCCAAAATTTTTTTCGGCACTTGGAAAACTTAAATTTTGGAGAAAAACGCAAAAAAAAGTTTCTGATTTTAATTGGGTGACAAAAACAACACGAACTAATTAGATGGAGCCATAATGTGAAGCTCATGAAGAAGAGGATGCATATAATCCAATTTTATGACTTGAACAAAATAAGCAGCTGGAAGTAAGCTATAGATTGAGTCTTATTTGCCCAAATTTTAACCAAGAGCCATCACATAGCAATTAAACCAATAACTACAAGCTTGGAAGTTTTCGAAACAGAAATTCTCACACATTAACTGACAAGACAGTCAGTAAGCAAGACGAATCACCAGCTTCAAATTCTGCATCGCCATTTCTAGTAGGAATCGTATTTCAACGCAGGATTTACGCCAACAAAAAGTGAGTAAAATTGATATTTAAACTTAAAATAATTTTTTTTCTTGCATTTTTAGGATATTTACAATATTTAAAATAGGAATCGCTCCACCGTCCTGCCCAAAATATTTTTCGGCACTTGGAAAACTTACATTTTGGAGAAAAAATGCAAAAAAAAAGTTTCTGATTTTAATTGGGTGACAAAAGCAACACGAACTAATTAGATGGAGCCATAATGTGAAGTTCATGAAGAAGAGGATGCATATAATCCAATTTTATGACTTGAACAAAATAAGCAGCTGGAAGTAAGCTATAGATTGAGTCTTATTTGCCCAAATTTTAACAAAGAGCCATCACATAGCAATTAAACCAATAACTACAAGCTTGGAAGTTTTCGAAACAGGAATTCTCACACATTAACTGACAAGACAGTCAGTAAGCAAGACGAATCACCAGCTTCAAATTCTGCATCGCCATTTCTATTAGGAATCGTATTTCAACACAGGATTTGCGCCAACAAAAAGTGAGTAAAATTGATATTTAAACTTAAAATAATTTTTTTTCTTCCATTTTTAGGATATTTACAATATTTAAAATAGGAATCGCTCCACCGTCCTGCCCAAAATTTTTTTCGGCACTTGGAAAACTTACATTTTGGAGAAAAAATGCAAAAAAAAAGTTTCTGATTTTAATTGGGTGACAAAAGCAACACGAACTAATTAGATGGAGCCATAATGTGAAGTTCATTAAGAAATGCATCCTCTTCCAATCCAAGTTCATGACTTGAACAAAATAAGCAGCTGGATTGAGTCATATTTGCCCAAATCTTAACAAAAATCCATCACATATCATACATTAAAAAAGATCAGAATGAATATTTGCAAGAATCTAAGATCAAGAAAAAGAAAACAGTCAACGTTAAGTATAAAGTTAAGATGAAGAACTTAGTAAGACTTAAAACTGAAGAACATGATAAGCATGTCTTATTCGATTTGTTTAAAGTAAAAAAAGGAGAAGAATAACATCAATTTGTATGTTCGTCGAATTTTTATTATGGACAATTGTGAAGATCTCATTCCTGATTATTAGAACTTTATCAAGGATATTATTGATTTCAAAGATTTACCATTAAACATCGTTGAACGCTACAACGAAACAACGTTTTGAAAGTTATTCGTAAATTAATATTTTTCATTGTTACATGTCCTATATGGATGATTTTTAAATGTTTTATGTAATAAATACTTAATTTAAATTTTGAATCCAAATATTGAATATTTTTTGTTTATCAATTGAACAAGCAATGAATCATTATGTGATATGACTGATTAAATTGGACCATTACTTTCATTCGTGTTTTGTGCAATTCCAAATTGTATCATTGTTCGAAAATTTATCTCGTTTAATGTTCCGAAAAATTAAACGGCAGTGGAAACAGCTTGAAAGTAGATCAAAAATGAGAAAAATGGTGAAATTTTTTTATGTCATTTCTATTTTAAAGGCAAAGCTGAGGAGTCGTACCTTAGTTCTCTTTTTTATTTGATTTCAAATTACACTATTGTCCGCAATTTGTTTGTTTGTTCGTCTTTCATCCTATCTCCATATTCAATTTGAAATTTTTGTGCGGTTTTTGGCTTATAATATGTGTGCTGTATCTAGCTAAGGTTTGACAAAAAAAAAATTAGAATGATTCGTGGACTGAAAAGTTGAAATTAAATCTCCTTTACTAAATACTGAGGATGAACAATAAAAGAACAGTGATGTCTGAAAAACGTGTTCTTATTATATCCTTAACAAATGAGCTTTAATGTTTAATGCATACATCCTTTTATAAATTAGCAGATAATAAAAATTAAATTAAAATTTTGAAATCAACTTTCTCTAAGGCTATAGATCTGTAACTCTATATTCCATAGTTTTCAGCCCTTTATGTCCTTCCATCAGATTCAGCATGTGAGAACTTTTGACTTTAAATTAATCATGTTTTAAAGACATTGAATCATTTTTAAATGAAAATCGCGACCTTATTGCTTTATGCTTTATGAAATGATGATAATGGATCATCAATCTGATTATAAGCTTCTTTTGAGTACACTTTAAGCTCATGATTGATTTGATTCGTTAATGTCAAGATTTAACTCTTTAAAATCAAACAAACGATTTAAATTTAATTACAGAGTTTGAAAAATTCATAAGCTGAATTCAACTTTTTACAAATTTTTCCCGTAAAAAGTTCTGAAATTCATAAATGACACACACGAAATTTTCTTCAATTCCTTAAATTTCTAAATCAACAAAAACACAAAAAAAAACATGTCGAAGCAACATTTGAAAAAAAATCTTCTTTTTTTGAATTCATCAGATTCAAAGCATTAAAAAATTATTTCGAATGAAGAAAATTTCGGAATGAAGAAGGAAGAAGACATGGAATGATGAAATACATTTGATGATCACAGGACAAAGAAACAACACAGGATTAAAGAATTAGATGACGATGACGATGAGATTATGAACGAAAAAAAGTGAACTTAAATAAAGAGGAAGAAGAAGAAGGTGTTATTTTAGAAAAAGTCACAATCATGTAAAAGATAGTGAAAAAATTAAAAGAAGTGCCTGTTCGGATAGTTTGAGTATTAGCGGTGTTAAAAAGTGTGAGCTTCTAGAAACCATTTTGTATTCGTACAATATGGCTTGGCAGTATTCTCACTTCGTGTAATTTATCATGGATTAAATATGAAACTGCTGCTGGTGTAAATCCATTTCACAAATATCAGCATTACTAAAAACAACATGATTGGAATTAAAGCACGGACGAAGTCAACAGTTTCAAAGTATCATGAAGCAAATGGAAGTAAATAAAATCAAGATAATAGTAAGTCATACTTACTTACATTCTCACTTCAAAGACTATAGAACCGTCAAAGTTATGCATTCTTATAATGGATCCTATATAGAGAGAAATAAGAGTCGACTAGGTTCCTTATTCTCTCTGTTGCAGCTACCTTGTGATATTTTGCATTTTCATTGCTGACCCAAAGCCCGATCCTATTCTTTTCTTATTCCATTCTGTAGTTATAGATCTGTTATTTCTTCCAACAATAATTGTGAAAAATCATTCCATTTCGTTCTAGTTTGGCTCTCCTAAAGACTTTCCAAGCGCAATGTTAAACAGCTTATTTGTCAATTCATCGTCTTGTGTTAGTCCGACTCACACTCAAGTATTCCTAACAGAGTTGTCAGATAGGTACTTTTGGAAAGGTGCCTCGCTATTGCATGGTAGCTTTAGACTTTATCTAGGCAACACCCAGGGCAACACCAATGTATAGTCATGCCTAAAATAATGCGAATTCCTGAACTGCCTTCGAATTTCACAACAAGCTTTATATTAGCTGATTAAAACGATACAGATCTCCTAATTGATGCATCATGGAAAAATTTAAAGACTATTAAAAACCTTTTGCTAATAGTTGTGCATTAAATTTTAATTGACTTGAAAATTCATCTTAATTTAATCACAAATTAAATTTTCAATATTCTCTCAATCGACATATGTAGTCTTTTTAGAACATTGAATTGCTTTAAAAATCATATCGACAGCATAATCTTAAAATAAATTCTGATATTTCCTTTGATTCCAATCTGACAATCTTAAAATCTTGCATCCGTCAAATTATGACTTATCTTGTCTCCACAAATGCTGCAAACTGTTGTTGTAATAACTTAAAATAATTTAAAATATGTATATGCATGTAATAAATTCTTTTTCTTCTTCTTCTTCTTCAGTGGTTCCAGTAACACGACTACGACCAGATATTGAAGCTTAGAAAAATGAATCAATTGATTTTAAATAAAGTTTAAGACGAAGAATCGCTGAAACAGAAAATAGTGACGATTCTGAAATTATGTGACAAAGCAATAAAGGAATCATCACAGCATGAGAGCAAAGCATTCATGCAACAGGAATCTGAGAAGAACAACATGAAAAAGATATGCAAAAGTCAAATTTTTTCACTGCCTAATCATTCAGTTCGCAAGAAAACAATGTTTAAATATGCAAGTTCCTCGTATGGTGCAAGATATACAGTCAATACAGTCATCTTTTGATCCACTTAGTCTCCAACTGCTGCTGAGCAACCTCAATTTCAAAAAGACAGTTGGGACATTTTCTTAACTGCTTCTCACGCGTATTCTCACTTTTTTCAGGAATAAGAGGATAAAGAGAGATAAGGATGAAGACATCTTAATGCCAATCAGTTGACGATCAAGATAGCAAACCAATGCAAAAAATAGCTTCAATTAGATTGGATTCAGCGACATTTCTTCATAGACCGAGGAGAAAATTCTTTACTTTTCCTTTTTAATTATTATCAGATTTATTAATCCAGAGTTTTTTTTCTTCCTTTCTATTTTCAGGTCTTCTTCTTTCTTTTTTTTCTTAATTAAGGCTACAACCGGTCAAATTCTCTTCCATCAAATAATACTGCACTGCTGTCAAAACGTCCAATTTGCAAGTTGTTTTCAAGGGGTAGATTAAACTTTTATTGATTAATTAAACTTGAAATTTCAACAGATTTTAACTTAGCTGCTTCTCATGTTTCTTCTTCTCTTAACCACAATCCAATTCAACTCTTTAATCTATCAATCTAAAATTCAAATTTATTTTTAATGGAAATTCATACCCGAAGCTATTTTCGGGACACTCCTCGATGTGTCAAGTGCGTTCTTTGACTCTAATTGACAAATCAATCTTTCTTTTTGTGGCTATGATCAATAAATATTTTTTCTCTCCCTTCTTTCAATAGATTCAGTTATTATAAGCGAGTTTAAAAAAAATGTCACTAAAATGTCCAGCAACTAATCAGGAAGAAGTCATCAACAAAAGAATCCATGAAGTGGAATCAAGAATTCATGCAACAACTTCGCGGGAATAAAGAAGACAGCTTGAAATATAATTATGAAGACAAAGTCAACTTAATAACAAGGAGCTACAAAGAAATCGAATTCAGAGACAACTCCTCAACAAGCAGAGAAAAGGATTATTTTTTAATTTTAATTTTTGATGAGTTTAACTAATATTTTCTTTATTCCTTATTTTCTTTCTTTTCTTCCTTTTCTTTCTTTTTCCAATTTAGCCTATGACCGAAAATTTAAAAACTGGAACTGCTAAAAAATGATAATTGTACTTTGATTTAATTATTTTACATAATGACGTATTTATAATGACAACAGATCAAGCCACAGCATGTGCCCTTAGATGGAAGCCAAAACAATACAAATTCAATCAGAATCAGAAAAAAACATCAGATTTTTAAGTTTCAGAAGATTCAAGTCTATTTAGAGCCAAGAAAGTTGAACTTGCAAGATAAAAATTTATCAACTACTATCAACGATTAAACAAGATTAATTCGCAAAAGTTTCTAGTCAGATTAATTAATCTAGGTTTTTGTTTCTTTTTCTTTTCTTCCTTTCTTCCTTTTTTTTCTTTCTTTAGGTGATTTTAATTTAAGATTATGACGATAGAGGAAATGCGTGCTTGAATAGTTTTGAGTAAGAACGATATCAAACACGTGTGAACTTCAAGAAAAAGTCATAAGATACAGATAATCAGACCAGTAAAGTCGAAAGTTGATGTAAATCCGGCAAGTCATGGAGATGATTACATTCATCGTTTCTATCATCGACAGCATACAGCTAGTGCAAGTAACACGACAGTTAAGAAGAATGTCCAAAAAAATCAAGAACAAGATAAGAATAAGACAAGAAGAAGAAGGAAATTGCATAAAAAACTTCAGTGCTGCAAAGGAAAAAAGAAATAGAGAAGACAACTTATGAGATGAGGATGGAGACAAGTTGTTACAAAGAGAACGGAGTTATCGAAACTGCTCAACAGGCAAAGAATATTTTTTTTTTTAATTTTTGATAAGATTAATTAATGTTTTCTTTATTTCTTTATTTTCTTCCTTTCTTTCTTTTTTCATGTCTTTTTTTCTTTTCTTCCTTTTCTTTCTTTTTCTAATTTAGGCTACGACCGAAAATTTAAGAAAATAATGTTGATTTTGTTTTGTGGAAAATATTTGACTTCAAATTAAAGAATTATCACGACATGGTTGCAAATCATCCAGTGTAAAAGAAAATTTCAGCATACAATAACAAGTGTCTCTATAAGTCCTCTCTCGGTTCGGTCTGAAAATGAAGAATGCATAAATGCTAATGTCAATTTAATTAAAGCAACAAAAATCCAACAACTGTGTGTGAGAATACATATAAACAACAAGGTAACTGAAGGTAAATCTAGCCTAAACTATGTAAGCTTAAACTATGCTTTAATTTAGGGAAAATATTTGGTGAATCAACAAATTGCATGGAGAGTAGCTGTGTGAATGTATGGTCTCCAAAGTGTAATGCCTCATCTTGAAAAAACCGCCGAAACGACAAAAGAAGCTCAATAAAATGGAAAAAAAAAAAAATTAAGAAAAAGCACTAGAAAATTGTTCAATAAAGGAATAAATCGCAGAGGAAGAAATCGGATCTAAAAAAGCTGACTGAGATTTTACCTACCCACAAATTTCCTCGAATAAACATGAAGGCACTGCGATTCAATTTGAGAAGACAGGAAGTAGGGTTCATTTTCTGGAAAAATGATTAATTAAATAATGTTGAAGTCTTAGGAATTAATGGAACATTTTCTCGGGGATAATCAAGTCAAAGAAGAAGATCAAAACGATAGCAAGTAACTACAAAGGAAGTGAATTCAGCGACAACTAATCAACAAGCAGAGAAGATAATTATTTTTTTTCTAATTTTAAATGTTCAATCAGATCAATTAATGTTTTCCTCATTTTCGTTCTTTCTTTTTTTGTTTGTTTTTTTTCTTCCTTTTCTTAGAAACTTTAGCCTACGAACGGAAATTTGGGAATCGGATTCGCTGAACTCTACCAAAACTGTCAAGAGTCAATGGAACAGCTTCACGTTGATAATAAAGACAGCTTAGAAGACGATCTTAATGCCAAGCAGTCGATGATGAAGATAGCAAATTAATAATAAGTTGCTTCAAAGAGATTGGATTTGACGACATTTCTTCAACAGACAGAGAAGAAAATTCTTTTCTCTTTTTTTTTTCATTTTTATTAGATTAATTAATCCATTTTTTTTCGTTATTTGCTTTCTTTTTCTTTCTTTTTTTCAGGTATTTTCTTTTTTTCTTTTTTCTTTATTCTTTTTCTCTGAAATTTAGGCGTTCTTAGTCACGTCGAAAATTAAAATAAGTCCAGCGAGATGTAGAAATGAATCAATTACAGCCAGTTTCTATCTTAAAGCAAACAGCTGGTGCAAGTAACACACAGATCTAGAAGTTGGTTCATAGAAATAAATAAACAGATAAGACAAACTCAAATGGGAAGATTAAGAGGTATGTGAAAATAATATTCAGCGTTTACTTGATGATGTAATAAGACATTAGACAATCATTCCCCAATTCTCGTAAGTTCTAAATCTCTGTGCGTTCATTTAAGAATTTTCTAACTTTACAGAAGCTGTTGAAGCCATTGAACATCATTTATTATTTGCCACTCATCGTCAGTAGATGAAATTAATTGTCATCACTTATTGTGCTTATTTAACTTAACGAAACTTATCAAATGACTGCTCAACACGATATTTTTGCAAGAATCAAATCAAGTTCGTCTACCAATTAATTCACCACTAGTAAAATATGGTTGTGCAAATAAAACTGCAAAGCTAAAAGAATCTTCCAAGGACCTTCATAGAAATTGAAGAATGGATAACAATTTGAAAGGATCGTGAAACATTTCTGGAAGCAGAATTCCATTGGAGCAAGTAATCAAGCTCACAGTAAGTAATTGCTACTTTAATTCTCCATGAAAATGCTTCATCACTGTAATCCTTCCGTAATCTTGAGAATACTCCACCTCACTTTTATATTTCCTTCTTTTAACACGAAAAGTAGAATAAGACTTGCCTTAAATTGTCTCTGCTGAAAAATCTGATTTGAATTAATTTCTTCTCAGACTTTTTCTCCTTGATAACCGGTCTTTTCAATTTAATTTTTTCCAGTCCAGCGCCAATTTCAAGCTTTTTTTCGGTACAGGCATTTTCACATCGACTGACTTAACAATCATTAAGGAAGATGAATTACCAGCTTCAAGCTGCATCGCCATTTCTAGTAGGAATCGTATTTCAACACAGGATTTGCGCCAACAAAAAGTGAGTAAAATTGATATTTTAAACTTAAAATAATTTTTTTTCTTCCACTTTTAGGATATTTACAATATCTAAAATAGGAATCGCCCCACCGTCCTGCCCAAAATTTTTTTCGGCACTTGGAAAACTTACATTTTGCAGAAAAATGCAAAAAAAAGTTTCTGATTTTAATTGGGTGACAAAAGCAACACGAACCAATTAGATGGAGCCATAATGTGAAGTTCATGAAGAAGAGGATGCATATAATCCAATTTTATGACTTGAACAAAATAAGCAGCTGGAAGTAAGCTATAGATTGAGTCTTATTTGCCCAAATTTTAACAAAGATCCATCACATAGCAATTAAACCAATAACTACAAGCTTGGAAGTTTTCGAAACAGGAATTCTCACACATTAACTGACAAGACAGTCAGTAAGCAAGACGAATCACCAGCTTCAAATTCTGCATCGCCATTTCTAGTAGGAATCGTATTTCAACGCAGGATTTACGCCAACAAAAAGTGAGTAAAATTGATATTTAAACTTAAAATAATTTCTTTTCTTCCATTTCTAGGATATTTACAATATTTAAAATAGGAATCGCCCCACCGTCCTGCCCAAAATTTTTTTCGGCACTTGGAAAACTTACATTTTGCAGAAAAATGCAAAAAAAAGTTTCTGATTTTAATTGGGTGACAAAAGCAACACGAACCAATTAGATGGAGCCATAATGTGAAGTTCATGAAGAAGAGGATGCATATAGTCCAATTTTATGACTTTAACGAAATAAGCAGCTGGAAGTAAGCTATAGATTGAGTCTTATTTGCCCAAATTTTAACAAAGAGCCATCACATAGCAATTAAACCAATAACTACAAGCTTGGAAGTTTTCGAAACAGGAATTCTCACACATTAACTGACAAGACAGTCAGTAAGCAAGACGAATCACCAGCTTCAAATTCTGCATCGCCATTTCTAGTAGGAATCGTATTTCAACGCAGGATTTACGCCAACAAAAAGTGAGTAAAATTGATATTTAAACTTAAAATAATTTTTTTTCTTCCATTTCTAGGATATTTACAATATCTAAAATAGGAATCGCCCCACCGTCCTGCCCAAAATTTTTTTCGGCACTTGGAAAACTTACATTTTGGAGAAAAAATGCAAAAAAAAGTGTCTGATTTTAATTGGGTGACAAAAGCAACACGAATCAATTAGATGGAGCCATAATGTGAAGTTCATGAAGAAGAGGATGCATATAATCCAATTTTATGACTTGAACAAAATAAGCAGCTGGAAGTAAGCTATAGATTGAGTCTTATTTGCCCAAATTTTAACAAAGATCCATCACATAGCAATTAAACCAATAACTACAAGCTTGGAAGTTTTCGAAACAGGAATTCTCACACATTAACTGACAAGACAGTCAGTAAGCAAGACGAATCACCAGCTTCAAATTCTGCATCGCCATTTCTAGTAGGAATCGTTTTTCAACACAGGATTTGCGCCAACAAAAAGTGAGTAAAATTGATATTTAAACTTAAAATAATTTTTTTCTTCCATTTCTAGGATATTTACAATATTTAAAATAGGAATCGCCCCACCGTCCTGCCCAAAATTTTTTTCGGCACTTGGAAAACTTACATTTTGGAGAAAAAATGCAAAAAAAGTGTCTGATTTTAATTGGGTGACAAAAGCAACACGAACCAATTAGATGGAGCCATAATGTGAAGTTCATGAAGAAGAGGATGCATATAGTCCAATTTTATGACTTTAACGAAATAAGCAGCTGGAAGTAAGCTATAGATTGAGTCTTATTTGCCCAAATTTTAACAAAGATCCATCACATAGCAATTAAACCAATAACTACAAGCTTGGAAGTTTTCGAAACAGGAATTCTCACACATTAACTGACAAGACAGTCAGTAAGCAAGACGAATCACCAGCTTCAAATTCTGCATCGCCATTTCTAGTAGGAATCGTATTTCAACGCAGGATTTGCGCCAACAAAAAGTGAGTAAAATTGATATTTAAACTTAAAATAATTTTTTTTCTTCCATTTCTAGGATATTTACAATATCTAAAATAGGAATCGCCCCACCGTCCTGCCCAAAATTTTTTTCGGCACTTGGAAAACTTACATTTTGGAGAAAAAATGCAAAAAAAGTGTCTGATTTTAATTGGGTGACAAAAGCAACACGAACCAATTAGATGGAGCCATAATGTGAAGTTCATGAAGAAGAGGATGCATATAGTCCAATTTTATGACTTTAACGAAATAAGCAGCTGGAAGTAAGCTATAGATTGAGTCTTATTTGCCCAAATTTTAACAAAGAGCCATCACATAGCAATTAAACCAATAACTACAAGCTTGGAAGTTTTCGAAACAGGAATTCTCACACATTAACTGACAAGACAGTCAGTAAGCAAGACGAATCACCAGCTTCAAATTCTGCATCGCCATTTCTAGTAGGAATCGTATTTCAACGCAGGATTTACGCCAACAAAAAGTGAGTAAAATTGATATTTAAACTTAAAATAATTTTTTTTCTTCCATTTCTAGGATATTTACAATATCTAAAATAGGAATCGCCCCACCGTCCTGCCCAAAATTTTTTTCGGCACTTGGAAAACTTACATTTTGGAGAAAAAATGCAAAAAAAAGTGTCTGATTTTAATTGGGTGACAAAAGCAACACGAATCAATTAGATGGAGCCATAATGTGAAGTTCATGAAGAAGAGGATGCATATAATCCAATTTTATGACTTGAACAAAATAAGCAGCTGGAAGTAAGCTATAGATTGAGTCTTATTTGCCCAAATTTTAACAAAGATCCATCACATAGCAATTAAACCAATAACTACAAGCTTGGAAGTTTTCGAAACAGGAATTCTCACACATTAACTGACAAGACAGTCAGTAAGCAAGACGAATCACCAGCTTCAAATTCTGCATCGCCATTTCTAGTAGGAATCGTTTTTCAACACAGGATTTGCGCCAACAAAAAGTGAGTAAAATTGATATTTAAACTTAAAATAATTTTTTTCTTCCATTTCTAGGATATTTACAATATTTAAAATAGGAATCGCCCCACCGTCCTGCCCAAAATTTTTTTCGGCACTTGGAAAACTTACATTTTGGAGAAAAAATGCAAAAAAAGTGTCTGATTTTAATTGGGTGACAAAAGCAACACGAACCAATTAGATGGAGCCATAATGTGAAGTTCATGAAGAAGAGGATGCATATAGTCCAATTTTATGACTTTAACGAAATAAGCAGCTGGAAGTAAGCTATAGATTGAGTCTTATTTGCCCAAATTTTAACAAAGAGCCATCACATAGCAATTAAACCAATAACTACAAGCTTGGAAGTTTTCGAAACAGGAATTCTCACACATTAACTGACAAGACAGTCAGTAAGCAAGACGAATCACCAGCTTCAAATTCTGCATCGCCATTTCTAGTAGGAATCGTATTTCAACGCAGGATTTACGCCAACAAAAAGTGAGTAAAATTGATATTTAAACTTAAAATAATTTTTTTTCTTCCATTTCTAGGATATTTACAATATCTAAAATAGGAATCGCCCCACCGTCCTGCCCAAAATTTTTTTCGGCACTTGGAAAACTTACATTTTGGAGAAAAAATGCAAAAAAAGTGTCTGATTTTAATTGGGTGACAAAAGCAACACGAACTAATTAGATGGAGCCATAATGTGAAGTTCATGAAGAAGAGGATGCATATAATCCAATTTTATGACTTGAACAAAATAAGCAGCTGGAAGTAAGCTATAGATTGAGTCTTATTTGCCCAAATTTTAACAAAGATCCATCACATAGCAATTAAACCAATAACTACAAGCTTGGAAGTTTTCGAAACAGGAATTCTCACACATTAACTGACAAGACAGTCAGTAAGCAAGACGAATCACCAGCTTCAAATTCTGCATCGCCATTTCTAGTAGGAATCGTTTTTCAACACAGGATTTGCGCCAACAAAAAGTGAGTAAAATTGATATTTAAACTTAAAATAATTTTTTTCTTCCATTTCTAGGATATTTACAATATTTAAAATAGGAATCGCCCCACCGTCCTGCCCAAAATTTTTTTCGGCACTTGGAAAACTTACATTTTGGAGAAAAAATGCAAAAAAAAGTGTCTGATTTTAATTGGGTGGCAAAAGCAACACGAATCAATTAGATGGAGCCATAATGTGAAGTTCATGAAGAAGAGGATGCATATAATCCAATTTTATGACTTGAACAAAATAAGCAGCTGGAAGTAAGCTATAGATTGAGTCTTATTTGCCCAAATTTTAACAAAGATCCATCACATAGCAATTAAACCAATAACTACAAGCTTGGAAGTTTTCGAAACAGGAATTCTCACACATTAACTGACAAGACAGTCAGTAAGCAAGACGAATCACCAGCTTCAAATTCTGCATCGCCATTTCTAGTAGGAATCGTTTTTCAACACAGGATTTGCGCCAACAAAAAGTGAGTAAAATTGATATTTAAACTTAAAATAATTTTTTTCTTCCATTTCTAGGATATTTACAATATTTAAAATAGGAATCGCCCCACCGTCCTGCCCAAAATTTTTTTCGGCACTTGGAAAACTTACATTTTGGAGAAAAAATGCAAAAAAAGTGTCTGATTTTAATTGGGTGACAAAAGCAACACGAATCAATTAGATGGAGCCATAATGTGAAGTTCATGAAGAAGAGGATGCATATAATCCAATTTTATGACTTGAACAAAATAAGCAGCTGGAAGTAAGCTATAGATTGAGTCTTATTTGCCCAAATTTTAACAAAGATCCATCACATAGCAATCTGATACGTTCAATTCATGTTCGACAGACTTATCGAAAGTCTAGGGGTGTTTTAATATGCACGTTCGAAAAATTTAAATTTGAAAAACCGTTACAATTTTTTGTTATTTTATTCAAGTTTTGATAGTTTTGAAAACAGATTTAGCTATCTTATGCTTATTATTAAATGATAAAATAATATTTTCATCAAAAATTCATGAAAAAATTGCTTAATTTAAGTTATTATTTTTTCCTAATTTTCGAAAATTTGTAACTGCAGGGTATGAAACCTCGAATTTTGCATCGCAGACAGACAAATATGACATTTTTGCAAGTGTTCTTGGAAACTGTAACGGTCGAAACTCTTGAATTGTTCGTATCAGATAGCAATTAAACCAATAACTACAAGCTTGGAAGTTTTCGAAACAGGAATTCTCACACATTAACTGACAAGACAGTCAGTAAGCAAGACGAATCACCAGCTTCAAATTCTGCATCGCCATTTCTAGTAGGAATCGTATTTCAACGCAGGATTTGCGCCAACAAAAAGTGAGTAAAATTGATATTTAAACTTAAAATAATTTTTTTTCTTCCATTTCTAGGATATTTACAATATCTAAAATAGGAATCGCCCCACCGTCCTGCCCAAAATTT
This sequence comes from Chironomus riparius, assembly GCA_917627325.4. Lineage (NCBI taxonomy): Eukaryota > Metazoa > Arthropoda > Insecta > Diptera > Chironomidae > Chironomus > Chironomus riparius. The sequence goes on along the minus strand of OU895879.1, from coordinate 22,231,995 downwards.
TTTTCGGCACTTGGAAAACTTACATTTTGGAGAAAAAATGCAAAAAAAGTGTCTGATTTTAATTGGGTGACAAAAGCAACACGAACCAATTAGATGGAGCCATAATGTGAAGTTCATGAAGAAGAGGATGCATATAGTCCAATTTTATGACTTTAACGAAATAAGCAGCTGGAAGTAAGCTATAGATTGAGTCTTATTTGCCCAAATTTTAACAAAGAGCCATCACATAGCAATTAAACCAATAACTACAAGCTTGGAAGTTTTCGAAACAGGAATTCTCACACATTAACTGACAAGACAGTCAGTAAGCAAGACGAATCACCAGCTTCAAATTCTGCATCGCCATTTCTAGTAGGAATCGTATTTCAACGCAGGATTTACGCCAACAAAAAGTGAGTAAAATTGATATTTAAACTTAAAATAATTTTTTTTCTTCCATTTCTAGGATATTTACAATATCTAAAATAGGAATCGCCCCACCGTCCTGCCCAAAATTTTTTTCGGCACTTGGAAAACTTACATTTTGGAGAAAAAATGCAAAAAAAAGTGTCTGATTTTAATTGGGTGACAAAAGCAACACGAATCAATTAGATGGAGCCATAATGTGAAGTTCATGAAGAAGAGGATGCATATAATCCAATTTTATGACTTGAACAAAATAAGCAGCTGGAAGTAAGCTATAGATTGAGTCTTATTTGCCCAAATTTTAACAAAGATCCATCACATAGCAATTAAACCAATAACTACAAGCTTGGAAGTTTTCGAAACAGGAATTCTCACACATTAACTGACAAGACAGTCAGTAAGCAAGACGAATCACCAGCTTCAAATTCTGCATCGCCATTTCTAGTAGGAATCGTTTTTCAACACAGGATTTGCGCCAACAAAAAGTGAGTAAAATTGATATTTAAACTTAAAATAATTTTTTTCTTCCATTTCTAGGATATTTACAATATTTAAAATAGGAATCGCCCCACCGTCCTGCCCAAAATTTTTTTCGGCACTTGGAAAACTTACATTTTGGAGAAAAAATGCAAAAAAAGTGTCTGATTTTAATTGGGTGACAAAAGCAACACGAACCAATTAGATGGAGCCATAATGTGAAGTTCATGAAGAAGAGGATGCATATAGTCCAATTTTATGACTTTAACGAAATAAGCAGCTGGAAGTAAGCTATAGATTGAGTCTTATTTGCCCAAATTTTAACAAAGAGCCATCACATAGCAATTAAACCAATAACTACAAGCTTGGAAGTTTTCGAAACAGGAATTCTCACACATTAACTGACAAGACAGTCAGTAAGCAAGACGAATCACCAGCTTCAAATTCTGCATCGCCATTTCTAGTAGGAATCGTATTTCAACGCAGGATTTACGCCAACAAAAAGTGAGTAAAATTGATATTTAAACTTAAAATAATTTTTTTTCTTCCATTTCTAGGATATTTACAATATCTAAAATAGGAATCGCCCCACCGTCCTGCCCAAAATTTTTTTCGGCACTTGGAAAACTTACATTTTGGAGAAAAAATGCAAAAAAAGTGTCTGATTTTAATTGGGTGACAAAAGCAACACGAACTAATTAGATGGAGCCATAATGTGAAGTTCATGAAGAAGAGGATGCATATAATCCAATTTTATGACTTGAACAAAATAAGCAGCTGGAAGTAAGCTATAGATTGAGTCTTATTTGCCCAAATTTTAACAAAGATCCATCACATAGCAATTAAACCAATAACTACAAGCTTGGAAGTTTTCGAAACAGGAATTCTCACACATTAACTGACAAGACAGTCAGTAAGCAAGACGAATCACCAGCTTCAAATTCTGCATCGCCATTTCTAGTAGGAATCGTTTTTCAACACAGGATTTGCGCCAACAAAAAGTGAGTAAAATTGATATTTAAACTTAAAATAATTTTTTTCTTCCATTTCTAGGATATTTACAATATTTAAAATAGGAATCGCCCCACCGTCCTGCCCAAAATTTTTTTCGGCACTTGGAAAACTTACATTTTGGAGAAAAAATGCAAAAAAAAGTGTCTGATTTTAATTGGGTGACAAAAGCAACACGAATCAATTAGATGGAGCCATAATGTGAAGTTCATGAAGAAGAGGATGCATATAATCCAATTTTATGACTTGAACAAAATAAGCAGCTGGAAGTAAGCTATAGATTGAGTCTTATTTGCCCAAATTTTAACAAAGATCCATCACATAGCAATTAAACCAATAACTACAAGCTTGGAAGTTTTCGAAACAGGAATTCTCACACATTAACTGACAAGACAGTCAGTAAGCAAGACGAATCACCAGCTTCAAATTCTGCATCGCCATTTCTAGTAGGAATCGTTTTTCAACACAGGATTTGCGCCAACAAAAAGTGAGTAAAATTGATATTTAAACTTAAAATAATTTTTTTCTTCCATTTCTAGGATATTTACAATATTTAAAATAGGAATCGCCCCACCGTCCTGCCCAAAATTTTTTTCGGCACTTGGAAAACTTACATTTTGGAGAAAAAATGCAAAAAAAGTGTCTGATTTTAATTGGGTGACAAAAGCAACACGAATCAATTAGATGGAGCCATAATGTGAAGTTCATGAAGAAGAGGATGCATATAATCCAATTTTATGACTTGAACAAAATAAGCAGCTGGAAGTAAGCTATAGATTGAGTCTTATTTGCCCAAATTTTAACAAAGATCCATCACATAGCAATCTGATACGTTCAATTCATGTTCGACAGACTTATCGAAAGTCTAGGGGTGTTTTAATATGCACGTTCGAAAAATTTAAATTTGAAAAACCGTTACAATTTTTTGTTATTTTATTCAAGTTTTGATAGTTTTGAAAACAGATTTAGCTATCTTATGCTTATTATTAAATGATAAAATAATATTTTCATCAAAAATTCATGAAAAAATTGCTTAATTTAAGTTATTATTTTTTCCTAATTTTCGAAAATTTGTAACTGCAGGGTATGAAACCTCGAATTTTGCATCGCAGACAGACAAATATGACATTTTTGCAAGTGTTCTTGGAAACTGTAACGGTCGAAACTCTTGAATTGTTCGTATCAGATAGCAATTAAACCAATAACTACAAGCTTGGAAGTTTTCGAAACAGGAATTCTCACACATTAACTGACAAGACAGTCAGTAAGCAAGACGAATCACCAGCTTCAAATTCTGCATCGCCATTTCTAGTAGGAATCGTATTTCAACGCAGGATTTACGCCAACAAAAAGTGAGTAAAATTGATATTTAAACTTAAAATAATTTTTTTTCTTCCACTTTTAGGATATTTACAATATCTAAAATAGGAATCGCCCCACCGTCCTGCCCAAAATTTTTTTCGGCACTTGGAAAACTTACATTTTGGAGAAAAATGCAAAAAAAAATTTCTGATTTTAATTGGGTGACAAAAGCAACACGAACCAATTAGATGGAGCCATAATGTGAAGTTCATGAAGAAGAGGATGCATATAATCCAATTTTATGACTTGAACAAAATAAGCAGCTGGAAGTAAGCTATAGATTGAGTCTTATTTGCCCAAATTTTAACAAAGAGCCATCACATAGCAATTAAACCAATAACTACAAGCTTGGAAGTTTTCGAAACAGGAATTCTCACACATTAACTGACAAGACAGTCAGTAAGCAAGACGAATCACCAGCTTCAAATTCTGCATCGCCATTTCTATTAGGAATCGTATTTCAACACAGGATTTGCGCCAACAAAAAGTGAGTAAAATTGATATTTAAACTTAAAATAATTTTTTTTCTTCCATTTTTAGGATATTTACAATATTTAAAATAGGAATCGCTCCACCGTCCTGCCCAAAATTTTTTTCGGCACTTGGAAAACTTACATTTTGGAGAAAAAATGCAAAAAAAAAGTTTCTGATTTTAATTGGGTGACAAAAGCAACACGAACTAATTAGATGGAGCCATAATGTGAAGTTCATTAAGAAATGCATCCTCTTCCAATCCAAGTTCATGACTTGAACAAAATAAGCAGCTGGATTGAGTCATTTTTGCCCAAATCTTAACAAAAATCCATCACATATCATACATTGAAAAAGATCAGAATGAATATTTGCAAGAATCTAAGATCAAGAAAAAGAAAACAGTCAACGTTAAGTATAAAGTTAAGATGAAGAACTTAGTAAGACTTAAAACTGAAGAACATGATAAGCATGTCTTATTCGATTTGTTTAAAGTAAAAAAAGGAGAAGAATAACATCAATTTGTATGTTCGTCGAATTTTTATTATGGACAATTGTGAAGATCTCATTCCTGATTATTAGAACTTTATCAAGGATATTATTGATTTCAAAGATTTACCATTAAACATCGTTGAACGCTACAACGAAACAACGTTTTGAAAGTTATTCGTAAATTAATATTTTTCATTGTTACATGTCCTATATGGATGATTTTTAAATGTTTTATGTAATAAATACTTAATTTAAATTTTGAATCCAAATATTGAATATTTTTTGTTTATCAATTGAACAAGCAATGAATCATTATGTGATATGACTGATTAAATTGGACCATTACTTTCATTCGTGTTTTGTGCAATTCCAAATTGTATCATTGTTCGAAAATTTATCTTGTTTAATGTTCCGAAAAATTAAACGGCAGTGGAAACAGCTTGAAAGTAGATCAAAAATGAGAAAAATGGTGAAATTTTTTTATGTAATTTCTATTTTAAAGGCAAAGCTGAGGAGTCGTACCTTAGTTCTCTTTTTTATTTGATTTCAAATTACACTATTGTCCGCAATTTGTTTGTTTGTTCGTCTTTCATCCTATCTCCATATTCAATTTGAAATTTTTGTGCGGTTTTTGGCTTATAATATGTGTGCTGTATCTAGCTAAGGTTTGACAAAAAAAAAATTAGAATGATTCGTGGACTGAAAAGTTGAAATTAAATCTCCTTTACTAAATACTGAGGATGAACAATAAAAGAACAGTGATGTCTGAAAAACGTGTTCTTATTATATCCTTAACAAATGAGCTTTAATGTTTAATGCATACATCCTTTTATAAATTAGCAGATAATAAAAATTAAATTAAAATTTTGAAATCAACTTTCTCTAAGGCTATAGATCTGTAACTCTATATTCCATAGTTTTCAGCCCTTTATGTCCTTCCATCAGATTCAGCATGTGAGAACTTTTGACTTTAAATTAATCATGTTTTAAAGACATTGAATCATTTTTAAATGAAAATCGCGACCTTATTGCTTTATGCTTTATGAAATGATGATAATGGATCATCAATCTGATTATAAGCTTCTTTTGAGTACACTTTAAGCTCATGATTGATTTGATTCGTTAATGTCAAGATTTAACTCTTTAAAATCAAACAAACGATTTAAATTTAATTACAGAGTTTGAAAAATTCATAAGCTGAATTCAACTTTTTACAAATTTTTCCCGTAAAAAGTTCTGAAATTCATAAATGACACACACGAAATTTTCTTCAATTCCTTAAATTTCTAAATCAACAAAAACACAAAAAAAAACATGTCGAAGCAACATTTGAAAAAAAATCTTCTTTTTTTGAATTCATCAGATTCAAAGCATTAAAAAATTATTTCGAATGAAGAAAATTTCGGAATGAAGAAGGAAGAAGACATGGAATGATGAAATACATTTGATGATCACAGGACAAAGAAACAACACAGGATTAAAGAATTAGATGACGATGACGATGAGATTATGAACGAAAAAAAGTGAACTTAAATAAAGAGGAAGAAGAAGAAGGTGTTATTTTAGAAAAAGTCACAATCATGTAAAAGATAGTGAAAAAATTAAAAGAAGTGCCTGTTCGGATAGTTTGAGTATTAGCGGTGTTAAAAAGTGTGAGCTTCTAGAAACCATTTTGTATTCGTACAATATGGCTTGGCAGTATTCTCACTTCGTGTAATTTATCATGGATTAAATATGAAACTGCTGCTGGTGTAAATCCATTTCACAAATATCAGCATTACTAAAAACAACATGATTGGAATTAAAGCACGGACGAAGTCAACAGTTTCAAAGTATCATGAAGCAAATGGAAGTAAATAAAATCAAGATAATAGTAAGTCATACTTACTTACATTCTCACTTCAAAGACTATAGAACCGTCAAAGTTATGCATTCTTATAATGGATCCTATATAGAGAGAAATAAGAGTCGACTAGGTTCCTTATTCTCTCTGTTGCAGCTACCTTGTGATATTTTGCATTTTCATTGCTGACCCAAAGCCCGATCCTATTCTTTTCTTATTCCATTCTGTAGTTATAGATCTGTTATTTCTTCCAACAATAATTGTGAAAAATCATTCCATTTCGTTCTAGTTTGGCTCTCCTAAAGACTCTCTCAAGCGCAATGTTAAACAGCTTATTTGTCAATTCATCGTCTTGTGTTAGTCCGACTCACACTCAAGTATTCCTAACAGAGTTGTCAGATAGGTACTTTTGGAAAGGTGCCTCGCTATTGCATGGTAGCTTTAGACTTTATCTAGGCAACACCCAGGGCAACACCAATGTATAGTCATGCCTAAAATAATGCGAATTCCTGAACTGCCTTCGAATTTCACAACAAGCTTTATATTAGCTGATTAAAACGATACAGATCTCCTAATTGATGCATCATGGAAAAATTTAAAGACTATTAAAAACCTTTTGCTAATAGTTGTGCATTAAATTTTAATTGACTTGAAAATTCATCTTAATTTAATCACAAATTAAATTTTCAATATTCTCTCAATCGACATATGTAGTCTTTTTAGAACATTGAATTCCTTTAAAAATCATATCGACAACATAATCTTAAAATAAATTCTGATATTTCCTTTGATTCCAATCTGACAATCTTAAAATCTTGCATCCGTCAAATTATGACTTATCTTGTCTCCACAAATGCTGCAAACTGTTGTTGTAATAACTTAAAATAATTTAAAATATGTATATGCATGTAATAAATTCTTTTTCTTCTTCTTCTTCTTCAGTGGTTCCAGTAACACGACTACGACCAGATATTGAAGCTTAGAAAAATGAATCAATTGATTTTAAATAAAGTTTAAGACGAAGAATCGCTGAAACAGAAAATAGTGACGATTCTGAAATTATGTGACAAAGCAATAAAGGAATCATCACAGCATGAGAGCAAAGCATTCATGCAACAGGAATCTGAGAAGAACAACATGAAAAAGATATGCAAAAGTCAAATTTTTTCACTGCCTAATCATTCAGTTCGCAAGAAAACAATGTTAAAATATGCAAGTTCCTCGTATGGTGCAAGATATACAGTCAATACAGTCATCTTTTGATCCACTTAGTCTCCAACTGCTGCTGAGCAACCTCAATTTCAAAAAGACAGTTGGGACATTTTCTTAACTGCTTCTCACGCGTATTCTCACTTTTTTCAGGAATAAGAGGATAAAGAGAGATAAGGATGAAGACATCTTAATGCCAATCAGTTGACGATCAAGATAGCAAACCAATGCAAAAAATAGCTTCAATTAGATTGGATTCAGCGACATTTCTTCATAGACCGAGGAGAAAATTCTTTACTTTTCCTTTTTAATTATTATCAGATTTATTAATCCAGAGTTTTTTTCTTCCTTTCTATTTTCAGGTCTTCTTCTTTCTTTTTTTTTCTTAATTAAGGCTACAACCGGTCAAATTCTCTTCCATCAAATAATACTGCACTGCTGTCAAAACGTCCAATTTGCAAGTTGTTTTCAAGGGGTAGATTAAACTTTTATTGATTAATTAAACTTGAAATTTCAACAGATTTTAACTTAGCTGCTTCTCATGTTTCTTCTTCTCTTAACCACAATCCAATTCAACTCTTTAATCTATCAATCTAAAATTCAAATTTATTTTTAATGGCAATTCATACCCGAAGCTATTTTCGGGACACTCCTCGATGTGTCAAGTGCGTTCTTTGACTCTAATTGACAAATCAATCTTTCTTTTTGTGGCTATGATCAATAAATATTTTTTCTCTCCCTTCTTTCAATAGATTCAGTTATTATAAGCGAGTTTAAAAAAAATGTCACTAAAATGTCCAGCAACTAATCAGGAAGAAGTCATCAACAAAAGAATCCATGAAGTGGAATCAAGAATTCATGCAACAACTTCGCGGGAATAAAGAAGACAGCTTGAAATATAATTATGAAGACAAAGTCAACTTAATAACAAGGAGCTACAAAGAAATCGAATTCAGAGACAACTCCTCAACAAGCAGAGAAAAAGAAATGATAAAAAATGATAATTGTACTTTGATTTAATTATTTTACATAATGACGTATTTATAATGACAACAGATCAAGCCACAGCATGTGCCCTTAGATGGAAGCCAAAACAATACAAATTCAATCAGAATCAGAAAAAAACATCAGATTTTTAAGATTTCAGAAGATTCAAGTCTATTTAGAGCCAAGAAAGTTGAACTTGCAAGATAAAAATTTATCAACTACTATCAACGATTAAACAAGATTAATTCGCAAAAGTTTCTAGTCAGATTAATTAATCCAGGTTTTTGTTTCTTTTTCTTTTCTTCCTTTCTTCCTTTTTTTTCTTTCTTTAGGTGATTTTAATTTAAGATTATGACGATAGAGGAAATGCGTGCTTGAATAGTTTTGAGTAAGAACGATATCAAACACGTGTGAACTTCAAGAAAAAGTCATAAGATACAGATAATCAGACCAGTAAAGTCGAAAGTTGATGTAAATCCGGCAAGTCATGGAGATGATTACATTCATCGTTTCTATCATCGACAGCATACAGCTAGTGCAAGTAACACGACAGTTAAGAAGAATGTCCAAAAAAATCAAGAACAAGATAAGAATAAGACAAGAAGAAGAAGGAAATTGCATAAAAAACTTCAGTGCTGCAAAGGAAAAAAGAAATAGAGAAGACAACTTATGAGATGAGGATGGAGACAAGTTGTTACAAAGAGAACGGAGTTATCGAAACTGCTCAACAGGCAAAGAATATTTTTTTTTTTTAATTTTTGATAAGATTAATTAATGTTTTCTTTATTTCTTTATTTTCTTCCTTTCTTTCTTTTTTCATGTCTTTTTTTCTTTTCTTCCTTTTCTTTCTTTTTCTAATTTAGGCTACGACCGAAAATTTAAGAAAATAATGTTGATTTTGTTTTGTGGAAAATATTTGACTTCAAATTAAAGAATTATCACGACATGGTTGCAAATCATCCAGTGTAAAAGAAAATTTCAGCATACAATAACAAGTGTCTCTATAAGTCCTCTCTCGGTTCGGTCTGAAAATGAAGAATGCATAAATGCTAATGTCAATTTAATTAAAGCAACAAAAATCCAACAACTGTGTGTGAGAATACATATAAACAACAAGGTAACTGAAGGTAAATCTAGCCTAAACTATGTAAGCTTAAACTATGCTTTAATTTAGGGAAAATATTTGGTGAATCAACAAATTGCATGGAGAGTAGCTGTGTGAATGTATGGTCTCCAAAGTGTAATGCCTCATCTTGAAAAAACCGCCGAAACGACAAAAGAAGCTCAATAAAATGGAAAAAAAAAATTAAGAAAAAGCACTAGAAAATTGTTCAATAAAGGAATAAATCGCAGAGGAAGAAATCGGATCTAAAAAAGCTGACTGAGATTTTACCTACCCACAAATTTCATTTTCTGGAAAAATGATTAATTAAATAATGTTGAAGTCTTAGGAATTAATGGAACATTTTCTCGGGGATAATCAAGTCAAAGAAGAAGATCAAAACGATAGCAAGTAACTACAAAGGAAGTGAATTCAGCGACAACTAATCAACAAGCAGAGAAGATAATTATTTTTTTTCTAATTTTAAATGTTCAATCAGATCAATTAATGTTTTCCTCATTTTCGTTCTTTCTTTTTTTGTTTGTTTTTTTTTTCTTCCTTTTCTTAGAAACTTTAGCCTACGAACGGAAATTTGGGAATCGGATTCGCTGAACTCTACCAAAATTGTCAAGAGTCAATGGAACAGCTTCACGTTGATAATAAAGACAGCTTAGAAGACGATCTTAATGCCAAGCAGTCGATGATGAAGATAGCAAATTAATAATAAGTTGCTTCAAAGAGATTGGATTTGACGACATTTCTTCAACAGACAGAGAAGAAAATTCTTTTCTCTTTTTTTTTTCATTTTTATTAGATTAATTAATCCATTTTTTTTTGTTATTTGCTTTCTTTTTCTTTTTTTTTTCAGGTATTTTCTTTTTTTCTTTTTTCTTTATTCTTTTTCTCTGAAATTTAGGCGTTCTTAGTCACGTCGAAAATTAAAATAAGTCCAGCGAGATGTAGAAATGAATCAATTACAGCCAGTTTCTATCTTAAAGCAAACAGCTGGTGCAAGTAACACACAGATCTAGAAGTTGGTTCATAGAAATAAATAAACAGATAAGACAAACTCAAATGGGAAGATTAAGAGGTATGTGAAAATAATATTCAGCGTTTACTTGATGATGTAATAAGACATTAGACAATCATTCCCCAATTCTCGTAAGTTCTAAATCTCTGTGCGTTCATTTAAGAATTTTCTAACTTTACAGAAGCTGTTGAAGCCATTGAACATCATTTATTATTTGCCACTCATCGTCAGTAGATGAAATTAATTGTCATCACTTATTGTGCTTATTTAACTTAACGAAACTTATCAAATGACTGCTCAACACGATATTTTTGCAAGAATCAAATCAAGTTCGTCTACCAATTAATTCACCACTAGTAAAATATGGTTGTGCAAATAAAACTGCAAAGCTAAAAGAATCTTCCAAGGACCTTCATAGAAATTGAAGAATGGATAACAATTTGAAAGGATCGTGAAACATTTCTGGAAGCAGAATTCCATTGGAGCAAGTAATCAAGCTCACAGTAAGTAATTGCTACTTTAATTCTCCATGAAAATGCTTCATCGCTGTAATCCTTCCGTAATCTTGAGAATACTCCACCTCACTTTTATATTTCCTTCTTTTAACACGAAAAGTAGAATAAGACTTGCCTTAAATTGTCTCTGCTGAAAAATCTGATTTGAATTAATTTCTTCTCAGACTTTTTCTCCTTGATAACCGGTCTTTTCAATTTAATTTTTTCCAGTCCAGCGCCAATTTCAAGCTTTTTTTCGGTACAGGCATTTTCACATCGACTGACTTAACAATCATTAAGGAAGATGAATTACCAGCTTCAAATTCTGCATCGCCATTTCTAGTAGGAATCGTATTTCAACGCAGGATTTACGCCAACAAAAAGTGAGTAAAATTGATATTTAAACTTAAAATAATTTTTTTTCTTCCACTTTTAGGATATTTACAATATCTAAAATAGGAATCGCCCCACCGTCCTGCCCAAAATTTTTTTCGGCACTTGGAAAACTTACATTTTGCAGAAAAATGCAAAAAAAAGTTTCTGATTTTAATTGGGTGACAAAAGCAACACGAACCAATTAGATGGAGCCATAATGTGAAGTTCATGAAGAAGAGGATGCATATAGTCCAATTTTATGACTTGAACAAAATAAGCAGCTGGAAGTAAGCTATAGATTGAGTCTTATTTGCCCAAATTTTAACAAAGAGCCATCACATAGCAATTAAACCAATAACTACAAGCTTGGAAGTTTTCGAAACAGGAATTCTCACACATTAACTGACAAGACAGTCAGTAAGCAAGACGAATCACCAGCTTCAAATTCTGCATCGCCATTTCTAGTAGGAATCGTATTTCAACGCAGGATTTACGCCAACAAAAAGTGAGTAATATTGATATTTAAACTTAAAATAATTTTTTTTCTTCCTTTTGTATTTTGATATTTAAACTTAAAATAATTTTTTTTCTTCCTTTTGTATGATATTTACAATATCTAAAATAAGAATCGCCTCACCGTCCTGCCCAAAATTTTTTTCGGCACTTGGAAAACTTACATTTTGGAGAAAAAATGCAAAAAAAAGTTTCTGATTCTAATTGGGTGACAAAAGCAACACGAATCAATTAGATGCAGACAAATGTGAAGTTCATGAAGAAGAGGATGCATATAATCCAATTTTATGACTTGAACAAAATAAGCAGCTGGAAGTAAGCTATAGATTGAGTCTTATTTGCCCAAATTTTAACAAAGATCCATCACATAGTAATTAAACCAATAACTACAAGCTTGGAAGTTTTCGAAACAGGAATTCTCACACATTAACTGACAAGACAGTCAGTAAGCAAGACGAATCACCAGCTTCAAATTCTGCATCGCCATTTCTAGTAGGAATCGTATTTCAACGCAGGATTTACGCCAACAAAAAGTGAGTAAAATTGATATTTAAACTTAAAATAATTTTTTTTCTTCCATTTTTAGGATATTTACAATATCTAAAATAGGAATCGCCCCACCGTCCTGCCCAAAATTTTTTTCGGCACTTGGAAAACTTACATTTTGGAGAAAAAATGCAAAAAAAAAGTTTCTGATTTTAATTGGGTGACAAAAGCAACACGAACCAATTAGATGGAGCCATAATGTGAAGTTCATGAAGAAGAGGATGCATATAATCCAATTTTATGACTTGAACAAAATAAGCAGCTGGAAGTAAGCTATAGATTGAGTCTTATTTGCCCAAATTTTAACAAAGATCCATCACATAGCAATTAAACCAATAACTACAAGCTTGGAAGTTTTCGAAACAGGAATTCTCACACATTAACTGACAAGACAGTCAGTAAGCAAGACGAATCACCAGCTTCAAATTCTGCATCGCCATTTCTAGTAGGAATCGTATTTCAACGCAGGATTTGCGCCAACAAAAAGTGAGTAAAATTGATATTTAAACTTAAAATAATTTTTTTTCTTCCATTTCTAGGATATTTACAATATTTAAAATAGGAATCGCCCCACCGTCCTGCCCAAAATTTTTTTCGGTACTTGGAAAACTTACATTTTGGAGAAAAAATGCAAAAAAAAGTGTCTGATTTTAATTGGGTGACAAAAGCAACACGAACTAATTAGATGGAGCCATAATGTGAAGTTCATGAAGAAGAGGATGCATATAATCCAATTTTATGACTTGAACAAAATAAGCAGCTGGAAGTAAGCTATAGATTGAGTCTTATTTGCCCAAATTTTAACAAAGAGCCATCACATAGCAATTAAACCAATAACTACAAGCTTGGAAGTTTTCGAAACAGGAATTCTCACACATTAACTGACAAGACAGTCAGTAAGCAAGACGAATCACCAGCTTCAAATTCTGCATCGCCATTTCTAGTAGGAATCGTATTTCAACACAGGATTTGCGCCAACAAAAAGTGAGTAAAATTGATATTTTAAACTTAAAATAATTTTTTTTCTTCCACTTTTAGGATATTTACAATATCTAAAATAGGAATCGCCCCACCGTCCTGCCCAAAATTTTTTTCGGCACTTGGAAAACTTACATTTTGCAGAAAAATGCAAAAAAAAGTTTCTGATTTTAATTGGGTGACAAAAGCAACACGAACCAATTAGATGGAGCCATAATGTGAAGTTCATGAAGAAGAGGATGCATATAGTCCAATTTTATGACTTTAACGAAATAAGCAGCTGGAAGTAAGCTATAGATTGAGTCTTATTTGCCCAAATTTTAACAAAGAGCCATCACATAGCAATTAAACCAATAACTACAAGCTTGGAAGTTTTCGAAACAGGAATTCTCACACATTAACTGACAAGACAGTCAGTAAGCAAGACGAATCACCAGCTTCCAATTCTGCATCGCCATTTCTAGTAGGAATCGTATTTCAACACAGGATTTGCGCCAACAAAAAGTGAGTAAAATTGATATTTTAAACTTAAAATAATTTTTTTTCTTCCACTTTTAGGATATTTACAATATCTAAAATAGGAATCGCCCCACCGTCCTGCCCAAAATTTTTTTCGGCACTTGGAAAACTTACATTTTGCAGAAAAATGCAAAAAAAAGTTTCTGATTTTAATTGGGTGACAAAAGCAACACGAACCAATTAGATGGAGCCATAATGTGAAGTTCATGAAGAAGAGGATGCATATAGTCCAATTTTATGACTTTAACGAAATAAGCAGCTGGAAGTAAGCTATAGATTGAGTCTTATTTGCCCAAATTTTAACAAAGATCCATCACATAGCAATTAAACCAATAACTACAAGCTTGGAAGTTTTCGAAACAGGAATTCTCACACATTAACTGACAAGACAGTCAGTAAGCAAGACGAATCACCAGCTTCAAATTCTGCATCGCCATTTCTAGTAGGAATCGTATTTCAACGCAGGATTTACGCCAACAAAAAGTGAGTAAAATTGATATTTAAACTTAAAATAATTTTTTTTCTTCCATTTTTAGGATATTTACAATATCTAAAATAGGAATCGCCCCACCGTCCTGCCCAAAATTTTTTTCGGCACTTGGAAAACTTACATTTTGGAGAAAAAATGCAAAAAAAAAGTTTCTGATTTTAATTGGGTGACAAAAGCAACACGAACCAATTAGATGGAGCCATAATGTGAAGTTCATGAAGAAGAGGATGCATATAATCCAATTTTATGACTTGAACAAAATAAGCAGCTGGAAGTAAGCTATAGATTGAGTCTTATTTGCCCAAATTTTAACAAAGATCCATCACATAGCAATTAAACCAATAACTACAAGCTTGGAAGTTTTCGAAACAGGAATTCTCACACATTAACTGACAAGACAGTCAGTAAGCAAGACGAATCACCAGCTTCAAATTCTGCATCGCCATTTCTAGTAGGAATCGTATTTCAACACAGGATTTGCGCCAACAAAAAGTGAGTAAAATTGATATTTAAACTTAAAATAATTTTTTTTCTTCCATTTCTAGGATATTTACAATATTTAAAATAGGAATCGCCCCACCGTCCTGCCCAAAATTTTTTTCGGCACTTGGAAAACTTACATTTTGGAGAAAAAATGCAAAAAAAAGTGTCTGATTTTAATTGGGTGACAAAAGCAACACGAACTAATTAGATGGAGCCATAATGTGAAGTTCATGAAGAAGAGGATGCATATAATCCAATTTTATGACTTGAACAAAATAAGCAGCTGGAAGTAAGCTATAGATTGAGTCTTATTTGCCCAAATTTTAACAAAGAGCCATCACATAGCAATTAAACCAATAACTACAAGCTTGGAAGTTTTCGAAACAGGAATTCTCACACATTAACTGACAAGACAGTCAGTAAGCAAGACGAATCACCAGCTTCCAATTCTGCATCGCCATTTCTAGTAGGAATCGTATTTCAACACAGGATTTGCGCCAACAAAAAGTGAGTAAAATTGATATTTTAAACTTAAAATAATTTTTTTTCTTCCACTTTTAGGATATTTACAATATCTAAAATAGGAATCGCCCCACCGTCCTGCCCAAAATTTTTTTCGGCACTTGGAAAACTTACATTTTGGAGAAAAAATGCAAAAAAAAGTGTCTGATTTTAATTGGGTGACAAAAGCAACACGAACCAATTAGATGGAGCCATAATGTGAAGTTCATGAAGAAGAGGATGCATATAGTCCAATTTTATGACTTTAACGAAATAAGCAGCTGGAAGTAAGCTATAGATTGAGTCTTATTTGCCCAAATTTTAACAAAGAGCCATCACATAGCAATTAAACCAATAACTACAAGCTTGGAAGTTTTCGAAACAGGAATTCTCACACATTAACTGACAAGACAGTCAGTAAGCAAGACGAATCACCAGCTTCCAATTCTGCATCGCCATTTCTAGTAGGAATCGTATTTCAACACAGGATTTGCGCCAACAAAAAGTGAGTAAAATTGATATTTTAAACTTAAAATAATTTTTTTTCTTCCACTTTTAGGATATTTACAATATCTAAAATAGGAATCGCCCCACCGTCCTGCCCAAAATTTTTTTCGGCACTTGGAAAACTTACATTTTGCAGAAAAATGCAAAAAAAAGTTTCTGATTTTAATTGGGTGACAAAAGCAACACGAACCAATTAGATGGAGCCATAATGTGAAGTTCATGAAGAAGAGGATGCATATAGTCCAATTTTATGACTTTAACGAAATAAGCAGCTGGAAGTAAGCTATAGATTGAGTCTTATTTGCCCAAATTTTAACAAAGATCCATCACATAGCAATTAAACCAATAACTACAAGCTTGGAAGTTTTCGAAACAGGAATTCTCACACATTAACTGACAAGACAGTCAGTAAGCAAGACGAATCACCAGCTTCAAATTCTGCATCGCCATTTCTAGTAGGAATCGTATTTCAACGCAGGATTTACGCCAACAAAAAGTGAGTAAAATTGATATTTAAACTTAAAATAATTTTTTTTCTTCCATTTTTAGGATATTTACAATATCTAAAATAGGAATCGCCCCACCGTCCTGCCCAAAATTTTTTTCGGCACTTGGAAAACTTACATTTTGGAGAAAAAATGCAAAAAAAAAGTTTCTGATTTTAATTGGGTGACAAAAGCAACACGAACCAATTAGATGGAGCCATAATGTGAAGTTCATGAAGAAGAGGATGCATATAATCCAATTTTATGACTTGAACAAAATAAGCAGCTGGAAGTAAGCTATAGATTGAGTCTTATTTGCCCAAATTTTAACAAAGATCCATCACATAGCAATTAAACCAATAACTACAAGCTTGGAAGTTTTCGAAACAGGAATTCTCACACATTAACTGACAAGACAGTCAGTAAGCAAGACGAATCACCAGCTTCAAATTCTGCATCGCCATTTCTAGTAGGAATCGTATTTCAACACAGGATTTGCGCCAACAAAAAGTGAGTAAAATTGATATTTAAACTTAAAATAATTTTTTTTCTTCCATTTCTAGGATATATACAATATTTAAAATAGGAATCGCCCCACCGTCCTGCCCAAAATTTTTTTCGGCACTTGGAAAACTTACATTTTGGAGAAAAAATGCAAAAAAAAGTGTCTGATTTTAATTGGGTGACAAAAGCAACACGAACTAATTAGATGGAGCCATAATGTGAAGTTCATGAAGAAGAGGATGCATATAATCCAATTTTATGACTTGAACAAAATAAGCAGCTGGAAGTAAGCTATAGATTGAGTCTTATTTGCCCAAATTTTAACAAAGAGCCATCACATAGCAATTAAACCAATAACTACAAGCTTGGAAGTTTTCGAAACAGGAATTCTCACACATCTAGTAGGAATCGTATTTCAACACAGGATTTGCGCCAACAAAAAGTGAGTAAAATTGATATTTTAAACTTAAAATAATTTTTTTTCTTCCACTTTTAGGATATTTACAATATCTAAAATAGGAATCGCCCCACCGTCCTGCCCAAAATTTTTTTCGGCACTTGGAAAACTTACATTTTGCAGAAAAATGCAAAAAAAAGTTTCTGATTTTAATTGGGTGACAAAAGCAACACGAACCAATTAGATGGAGCCATAATGTGAAGTTCATGAAGAAGAGGATGCATATAGTCCAATTTTATGACTTTAACGAAATAAGCAGCTGGAAGTAAGCTATAGATTGAGTCTTATTTGCCCAAATTTTAACAAAGAGCCATCACATAGCAATTAAACCAATAACTACAAGCTTGGAAGTTTTCGAAACAGGAATTCTCACACATTAACTGACAAGACAGTCAGTAAGCAAGACGAATCACCAGCTTCAAATTCTGCATCGCCATTTCTAGTAGGAATCGTATTTCAACGCAGGATTTACGCCAACAAAAAGTGAGTAATATTGATATTTAAACATAAAATAATTTTTTTTCTTCCTTTTGTATGATATTTACAATATCTAAAATAAGAATCGCCTCACCGTCCTGCCCAAAATTTTTTTCGGCACTTGGAAAACTTACATTTTGGAGAAAAAATGCAAAAAAAAAGTTTCTGATTTTAATTGGGTGACAAAAGCAACACGAACCAATTAGATGGAGACAAATGTGAAGTTCATGAAGAAGAGGATGCATATAATCCAATTTTATGACTTGAACAAAATAAGCAGCTGGAAGTAAGCTATAGATTGAGTCTTATTTGCCCAAATTTTAACAAAGATCCATCACATAGCAATTAAACCAATAACTACAAGCTTGGAAGTTTTCGAAACAGGAATTCTCACACATTAACTGACAAGACAGTCAGTAAGCAAGACGAATCACCAGCTTCAAATTCTGCATCGCCATTTCTAGTAGGAATCGTATTTCAACGCAGGATTTACGCCAACAAAAAGTGAGTAAAATTGATATTTAAACTTAAAATTATTTTTTTTCTTCCATTTCTAGGATATTTACAATATCTAAAATAGGAATCGCCCCACCGTCCTGCCCAAAATTTTTTTCGGCACTTGGAAAACTTACATTTTGGAGAAAAAATGCAAAAAAAAGTGTCTGATTTTAATTGGGTGACAAAAGCAACACGAATCAATTAGATGGAGCCATAATGTGAAGTTCATGAAGAAGAGGATGCATATAATCCAATTTTATGACTTGAACAAAATAAGCAGCTGGAAGTAAGCTATAGATTGAGTCTTATTTGCCCAAATTTTAACAAAGATCCATCACATAGCAATTAAACCAATAACTACAAGCTTGGAAGTTTTCGAAACAGGAATTCTCACACATTAACTGACAAGACAGTCAGTAAGCAAGACGAATCACCAGCTTCAAATTCTGCATCGCCATTTCTAGTAGGAATCGTTTTTCAACACAGGATTTGCGCCAACAAAAAGTGAGTAAAATTGATATTTAAACTTAAAATAATTTTTTTCTTCCATTTCTAGGATATTTACAATATCTAAAATAGGAATCGCCCCACCGTCCTGCCCAAAATTTTTTTCGGCACTTGGAAAACTTACATTTTGGAGAAAAATGCAAAAAAAAATTTCTGATTTTAATTGGGTGACAAAAGCAACACGAACCAATTAGATGGAGCCATAATGTGAAGTTCATGAAGAAGAGGATGCATATAATCCAATTTTATGACTTGAACAAAATAAGCAGCTGGAAGTAAGCTATAGATTGAGTCTTATTTGCCCAAATTTTAACAAAGATCCATCACATAGCAATTAAACCAATAACTACAAGCTTGGAAGTTTTCGAAACAGGAATTCTCACACATTAACTGACAAGACAGTCAGTAAGCAAGACGAATCACCAGCTTCAAATTCTGCATCGCCATTTCTAGTAGGAATCGTATTTCAACGCAGGATTTACGCCAACAAAAAGTGAGTAAAATTGATATTTAAACTTAAAATAATTTTTTTTCTTCCATTTTTAGGATATTTACAATATCTAAAATAGGAATCGCCCCACCGTCCTGCCCAAAATTTTTTTCGGCACTTGGAAAACTTACATTTTGGAGAAAAAATGCAAAAAAAAAGTTTCTGATTTTAATTGGGTGACAAAAGCAACACGAACCAATTAGATGGAGCCATAATGTGAAGTTCATGAAGAAGAGGATGCATATAGTCCAATTTTATGACTTTAACGAAATAAGCAGCTGGAAGTAAGCTATAGATTGAGTCTTATTTGCCCAAATTTTAACAAAGAGCCATCACATAGCAATTAAACCAATAACTACAAGCTTGGAAGTTTTCGAAACAGGAATTCTCACACATTAACTGACAAGACAGTCAGTAAGCAAGACGAATCACCAGCTTCAAATTCTGCATCGCCATTTCTAGTAGGAATCGTATTTCAACGCAGGATTTACGCCAACAAAAAGTGAGTAATATTGATATTTAAACTTAAAATAATTTTTTTTCTTCCTTTTGTATGATATTTACAATATCTAAAATAAGAATCGCCTCACCGTCCTGCCCAAAATTTTTTTCGGCACTTGGAAAACTTACATTTTGGAGAAAAAATGCAAAAAAAAAGTTTCTGATTTTAATTGGGTGACAAAAGCAACACGAACCAATTAGATGGAGACAAATGTGAAGTTCATGAAGAAGAGGATGCATATAATCCAATTTTATGACTTGAACAAAATAAGCAGCTGGAAGTAAGCTATAGATTGAGTCTTATTTGCCCAAATTTTAACAAAGATCCATCACATAGCAATTAAACCAATAACTACAAGCTTGGAAGTTTTCGAAACAGGAATTCTCACACATTAACTGACAAGACAGTCAGTAAGCAAGACGAATCACCAGCTTCAAATTCTGCATCGCCATTTCTAGTAGGAATCGTATTTCAACGCAGGATTTACGCCAACAAAAAGTGAGTAAAATTGATATTTAAACTTAAAATTATTTTTTTTCTTCCATTTCTAGGATATTTACAATATCTAAAATAGGAATCGCCCCACCGTCCTGCCCAAAATTTTTTTCGGCACTTGGAAAACTTACATTTTGGAGAAAAAATGCAAAAAAAAGTGTCTGATTTTAATTGGGTGACAAAAGCAACACGAATCAATTAGATGGAGCCATAATGTGAAGTTCATGAAGAAGAGGATGCATATAATCCAATTTTATGACTTGAACAAAATAAGCAGCTGGAAGTAAGCTATAGATTGAGTCTTATTTCCCCAAATTTTAACAAAGATCCATCACATAGCAATTAAACCAATAACTACAAGCTTGGAAGTTTTCGAAACAGGAATTCTCACACATTAACTGACAAGACAGTCAGTAAGCAAGACGAATCACCAGCTTCAAATTCTGCATCGCCATTTCTAGTAGGAATCGTTTTTCAACACAGGATTTGCGCCAACAAAAAGTGAGTAAAATTGATATTTAAACTTAAAATAATTTTTTTCTTCCATTTCTAGGATATTTACAATATCTAAAATAGGAATCGCCCCACCGTCCTGCCCAAAATTTTTTTCGGCACTTGGAAAACTTACATTTTGGAGAAAAAATGCAAAAAAAAGTGTCTGATTTTAATTGGGTGACAAAAGCAACACGAATCAATTAGATGGAGCCATAATGTGAAGTTCATGAAGAAGAGGAAGCATATAATCCAATTTTATGACTTGAACAAAATAAGCAGCTGGAAGTAAGCTATAGATTGAGTCTTATTTGCCCAAATTTTAACAAAGATCCATCACATAGCAATTAAACCAATAACTACAAGCTTGGAAGTTTTCGAAACAGGAATTCTCACACATTAACTGACAAGACAGTCAGTAAGCAAGACGAATCACCAGCTTCAAATTCTGCATCGCCATTTCTAGTAGGAATCGTATTTCAACGCAGGATTTACGCCAACAAAAAGTGAGTAAAATTGATATTTAAACTTAAAATAATTTTTTTTCTTCCACTTTTAGGATATTTACAATATCTAAAATAGGAATCGCCCCACCGTCCTGCCCAAAATTTTTTTCGGCACTTGGAAAACTTACATTTTGGAAAAAAATGCAAAAAAAAATTTCTGATTTTAATTGGGTGACAAAAGCAACACGAACCAATTAGATGGAGCCATAATGTGAAGTTCATGAAGAAGAGGATGCATATAATCCAATTTTATGACTTGAACAAAATAAGCAGCTGGAAGTAAGCTATAGATTGAGTCTTATTTGCCCAAATTTTAACAAAGAGCCATCACATAGCAATTAAACCAATAACTACAAGCTTGGAAGTTTTCGAAACAGGAATTCTCACACATTAACTGACAAGACAGTCAGTAAGCAAGACGAATCACCAGCTTCAAATTCTGCATCGCCATTTCTATTAGGAATCGTATTTCAACACAGGATTTGCGCCAACAAAAAGTGAGTAAAATTGATATTTAAACTTAAAATAATTTTTTTTCTTCCATTTTTAGGATATTTACAATATTTAAAATAGGAATCGCTCCACCGTCCTGCCCAAAATTTTTTTCGGCACTTGGAAAACTTACATTTTGGAGAAAAAATGCAAAAAAAAAGTTTCTGATTTTAATTGGGTGACAAAAGCAACACGAACTAATTAGATGGAGCCATAATGTGAAGTTCATTAAGAAATGCATCCTCTTCCAATCCAAGTTCATGACTTGAACAAAATAAGCAGCTGGATTGAGTCATATTTGCCCAAATCTTAACAAAAATCCATCACATATCATACATTAAAAAAGATCAGAATGAATATTTGCAAGAATCTAAGATCAAGAAAAAGAAAACAGTCAACGTTAAGTATAAAGTTAAGATGAAGAACTTAGTAAGACTTAAAACTGAAGAACATGATAAGCATGTCTTATTCGATTTGTTTAAAGTAAAAAAAGGAGAAGAATAACATCAATTTGTATGTTCGTCGAATTTTTATTATGGACAATTGTGAAGATCTCATTCCTGATTATTAGAACTTTATCAAGGATATTATTGATTTCAAAGATTTACCATTAAACATCGTTGAACGCTACAACGAAACAACGTTTTGAAAGTTATTCGTAAATTAATATTTTTCATTGTTACATGTCCTATATGGATGATTTTTAAATGTTTTATGTAATAAATACTTAATTTAAATTTTGAATCCAAATATTGAATATTTTTTGTTTATCAATTGAACAAGCAATGAATCATTATGTGATATGACTGATTAAATTGGACCATTACTTTCATTCGTGTTTTGTGCAATTCCAAATTGTATCATTGTTCGAAAATTTATCTTGTTTAATGTTCCGAAAAATTAAACGGCAGTGGAAACAGCTTGAAAGTAGATCAAAAATGAGAAAAATGGTGAAATTTTTTTATGTAATTTCTATTTTAAAGGCAAAGCTGAGGAGTCGTACCTTAGTTCTCTTTTTTATTTGATTTCAAATTACACTATTGTTTGTTCGTCTTTCATCCTATCTCCATATTCAATTTGAAATTTTTGTGCGGTTTTTGGCTTATAATATGTGTGCTGTATCTAGCTAAGGTTTGACAAAAAAAAAATTAGAATGATTCGTGGACTGAAAAGTTGAAATTAAATCTCCTTTACTAAATACTGAGGATGAACAATAAAAGAACAGTGATGTCTGAAAAACGTGTTCTTATTATATCCTTAACAAATGAGCTTTAATGTTTAATGCATACATCCTTTTATAAATTAGCAGATAATAAAAATTAAATTAAAATTTTGAAATCAACTTTCTCTAAGGCTATAGATCTGTAACTCTATATTCCATAGTTTTCAGCCCTTTATGTCCTTCCATCAGATTCAGCATGTGAGAACTTTTGACTTTAAATTAATCATGTTTTAAAGACATTGAATCATTTTTAAATGAAAATCGCGACCTTATTGCTTTATGCTTTATGAAATGATGATAATGGATCATCAATCTGATTATAAGCTTCTTTTGAGTACACTTTAAGCTCATGATTGATTTGATTCGTTAATGTCAAGATTTAACTCTTTAAAATCAAACAAACGATTTAAATTTAATTACAGAGTTTGAAAAATTCATAAGCTGAATTCAACTTTTTACAAATTTTTCCCGTAAAAAGTTCTGAAATTCATAAATGACACACACGAAATTTTCTTCAATTCCTTAAATTTCTAAATCAACAAAAACACAAAAAAAACATGTCGAAGCAACATTTGAAAAAAAATCTTCTTTTTTTGAATTCATCAGATTCAAAGCATTAAAAAATTATTTCGAATGAAGAAAATTTCGGAATGAAGAAGGAAGAAGACATGGAATGATGAAATACATTTGATGATCACAGGACAAAGAAACAACACAGGATTAAAGAATTAGATGACGATGACGATGAGATTATGAACGAAAAAAAGTGAACTTAAATAAAGAGGAAGAAGAAGAAGGTGTTATTTTAGAAAAAGTCACAATCATGTAAAAGATAGTGAAAAAATTAAAAGAAGTGCCTGTTCGGATAGTTTGAGTATTAGCGGTGTTAAAAAGTGTGAGCTTCTAGAAACCATTTTGTATTCGTACAATATGGCTTGGCAGTATTCTCACTTCGTGTAATTTATCATGGATTAAATATGAAACTGCTGCTGGTGTAAATCCATTTCACAAATATCAGCATTACTAAAAACAACATGATTGGAATTAAAGCACGGACGAAGTCAACAGTTTCAAAGTATCATGAAGCAAATGGAAGTAAATAAAATCAAGATAATAGTAAGTCATACTTACTTACATTCTCACTTCAAAGACTATAGAACCGTCAAAGTTATGCATTCTTATAATGGATCCTATATAGAGAGAAATAAGAGTCGACTAGGTTCCTTATTCTCTCTGTTGCAGCTACCTTGTGATATTTTGCATTTTCATTGCTGATCCAAAGCCCGATCCTATTCTTTTCTTATTCCATTCTGTAGTTATAGATCTGTTATTTCTTCCAACAATAATTGTGAAAAATCATTCCATTTCGTTCTAGTTTGGCTCTCCTAAAGACTCTCTCAAGCGCAATGTTAAACAGCTTATTTGTCAATTCATCGTCTTGTGTTAGTCCGACTCACACTCAAGTATTCCTAACAGAGTTGTCAGATAGGTACTTTTGGAAAGGTGCCTCGCTATTGCATGGTAGCTTTAGACTTTATCTAGGCAACACCCAGGGCAACACCAATGTATAGTCATGCCTAAAATAATGCGAATTCCTGAACTGCCTTCGAATTTCACAACAAGCTTTATATTAGCTGATTAAAACGATACAGATCTCCTAATTGATGCATCATGGAAAAATTTAAAGACTATTAAAAACCTTTTGCTAATAGTTGTGCATTAAATTTTAATTGACTTGAAAATTCATCTTAATTTAATCACAAATTAAATTTTCAATATTCTCTCAATCGACATATGTAGTCTTTTTAGAACATTGAATTCCTTTAAAAATCATATCGACAACATAATCTTAAAATAAATTCTGATATTTCCTTTGATTCCAATCTGACAATCTTAAAATCTTGCATCCGTCAAATTATGACTTATCTTGTCTCCACAAATGCTGCAAACTGTTGTTGTAATAACTTAAAATAATTTAAAATATGTATATGCATGTAATAAATTCTTTTTCTTCTTCTTCTTCTTCAGTGGTTCCAGTAACACGACTACGACCAGATATTGAAGCTTAGAAAAATGAATCAATTGATTTTAAATAAAGTTTAAGACGAAGAATCGCTGAAACAGAAAATAGTGACGATTCTGAAATTATGTGACAAAGCAATAAAGGAATCATCACAGCATGAGAGCAAAGCATTCATGCAACAGGAATCTGAGAAGAACAACATGAAAAAGATATGCAAAAGTCAAATTTTTTCACTGCCTAATCATTCAGTTCGCAAGAAAACAATGTTAAAATATGCAAGTTCCTCGTATGGTGCAAGATATACAGTCAATACAGTCATCTTTTGATCCACTTAGTCTCCAACTGCTGCTGAGCAACCTCAATTTCAAAAAGACAGTTGGGACATTTTCTTAACTGCTTCTCACGCGTATTCTCACTTTTTTCAGGAATAAGAGGATAAAGAGAGATAAGGATGAAGACATCTTAATGCCAATCAGTTGACGATCAAGATAGCAAACCAATGCAAAAAATAGCTTCAATTAGATTGGATTCAGCGACATTTCTTCATAGACCGAGGAGAAAATTCTTTACTTTTCCTTTTTAATTATTATCAGATTTATTAATCCAGAGTTTTTTTCTTCCTTTCTATTTTCAGGTCTTCTTCTTTCTTTTTTTTCTTAATTAAGGCTACAACCGGTCAAATTCTCTTCCATCAAATAATACTGCACTGCTGTCAAAACGTCCAATTTGCAAGTTGTTTTCAAGGGGTAGATTAAACTTTTATTGATTAATTAAACTTGAAATTTCAACAGATTTTAACTTAGCTGCTTCTCATGTTTCTTCTTCTCTTAACCACAATCCAATTCAACTCTTTAATCTATCAATCTAAAATTCAAATTTATTTTTAATGGCAATTCATACCCGAAGCTATTTTCGGGACACTCCTCGATGTGTCAAGTGCGTTCTTTGACTCTAATTGACAAATCAATCTTTCTTTTTGTGGCTATGATCAATAAATATTTTTTCTCTCCCTTCTTTCAATAGATTCAGTTATTATAAGCGAGTTTAAAAAAAATGTCACTAAAATGTCCAGCAACTAATCAGGAAGAAGTCATCAACAAAAGAATCCATGAAGTGGAATCAAGAATTCATGCAACAACTTCGCGGGAATAAAGAAGACAGCTTGAAATATAATTATGAAGACAAAGTCAACTTAATAACAAGGAGCTACAAAGAAATCGAATTCAGAGACAACTCCTCAACAAGCAGAGAAAAGGATTATTTTTTTAATTTTAATTTTTGATGAGTTTAACTAATATTTTCTTTATTCCTTATTTTCTTTCTTTTCTTCCTTTTCTTTCTTTTTCCAATTTAGCCTATGACCGAAAATTTAAAAACTGGAACTGCTAAAAAATGATAATTGTACTTTGATTTAATTATTTTACATAATGACGTATTTATAATGACAACAGATCAAGCCACAGCATGTGCCCTTAGATGGAAGCCAAAACAATACAAATTCAATCAGAATCAGAAAAAAACATCAGATTTTTAAGATTTCAGAAGATTCAAGTCTATTTAGAGCCAAGAAAGTTGAACTTGCAAGATAAAAATTTATCAACTACTATCAACGATTAAACAAGATTAATTCGCAAAAGTTTCTAGTCAGATTAATTAATCTAGGTTTTTGTTTCTTTTTCTTTTCTTCCTTTCTTCCTTTTTTTTCTTTCTTTAGGTGATTTTAATTTAAGATTATGACGATAGAGGAAATGCGTGCTTGAATAGTTTTGAGTAAGAACGATATCAAACACGTGTGAACTTCAAGAAAAAGTCATAAGATACAGATAATCAGACCAGTAAAGTCGAAAGTTGATGTAAATCCGGCAAGTCATGGAGATGATTACATTCATCGTTTCTATCATCGACAGCATACAGCTAGTGCAAGTAACACGACAGTTAAGAAGAATGTCCAAAAAAATCAAGAACAAGATAAGAATAAGACAAGAAGAAGAAGAAGGAAATTGCATAAAAAACTTCAGTGCTGCAAAGGAAAAAAGAAATAGAGAAGACAACTTATGAGATGAGGATGGAGACAAGTTGTTACAAAGAGAACGGAGTTATCGAAACTGCTCAACAGGCAAAGAATATATTTTTTTTTTAATTTTTGATAAGATTAATTAATGTTTTCTTTATTTCTTTATTTTCTTCCTTTCTTTCTTTTTTCATGTCTTTTTTTCTTTTCTTCCTTTTCTTTCTTTTTCTAATTTAGGCTACGACCGAAAATTTAAGAAAATAATGTTGATTTTGTTTTGTGGAAAATATTTGACTTCAAATTAAAGAATTATCACGACATGGTAGCAAATCATCCAGTGTAAAAGAAAATTTCAGCATACAATAACAAGTGTCTCTATAAGTCCTCTCTCGGTTCGGTCTGAAAATGAAGAATGCATAAATGCTAATGTCAATTTAATTAAAGCAACAAAAATCCAACAACTGTGTGTGAGAATACATATAAACAACAAGGTAACTGAAGGTAAATCTAGCCTAAACTATGTAAGCCTAAACTATGCTTTAATTTAGGGAAAATATTTGGTGAATCAACAAATTGCATGGAGAGTATGCAATGTATGGTCTCCAAAGTGTAATGCCTCATCTTGAAAAAACCGCCGAAACGACAAAAGAAGCTCAATAAAATGGAAAAAAAAAAATAATTAAGAAAAAGCACTAGAAAATTGTTCAATAAAGGAATAAATCGCAGAGGAAGAAATCGGATCTAAAAAAGCTGACTGAGATTTTACCTACCCACAAATTTCCTCGAATAAACATGAAGACACTGCGATTCAATTTGAGAAGACAGGAGGTAGGGTTCATTTTCTGGAAAAATGATTAATTAAATAATGTTGAAGTCTTAGGAATTAATGGAACATTTTCTCGGGGATAATCAAGTCAAAGAAGAAGATCAAAACGATAGCAAGTAACTACAAAGGAAGTGAATTCAGCGACAACTAATCAACAAGCAGAGAAGATAATTATTTTTTTTCTAATTTTAAATGTTCAATCAGATCAATTAATGTTTTCCTCATTTTCGTTCTTTCTTTTTTTGTTTGTTTTTTTTTCTTCCTTTTCTTAGAAACTTTAGCCTACGAACGGAAATTTGGGAATCGGATTCGCTGAACTCTACCAAAATTGTCAAGAGTCAATGGAACAGCTTCACGTTGATAATAAAGACAGCTTAGAAGACGATCTTAATGCCAAGCAGTCGATGATGAAGATAGCAAATTAATAATAAGTTGCTTCAAAGAGATTGGATTTGACGACATTTCTTCAACAGACAGAGAAGAAAATTCTTTTCTCTTTTTTTTTTCATTTTTATTAGATTAATTAATCCATTTTTTTTCGTTATTTGCTTTCTTTTTCTTTCTTTTTTTCAGGTATTTTCTTTTTTTCTTTTTTCTTTATTCTTTTTCTCTGAAATTTAGGCGTTCTTAGTCACGTCGAAAATTAAAATAAGTCCAGCGAGATGTAGAAATGAATCAATTACAGCCAGTTTCTATCTTAAAGCAAACAGCTGGTGCAAGTAACACACAGATCTAGAAGTTGGTTCATAGAAATAAATAAACAGATAAGACAAACTCAAATGGGAAGATTAAGAGGTATGTGAAAATAATATTCAGCGTTTACTTGATGATGTAATAAGACATTAGACAATCATTCCCCAATTCTCGTAAGTTCTAAATCTCTGTGCGTTCATTTAAGAATTTTCTAACTTTACAGAAGCTGTTGAAGCCATTGAACATCATTTATTATTTGCCACTCATCGTCAGTAGATGAAATTAATTGTCATCACTTATTGTGCTTATTTAACTTAACGAAACTTATCAAATGACTGCTCAACACGATATTTTTGCAAGAATCAAATCAAGTTCGTCTACCAATTAATTCACCACTAGTAAAATATGGTTGTGCAAATAAAACTGCAAAGCTAAAAGAATCTTCCAAGGACCTTCATAGAAATTGAAGAATGGATAACAATTTGAAAGGATCGTGAAACATTTCTGGAAGCAGAATTCCATTGGAGCAAGTAATCAAGCTCACAGTAAGTAATTGCTACTTTAATTCTCCATGAAAATGCTTCATCGCTGTAATCCTTCCGTAATCTTGAGAATACTCCACCTCACTTTTATATTTCCTTCTTTTAACACGCAAAGTAGAATAAGACTTGCCTTAAATTGTCTCTGCTGAAAAATCTGATTTGAATTAATTTCTTCTCAGACTTTTTCTCCTTGATAACCGGTCTTTTCAATTTAATTTTTTCCAGTCCAGCGCCAATTTCAAGCTTTTTTTCGGTACAGGCATTTTCACATCGACTGACTTAACAATCATTAAGGAAGATGAATTACCAGCTTCAAATTCTGCATCGCCATTTCTAGTAGGAATCGTATTTCAACGCAGGATTTACGCCAACAAAAAGTGAGTAAAATTGATATTTAAACTTAAAATAATTTTTTTTCTTCCACTTTTAGGATATTTACAATATCTAAAATAGGAATCGCCCCACCGTCCTGCCCAAATTTTTTTTCGGCACTTGGAAAACTTACATTTTGCAGAAAAATGCAAAAAAAAGTTTCTGATTTTAATTGGGTGACAAAAGCAACACGAACCAATTAGATGGAGCCATAATGTGAAGTTCATGAAGAAGAGGATGCATATAATCCAATTTTATGACTTGAACAAAATAAGCAGCTGGAAGTAAGCTATAGATTGAGTCTTATTTGCCCAAATTTTAACAAAGATCCATCACATAGCAATTAAACCAATAACTACAAGCTTGGAAGTTTTCGAAACAGGAATTCTCACACATTAACTGACAAGACAGTCAGTAAGCAAGACGAATCACCAGCTTCAAATTCTGCATCGCCATTTCTAGTAGGAATCGTATTTCAACGCAGGATTTGCGCCAACAAAAAGTGAGTAAAATTGATATTTAAACTTAAAATAATTTTTTTTCTTCCATTTCTAGGATATTTACAATATCTAAAATAGGAATCGCCCCACCGTCCTGCCCAAAATTTTTTTCGGCACTTGGAAAACTTACATTTTGGAGAAAAAATGCAAAAAAAAGTGTCTGATTTTAATTGGGTGACAAAAGCAACACGAACTAATTAGATGGAGCCATAATGTGAAGTTCATGAAGAAGAGGATGCATATAATCCAATTTTATGACTTGAACAAAATAAGCAGCTGGAAGTAAGCTATAGATTGAGTCTTATTTGCCCAAATTTTAACAAAGATCCATCACATAGCAATTAAACCAATAACTACAAGCTTGGAAGTTTTCGAAACAGGAATTCTCACACATTAACTGACAAGACAGTCAGTAAGCAAGACGAATCACCAGCTTCAAATTCTGCATCGCCATTTCTAGTAGGAATCGTATTTCAACGCAGGATTTGCGCCAACAAAAAGTGAGTAAAATTGATATTTAAACTTAAAATAATTTTTTTTCTTCCATTTCTAGGATATTTACAATATCTAAAATAGGAATCGCCCCACCGTCCTGCCCAAAATTTTTTTCGGCACTTGGAAAACTTACATTTTGGAGAAAAAATGCAAAAAAAAGTGTCTGATTTTAATTGGGTGACAAAAGCAACACGAACTAATTAGATGGAGCCATAATGTGAAGTTCATGAAGAAGAGGATGCATATAATCCAATTTTATGACTTGAACAAAATAAGCAGCTGGAAGTAAGCTATAGATTGAGTCTTATTTGCCCAAATTTTAACAAAGAGCCATCACATAGCAATTAAACCAATAACTACAAGCTTGGAAGTTTTCGAAACAGGAATTCTCACACATTAACTGACAAGACAGTCAGTAAGCAAGACGAATCACCAGCTTCAAATTCTGCATCGCCATTTCTAGTAGGAATCGTATTTCAACACAGGATTTGCGCCAACAAAAAGTGAGTAAAATTGATATTTTAAACTTAAAATAATTTTTTTTCTTCCACTTTTAGGATATTTACAATATCTAAAATAGGAATCGCCCCACCGTCCTGCCCAAAATTTTTTTCGGCACTTGGAAAACTTACATTTTGCAGAAAAATGCAAAAAAAAGTTTCTGATTTTAATTGGGTGACAAAAGCAACACGAACCAATTAGATGGAGCCATAATGTGAAGTTCATGAAGAAGAGGATGCATATAGTCCAATTTTATGACTTTAACGAAATAAGCAGCTGGAAGTAAGCTATAGATTGAGTCTTATTTGCCCAAATTTTAACAAAGAGCCATCACATAGCAATTAAACCAATAACTACAAGCTTGGAAGTTTTCGAAACAGGAATTCTCACACATTAACTGACAAGACAGTCAGTAAGCAAGACGAATCACCAGCTTCAAATTCTGCATCGCCATTTCTAGTAGGAATCGTATTTCAACGCAGGATTTACGCCAACAAAAAGTGAGTAATATTGATATTTAAACTTAAAATAATTTTTTTTCTTCCTTTTGTATGATATTTACAATATCTAAAATAAGAATCGCCTCACCGTCCTGCCCAAAATTTTTTTCGGCACTTGGAAAACTTACATTTTGGAGAAAAAATGCAAAAAAAAGTTTCTGATTCTAATTGGGTGACAAAAGCAACACGAATCAATTAGATGGAGACAAATGTGAAGTTCATGAAGAAGAGGATGCATATAATCCAATTTTATGACTTGAACAAAATAAGCAGCTGGAAGTAAGCTATAGATTGAGTCTTATTTGCCCAAATTTTAACAAAGATCCATCACATAGCAATTAAACCAATAACTACAAGCTTGGAAGTTTTCGAAACAGGAATTCTCACACATTAACTGACAAGACAGTCAGTAAGCAAGACGAATCACCAGCTTCAAATTCTGCATCGCCATTTCTAGTAGGAATCGTATTTCAACGCAGGATTTACGCCAACAAAAAGTGAGTAAAATTGATATTTAAACTTAAAATAATTTTTTTTCTTCCATTTTTAGGATATTTACAATATCTAAAATAGGAATCGCCCCACCGTCCTGCCCAAAATTTTTTTCGGCACTTGGAAAACTTACATTTTGGAGAAAAAATGCAAAAAAAAAGTTTCTGATTTTAATTGGGTGACAAAAGCAACACGAACCAATTAGATGGAGCCATAATGTGAAGTTCATGAAGAAGAGGATGCATATAATCCAATTTTATGACTTGAACAAAATAAGCAGCTGGAAGTAAGCTATAGATTGAGTCTTATTTGCCCAAATTTTAACAAAGATCCATCACATAGCAATTAAACCAATAACTACAAGCTTGGAAGTTTTCGAAACAGGAATTCTCACACATTAACTGACAAGACAGTCAGTAAGCAAGACGAATCACCAGCTTCAAATTCTGCATCGCCATTTCTAGTAGGAATCGTATTTCAACGCAGGATTTGCGCCAACAAAAAGTGAGTAAAATTGATATTTAAACTTAAAATAATTTTTTTTCTTCCATTTCTAGGATATTTACAATATTTAAAATAGGAATCGCCCCACCGTCCTGCCCAAAATTTTTTTCGGCACTTGGAAAACTTACATTTTGGAGAAAAAATGCAAAAAAAAGTGTCTGATTTTAATTGGGTGACAAAAGCAACACGAACTAATTAGATGGAGCCATAATGTGAAGTTCATGAAGAAGAGGATGCATATAATCCAATTTTATGACTTGAACAAAATAAGCAGCTGGAAGTAAGCTATAGATTGAGTCTTATTTGCCCAAATTTTAACAAAGAGCCATCACATAGCAATTAAACCAATAACTACAAGCTTGGAAGTTTTCGAAACAGGAATTCTCACACATTAACTGACAAGACAGTCAGTAAGCAAGACGAATCACCAGCTTCAAATTCTGCATCGCCATTTCTAGTAGGAATCGTATTTCAACGCAGGATTTGCGCCAACAAAAAGTGAGTAAAATTGATATTTAAACTTAAAATAATTTTTTTTCTTCCATTTCTAGGATATTTACAATATTTAAAATAGGAATCGCCCCACCGTCCTGCCCAAAATTTTTTTCGGCACTTGGAAAACTTACATTTTGGAGAAAAAATGCAAAAAAAGTGTCTGATTTTAATTGGGTGACAAAAGCAACACGAACTAATTAGATGGAGCCATAATGTGAAGTTCATGAAGAAGAGGATGCATATAATCCAATTTTATGACTTGAACAAAATAAGCAGCTGGAAGTAAGCTATAGATTGAGTCTTATTTGCCCAAATTTTAACAAAGATCCATCACATAGCAATTAAACCAATAACTACAAGCTTGGAAGTTTTCGAAACAGGAATTCTCACACATTAACTGACAAGACAGTCAGTAAGCAAGACGAATCACCAGCTTCAAATTCTGCATCGCCATTTCTAGTAGGAATCGTATTTCAACGCAGGATTTACGCCAACAAAAAGTGAGTAAAATTGATATTTAAACTTAAAATAATTTTTTTTCTTCCATTTTTAGGATATTTACAATATCTAAAATAGGAATCGCCCCACCGTCCTGCCCAAAATTTTTTTCGGCACTTGGAAAACTTACATTTTGGAGAAAAAATGCAAAAAAAAAGTTTCTGATTTTAATTGGGTGACAAAAACAACACGAACCAATTAGATGGAGCCATAATGTGAAGTTCATGAAGAAGAGGATGCATATAATCCAATTTTATGACTTGAACAAAATAAGCAGCTGGAAGTAAGCTATAGATTGAGTCTTATTTGCCCAAATTTTAACAAAGATCCATCACATAGCAATTAAACCAATAACTACAAGCTTGGAAGTTTTCGAAACAGGAATTCTCACACATTAACTGACAAGACAGTCAGTAAGCAAGACGAATCACCAGCTTCAAATTCTGCATCGCCATTTCTAGTAGGAATCGTATTTCAACGCAGGATTTGCGCCAACAAAAAGTGAGTAAAATTGATATTTAAACTTAAAATAATTTTTTTTCTTCCATTTCTAGGATATTTACAATATTTAAAATAGGAATCGCCCCACCGTCCTGCCCAAAATTTTTTTCGGCACTTGGAAAACTTACATTTTGGAGAAAAAATGCAAAAAAAAGTGTCTGATTTTAATTGGGTGACAAAAGCAACACGAACTAATTAGATGGAGCCATAATGTGAAGTTCATGAAGAAGAGGATGCATATAATCCAATTTTATGACTTGAACAAAATAAGCAGCTGGAAGTAAGCTATAGATTGAGTCTTATTTGCCCAAATTTTAACAAAGATCCATCACATAGCAATTAAACCAATAACTACAAGCTTGGAAGTTTTCGAAACAGGAATTCTCACACATTAACTGACAAGACAGTCAGTAAGCAAGACGAATCACCAGCTTCAAATTCTGCATCGCCATTTCTAGTAGGAATCGTATTTCAACACAGGATTTACGCCAACAAAAAGTGAGTAAAATTGATATTTTAAACTTAAAATAATTTTTTTTCTTCCACTTTTAGGATATTTACAATATCTAAAATAGGAATCGCCCCACCGTCCTGCCCAAAATTTTTTTCGGCACTTGGAAAACTTACATTTTGCAGAAAAATGCAAAAAAAAGTGTCTGATTTTAATTGGGTGACAAAAGCAACACGAACCAATTAGATGGAGCCATAATGTGAAGTTCATGAAGAAGAGGATGCATATAGTCCAATTTTATGACTTTAACGAAATAAGCAGCTGGAAGTAAGCTATAGATTGAGTCTTATTTGCCCAAATTTTAACAAAGAGCCATCACATAGCAATTAAACCAATAACTACAAGCTTGGAAGTTTTCGAAACAGGAATTCTCACACATTAACTGACAAGACAGTCAGTAAGCAAGACGAATCACCAGCTTCCAATTCTGCATCGCCATTTCTAGTAGGAATCGTATTTCAACACAGGATTTGCGCCAACAAAAAGTGAGTAAAATTGATATTTTAAACTTAAAATAATTTTTTTTCTTCCACTTTTAGGATATTTACAATATCTAAAATAGGAATCGCCCCACCGTCCTGCCCAAAATTTTTTTCGGCACTTGGAAAACTTACATTTTGCAGAAAAATGCAAAAAAAAGTGTCTGATTTTAATTGGGTGACAAAAGCAACACGAACCAATTAGATGGAGCCATAATGTGAAGTTCATGAAGAAGAGGATGCATATAGTCCAATTTTATGACTTTAACGAAATAAGCAGCTGGAAGTAAGCTATAGATTGAGTCTTATTTGCCCAAATTTTAACAAAGAGCCATCACATAGCAATTAAACCAATAACTACAAGCTTGGAAGTTTTCAAAACAGGAATTCTCACACATTAACTGACAAGACAGTCAGTAAGCAAGACGAATCACCAGCTTCAAATTCTGCATCGCCATTTCTAGTAGGAATCGTATTTCAACGCAGGATTTACGCCAACAAAAAGTGAGTAATATTGATATTTAAACTTAAAATAATTTTTTTTCTTCCTTTTGTATGATATTTACAATATCTAAAATAAGAATCGCCTCACCGTCCTGCCCAAAATTTTTTTCGGCACATGGAAAACTTACATTTTGGAGAAAAAATGCAAAAAAAGTTTCTGATTCTAATTGGGTGACAAAAGCAACACGAATCAATTAGATGGAGACAAATGTGAAGTTCATGAAGAAGAGGATGCATATAATCCAATTTTATGACTTGAACAAAATAAGCAGCTGGAAGTAAGCTATAGATTGAGTCTTATTTGCCCAAATTTTAACAAAGATCCATCACATAGCAATTAAACCAATAACTACAAGCTTGGAAGTTTTCGAAACAGGAATTCTCACACATTAACTGACAAGACAGTCAGTAAGCAAGACGAATCACCAGCTTCAAATTCTGCATCGCCATTTCTAGTAGGAATCGTATTTCAACGCAGGATTTACGCCAACAAAAAGTGAGTAAAATTGATATTTAAACTTAAAATAATTTTTTTTCTTCCATTTTTAGGATATTTACAATATCTAAAATAGGAATCGCCCCACCGTCCTGCCCAAAATTTTTTTCGGCACTTGGAAAACTTACATTTTGGAGAAAAAATGCAAAAAAAAAGTTTCTGATTTTAATTGGGTGACAAAAGCAACACGAACCAATTAGATGGAGCCATAATGTGAAGTTCATGAAGAAGAGGATGCATATAATCCAATTTTATGACTTGAACAAAATAAGCAGCTGGAAGTAAGCTATAGATTGAGTCTTATTTGCCCAAATTTTAACAAAGATCCATCACATAGCAATTAAACCAATAACTACAAGCTTGGAAGTTTTCGAAACAGGAATTCTCACACATTAACTGACAAGACAGTCAGTAAGCAAGACGAATCACCAGCTTCAAATTCTGCATCGCCATTTCTAGTAGGAATCGTATTTCAACGCAGGATTTGCGCCAACAAAAAGTGAGTAAAATTGATATTTAAACTTAAAATAATTTTTTTTCTTCCATTTCTAGGATATTTACAATATTTAAAATAGGAATCGCCCCACCGTCCTGCCCAAAATTTTTTTCGGCACTTGGAAAACTTACATTTTGGAGAAAAAATGCAAAAAAAAGTGTCTGATTTTAATTGGGTGACAAAAGCAACACGAACTAATTAGATGGAGCCATAATGTGAAGTTCATGAAGAAGAGGATGCATATAATCCAATTTTATGACTTGAACAAAATAAGCAGCTGGAAGTAAGCTATAGATTGAGTCTTATTTGCCCAAATTTTAACAAAGAGCCATCACATAGCAATTAAACCAATAACTACAAGCTTGGAAGTTTTCGAAACAGGAATTCTCACACATTAACTGACAAGACAGTCAGTAAGCAAGACGAATCACCAGCTTCCAATTCTGCATCGCCATTTCTAGTAGGAATCGTATTTCAACACAGGATTTGCGCCAACAAAAAGTGAGTAAAATTGATATTTTAAACTTAAAATAATTTTTTTTCTTCCACTTTTAGGATATTTACAATATCTAAAATAGGAATCGCCCCACCGTCCTGCCCAAAATTTTTTTCGGCACTTGGAAAACTTACATTTTGCAGAAAAATGCAAAAAAAAGTGTCTGATTTTAATTGGGTGACAAAAGCAACACGAACCAATTAGATGGAGCCATAATGTGAAGTTCATGAAGAAGAGGATGCATATAGTCCAATTTTATGACTTTAACGAAATAAGCAGCTGGAAGTAAGCTATAGATTGAGTCTTATTTGCCCAAATTTTAACAAAGAGCCATCACATAGCAATTAAACCAATAACTACAAGCTTGGAAGTTTTCAAAACAGGAATTCTCACACATTAACTGACAAGACAGTCAGTAAGCAAGACGAATCACCAGCTTCAAATTCTGCATCGCCATTTCTAGTAGGAATCGTATTTCAACGCAGGATTTACGCCAACAAAAAGTGAGTAATATTGATATTTAAACTTAAAATAATTTTTTTTCTTCCTTTTGTATGATATTTACAATATCTAAAATAAGAATCGCCTCACCGTCCTGCCCAAAATTTTTTTCGGCACATGGAAAACTTACATTTTGGAGAAAAAATGCAAAAAAAGTTTCTGATTCTAATTGGGTGACAAAAGCAACACGAATCAATTAGATGGAGACAAATGTGAAGTTCATGAAGAAGAGGATGCATATAATCCAATTTTATGACTTGAACAAAATAAGCAGCTGGAAGTAAGCTATAGATTGAGTCTTATTTGCCCAAATTTTAACAAAGATCCATCACATAGCAATTAAACCAATAACTACAAGCTTGGAAGTTTTCGAAACAGGAATTCTCACACATTAACTGACAAGACAGTCAGTAAGCAAGACGAATCACCAGCTTCAAATTCTGCATCGCCATTTCTAGTAGGAATCGTATTTCAACGCAGGATTTACGCCAACAAAAAGTGAGTAAAATTGATATTTAAACTTAAAATAATTTTTTTTCTTCCATTTTTAGGATATTTACAATATCTAAAATAGGAATCGCCCCACCGTCCTGCCCAAAATTTTTTTCGGCACTTGGAAAACTTACATTTTGGAGAAAAAATGCAAAAAAAAAGTTTCTGATTTTAATTGGGTGACAAAAGCAACACGAACCAATTAGATGGAGCCATAATGTGAAGTTCATGAAGAAGAGGATGCATATAATCCAATTTTATGACTTGAACAAAATAAGCAGCTGGAAGTAAGCTATAGATTGAGTCTTATTTGCCCAAATTTTAACAAAGATCCATCACATAGCAATTAAACCAATAACTACAAGCTTGGAAGTTTTCGAAACAGGAATTCTCACACATTAACTGACAAGACAGTCAGTAAGCAAGACGAATCACCAGCTTCAAATTCTGCATCGCCATTTCTAGTAGGAATCGTATTTCAACGCAGGATTTGCGCCAACAAAAAGTGAGTAAAATTGATATTTAAACTTAAAATAATTTTTTTTCTTCCATTTCTAGGATATTTACAATATTTAAAATAGGAATCGCCCCACCGTCCTGCCCAAAATTTTTTTCGGCACTTGGAAAACTTACATTTTGGAGAAAAAATGCAAAAAAAAGTGTCTGATTTTAATTGGGTGACAAAAGCAACACGAACTAATTAGATGGAGCCATAATGTGAAGTTCATGAAGAAGAGGATGCATATAATCCAATTTTATGACTTGAACAAAATAAGCAGCTGGAAGTAAGCTATAGATTGAGTCTTATTTGCCCAAATTTTAACAAAGAGCCATCACATAGCAATTAAACCAATAACTACAAGCTTGGAAGTTTTCGAAACAGGAATTCTCACACATTAACTGACAAGACAGTCAGTAAGCAAGACGAATCACCAGCTTCAAATTCTGCATCGCCATTTCTAGTAGGAATCGTATTTCAACACAGGATTTGCGCCAACAAAAAGTGAGTAAAATTGATATTTTAAACTTAAAATAATTTTTTTTCTTCCACTTTTAGGATATTTACAATATCTAAAATAGGAATCGCCCCACCGTCCTGCCCAAAATTTTTTTCGGCACTTGGAAAACTTACATTTTGGAGAAAAAATGCAAAAAAAAGTGTCTGATTTTAATTGGGTGACAAAAGCAACACGAATCAATTAGATGGAGCCATAATGTGAAGTTCATGAAGAAGAGGATGCATATAATCCAATTTTATGACTTGAACAAAATAAGCAGCTGGAAGTAAGCTATAGATTGAGTCTTATTTGCCCAAATTTTAACAAAGATCCATCACATAGCAATTAAACCAATAACTACAAGCTTGGAAGTTTTCGAAACAGGAATTCTCACACATTAACTGACAAGACAGTCAGTAAGCAAGACGAATCACCAGCTTCAAATTCTGCATCGCCATTTCTAGTAGGAATCGTATTTCAACGCAGGATTTGCGCCAACAAAAAGTGAGTAAAATTGATATTTAAACTTAAAATAATTTTTTTTCTTCCATTTCTAGGATATTTACAATATTTAAAATAGGAATCGCCCCACCGTCCTGCCCAAAATTTTTTTCGGCACTTGGAAAACTTACATTTTGGAGAAAAAATGCAAAAAAAAGTGTCTGATTTTAATTGGGTGACAAAAGCAACACGAACTAATTAGATGGAGCCATAATGTGAAGTTCATGAAGAAGAGGATGCATATAATCCAATTTTATGACTTGAACAAAATAAGCAGCTGGAAGTAAGCTATAGATTGAGTCTTATTTGCCCAAATTTTAACAAAGATCCATCACATAGCAATTAAACCAATAACTACAAGCTTGGAAGTTTTCGAAACAGGAATTCTCACACATCTAGTAGGAATCGTATTTCAACACAGGATTTGCGCCAACAAAAAGTGAGTAAAATTGATATTTTAAACTTAAAATAATTTTTTTTCTTCCACTTTTAGGATATTTACAATATCTAAAATAGGAATCGCCCCACCGTCCTGCCCAAAATTTTTTTCGGCACTTGGAAAACTTACATTTTGCAGAAAAATGCAAAAAAAAGTTTCTGATTTTAATTGGGTGACAAAAGCAACACGAACCAATTAGATGGAGCCATAGTGTGAAGTTCATGAAGAAGAGGATGCATATAGTCCAATTTTATGACTTTAACGAAATAAGCAGCTGGAAGTAAGCTATAGATTGAGTCTTATTTGCCCAAATTTTAACAAAGAGCCATCACATAGCAATTAAACCAATAACTACAAGCTTGGAAGTTTTCGAAACAGGAATTCTCACACATTAACTGACAAGACAGTCAGTAAGCAAGACGAATCACCAGCTTCAAATTCTGCATCGCCATTTCTAGTAGGAATCGTATTTCAACGCAGGATTTACGCCAACAAAAAGTGAGTAATATTGATATTTAAACTTAAAATAATTTTTTTTCTTCCTTTTGTATGATATTTACAATATCTAAAATAAGAATCGCCTCACCGTCCTGCCCAAAATTTTTTTCGGCACTTGGAAAACTTACATTTTGGAGAAAAAATGCAAAAAAAAAGTTTCTGATTTTAATTGGGTGACAAAAGCAACACGAACCAATTAGATGGAGACAAATGTGAAGTTCATGAAGAAGAGGATGCATATAATCCAATTTTATGACTTGAACAAAATAAGCAGCTGGAAGTAAGCTATAGATTGAGTCTTATTTGCCCAAATTTTAACAAAGATCCATCACATAGCAATTAAACCAATAACTACAAGCTTGGAAGTTTTCGAAACAGGAATTCTCACACATTAACTGACAAGACAGTCAGTAAGCAAGACGAATCACCAGCTTCAAATTCTGCATCGCCATTTCTAGTAGGAATCGTTTTTCAACACAGGATTTGCGCCAACAAAAAGTGAGTAAAATTGATATTTAAACTTAAAATAATTTTTTTCTTCCATTTCTAGGATATTTACAATATCTAAAATAGGAATCGCCCCACCGTCCTGCCCAAAATTTTTTTCGGCACTTGGAAAACTTACATTTTGGAGAAAAAATGCAAAAAAAAGTGTCTGATTTTAATTGGGTGACAAAAGCAACACGAATCAATTAGATGGAGCCATAATGTGAAGTTCATGAAGAAGAGGATGCATATAATCCAATTTTATGACTTGAACAAAATAAGCAGCTGGAAGTAAGCTATAGATTGAGTCTTATTTGCCCAAATTTTAACAAAGATCCATCACATAGCAATTAAACCAATAACTACAAGCTTGGAAGTTTTCGAAACAGGAATTCTCACACATTAACTGACAAGACAGTCAGTAAGCAAGACGAATCACCAGCTTCAAATTCTGCATCGCCATTTCTAGTAGGAATCGTATTTCAACGCAGGATTTACGCCAACAAAAAGTGAGTAAAATTGATATTTAAACTTAAAATAATTTTTTTTCTTCCACTTTTAGGATATTTACAATATCTAAAATAGGAATCGCCCCACCGTCCTGCCCAAAATTTTTTTCGGCACTTGGAAAACTTACATTTTGGAGAAAAAATGCAAAAAAAAAGTTTCTGATTTTAATTGGGTGACAAAAGCAACACGAACTAATTAGATGGAGCCATAATG
Source organism: Chironomus riparius (assembly GCA_917627325.4). NCBI lineage: Eukaryota > Metazoa > Arthropoda > Insecta > Diptera > Chironomidae > Chironomus > Chironomus riparius. The sequence goes on along the minus strand of OU895879.1, from coordinate 22,190,500 downwards.
TGAAGTTCATGAAGAAGAGGATGCATATAATCCAATTTTATGACTTGAACAAAATAAGCAGCTGGAAGTAAGCTATAGATTGAGTCTTATTTGCCCAAATTTTAACAAAGAGCCATCACATAGCAATTAAACCAATAACTACAAGCTTGGAAGTTTTCGAAACAGGAATTCTCACACATTAACTGACAAGACAGTCAGTAAGCAAGACGAATCACCAGCTTCAAATTCTGCATCGCCATTTCTATTAGGAATCGTATTTCAACACAGGATTTGCGCCAACAAAAAGTGAGTAAAATTGATATTTAAACTTAAAATAATTTTTTTTCTTCCATTTTTAGGATATTTACAATATTTAAAATAGGAATCGCTCCACCGTCCTGCCCAAAATTTTTTTCGGCACTTGGAAAACTTACATTTTGGAGAAAAAATGCAAAAAAAAAGTTTCTGATTTTAATTGGGTGACAAAAGCAACACGAACTAATTAGATGGAGCCATAATGTGAAGTTCATTAAGAAATGCATCCTCTTCCAATCCAAGTTCATGACTTGAACAAAATAAGCAGCTGGATTGAGTCATATTTGCCCAAATCTTAACAAAAATCCATCACATATCATACATTAAAAAAGATCAGAATGAATATTTGCAAGAATCTAAGATCAAGAAAAAGAAAACAGTCAACGTTAAGTATAAAGTTAAGATGAAGAACTTAGTAAGACTTAAAACTGAAGAACATGATAAGCATGTCTTATTCGATTTGTTTAAAGTAAAAAAAGGAGAAGAATAACATCAATTTGTATGTTCGTCGAATTTTTATTATGGACAATTGTGAAGATCTCATTCCTGATTATTAGAACTTTATCAAGGATATTATTGATTTCAAAGATTTACCATTAAACATCGTTGAACGCTACAACGAAACAACGTTTTGAAAGTTATTCGTAAATTAATATTTTTCATTGTTACATGTCCTATATGGATGATTTTTAAATGTTTTATGTAATAAATACTTAATTTAAATTTTGAATCCAAATATTGAATATTTTTTGTTTATCAATTGAACAAGCAATGAATCATTATGTGATATGACTGATTAAATTGGACCATTACTTTCATTCGTGTTTTGTGCAATTCCAAATTGTATCATTGTTCGAAAATTTATCTTGTTTAATGTTCCGAAAAATTAAACGGCAGTGGAAACAGCTTGAAAGTAGATCAAAAATGAGAAAAATGGTGAAATTTTTTTATGTAATTTCTATTTTAAAGGCAAAGCTGAGGAGTCGTACCTTAGTTCTCTTTTTTATTTGATTTCAAATTACACTATTGTCCGCAATTTGTTTGTTTGTTCGTCTTTCATCCTATCTCCATATTCAATTTGAAATTTTTGTGCGGTTTTAGGCTTATAATATGTGTGCTGTATCTAGCTAAGGTTTGACAAAAAAAAAATTAGAATGATTCGTGGACTGAAAAGTTGAAATTAAATCTCCTTTACTAAATACTGAGGATGAACAATAAAAGAACAGTGATGTCTGAAAAACGTGTTCTTATTATATCCTTAACAAATGAGCTTTAATGTTTAATGCATACATCCTTTTATAAATTAGCAGATAATAAAAATTAAATTAAAATTTTGAAATCAACTTTCTCTAAGGCTATAGATCTGTAACTCTATATTCCATAGTTTTCAGCCCTTTATGTCCTTCCATCAGATTCAGCATGTGAGAACTTTTGACTTTAAATTAATCATGTTTTAAAGACATTGAATCATTTTTAAATGAAAATCGCGACCTTATTGCTTTATGCTTTATGAAATGATGATAATGGATCATCAATCTGATTATAAGCTTCTTTTGAGTACACTTTAAGCTCATGATTGATTTGATTCGTTAATGTCAAGATTTAACTCTTTAAAATCAAACAAACGATTTAAATTTAATTACAGAGTTTGAAAAATTCATAAGCTGAATTCAACTTTTTACAAATTTTTCCCGTAAAAAGTTCTGAAATTCATAAATGACACACACGAAATTTTCTTCAATTCCTTAAATTTCTAAATCAACAAAAACACAAAAAAAAACATGTCGAAGCAACATTTGAAAAAAAATCTTCTTTTTTTGAATTCATCAGATTCAAAGCATTAAAAAATTATTTCGAATGAAGAAAATTTCGGAATGAAGAAGGAAGAAGACATGGAATGATGAAATACATTTGATGATCACAGGACAAAGAAACAACACAGGATTAAAGAATTAGATGACGATGACGATGAGATTATGAACGAAAAAAAGTGAACTTAAATAAAGAGGAAGAAGAAGAAGGTGTTATTTTAGAAAAAGTCACAATCATGTAAAAGATAGTGAAAAAATTAAAAGAAGTGCCTGTTCGGATAGTTTGAGTATTAGCGGTGTTAAAAAGTGTGAGCTTCTAGAAACCATTTTGTTTTCGTACAATATGGCTTGGCAGTATTCTCACTTCGTGTAATTTATCATGGATTAAATATGAAACTGCTGCTGGTGTAAATCCATTTCACAAATATCAGCATTACTAAAAACAACATGATTGGAATTAAAGCACGGACGAAGTCAACAGTTTCAAAGTATCATGAAGCAAATGGAAGTAAATAAAATCAAGATAATAGTAAGTCATACTTACTTACATTCTCACTTCAAAGACTATAGAACCGTCAAAGTTATGCATTCTTATAATGGATCCTATATAGAGAGAAATAAGAGTCGACTAGGTTCCTTATTCTCTCTGTTGCAGCTACCTTGTGATATTTTGCATTTTCATTGCTGACCCAAAGCCCGATCCTATTCTTTTCTTATTCCATTCTGTAGTTATAGATCTGTTATTTCTTCCAACAATAATTGTGAAAAATCATTCCATTTCGTTCTAGTTTGGCTCTCCTAAAGACTCTCTCAAGCGCAATGTTAAACAGCTTATTTGTCAATTCATCGTCTTGTGTTAGTCCGACTCACACTCAAGTATTCCTAACAGAGTTGTCAGATAGGTACTTTTGGAAAGGTGCCTCGCTATTGCATGGTAGCTTTAGACTTTATCTAGGCAACACCCAGGGCAACACCAATGTATAGTCATGCCTAAAATAATGCGAATTCCTGAACTGCCTTCGAATTTCACAACAAGCTTTATATTAGCTGATTAAAACGATACAGATCTCCTAATTGATGCATCATGGAAAAATTTAAAGACTATTAAAAACCTTTTGCTAATAGTTGTGCATTAAATTTTAATTGACTTGAAAATTCATCTTAATTTAATCACAAATTAAATTTTCAATATTCTCTCAATCGACATATGTAGTCTTTTTAGAACATTGAATTCCTTTAAAAATCATATCGACAACATAATCTTAAAATAAATTCTGATATTTCCTTTGATTCCAATCTGACAATCTTAAAATCTTGCATCCGTCAAATTATGACTTATCTTGTCTCCACAAATGCTGCAAACTGTTGTTGTAATAACTTAAAATAATTTAAAATATGTATATGCATGTAATAAATTCTTTTCCTTCTTCTTCTTCTTCAGTGGTTCCAGTAACACGACTACGACCAGATATTGAAGCTTAGAAAAATGAATCAATTGATTTTAAATAAAGTTTAAGACGAAGAATCGCTGAAACAGAAAATAGTGACGATTCTGAAATTATGTGACAAAGCAATAAAGGAATCATCACAGCATGAGAGCAAAGCATTCATGCAACAGGAATCTGAGAAGAACAACATGAAAAAGATATGCAAAAGTCAAATTTTTTCACTGCCTAATCATTCAGTTCGCAAGAAAACAATGTTAAAATATGCAAGTTCCTCGTATGGTGCAAGATATACAGTCAATACAGTCATCTTTTGATCCACTTAGTCTCCAACTGCTGCTGAGCAACCTCAATTTCAAAAAGACAGTTGGGACATTTTCTTAACTGCTTCTCACGCGTATTCTCACTTTTTTCAGGAATAAGAGGATAAAGAGAGATAAGGATGAAGACATCTTAATGCCAATCAGTTGACGATCAAGATAGCAAACCAATGCAAAAAATAGCTTCAATTAGATTGGATTCAGCGACATTTCTTCATAGACCGAGGAGAAAATTCTTTACTTTTCCTTTTTAATTATTATCAGATTTATTAATCCAGAGTTTTTTTCTTCCTTTCTATTTTCAGGTCTTCTTCTTTCTTTTTTTTCTTAATTAAGGCTACAACCGGTCAAATTCTCTTCCATCAAATAATACTGCACTGCTGTCAAAACGTCCAATTTGCAAGTTGTTTTCAAGGGGTAGATTAAACTTTTATTGATTAATTAAACTTGAAATTTCAACAGATTTTAACTTAGCTGCTTCTCATGTTTCTTCTTCTCTTAACCACAATCCAATTCAACTCTTTAATCTATCAATCTAAAATTCAAATTTATTTTTAATGGCAATTCATACCCGAAGCTATTTTCGGGACACTCCTCGATGTGTCAAGTGCGTTCTTTGACTCTAATTGACAAATCAATCTTTCTTTTTGTGGCTATGATCAATAAATATTTTTTCTCTCCCTTCTTTCAATAGATTCAGTTATTATAAGCGAGTTTAAAAAAAATGTCACTAAAATGTCCAGCAACTAATCAGGAAGAAGTCATCAACAAAAGAATCCATGAAGTGGAATCAAGAATTCATGCAACAACTTCGCGGGAATAAAGAAGACAGCTTGAAATATAATTATGAAGACAAAGTCAACTTAATAACAAGGAGCTACAAAGAAATCGAATTCAGAGACAACTCCTCAACAAGCAGAGAAAAGGATTATTTTTTTAATTTTAATTTTTGATGAGTTTAACTAATATTTTCTTTATTCCTTATTTTCTTTCTTTTCTTCCTTTTCTTTCTTTTTCCAATTTAGCCTATGACCGAAAATTTAAAAACTGGAACTGCTAAAAAATGATAATTGTACTTTGATTTAATTATTTTACATAATGACGTATTTATAATGACAACAGATCAAGCCACAGCATGTGCCCTTAGATGGAAGCCAAAACAATACAAATTCAATCAGAATCAGAAAAAAACATCAGATTTTTAAGATTTCAGAAGATTCAAGTCTATTTAGAGCCAAGAAAGTTGAACTTGCAAGATAAAAATTTATCAACTACTATCAACGATTAAACAAGATTAATTCGCAAAAGTTTCTAGTCAGATTAATTAATCTAGGTTTTTGTTTCTTTTTCTTTTCTTCCTTTCTTCCTTTTTTTTCTTTCTTTAGGTGATTTTAATTTAAGATTATGACGATAGAGGAAATGCGTGCTTGAATAGTTTTGAGTAAGAACGATATCAAACACGTGTGAACTTCAAGAAAAAGTCATAAGATACAGATAATCAGACCAGTAAAGTCGAAAGTTGATGTAAATCCGGCAAGTCATGGAGATGATTACATTCATCGTTTCTATCATCGACAGCATACAGCTAGTGCAAGTAACACGACAATTAAGAAGAATGTCCAAAAAAATCAAGAACAAGATAAGAATAAGACAAGAAGAAGAAGGAAATTGCATAAAAAACTTCAGTGCTGCAAAGGAAAAAAGAAATAGAGAAGACAACTTATGAGATGAGGATGGAGACAAGTTGTTACAAAGAGAACGGAGTTATCAAAACTGCTCAACAGGCAAAGAATATTTTTTTTTTTAATTTTTGATAAGATTAATTAATGTTTTCTTTATTTCTTTATTTTCTTCCTTTCTTTCTTTTTTCATGTCTTTTTTTCTTTTCTTCCTTTTCTTTCTTTTTCTAATTTAGGCTACGACCGAAAATTTAAGAAAATAATGTTGATTTTGTTTTGTGGAAAATATTTGACTTCAAATTAAAGAATTATCACGACATGGTAGCAAATCATCCAGTGTAAAAGAAAATTTCAGCATACAATAACAAGTGTCTCTATAAGTCCTCTCTCGGTTCGGTCTGAAAATGAAGAATGCATAAATGCTAATGTCAATTTAATTAAAGCAACAAAAATCCAACAACTGTGTGTGAGAATACATATAAACAACAAGGTAACTGAAGGTAAATCTAGCCTAAACTATGTAAGCTTAAACTATGCTTTAATTTAGGGAAAATATTTGGTGAATCAACAAATTGCATGGAGAGTAGCTGTGTGAATGTATGGTCTCCAAAGTGTAATGCCTCATCTTGAAAAAACCGCCGAAACGACAAAAGAAGCTCAATAAAATGGAAAAAAAAAAAATTAAGAAAAAGCACTAGAAAATTGTTCAATAAAGGAATAAATCGCAGAGGAAGAAATCGGATCTAAAAAAGCTGACTGAGATTTTACCTACCCACAAATTTCCTCGAATAAACATGAAGGCACTGCGATTCAATTTGAGAAGACAGGAGGTAGGGTTCATTTTCTGGAAAAATGATTAATTAAATAATGTTGAAGTCTTAGGAATTAATGGAACATTTTCTCGGGGATAATCAAGTCAAAGAAGAAGATCAAAACGATAGCAAGTAACTACAAAGGAATTCAGCGACAACTAATCAACAAGCAGAGAAGATAATTATTTTTTTTCTAATTTTAAATGTTCAATCAGATCAATTAATGTTTTCCTCATTTTCGTTCTTTCTTTTTTTGTTTGTTTTTTTTTCTTCCTTTTCTTAGAAACTTTAGCCTACGAACGGAAATTTGGGAATCGGATTCGCTGAACTCTACCAAAATTGTCAAGAGTCAATGGAACAGCTTCACGTTGATAATAAAGACAGCTTAGAAGACGATCTTAATGCCAAGCAGTCGATGATGAAGATAGCAAATTAATAATAAGTTGCTTCAAAGAGATTGGATTTGACGACATTTCTTCAACAGACAGAGAAGAAAATTCTTTTCTCTTTTTTTTTTCATTTTTATTAGATTAATTAATCCATTTTTTTTGTTATTTGCTTTCTTTTTCTTTCTTTTTTTCAGGTATTTTCTTTTTTTCTTTTTTCTTTATTCTTTTTCTCTGAAATTTAGGCGTTCTTAGTCACGTCGAAAATTAAAATAAGTCCAGCGAGATGTAGAAATGAATCAATTACAGCCAGTTTCTATCTTAAAGCAAACAGCTGGTGCAAGTAACACACAGATCTAGAAGTTGGTTCATAGAAATAAATAAACAGATAAGACAAACTCAAATGGGAAGATTAAGAGGTATGTGAAAATAATATTCAGCGTTTACTTGATGATGTAATAAGACATTAGACAATCATTCCCCAATTCTCGTAAGTTCTAAATCTCTGTGCGTTCATTTAAGAATTTTCTAACTTTACAGAAGCTGTTGAAGCCATTGAACATCATTTATTATTTGCCACTCATCGTCAGTAGATGAAATTAATTGTCATCACTTATTGTGCTTATTTAACTTAACGAAACTTATCAAATGACTGCTCAACACGATATTTTTGCAAGAATCAAATCAAGTTCGTCTACCAATTAATTCACCACTAGTAAAATATGGTTGTGCAAATAAAACTGCAAAGCTAAAAGAATCTTCCAAGGACCTTCATAGAAATTGAAGAATGGATAACAATTTGAAAGGATCGTGAAACATTTCTGGAAGCAGAATTCCATTGGAGCAAGTAATCAAGCTCACAGTAAGTAATTGCTACTTTAATTCTCCATGAAAATGCTTCATCGCTGTAATCCTTCCGTAATCTTGAGAATACTCCACCTCACTTTTATATTTCCTTCTTTTAACACGAAAAGTAGAATAAGACTTGCCTTAAATTGTCTCTGCTGAAAAATCTGATTTGAATTAATTTCTTCTCAGACTTTTTCTCCTTGATAACCGGTCTTTTCAATTTAATTTTTTCCAGTCCAGCGCCAATTTCAAGCTTTTTTTCGGTACAGGCATTTTCACATCGACTGACTTAACAATCATTAAGGAAGATGAATTACCAGCTTCAAATTCTGCATCGCCATTTCTAGTAGGAATCGTATTTCAACGCAGGATTTACGCCAACAAAAAGTGAGTAAAATTGATATTTAAACTTAAAATAATTTTTTTTCTTCCACTTTTAGGATATTTACAATATCTAAAATAGGAATCGCCCCACCGTCCTGCCCAAATTTTTTTCGGCACTTGGAAAACTTACATTTTGCAGAAAAATGCAAAAAAAAGTTTCTGATTTTAATTGGGTGACAAAAGCAACACGAACCAATTAGATGGAGCCATAATGTGAAGTTCATGAAGAAGAGGATGCATATAATCCAATTTTATGACTTTAACAAAATAAGCAGCTGGAAGTAAGCTATAGATTGAGTCTTATTTGCCCAAATTTTAACAAAGAGCCATCACATAGCAATTAAACCAATAACTACAAGCTTGGAAGTTTTCGAAACAGGAATTCTCACACATTAACTGACAAGACAGTCAGTAAGCAAGACGAATCACCAGCTTCAAATTCTGCATCGCCATTTCTAGTAGGAATCGTATTTCAACGCAGGATTTACGCCAACAAAAAGTGAGTAAAATTGATATTTAAACTTAAAATAATTTTTTTTCTTCCACTTTTAGGATATTTACAATATCTAAAATAGGAATCGCCCCACCGTCCTGCCCAAAATTTTTTTCGGCACTTGGAAAACTTACATTTTGCAGAAAAATGCAAAAAAAAGTTTCTGATTTTAATTGGGTGACAAAAGCAACACGAACCAATTAGATGGAGCCATAATGTGAAGTTCATGAAGAAGAGGATGCATATAGTCCAATTTTATGACTTTAACGAAATAAGCAGCTGGAAGTAAGCTATAGATTGAGTCTTATTTGCCCAAATTTTAACAAAGATCCATCACATAGCAATTAAACCAATAACTACAAGCTTGGAAGTTTTCGAAACAGGAATTCTCACACATTAACTGACAAGACAGTCAGTAAGCAAGACGAATCACCAGCTTCAAATTCTGCATCGCCATTTCTAGTAGGAATCGTATTTCAACGCAGGATTTACGCCAACAAAAAGTGAGTAAAATTGATATTTAAACTTAAAATAATTTTTTTTCTTCCATTTTTAGGATATTTACAATATCTAAAATAGGAATCGCCCCACCGTCCTGCCCAAAATTTTTTTCGGCACTTGGAAAACTTACATTTTGGAGAAAAAATGCAAAAAAAAAGTTTCTGATTTTAATTGGGTGACAAAAGCAACACGAACCAATTAGATGGAGCCATAATGTGAAGTTCATGAAGAAGAGGATGCATATAATCCAATTTTATGACTTGAACAAAATAAGCAGCTGGAAGTAAGCTATAGATTGAGTCTTATTTGCCCAAATTTTAACAAAGATCCATCACACAGCAATTAAACCAATAACTACAAGCTTGGAAGTTTTCGAAACAGGAATTCTCACACATTAACTGACAAGACAGTCAGTAAGCAAGACGAATCACCAGCTTCAAATTCTGCATCGCCATTTCTAGTAGGAATCGTATTTCAACGCAGGATTTGCGCCAACAAAAAGTGAGTAAAATTGATATTTTAAACTTAAAATAATTTTTTTTCTTCCACTTTTAGGATATTTACAATATCTAAAATAGGAATCGCCCCACCGTCCTGCCCAAAATTTTTTTCGGCACTTGGAAAACTTACATTTTGCAGAAAAATGCAAAAAAAAGTTTCTGATTTTAATTGGGTGACAAAAGCAACACGAACCAATTAGATGGAGCCATAATGTGAAGTTCATGAAGAAGAGGATGCATATAGTCCAATTTTATGACTTTAACGAAATTAGCAGCTGGAAGTAAGCTATAGATTGAGTCTTATTTGCCCAAATTTTAACAAAGAGCCATCACATAGCAATTAAACCAATAACTACAAGCTTGGAAGTTTTCGAAACAGGAATTCTCACACATTAACTGACAAGACAGTCAGTAAGCAAGACGAATCACCAGCTTCCAATTCTGCATCGCCATTTCTAGTAGGAATCGTATTTCAACACAGGATTTGCGCCAACAAAAAGTGAGTAAAATTGATATTTTAAACTTAAAATAATTTTTTTTCTTCCACTTTTAGGATATTTACAATATCTAAAATAGGAATCGCCCCACCGTCCTGCCCAAAATTTTTTTCGGCACTTGGAAAACTTACATTTTGGAGAAAAAATGCAAAAAAAAGTGTCTGATTTTAATTGGGTGACAAAAGCAACACGAACTAATTAGATGGAGCCATAATGTGAAGTTCATGAAGAAGAGGATGCATATAATCCAATTTTATGACTTGAACAAAATAAGCAGCTGGAAGTAAGCTATAGATTGAGTCTTATTTGCCCAAATTTTAACAAAGAGCCATCACATAGCAATTAAACCAATAACTACAAGCTTGGAAGTTTTCGAAACAGGAATTCTCACACATTAACTGACAAGACAGTCAGTAAGCAAGACGAATCACCAGCTTCAAATTCTGCATCGCCATTTCTAGTAGGAATCGTATTTCAACACAGGATTTGCGCCAACAAAAAGTGAGTAAAATTGATATTTAAACTTAAAATAATTTTTTTTCTTCCACTTTTAGGATATTTACAATATCTAAAATAGGAATCGCCCCACCGTCCTGCCCAAAATTTTTTTGGCACTTGGAAAACTTACATTTTGCAGAAAAATGCAAAAAAAAGTTTCTGATTTTAATTGGGTGACAAAAGCAACACGAACCAATTAGATGGAGCCATAATGTGAAGTTCATGAAGAAGAGGATGCATATAGTCCAATTTTATGACTTTAACGAAATAAGCAGCTGGAAGTAAGCTATAGATTGAGTCTTATTTGCCCAAATTTTAACAAAGATCCATCACATAGCAATTAAACCAATAACTACAAGCTTGGAAGTTTTCGAAACAGGAATTCTCACACATTAACTGACAAGACAGTCAGTAAGCAAGACGAATCACCAGCTTCAAATTCTGCATCGCCATTTCTAGTAGGAATCGTATTTCAACGCAGGATTTGCGCCAACAAAAAGTGAGTAAAATTGATATTTAAACTTAAAATAATTTTTTTCTTCCATTTCTAGGATATTTACAATATCTAAAATAGGAATCGCCCCACCGTCCTGCCCAAAATTTTTTTCGGCACTTGGAAAACTTACATTTTGGAGAAAAAATGCAAAAAAAAGTGTCTGATTTTAATTGGGTGACAAAAGCAACACGAACTAATTAGATGGAGCCATAATGTGAAGTTCATGAAGAAGAGGATGCATATAATCCAATTTTATGACTTGAACAAAATAAGCAGCTGGAAGTAAGCTATAGATTGAGTCTTATTTGCCCAAATTTTAACAAAGAGCCATCACATAGCAATTAAACCAATAACTACAAGCTTGGAAGTTTTCGAAACAGGAATTCTCACACATTAACTGACAAGACAGTCAGTAAGCAAGACGAATCACCAGCTTCAAATTCTGCATCGCCATTTCTAGTAGGAATCGTATTTCAACACAGGATTTGCGCCAACAAAAAGTGAGTAAAATTGATATTTTAAACTTAAAATAATTTTTTTTCTTCCACTTTTAGGATATTTACAATATCTAAAATAGGAATCGCCCCACCGTCCTGCCCAAAATTTTTTTCGGCACTTGGAAAACTTACATTTTGCAGAAAAATGCAAAAAAAAGTTTCTGATTTTAATTGGGTGACAAAAGCAACACGAACCAATTAGATGGAGCCATAATGTGAAGTTCATGAAGAAGAGGATGCATATAGTCCAATTTTATGACTTTAACGAAATAAGCAGCTGGAAGTAAGCTATAGATTGAGTCTTATTTGCCCAAATTTTAACAAAGAGCCATCACATAGCAATTAAACCAATAACTACAAGCTTGGAAGTTTTCGAAACAGGAATTCTCACACATTAACTGACAAGACAGTCAGTAAGCAAGACGAATCACCAGCTTCAAATTCTGCATCGCCATTTCTAGTAGGAATCGTATTTCAACGCAGGATTTACGCCAACAAAAAGTGAGTAAAATTGATATTTAAACTTAAAATAATTTTTTTTCTTCCATTTTTAGGATATTTACAATATCTAAAATAGGAATCGCCCCACCGTCCTGCCCAAAATTTTTTTCGGCACTTGGAAAACTTACATTTTGGAGAAAAAATGCAAAAAAAAAGTTTCTGATTTTAATTGGGTGACAAAAGCAACACGAACCAATTAGATGGAGCCATAATGTGAAGTTCATGAAGAAGAGGATGCATATAATCCAATTTTATGACTTGAACAAAATAAGCAGCTGGAAGTAAGCTATAGATTGAGTCTTATTTGCCCAAATTTTAACAAAGATCCATCACATAGCAATTAAACCAATAACTACAAGCTTGGAAGTTTTCGAAACAGGAATTCTCACACATTAACTGACAAGACAGTCAGTAAGCAAGACGAATCACCAGCTTCAAATTCTGCATCGCCATTTCTAGTAGGAATCGTATTTCAACGCAGGATTTGCGCCAACAAAAAGTGAGTAAAATTGATATTTAAACTTAAAATAATTTTTTTTCTTCCATTTCTAGGATATTTACAATATTTAAAATAGGAATCGCCCCACCGTCCTGCCCAAAATTTTTTTCGGCACTTGGAAAACTTACATTTTGGAGAAAAAATGCAAAAAAAAGTGTCTGATTTTAATTGGGTGACAAAAGCAACACGAACTAATTAGATGGAGCCATAATGTGAAGTTCATGAAGAAGAGGATGCATATAATCCAATTTTATGACTTGAACAAAATAAGCAGCTGGAAGTAAGCTATAGATTGAGTCTTATTTGCCCAAATTTTAACAAAGAGCCATCACATAGCAATTAAACCAATAACTACAAGCTTGGAAGTTTTCGAAACAGGAATTCTCACACATTAACTGACAAGACAGTCAGTAAGCAAGACGAATCACCAGCTTCAAATTCTGCATCGCCATTTCTAGTAGGAATCGTATTTCAACGCAGGATTTGCGCCAACAAAAAGTGAGTAAAATTGATATTTAAACTTAAAATAATTTTTTTTCTTCCATTTCTAGGATATTTACAATATTTAAAATAGGAATCGCCCCACCGTCCTGCCCAAAATTTTTTTCGGCACTTGGAAAACTTACATTTTGGAGAAAAAATGCAAAAAAAAGTGTCTGATTTTAATTGGGTGACAAAAGCAACACGAACTAATTAGATGGAGCCATAATGTGAAGTTCATGAAGAAGAGGATGCATATAATCCAATTTTATGACTTGAACAAAATAAGCAGCTGGAAGTAAGCTATAGATTGAGTCTTATTTGCCCAAATTTTAACAAAGAGCCATCACATAGCAATTAAACCAATAACTACAAGCTTGGAAGTTTTCGAAACAGGAATTCTCACACATTAACTGACAAGACAGTCAGTAAGCAAGACGAATCACCAGCTTCAAATTCTGCATCGCCATTTCTAGTAGGAATCGTATTTCAACACAGGATTTGCGCCAACAAAAAGTGAGTAAAATTGATATTTAAACTTAAAATAATTTTTTTTCTTCCACTTTTAGGATATTTACAATATCTAAAATAGGAATCGCCCCACCGTCCTGCCCAAAATTTTTTTGGCACTTGGAAAACTTACATTTTGCAGAAAAATGCAAAAAAAAGTTTCTGATTTTAATTGGGTGACAAAAGCAACACGAACCAATTAGATGGAGCCATAATGTGAAGTTCATGAAGAAGAGGATGCATATAGTCCAATTTTATGACTTTAACGAAATAAGCAGCTGGAAGTAAGCTATAGATTGAGTCTTATTTGCCCAAATTTTAACAAAGATCCATCACATAGCAATTAAACCAATAACTACAAGCTTGGAAGTTTTCGAAACAGGAATTCTCACACATTAACTGACAAGACAGTCAGTAAGCAAGACGAATCACCAGCTTCCAATTCTGCATCGCCATTTCTAGTAGGAATCGTATTTCAACACAGGATTTGCGCCAACAAAAAGTGAGTAAAATTGATATTTTAAACTTAAAATAATTTTTTTTCTTCCACTTTTAGGATATTTACAATATCTAAAATAGGAATCGCCCCACCGTCCTGCCCAAAATTTTTTTCGGCACTTGGAAAACTTACATTTTGCAGAAAAATGCAAAAAAAAGTTTCTGATTTTAATTGGGTGACAAAAGCAACACGAACCAATTAGATGGAGCCATAATGTGAAGTTCATGAAGAAGAGGATGCATATAGTCCAATTTTATGACTTTAACGAAATAAGCAGCTGGAAGTAAGCTATAGATTGAGTCTTATTTGCCCAAATTTTAACAAAGAGCCATCACATAGCAATTAAACCAATAACTACAAGCTTGGAAGTTTTCGAAACAGGAATTCTCACACATTAACTGACAAGATAGTCAGTAAGCAAGACGAATCACCAGCTTCAAATTCTGCATCGCCATTTCTAGTAGGAATCGTATTTCAACGCAGGATTTGCGCCAACAAAAAGTGAGTAAAATTGATATTTAAACTTAAAATAATTTTTTTTCTTCCATTTCTAGGATATTTACAATATCTAAAATAGGAATCGCCCCACCGTCCTGCCCAAAATTTTTTTCGGCACTTGGAAAACTTACATTTTGGAGAAAAAATGCAAAAAAAAAGTGTCTGATTTTAATTGGGTGACAAAAGCAACACTAACTAATTAGATGGAGCCGTAATGTGAAGTTCATGAAGAAGAGGATGCATATAATCCAATTTTATGACTTGAACAAAATAAGCAGCTGGAAGTAAGCTATAGATTGAGTCTTATTTGCCCAAATTTTAACAAAGATCCATCACATAGCAATTAAACCAATAACTACAAGCTTGGAAGTTTTCGAAACAGGAATTCTCACACATTAACTGACAAGACAGTCAGTAAGCAAGACGAATCACCAGCTTCAAATTCTGCATCGCCATTTCTAGTAGGAATCGTATTTCAACGCAGGATTTGCGCCAACAAAAAGTGAGTAAAATTGATATTTAAACTTAAAATAATTTTTTTTCTTCCATTTCTAGGATATTTACAATATCTAAAATAGGAATCGCCCCACCGTCCTGCCCAAAATTTTTTTCGGCACTTGGAAAACTTACATTTTGGAGAAAAAATGCAAAAAAAAGTGTCTGATTTTAATTGGGTGACAAAAGCAACACGAACTAATTAGATGGAGCCATAATGTGAAGTTCATGAAGAAGAGGATGCATATAATCCAATTTTATGACTTGAACAAAATAAGCAGCTGGAAGTAAGCTATAGATTGAGTCTTATTTGCCCAAATTTTAACAAAGAGCCATCACATAGCAATTAAACCAATAACTACAAGCTTGGAAGTTTTCGAAACAGGAATTCTCACACATTAACTGACAAGACAGTCAGTAAGCAAGACGAATCACCAGCTTCAAATTCTGCATCGCCATTTCTAGTAGGAATCGTATTTCAACACAGGATTTGCGCCAACAAAAAGTGAGTAAAATTGATATTTTAAACTTAAAATAATTTTTTTTCTTCCACTTTTAGGATATTTACAATATCTAAAATAGGAATCGCCCCACCGTCCTGCCCAAAATTTTTTTCGGCACTTGGAAAACTTACATTTTGCAGAAAAATGCAAAAAAAAGTTTCTGATTTTAATTGGGTGACAAAAGCAACACGAACCAATTAGATGGAGCCATAATGTGAAGTTCATGAAGAAGAGGATGCATATAGTCCAATTTTATGACTTTAACGAAATAAGCAGCTGGAAGTAAGCTATAGATTGAGTCTTATTTGCCCAAATTTTAACAAAGATCCATCACATAGCAATTAAACCAATAACTACAAGCTTGGAAGTTTTCGAAACAGGAATTCTCACACATTAACTGACAAGACAGTCAGTAAGCAAGACGAATCACCAGCTTCAAATTCTGCATCGCCATTTCTAGTAGGAATCGTATTTCAACGCAGGATTTACGCCAACAAAAAATGAGTAATATTGATATTTAAACTTAAAATAATTTTTTTTCTTCCTTTTGTATGATATTTACAATATCTAAAATAAGAATCGCCTCACCGTCCTGCCCAAAATTTTTTTCGGCACTTGGAAAACTTACATTTTGGAGAAAAAATGCAAAAAAAAGTTTCTGATTCTAATTGGGTGACAAAAGCAACACGAATCAATTAGATGGAGACAAATGTGAAGTTCATGAAGAAGAGGATGCATATAATCCAATTTTATGACTTGAACAAAATAAGCAGCTGGAAGTAAGCTATAGATTGAGTCTTATTTGCCCAAATTTTAACAAAGATCCATCACATAGCAATTAAACCAATAACTACAAGCTTGGAAGTTTTCGAAACAGGAATTCTCACACATTAACTGACAAGACAGTCAGTAAGCAAGACGAATCACCAGCTTCAAATTCTGCATCGCCATTTCTAGTAGGAATCGTATTTCAACGCAGGATTTACGCCAACAAAAAGTGAGTAAAATTGATATTTAAACTTAAAATAATTTTTTTTCTTCCATTTTTAGGATATTTACAATATCTAAAATAGGAATCGCCCCACCGTCCTGCCCAAAATTTTTTTCGGCACTTGGAAAACTTACATTTTGGAGAAAAAATGCAAAAAAAAGTTTCTGATTTTAATTGGGTGACAAAAGCAACACGAACCAATTAGATGGAGCCATAATGTGAAGTTCATGAAGAAGAGGATGCATATAATCCAATTTTATGACTTGAACAAAATAAGCAGCTGGAAGTAAGCTATAGATTGAGTCTTATTTGCCCAAATTTTAACAAAGATCCATCACATAGCAATTAAACCAATAACTACAAGCTTGGAAGTTTTCGAAACAGGAATTCTCACACATTAACTGACAAGACAGTCAGTAAGCAAGACGAATCACCAGCTTCAAATTCTGCATCGCCATTTCTAGTAGGAATCGTATTTCAACGCAGGATTTGCGCCAACAAAAAGTGAGTAAAATTGATATTTAAACTTAAAATAATTTTTTTTCTTCCATTTCTAGGATATTTACAATATTTAAAATAGGAATCGCCCCACCGTCCTGCCCAAAATTTTTTTCGGCACTTGGAAAACTTACATTTTGGAGAAAAAATGCAAAAAAAAGTGTCTGATTTTAATTGGGTGACAAAAGCAACACGAACTAATTAGATGGAGCCATAATGTGAAGTTCATGAAGAAGAGGATGCATATAATCCAATTTTATGACTTGAACAAAATAAGCAGCTGGAAGTAAGCTATAGATTGAGTCTTATTTGCCCAAATTTTAACAAAGAGCCATCACATAGCAATTAAACCAATAACTACAAGCTTGGAAGTTTTCGAAACAGGAATTCTCACACATTAACTGACAAGACAGTCAGTAAGCAAGACGAATCACCAGCTTCAAATTCTGCATCGCCATTTCTAGTAGGAATCGTATTTCAACGCAGGATTTGCGCCAACAAAAAGTGAGTAAAATTGATATTTAAACTTAAAATAATTTTTTTTCTTCCATTTCTAGGATATTTACAATATTTAAAATAGGAATCGCCCCACCGTCCTGCCCAAAATTTTTTTCGGCACTTGGAAAACTTACATTTTGGAGAAAAAATGCAAAAAAAAGTGTCTGATTTTAATTGGGTGACAAAAGCAACACGAACTAATTAGATGGAGCCATAATGTGAAGTTCATGAAGAAGAGGATGCATATAATCCAATTTTATGACTTGAACAAAATAAGCAGCTGGAAGTAAGCTATAGATTGAGTCTTATTTGCCCAAATTTTAACAAAGAGCCATCACATAGCAATTAAACCAATAACTACAAGCTTGGAAGTTTTCGAAACAGGAATTCTCACACATTAACTGACAAGACAGTCAGTAAGCAAGACGAATCACCAGCTTCAAATTCTGCATCGCCATTTCTAGTAGGAATCGTATTTCAACACAGGATTTGCGCCAACAAAAAGTGAGTAAAATTGATATTTTAAACTTAAAATAATTTTTTTTCTTCCACTTTTAGGATATTTACAATATCTAAAATAGGAATCGCCCCACCGTCCTGCCCAAAATTTTTTTCGGCACTTGGAAAACTTACATTTTGCAGAAAAATGCAAAAAAAAGTTTCTGATTTTAATTGGGTGACAAAAGCAACACGAACCAATTAGATGGAGCCATAATGTGAAGTTCATGAAGAAGAGGATGCATATAGTCCAATTTTATGACTTTAACGAAATAAGCAGCTGGAAGTAAGCTATAGATTGAGTCTTATTTGCCCAAATTTTAACAAAGAGCCATCACATAGCAATTAAACCAATAACTACAAGCTTGGAAGTTTTCGAAACAGGAATTCTCACACATTAACTGACAAGACAGTCAGTAAGCAAGACGAATCACCAGCTTCCAATTCTGCATCGCCATTTCTAGTAGGAATCGTATTTCAACACAGGATTTGCGCCAACAAAAAGTGAGTAAAATTGATATTTTAAACTTAAAATAATTTTTTTTCTTCCACTTTTAGGATATTTACAATATCTAAAATAGGAATCGCCCCACCGTCCTGCCCAAAATTTTTTTCGGCACTTGGAAAACTTACATTTTGCAGAAAAATGCAAAAAAAAGTTTCTGATTTTAATTGGGTGACAAAAGCAACACGAACCAATTAGATGGAGCCATAATGTGAAGTTCATGAAGAAGAGGATGCATATAGTCCAATTTTATGACTTTAACGAAATAAGCAGCTGGAAGTAAGCTATAGATTGAGTCTTATTTGCCCAAATTTTAACAAAGAGCCATCACATAGCAATTAAACCAATAACTACAAGCTTGGAAGTTTTCGAAACAGGAATTCTCACACATTAACTGACAAGACAGTCAGTAAGCAAGACGAATCACCAGCTTCAAATTCTGCATCGCCATTTCTAGTAGGAATCGTATTTCAACGCAGGATTTACGCCAACAAAAAGTGAGTAATATTGATATTTAAACTTAAAATAATTTTTTTTCTTCCTTTTGTATGATATTTACAATATCTAAAATAAGAATCGCCTCACCGTCCTGCCCAAAATTTTTTTCGGCACTTGGAAAACTTACATTTTGGAGAAAAAATGCAAAAAAAAGTTTCTGATTCTAATTGGGTGACAAAAGCAACACGAATCAATTAGATGGAGACAAATGTGAAGTTCATGAAGAAGAGGATGCATATAATCCAATTTTATGACTTGAACAAAATAAGCAGCTGGAAGTAAGCTATAGATTGAGTCTTATTTGCCCAAATTTTAACAAAGATCCATCACATAGCAATTAAACCAATAACTACAAGCTTGGAAGTTTTCGAAACAGGAATTCTCACACATTAACTGACAAGACAGTCAGTAAGCAAGACGAATCACCAGCTTCAAATTCTGCATCGCCATTTCTAGTAGGAATCGTATTTCAACGCAGGATTTACGCCAACAAAAAGTGAGTAAAATTGATATATAAACTTAAAATAATTTTTTTTCTTCCATTTTTAGGATATTTACAATATCTAAAATAGGAATCGCCCCACCGTCCTGCCCAAAATTTTTTTCGGCACTTGGAAAACTTACATTTTGGAGAAAAAATGCAAAAAAAAAGTTTCTGATTTTAATTGGGTGACAAAAGCAACACGAACCAATTAGATGGAGCCATAATGTGAAGTTCATGAAGAAGAGGATGCATATAATCCAATTTTATGACTTGAACAAAATAAGCAGCTGGAAGTAAGCTATAGATTGAGTCTTATTTGCCCAAATTTTAACAAAGATCCATCACATAGCAATTAAACCAATAACTACAAGCTTGGAAGTTTTCGAAACAGGAATTCTCACACATTAACTGACAAGACAGTCAGTAAGCAAGACGAATCACCAGCTTCAAATTCTGCATCGCCATTTCTAGTAGGAATCGTATTTCAACGCAGGATTTACGCCAACAAAAAGTGAGTAAAATTGATATTTAAACTTAAAATAATTTTTTTTCTTCCATTTTTAGGATATTTACAATATCTAAAATAGGAATCGCCCCACCGTCCTGCCCAAAATTTTTTTCGGCACTTGGAAAACTTACATTTTGGAGAAAAAATGCAAAAAAAAAGTTTCTGATTTTAATTGGGTGACAAAAGCAACACGAACCAATTAGATGGAGCCATAATGTGAAGTTCATGAAGAAGAGGATGCATATAATCCAATTTTACGACTTGAACAAAATAAGCAGCTGGAAGTAAGCTATAGATTGAGTCTTATTTGCCCAAATTTTAACAAAGATCCATCACA
The DNA here is from genome assembly GCA_917627325.4 of Chironomus riparius. Classification (NCBI taxonomy): domain Eukaryota; kingdom Metazoa; phylum Arthropoda; class Insecta; order Diptera; family Chironomidae; genus Chironomus; species Chironomus riparius. The sequence continues at coordinate 22,170,236 of OU895879.1, read as the reverse complement.
TAGCAATTAAACCAATAACTACAAGCTTGGAAGTTTTCGAAACAGGAATTCTCACACATTAACTGACAAGACAGTCAGTAAGCAAGACGAATCACCAGCTTCAAATTCTGCATCGCCATTTCTAGTAGGAATCGTATTTCAACGCAGGATTTGCGCCAACAAAAAGTGAGTAAAATTGATATTTAAACTTAAAATAATTTTTTTTCTTCCATTTCTAGGATATTTACAATATTTAAAATAGGAATCGCCCCACCGTCCTGCCCAAAATTTTTTTCGGCACTTGGAAAACTTACATTTTGCAGAAAAATGCAAAAAAAAGTTTCTGATTTTAATTGGGTGACAAAAGCAACACGAACCAATTAGATGGAGCCATAATGTGAAGTTCATGAAGAAGAGGATGCATATAGTCCAATTTTATGACTTTAACGAAATAAGCAGCTGGAAGTAAGCTATAGATTGAGTCTTATTTGCCCAAATTTTAACAAAGATCCATCACATAGCAATTAAACCAATAACTACAAGCTTGGAAGTTTTCGAAACAGGAATTCTCACACATTAACTGACAAGACAGTCAGTAAGCAAGACGAATCACCAGCTTCAAATTCTGCATCGCCATTTCTAGTAGGAATCGTATTTCAACACAGGATTTGCGCCAACAAAAAGTGAGTAAAATTGATATTTTAAACTTAAAATAATTTTTTTTCTTCCACTTTTAGGATATTTACAATATCTAAAATAGGAATCGCCCCACCGTCCTGCCCAAAATTTTTTTCGGCACTTGGAAAACTTACATTTTGCAGAAAAATGCAAAAAAAAGTTTCTGATTTTAATTGGGTGACAAAAGCAACACGAACCAATTAGATGGAGCCATAATGTGAAGTTCATGAAGAAGAGGATGCATATAGTCCAATTTTATGACTTTAACGAAATAAGCAGCTGGAAGTAAGCTATAGATTGAGTCTTATTTGCCCAAATTTTAACAAAGAGCCATCACATAGCAATTAAACCAATAACTACAAGCTTGGAAGTTTTCGAAACAGGAATTCTCACACATTAACTGACAAGACAGTCAGTAAGCAAGACGAATCACCAGCTTCCAATTCTGCATCGCCATTTCTAGTAGGAATCGTATTTCAACACAGGATTTGCGCCAACAAAAAGTGAGTAAAATTGATATTTTAAACTTAAAATAATTTTTTTTCTTCCACTTTTAGGATATTTACAATATCTAAAATAGGAATCGCCCCATCGTCCTGCCCAAAATTTTTTTCGGCACTTGGAAAACTTACATTTTGCAGAAAAATGCAAAAAAAAGTTTCTGATTTTAATTGGGTGACAAAAGCAACACGAACCAATTAGATGGAGCCATAATGTGAAGTTCATGAAGAAGAGGATGCATATAGTCCAATTTTATGACTTTAACGAAATAAGCAGCTGGAAGTAAGCTATAGATTGAGTCTTATTTGCCCAAATTTTAACAAAGATCCATCACATAGCAATTAAACCAATAACTACAAGCTTGGAAGTTTTCGAAACAGGAATTCTCACACATTAACTGACAAGACAGTCAGTAAGCAAGACGAATCACCAGCTTCAAATTCTGCATCGCCATTTCTAGTAGGAATCGTATTTCAACGCAGGATTTACGCCAACAAAAAGTGAGTAATATTGATATTTAAACTTAAAATAATTTTTTTTCTTCCTTTTGTATGATATTTACAATATCTAAAATAAGAATCGCCTCACCGTCCTGCCCAAAATTTTTTTCGGCACTTGGAAAACTTACATTTTGGAGAAAAAATGCAAAAAAAAGTTTCTGATTCTAATTGGGTGACAAAAGCAACACGAATCAATTAGATGGAGACAAATGTGAAGTTCATGAAGAAGAGGATGCATATAATCCAATTTTATGACTTGAACAAAATAAGCAGCTGGAAGTAAGCTATAGATTGAGTCTTATTTGCCCAAATTTTAACAAAGAGCCATCACATAGCAATTAAACCAATAAGTACAAGCTTGGAAGTTTTCGAAACAGGAATTCTCACACATTAACTGACAAGACAGTCAGTAAGCAAGACGAATCACCAGCTTCAAATTCTGCATCGCCATTTCTAGTAGGAATCGTATTTCAACGCAGGATTTACGCCAACAAAAAGTGAGTAATATTGATATTTAAACTTAAAATAATTTTTTTTCTTCCTTTTGTATGATATTTACAATATCTAAAATAAGAATCGCCTCACCGTCCTGCCCAAAATTTTTTTCGGCACTTGGAAAACTTACATTTTGGAGAAAAAATGCAAAAAAAAGTTTCTGATTCTAATTGGGTGACAAAAGCAACACGAATCAATTAGATGGAGACAAATGTGAAGTTCATGAAGAAGAGGATGCATATAATCCAATTTTATGACTTGAACAAAATAAGCAGCTGGAAGTAAGCTATAGATTGAGTCTTATTTGCCCAAATTTTAACAAAGATCCATCACATAGCAATTAAACCAATAACTACAAGCTTGGAAGTTTTCGAAACAGGAATTCTCACACATTTACTGACAAGACAGTCAGTAAGCAAGACGAATCACCAGCTTCAAATTCTGCATCGCCATTTCTAGTAGGAATCGTATTTCAACGCAGGATTTACGCCAACAAAAAGTGAGTAAAATTGATATTTTAAACTTAAAATAATTTTTTTTCTTCCATTTTTAGGATATTTACAATATCTAAAATAGGAATCGCCCCACCGTCCTGCCCAAAATTTTTTTCGGCACTTGGAAAACTTACATTTTGGAGAAAAAATGCAAAAAAAAGTGTCTGATTTTAATTGGGTGACAAAAGCAACACGAATCAATTAGATGGAGCCATAATGTGAAGTTCATGAAGAAGAGGATGCATATAATTCAATTTTATGACTTGAACAAAATAAGCAGCTGGAAGTAAGCTATAGATTGAGTCTTATTTGCCCAAATTTTAACAAAGAGCCATCACATAGCAATTAAACCAATAACTACAAGCTAGGAAGTTTTCGAAATAGGAATTCTCACACATTAACTGACAAGACAGTCAGTAAGCAAGACGAATCACCAGCTTCAAATTCTGCATCGCCATTTCTAGTAGGAATCGTATTTCAACACAGGATTTGCGCCAACAAAAAGTGAGTAAAATTGATATTTAAACTTAAAATAATTTTTTTTCTTCCACTTTTAGGATATTTACAATATCTAAAATAGGAATCGCCCCACCGTCCTGCCCAAAATTTTTTTCGGCACTTGGAAAACTTAAATTTTGGAGAAAAATGCAAAAAAAAATTTCTGATTTTAATTGGGTGACAAAAGCAACACGAACCAATTAGATGGAGCCATAATGTGAAGTTCATGAAGAAGAGGATGCATATAATCCAATTTTATGACTTGAACAAAACAAGCAGCTGGAAGTAAGCTATAGATTGAGTCTTATTTGCCCAAATTTTAACAAAGAGCCATCACATAGCAATTAAACCAATAACTACAAGCTTGGAAGTTTTCGAAACAGGAATTCTCACACATTAACTGACAAGACAGTCAGTAAGCAAGACGAATCACCAGCTTCAAATTCTGCATCGCCATTTCTAGTAGGAATCGTATTTCAACACAGGATTTGCGCCAACAAAAAGTGAGTAAAATTGATATTTAAACTTAAAATAATTTTTTTTCTTCCACTTTTAGGATATTTACAATATCTAAAATAGGAATCGCCCCACCGTCCTGCCCAAAATTTTTTTCGGCACTTGGAAAACTTAAATTTTGGAGAAAAATGCAAAAAAAAATTTCTGATTTTAATTGGGTGACAAAAGCAACACGAACCAATTAGATGGAGCCATAATGTGAAGTTCATGAAGAAGAGGATGCATATAATCCAATTTTATGACTTGAACAAAATAAGCAGCTGGAAGTAAGCTATAGATTGAGTCTTATTTGCCCAAATTTTAACAAAGATCCATCACATAGCAATTAAACCAATAACTACAAGCTTGGAAGTTTTCGAAACAGGAATTCTCACACATTAACTGACAAGACAGTCAGTAAGCAAGACGAATCACCAGCTTCAAATTCTGCATCGCCATTTGTAGTAGGAATCGTATTTCAACGCAGGATTTACGCCAACAAAAAGTGAGTAAAATTGATATTTAAACTTAAAATAATTTTTTTTCTTCCACTTTTAGGATATTTACAATATTTAAAATAGGAATCGCTCCACCGTCCTGCCCAAAATATTTTTCGGCACTTGGAAAACTTACATTTTGGAGAAAAAATGCAAAAAAAAGTTTCTGATTTTAATTGGGTGACAAAAGCAACACGAACTAATTAGATGGAGCCATAATGTGAAGTTCATGAAGAAGAGGATGCATATAATCCAATTTTATGACTTGAACAAAATAAGCAGCTGGAAGTAAGCTATAGATTGAGTCTTATTTGCCCAAATTTTAACAAAGAGCCATCACATAGCAATTAAACCAATAACTACAAGCTTGGAAGTTTTCGAAACAGGAATTCTCACACATTAACTGACAAGACAGTCAGTAAGCAAGACGAATCACCAGCTTCAAATTCTGCATCGCCATTTCTAGTAGGAATCGTATTTCAACACAGGATTTGCGCCAACAAAAAGTGAGTAAAATTGATATTTAAACTTAAAATAATTTTTTTTCTTCCACTTTTAGGATATTTACAATATCTAAAATAGGAATCGCCCCACCGTCCTGCCCAAAATTTTTTTCGGCACTTGGAAAACTTACATTTTGGAGAAAAATGCAAAAAAAAATTTCTGATTTTAATTGGGTGACAAAAGCAACACGAACCAATTAGATGGAGCCATAATGTGAAGTTCATGAAGAAGAGGATGCATATAATCCAATTTTATGACTTGAACAAAATAAGCAGCTGGAAGTAAGCTATAGATTGAGTCTTATTTGCCCAAATTTTAACAAAGAGCCATCACATAGCAATTAAACCAATAACTACAAGCTTGGAAGTTTTCGAAACAGGAATTCTCACACATTAACTGACAAGACAGTCAGTAAGCAAGACGAATCACCAGCTTCAAATTCTGCATCGCCATTTCTAGTAGGAATCGTATTTCAACACAGGATTTGCGCCAACAAAAAGTGAGTAAAATTGATATTTAAACTTAAAATAATTTTTTTTCTTCCATTTTTAGGATATTTACAATATTTAAAATAGGAATCGCTCCACCGTCCTGCCCAAAATTTTTTTCGGCACTTGGAAAACTTACATTTTGGAGAAAAAATGCAAAAAAAAAGTTTCTGATTTTAATTGGGTGACAAAAGCAACACGAACTAATTAGATGGAGCCATAATGTGAAGCTCATGAAGAAGAGGATGCATATAATCCAATTTTATGACTTGAACAAAATAAGCAGCTGGAAGTAAGCTATAGATTGAGTCTTATTTGCCCAAATTTTAACAAAGAGCCATCACATAGCAATTAAACCAATAACTACAAGCTTGGAAGTTTTCGAAACAGGAATTCTCACACATTAACTGACAAGACAGTCAGTAAGCAAGACGAATCACCAGCTTCAAATTCTGCATCGCCATTTCTAGTAGGAATCGTTTTTCAACACAGGATTTGCGCCAACAAAAAGTGAGTAAAATTGATATTTAAACTTAAAATAATTTTTTTTCTTCCACTTTTAGGATATTTACAATATCTAAAATAGGAATCGCCCCACCGTCCTGCCCAAAATTTTTTTCGGCACTTGGAAAACTTACATTTTGGAGAAAAAATGCAAAAAAAAAGTTTCTGATTTTAATTGGGTGACAAAAGCAACACGAACTAATTAGATGGAGCCATAATGTGAAGCTCATGAAGAAGAGGATGCATATAATCCAATTTTATGACTTGAACAAAATAAGCAGCTGGAAGTAAGCTATAGATTGAGTCTTATTTGCCCAAATTTTAACAAAGAGCCATCACATAGCAATTAAACCAATAACTACAAGCTTGGAAGTTTTCGAAACAGGAATTCTCACACATTAACTGACAAGACAGTCAGTAAGCAAGACGAATCACCAGCTTCAAATTCTGCATCGCCATTTCTAGTAGGAATCGTTTTTCAACACAGGATTTGCGCCAACAAAAAGTGAGTAAAATTGATATTTAAACTTAAAATAATTTTTTTTCTTCCACTTTTAGGATATTTACAATATCTAAAATAGGAATCGCCCCACCGTCCTGCCCAAAATTTTTTTCGGCACTTGGAAAACTTAAATTTTGGAGAAAAACGCAAAAAAAAGTTTCTGATTTTAATTGGGTGACAAAAGCAACACGAACTAATTAGATGGAGCCATAATGTGAAGCTCATGAAGAAGAGGATGCATATAATCCAATTTTATGACTTGAACAAAATAAGCAGCTGGAAGTAAGCTATAGATTGAGTCTTATTTGCCCAAATTTTAACAAAGAGCCATCACATAGCAATTAAACCAATAACTACAAGCTTGGAAGTTTTCGAAACAGGAATTCTCACACATTAACTGACAAGACAGTCAGTAAGCAAGACGAATCACCAGCTTCAAATTCTGCATCGCCATTTCTAGTAGGAATCGTATTTCAACGCAGGATTTACGCCAACAAAAAGTGAGTAAAATTGATATTTAAACTTAAAATAATTTTTTTTCTTGCATTTTTAGGATATTTACAATATTTAAAATAGGAATCGCTCCACCGTCCTGCCCAAAATATTTTTCGGCACTTGGAAAACTTACATTTTGGAGAAAAAATGCAAAAAAAAAGTTTCTGATTTTAATTGGGTGACAAAAGCAACACGAACTAATTAGATGGAGCCATAATGTGAAGTTCATGAAGAAGAGGATGCATATAATCCAATTTTATGACTTGAACAAAATAAGCAGCTGGAAGTAAGCTATAGATTGAGTCTTATTTGCCCAAATTTTAACAAAGAGCCATCACATAGCAATTAAACCAATAACTACAAGCTTGGAAGTTTTCGAAACAGGAATTCTCACACATTAACTGACAAGACAGTCAGTAAGCAAGACGAATCACCAGCTTCAAATTCTGCATCGCCATTTCTAGTAGGAATCGTATTTCAACACAGGATTTGCGCCAACAAAAAGTGAGTAAAATTGATATTTAAACTTAAAATAATTTTTTTTCTTCCATTTTTAGGATATTTACAATATCTAAAATAGGAATCGCCCCACCGTCCTGCCCAAAATTTTTTTCGGCACTTGGAAAACTTAAATTTTGGAGAAAAATACAAAAAAAAATTTCTGATTTTAATTGGGTGACAAAAGCAACACGAACCAATTAGATGGAGCCATAATGTGAAGTTCATGAAGAAGAGGATGCATATAATCCAATTTTATGACTTGAACAAAATAAGCAGCTGGAAGTAAGCTATAGATTGAGTCTTATTTGCCCAAATTTTAACAAAGAGCCATCACATAGCAATTAAACCAATAACTACAAGCTTGGAAGTTTTCGAAACAGGAATTCTCACACATTAACTGACAAGACAGTCAGTAAGCAAGACGAATCACCAGCTTCAAATTCTGCATCGCCATTTCTATTAGGAATCGTATTTCAACACAAGATTTACGCCAACAAAAAGTGAGTAAAATTGATATTTAAACTTAAAATAATTTTTTTTCTTCCACTTTTAGGATATTTACAATATCTAAAATAGGAATCGCCCCACCGTCCTGCCCAAAATTTTTTTCGGCACTTGGAAAACTTACATTTTGGAGAAAAAATGCAAAAAAAAGTTTCTGATTTTAATTGGGTGACAAAAGCAACACGAACTAATTAGATGGAGCCATAATGTGAAGCTCATGAAGAAGAGGATGCATATAATCCAATTTTATGACTTGAACAAAATAAGCAGCTGGAAGTAAGCTATAGATTGAGTCTTATTTGCCCAAATTTTAACAAAGAGCCATCACATAGCAATTAAACCAATAACTACAAGCTTGGAAGTTTTCGAAACAGAAATTCTCACACATTAACTGACAAGACAGTCAGTAAGCAAGACGAATCACCAGCTTCAAATTCTGCATCGCCATTTCTAGTAGGAATCGTATTTCAACGCAGGATTTACGCCAACAAAAAGTGAGTAAAATTGATATTTAAACTTAAAATAATTTTTTTTCTTGCATTTTTAGGATATTTACAATATTTAAAATAGGAATCGCTCCACCGTCCTGCCCAAAATATTTTTCGGCACTTGGAAAACTTACATTTTGGAGAAAAAATGCAAAAAAAAAGTTTCTGATTTTAATTGGGTGACAAAAGCAACACGAACTAATTAGATGGAGCCATAATGTGAAGTTCATGAAGAAGAGGATGCATATAATCCAATTTTATGACTTGAACAAAATAAGCAGCTGGAAGTAAGCTATAGATTGAGTCTTATTTGCCCAAATTTTAACAAAGAGCCATCACATAGCAATTAAACCAATAACTACAAGCTTGGAAGTTTTCGAAACAGGAATTCTCACACATTAACTGACAAGACAGTCAGTAAGCAAGACGAATCACCAGCTTCAAATTCTGCATCGCCATTTCTATTAGGAATCGTATTTCAACACAGGATTTGCGCCAACAAAAAGTGAGTAAAATTGATATTTAAACTTAAAATAATTTTTTTTCTTCCATTTTTAGGATATTTACAATATTTAAAATAGGAATCGCTCCACCGTCCTGCCCAAAATTTTTTTCGGCACTTGGAAAACTTACATTTTGGAGAAAAAATGCAAAAAAAAAGTTTCTGATTTTAATTGGGTGACAAAAGCAACACGAACTAATTAGATGGAGCCATAATGTGAAGTTCATTAAGAAATGCATCCTCTTCCAATCCAAGTTCATGACTTGAACAAAATAAGCAGCTGGATTGAGTCATATTTGCCCAAATCTTAACAAAAATCCATCACATATCATACATTAAAAAAGATCAGAATGAATATTTGCAAGAATCTAAGATCAAGAAAAAGAAAACAGTCAACGTTAAGTATAAAGTTAAGATGAAGAACTTAGTAAGACTTAAAACTGAAGAACATGATAAGCATGTCTTATTCGATTTGTTTAAAGTAAAAAAAGAAGAAGAATAACATCAATTTGTATGTTCGTCGAATTTTTATTATGGACAATTGTGAAGATCTCATTCCTGATTATTAGAACTTTATCAAGGATATTATTGATTTCAAAGATTTACCATTAAACATCGTTGAACGCTACAACGAAACAACGTTTTGAAAGTTATTCGTAAATTAATATTTTTCATTGTTACATGTCCTATATGGATGATTTTTAAATGTTTTATGTAATAAATACTTAATTTAAATTTTGAATCCAAATATTGAATATTTTTTGTTTATCAATTGAACAAGCAATGAATCATTATGTGATATGACTGATTAAATTGGACCATTACTTTCATTCGTGTTTTGTGCAATTCCAAATTGTATCATTGTTCGAAAATTTATCTTGTTTAATGTTCCGAAAAATTAAACGGCAGTGGAAACAGCTTGAAAGTAGATCAAAAATGAGAAAAATGGTGAAATTTTTTTATGTAATTTCTATTTTAAAGGCAAAGCTGAGGAGTCGTACCTTAGTTCTCTTTTTTATTTGATTTCAAATTACACTATTGTCCGCAATTTGTTTGTTTGTTCGTCTTTCATCCTATCTCCATATTCAATTTGAAATTTTTGTGCGGTTTTTGGCTTATAATATGTGTGCTGTATCTAGCTAAGGTTTGACAAAAAAAAAATTAGAATGATTCGTGGACTGAAAAGTTGAAATTAAATCTCCTTTACTAAATACTGAGGATGAACAATAAAAGAACAGTGATGTCTGAAAAACGTGTTCTTATTATATCCTTAACAAATGAGCTTTAATGTTTAATGCATACATCCTTTTATAAATTAGCAGATAATAAAAATTAAATTAAAATTTTGAAATCAACTTTCTCTAAGGCTATAGATCTGTAACTCTATATTCCATAGTTTTCAGCCCTTTATGTCCTTCCATCAGATTCAGCATGTGAGAACTTTTGACTTTAAATTAATCATGTTTTAAAGACATTGAATCATTTTTAAATGAAAATCGCGACCTTATTGCTTTATGCTTTATGAAATGATGATAATGGATCATCAATCTGATTATAAGCTTCTTTTGAGTACACTTTAAGCTCATGATTGATTTGATTCGTTAATGTCAAGATTTAACTCTTTAAAATCAAACAAACGATTTAAATTTAATTACAGAGTTTGAAAAATTCATAAGCTGAATTCAACTTTTTACAAATTTTTCCCGTAAAAAGTTCTGAAATTCATAAATGACACACACGAAATTTTCTTCAATTCCTTAAATTTCTAAATCAACAAAAACACAAAAAAAAACATGTCGAAGCAACATTTGAAAAAAAATCTTCTTTTTTTGAATTCATCAGATTCAAAGCATTAAAAAATTATTTCGAATGAAGAAAATTTCGGAATGAAGAAGGAAGAAGACATGGAATGATGAAATACATTTGATGATCACAGGACAAAGAAACAACACAGGATTAAAGAATTAGATGACGATGACGATGAGATTATGAACGAAAAAAAGTGAACTTAAATAAAGAGGAAGAAGAAGAAGGTGTTATTTTAGAAAAAGTCACAATCATGTAAAAGATAGTGAAAAAATTAAAAGAAGTGCCTGTTCGGATAGTTTGAGTATTAGCGGTGTTAAAAAGTGTGAGCTTCTAGAAACCATTTTGTATTCGTACAATATGGCTTGGCAGTATTCTCACTTCGTGTAATTTATCATGGATTAAATATGAAACTGCTGCTGGTGTAAATCCATTTCACAAATATCAGCATTACTAAAAACAACATGATTGGAATTAAAGCACGGACGAAGTCAACAGTTTCAAAGTATCATGAAGCAAATGGAAGTAAATAAAATCAAGATAATAGTAAGTCATACTTACTTACATTCTCACTTCAAAGACTATAGAACCGTCAAAGTTATGCATTCTTATAATGGATCCTATATAGAGAGAAATAAGAGTCGACTAGGTTCCTTATTCTCTCTGTTGCAGCTACCTTGTGATATTTTGCATTTTCATTGCTGACCCAAAGCCCGATCCTATTCTTTTCTTATTCCATTCTGTAGTTATAGATCTGTTATTTCTTCCAACAATAATTGTGAAAAATCATTCCATTTCGTTCTAGTTTGGCTCTCCTAAAGACTCTCTCAAGCGCAATGTTAAACAGCTTATTTGTCAATTCATCGTCTTGTGTTAGTCCGACTCACACTCAAGTATTCCTAACAGAGTTGTCAGATAGGTACTTTTGGAAAGGTGCCTCGCTATTGCATGGTAGCTTTAGACTTTATCTAGGCAACACCCAGGGCAACACCAATGTATAGTCATGCCTAAAATAATGCGAATTCCTGAACTGCCTTCGAATTTCACAACAAGCTTTATATTAGCTGATTAAAACGATACAGATCTCCTAATTGATGCATCATGGAAAAATTTAAAGACTATTAAAAACCTTTTGCTAATAGTTGTGCATTAAATTTTAATTGACTTGAAAATTCATCTTAATTTAATCACAAATTAAATTTTCAATATTCTCTCAATCGACATATGTAGTCTTTTTAGAACATTGAATTCCTTTAAAAATCATATCGACAACATAATCTTAAAATAAATTCTGATATTTCCTTTGATTCCAATCTGACAATCTTAAAATCTTGCATCCGTCAAATTATGACTTATCTTGTCTCCACAAATGCTGCAAACTGTTGTTGTAATAACTTAAAATAATTTAAAATATGTATATGCATGTAATAAATTCTTTTTCTTCTTCTTCTTCTTCAGTGGTTCCAGTAACACGACTACGACCAGATATTGAAGCTTAGAAAAATGAATCAATTGATTTTAAATAAAGTTTAAGACGAAGAATCGCTGAAACAGAAAATAGTGACGATTCTGAAATTATGTGACAAAGCAATAAAGGAATCATCACAGCATGAGAGCAAAGCATTCATGCAACAGGAATCTGAGAAGAACAACATGAAAAAGATATGCAAAAGTCAAATTTTTTCACTGCCTAATCATTCAGTTCGCAAGAAAACAATGTTAAAATATGCAAGTTCCTCGTATGGTGCAAGATATACAGTCAATACAGTCATCTTTTGATCCACTTAGTCTCCAACTGCTGCTGAGCAACCTCAATTTCAAAAAGACAGTTGGGACATTTTCTTAACTGCTTCTCACGCGTATTCTCACTTTTTTCAGGAATAAGAGGATAAAGAGAGATAAGGATGAAGACATCTTAATGCCAATCAGTTGACGATCAAGATAGCAAACCAATGCAAAAAATAGCTTCAATTAGATTGGATTCAGCGACATTTCTTCATAGACCGAGGAGAAAATTCTTTACTTTTCCTTTTTAATTATTATCAGATTTATTAATCCAGAGTTTTTTTCTTCCTTTCTATTTTCAGGTCTTCTTCTTTCTTTTTTTTCTTAATTAAGGCTACAACCGGTCAAATTCTCTTCCATCAAATAATACTGCACTGCTGTCAAAACGTCCAATTTGCAAGTTGTTTTCAAGGGGTAGATTAAACTTTTATTGATTAATTAAACTTGAAATTTCAACAGATTTTAACTTAGCTGCTTCTCATGTTTCTTCTTCTCTTAACCACAATCCAATTCAACTCTTTAATCTATCAATCTAAAATTCAAATTTATTTTTAATGGCAATTCATACCCGAAGCTATTTTCGGGACACTCCTCGATGCTATGATCAATAAATATTTTTTCTCTCCCTTCTTTCAATAGATTCAGTTATTATAAGCGAGTTTAAAAAAAATGTCACTAAAATGTCCAGCAACTAATCAGGAAGAAGTCATCAACAAAAGAATCCATGAAGTGGAATCAAGAATTCATGCAACAACTTCGCGGGAATAAAGAAGACAGCTTGAAATATAATTATGAAGACAAAGTCAACTTAATAACAAGGAGCTACAAAGAAATCGAATTCAGAGACAACTCCTCAACAAGCAGAGAAAAGGATTATTTTTTTAATTTTAATTTTTGATGAGTTTAACTAATATTTTCTTTATTCCTTATTTTCTTTCTTTTCTTCCTTTTCTTTCTTTTTCCAATTTAGCCTATGACCGAAAATTTAAAAACTGGAACTGCTAAAAAATGATAATTGTACTTTGATTTAATTATTTTACATAATGACGTATTTATAATGACAACAGATCAAGCCACAGCATGTGCCCTTAGATGGAAGCCAAAACAATACAAATTCAATCAGAATCAGAAAAAAACATCAGATTTTTAAGATTTCAGAAGATTCAAGTCTATTTAGAGCCAAGAAAGTTGAACTTGCAAGATAAAAATTTATCAACTACTATCAACGATTAAACAAGATTAATTCGCAAAAGTTTCTAGTCAGATTAATTAATCTAGGTTTTTGTTTCTTTTTCTTTTCTTCCTTTCTTCCTTTTTTTTCTTTCTTTAGGTGATTTTAATTTAAGATTATGACGATAGAGGAAATGCGTGCTTGAATAGTTTTGAGTAAGAACGATATCAAACACGTGTGAACTTCAAGAAAAAGTCATAAGATACAGATAATCAGACCAGTAAAGTCGAAAGTTGATGTAAATCCGGCAAGTCATGGAGATGATTACATTCATCGTTTCTATCATCGACAGCATACAGCTAGTGCAAGTAACACGACAATTAAGAAGAATGTCCAAAAAAATCAAGAACAAGATAAGAATAAGACAAGAAGAAGAAGGAAATTGCATAAAAAACTTCAGTGCTGCAAAGGAAAAAAGAAATAGAGAAGACAACTTATGAGATGAGGATGGAGACAAGTTGTTACAAAGAGAACGGAGTTATCGAAACTGCTCAACAGGCAAAGAATATTTTTTTTTTTAATTTTTGATAAGATTAATTAATGTTTTCTTTATTTCTTTATTTTCTTCCTTTCTTTCTTTTTTCATGTCTTTTTTTCTTTTCTTCCTTTTCTTTCTTTTTCTAATTTAGGCTACGACCGAAAATTTAAGAAAATAATGTTGATTTTGTTTTGTGGAAAATATTTGACTTCAAATTAAAGAATTATCACGACATGGTAGCAAATCATCCAGTGTAAAAGAAAATTTCAGCATACAATAACAAGTGTCTCTATAAGTCCTCTCTCGGTTCGGTCTGAAAATGAAGAATGCATAAATGCTAATGTCAATTTAATTAAAGCAACAAAAATCCAACAACTGTGTGTGAGAATACATATAAACAACAAGGTAACTGAAGGTAAATCTAGCCTAAACTATGTAAGCTTAAACTATGCTTTAATTTAGGGAAAATATTTGGTGAATCAACAAATTGCATGGAGAGTAGCTGTGTGAATGTATGGTCTCCAAAGTGTAATGCCTCATCTTGAAAAAACCGCCGAAACGACAAAAGAAGCTCAATAAAATGGAAAAAAAAAAATTAAGAAAAAGCACTAGAAAATTGTTCAATAAAGGAATAAATCGCAGAGGAAGAAATCGGATCTAAAAAAGCTGACTGAGATTTTACCTACCCACAAATTTCCTCGAATAAACATGAAGGCACTGCGATTCAATTTGAGAAGACAGGAGGTAGGGTTCATTTTCTGGAAAAATGATTAATTAAATAATGTTGAAGTCTTAGGAATTAATGGAACATTTTCTCGGGGATAATCAAGTCAAAGAAGAAGATCAAAACGATAGCAAGTAACTACAAAGGAATTCAGCGACAACTAATCAACAAGCAGAGAAGATAATTATTTTTTTTCTAATTTTAAATGTTCAATCAGATCAATTAATGTTTTCCTCATTTTCGTTCTTTCTTTTTTTGTTTGTTTTTTTTTCTTCCTTTTCTTAGAAACTTTAGCCTACGAACGGAAATTTGGGAATCGGATTCGCTGAACTCTACCAAAATTGTCAAGAGTCAATGGAACAGCTTCACGTTGATAATAAAGACAGCTTAGAAGACGATCTTAATGCCAAGCAGTCGATGATGAAGATAGCAAATTAATAATAAGTTGCTTCAAAGAGATTGGATTTGACGACATTTCTTCAACAGACAGAGAAGAAAATTCTTTTCTCTTTTTTTTTTCATTTTTATTAGATTAATTAATCCATTTTTTTTGTTATTTGCTTTCTTTTTCTTTCTTTTTTTCAGGTATTTTCTTTTTTTCTTTTTTCTTTATTCTTTTTCTCTGAAATTTAGGCGTTCTTAGTCACGTCGAAAATTAAAATAAGTCCAGCGAGATGTAGAAATGAATCAATTACAGCCAGTTTCTATCTTAAAGCAAACAGCTGGTGCAAGTAACACACAGATCTAGAAGTTGGTTCATAGAAATAAATAAACAGATAAGACAAACTCAAATGGGAAGATTAAGAGGTATGTGAAAATAATATTCAGCGTTTACTTGATGATGTAATAAGACATTAGACAATCATTCCCCAATTCTCGTAAGTTCTAAATCTCTGTGCGTTCATTTAAGAATTTTCTAACTTTACAGAAGCTGTTGAAGCCATTGAACATCATTTATTATTTGCCACTCATCGTCAGTAGATGAAATTAATTGTCATCACTTATTGTGCTTATTTAACTTAACGAAACTTATCAAATGACTGCTCAACACGATATTTTTGCAAGAATCAAATCAAGTTCGTCTACCAATTAATTCACCACTAGTAAAATATGGTTGTGCAAATAAAACTGCAAAGCTAAAAGAATCTTCCAAGGACCTTCATAGAAATTGAAGAATGGATAACAATTTGAAAGGATCGTGAAACATTTCTGGAAGCAGAATTCCATTGGAGCAAGTAATCAAGCTCACAGTAAGTAATTGCTACTTTAATTCTCCATGAAAATGCTTCATCGCTGTAATCCTTCCGTAATCTTGAGAATACTCCACCTCACTTTTATATTTCCTTCTTTTAACACGAAAAGTAGAATAAGACTTGCCTTAAATTGTCTCTGCTGAAAAATCTGATTTGAATTAATTTCTTCTCAGACTTTTTCTCCTTGATAACCGGTCTTTTCAATTTAATTTTTTCCAGTCCAGCGCCAATTTCAAGCTTTTTTTCGGTACAGGCATTTTCACATCGACTGACTTAACAATCATTAAGGAAGATGAATTACCAGCTTCAAATTCTGCATCGCCATTTCTAGTAGGAATCGTATTTCAACGCAGGATTTACGCCAACAAAAAGTGAGTAAAATTGATATTTAAACTTAAAATAATTTTTTTTCTTCCACTTTTAGGATATTTACAATATCTAAAATAGGAATCGCCCCACCGTCCTGCCCAAATTTTTTTTCGGCACTTGGAAAACTTACATTTTGCAGAAAAATGCAAAAAAAAGTTTCTGATTTTAATTGGGTGACAAAAGCAACACGAACCAATTAGATGGAGCCATAATGTGAAGTTCATGAAGAAGAGGATGCATATAATCCAATTTTATGACTTTAACAAAATAAGCAGCTGGAAGTAAGCTATAGATTGAGTCTTATTTGCCCAAATTTTAACAAAGAGCCATCACATAGCAATTAAACCAATAACTACAAGCTTGGAAGTTTTCGAAACAGGAATTCTCACACATTAACTGACAAGACAGTCAGTAAGCAAGACGAATCACCAGCTTCAAATTCTGCATCGCCATTTCTAGTAGGAATCGTATTTCAACGCAGGATTTACGCCAACAAAAAGTGAGTAAAATTGATATTTAAACTTAAAATAATTTTTTTTCTTCCATTTTTAGGATATTTACAATATCTAAAATAGGAATCGCCCCACCGTCCTGCCCAAAATTTTTTTCGGCACTTGGAAAACTTACATTTTGGAGAAAAAATGCAAAAAAAAAGTTTCTGATTTTAATTGGGTGACAAAAGCAACACGAACCAATTAGATGGAGCCATAATGTGAAGTTCATGAAGAAGAGGATGCATATAATCCAATTTTATGACTTGAACAAAATAAGCAGCTGGAAGTAAGCTATAGATTGAGTCTTATTTGCCCAAATTTTAACAAAGATCCATCACATAGCAATTAAACCAATAACTACAAGCTTGGAAGTTTTCGAAACAGGAATTCTCACACATTAACTGACAAGACAGTCAGTAAGCAAGACGAATCACCAGCTTCAAATTCTGCATCGCCATTTCTAGTAGGAATCGTATTTCAACGCAGGATTTGCGCCAACAAAAAGTGAGTAAAATTGATATTTAAACTTAAAATAATTTTTTTTCTTCCATTTCTAGGATATTTACAATATCTAAAATAGGAATCGCCCCACCGTCCTGCCCAAAATTTTTTTCGGCACTTGGAAAACTTACATTTTGGAGAAAAAATGCAAAAAAAAGTGTCTGATTTTAATTGGGTGACAAAAGCAACACGAACTAATTAGATGGAGCCATAATGTGAAGTTCATGAAGAAGAGGATGCATATAATCCAATTTTATGACTTGAACAAAATAAGCAGCTGGAAGTAAGCTATAGATTGAGTCTTATTTGCCCAAATTTTAACAAAGAGCCATCACATAGCAATTAAACCAATAACTACAAGCTTGGAAGTTTTCGAAACAGGAATTCTCACACATTAACTGACAAGACAGTCAGTAAGCAAGACGAATCACCAGCTTCAAATTCTGCATCGCCATTTCTAGTAGGAATCGTATTTCAACACAGGATTTGCGCCAACAAAAAGTGAGTAAAATTGATATTTTAAACTTAAAATAATTTTTTTTCTTCCACTTTTAGGATATTTACAATATCTAAAATAGGAATCGCCCCACCGTCCTGCCCAAAATTTTTTTCGGCACTTGGAAAACTTACATTTTGCAGAAAAATGCAAAAAAAAGTTTCTGATTTTAATTGGGTGACAAAAGCAACACGAACCAATTAGATGGAGCCATAATGTGAAGTTCATGAAGAAGAGGATGCATATAGTCCAATTTTATGACTTTAACGAAATAAGCAGCTGGAAGTAAGCTATAGATTGAGTCTTATTTGCCCAAATTTTAACAAAGAGCCATCACATAGCAATTAAACCAATAACTACAAGCTTGGAAGTTTTCGAAACAGGAATTCTCACACATTAACTGACAATACAGTCAGTAAGCAAGACGACCAGCTTCCAATTCTGCATCGCCATTTCTAGTAGGAATCGTATTTCAACACAGGATTTGCGCCAACAAAAAGTGAGTAAAATTGATATTTTAAACTTAAAATAATTTTTTTTCTTCCACTTTTAGGATATTTACAATATCTAAAATAGGAATCGCCCCACCGTCCTGCCCAAAATTTTTTTCGGCACTTGGAAAACTTACATTTTGGAGAAAAAATGCAAAAAAAAGTGTCTGATTTTAATTGGGTGACAAAAGCAACACGAATCAATTAGATGGAGCCATAATGTGAAGTTCATGAAGAAGAGGATGCATATAATCCAATTTTATGACTTGAACAAAATAAGCAGCTGGAAGTAAGCTATAGATTGAGTCTTATTTGCCCAAATTTTAACAAAGATCCATCACATAGCAATTAAACCAATAACTACAAGCTTGGAAGTTTTCGAAACAGGAATTCTCACACATTAACTGACAAGACAGTCAGTAAGCAAGACGAATCACCAGCTTCAAATTCTGCATCGCCATTTCTAGTAGGAATCATATTTCAACGCAGGATTTGCGCCAACAAAAAGTGAGTAAAATTGATATTTAAACTTAAAATAATTTTTTTTCTTCCATTTCTAGGATATTTACAATATCTAAAATAGGAATCGCCCCACCGTCCTGCCCAAAATTTTTTTCGGCACTTGGAAAACTTACATTTTGGAGAAAAAATGCAAAAAAAAGTGTCTGATTTTAATTGGGTGACAAAAGCAACACGAACTAAGGGTTCGTTCACTTATTACGTAACGCACTAGGGGGGGAGGGGGGGTCTAAGATTTTGTTATTGTTTGTTACAGGGGGAGGGGGGGGGTCTAAATTTTGTTACGTAACTTTTCAAAAATTATATTTTTTTATAATTTTTTCTATATTAATTTTAAAATTTTTTTAACGTTGAATTTTAACTTAAGAACATTTTCAACCAATTTGGGAAAACGACTAATGATTACAAAACTTATGAGTTTTTTTTTGCGTTTAGTTAATAATATGGATGTAAACGATTAATATATTTTTTTATTGCTTTCCTTCTATTTACTTTTACATACTTAAAGGAAGTATAATAAACATTTGATAAACAATTTAAATGAAAAAAATTATTGTTACGTTATGGGGGGGGAGGGGGGGTCTAAGATTTTGTTACGCTTTGTTACAGGGGGGGGAGGGGGGGTCTAAAAACTCGTTTTTTTGCGTTACGTAATAAGTGAACGAGCCCTAATTAGATGGAGCCATAATGTGAAGTTCATGAAGAAGAGGATGCATATAATCCAATTTTATGACTTGAACAAAATAAGTAGCTGGAAGTAAGCTATAGATTGAGTCTTATTTGCCCAAATTTTAACAAAGAGCCATCACATTGCAATTAAACCAATAACTACAAGCTTGGAAGTTTTCGAAACAGGAATTCTCACACATTAACTGACAAGACAGTCAGTAAGCAAGACGAATCACCAGCTTCAAATTCTGCATCGCCATTTCTAGTAGGAATCGTATTTCAACACAGCATTTGCGCCAACAAAAAGTGAGTAAAATTGATATTTTAAACTTAAAATAATTTTTTTTCTTCCACTTTTAGGATATTTACAATATCTAAAATAGGAATCGCCCCACCGTCCTGCCCAAAATTTTTTTCGGCACTTGGAAAACTTACATTTTGCAGAAAAATGCAAAAAAAAGTTTCTGATTTTAATTGGGTGACAAAAGCAACACGAACCAATTAGATGGAGCCATAATGTGAAGTTCATGAAGAAGAGGATGCATATAGTCCAATTTTATGACTTTAACGAAATAAGCAGCTGGAAGTAAGCTATAGATTGAGTCTTATTTGCCCAAATTTTAACAAAGAGCCATCACATAGCAATTAAACCAATAACTACAAGCTTGGAAGTTTTCGAAACAGGAATTCTCACACATTAACTGACAAGACAGTCAGTAAGCAAGACGAATCACCAGCTTCCAATTCTGCATCGCCATTTCTAGTAGGAATCGTATTTCAACGCAGGATTTACGCCAACAAAAAGTGAGTAAAATTGATATTTAAACTTAAAATAATTTTTTTTCTTCCATTTTTAGGATATTTACAATATCTAAAATAGGAATCGCCCCACCGTCCTGCCCAAAATTTTTTTCGGCACTTGGAAAACTTACATTTTGGAGAAAAAATGCAAAAAAAAAGTTTCTGATTTTAATTGGGTGACAAAAGCAACACGAACCAATTAGATGGAGCCATAATGTGAAGTTCATGAAGAAGAGGATGCATATAATCCAATTTTATGACTTGAACAAAATAAGCAGCTGGAAGTAAGCTATAGATTGAGTCTTATTTGCCCAAATTTTAACAAAGATCCATCACATAGCAATTAAACCAATAACTACAAGCTTGGAAGTTTTCGAAACAGGAATTCTCACACATTAACTGACAAGACAGTCAGTAAGCAAGACGAATCACCAGCTTCAAATTCTGCATCGCCATTTCTAGTAGGAATCGTATTTCAACGCAGGATTTGCGCCAACAAAAAGTGAGTAAAATTGATATTTAAACTTAAAATAATTTTTTTTCTTCCATTTCTAGGATATTTACAATATTTAAAATAGGAATCGCCCCACCGTCCTGCCCAAAATTTTTTTCGGCACTTGGAAAACTTACATTTTGGAGAAAAAATGCAAAAAAAAGTGTCTGATTTTAATTGGGTGACAAAAGCAACACGAACTAATTAGATGGAGCCATAATGTGAAGTTCATGAAGAAGAGGATGCATATAATCCAATTTTATGACTTGAACAAAAAAAGCAGCTGGAAGTAAGCTATAGATTGAGTCTTATTTGCCCAAATTTTAACAAAGAGCCATCACATAGCAATTAAACCAATAACTACAAGCTTGGAAGTTTTCGAAACAGGAATTCTCACACATTAACTGACAAGACAGTCAGTAAGCAAGACGAATCACCAGCTTCAAATTCTGCATCGCCATTTCTAGTAGGAATCGTATTTCAACGCAGGATTTGCGCCAACAAAAAGTGAGTAAAATTGATATTTAAACTTAAAATAATTTTTTTTCTTCCATTTCTAGGATATTTACAATATTTAAAATAGGAATCGCCCCACCGTCCTGCCCAAAATTTTTTTCGGCACTTGGAAAACTTACATTTTGGAGAAAAAATGCAAAAAAAAGTGTCTGATTTTAATTGGGTGACAAAAGCAACACGAACCAATTAGATGGAGCCATAATGTGAAGTTCATGAAGAAGAGGATGCATATAGTCCAATTTTATGACTTTAACGAAATAAGCAGCTGGAAGTAAGCTATAGATTGAGTCTTATTTGCCCAAATTTTAACAAAGAGCCATCACATAGCAATTAAACCAATAACTACAAGCTTGGAAGTTTTCGAAACAGGAATTCTCACACATTAACTGACAAGACAGTCAGTAAGCAAGACGAATCACCAGCTTCCAATTCTGCATCGCCATTTCTAGTAGGAATCGTATTTCAACACAGGATTTGCGCCAACAAAAAGTGAGTAAAATTGATATTTTAAACTTAAAATAATTTTTTTTCTTCCACTTTTAGGATATTTACAATATCTAAAATAGGAATCGCCCCACCGTCCTGCCCAAAATTTTTTTCGGCACTTGGAAAACTTACATTTTGCAGAAAAATGCAAAAAAAAGTTTCTGATTTTAATTGGGTGACAAAAGCAACACGAATCAATTAGATGGAGCCATAATGTGAAGTTCATGAAGAAGAGGATGCATATAGTCCAATTTTATGACTTTAACGAAATAAGCAGCTGGAAGTAAGCTATAGATTGAGTCTTATTTGCCCAAATTTTAACAAAGAGCCATCACATAGCAATTAAACCAATAACTACAAGCTTGGAAGTTTTCGAAACAGGAATTCTCACACATTAACTGACAAGACAGTCAGTAAGCAAGACGAATCACCAGCTTCAAATTCTGCATCGCCATTTCTAGTAGGAATCGTATTTCAACGCAGGATTTACGCCAACAAAAAGTGAGTAATATTGATATTTAAACTTAAAATAATTTTTTTTCTTCCTTTTGTATGATATTTACAATATCTAAAATAAGAATCGCCTCACCGTCCTGCCCAAAATTTTTTTCGGCACTTGGAAAACTTACATTTTGGAGAAAAAATGCAAAAAAAAGTTTCTGATTCTAATTGGGTGACAAAAGCAACACGAATCAATTAGATGGAGACAAATGTGAAGTTCATGAAGAAGAGGATGCATATAATCCAATTTTATGACTTGAACAAAATAAGCAGCTGGAAGTAAGCTATAGATTGAGTCTTATTTGCCCAAATTTTAACAAAGATCCATCACATAGCAATTAAACCAATAACTACAAGCTTGGAAGTTTTCGAAACAGGAATTCTCACACATTAACTGACAAGACAGTCAGTAAGCAAGACGAATCACCAGCTTCAAATTCTGCATCGCCATTTCTAGTAGGAATCGTATTTCAACGCAGGATTTACGCCAACAAAAAGTGAGTAAAATTGATATTTAAACTTAAAATAATTTTTTTTCTTCCATTTTTAGGATATTTACAATATCTAAAATAGGAATCGCCCCACCGTCCTGCCCAAAATTTTTTTCGGCACTTGGAAAACTTACATTTTGGAGAAAAAATGCAAAAAAAAAGTTTCTGATTTTAATTGGGTGACAAAAGCAACACGAACCAATTAGATGGAGCCATAATGTGAAGTTCATGAAGAAGAGGATGCATATAATCCAATTTTATGACTTGAACAAAATAAGCAGCTGGAAGTAAGCTATAGATTGAGTCTTATTTGCCCAAATTTTAACAAAGATCCATCACATAGCAATTAAACCAATAACTACAAGCTTGGAAGTTTTCGAAACAGGAATTCTCACACATTAACTGACAAGACAGTCAGTAAGCAAGACGAATCACCAGCTTCAAATTCTGCATCGCCATTTCTAGTAGGAATCGTATTTCAACGCAGGATTTGCGCCAACAAAAAGTGAGTAAAATTGATATTTAAACTTAAAATAATTTTTTTTCTTCCATTTCTAGGATATTTACAATATTTAAAATAGGAATCGCCCCACCGTCCTGCCCAAAATTTTTTTCGGCACTTGGAAAACTTACATTTTGGAGAAAAAATGCAAAAAAAAAGTGTCTGATTTTAATTGGGTGACAAAAGCAACACGAACTAATTAGATGGAGCCATAATGTGAAGTTCATGAAGAAGAGGATGCATATAATCCAATTTTATGACTTGAACAAAATAAGCAGCTGGAAGTAAGCTATAGATTGAGTCTTATTTGCCCAAATTTTAACAAAGAGCCATCACATAGCAATTAAACCAATAACTACAAGCTTGGAAGTTTTCGAAACAGGAATTCTCACACATTAACTGACAAGACAGTCAGTAAGCAAGACGAATCACCAGCTTCAAATTCTGCATCGCCATTTCTAGTAGGAATCGTATTTCAACGCAGGATTTACGCCAACAAAAAGTGAGTAAAATTGATATTTAAACTTAAAATAATTTTTTTTCTTCCATTTTTAGGATATTTACAATATCTAAAATAGGAATCGCCCCACCGTCCTGCCCAAAATTTTTTTCGGCACTTGGAAAACTTACATTTTGGAGAAAAAATGCAAAAAAAAAAGTTTCTGATTTTAATTGGGTGACAAAAGCAACACGAACCAATTAGATGGAGCCATAATGTGAAGTTCATGAAGAAGAGGATGCATATAATCCAATTTTACGACTTGAACAAAATAAGCAGCTGGAAGTAAGCTATAGATTGAGTCTTATTTGCCCAAATTTTAACAAAGATCCATCACATAGCAATTAAACCAATAACTACAAGCTTGGAAGTTTTCGAAACAGGAATTCTCACACATTAACTGACAAGACAGTCAGTAAGCAAGACGAATCACCAGCTTCAAATTCTGCATCGCCATTTCTAGTAGGAATCGTATTTCAACGCAGGATTTGCGCCAACAAAAAGTGAGTAAAATTGATATTTAAACTTAAAATAATTTTTTTTCTTCCATTTCTAGGATATTTACAATATTTAAAATAGGAATCGCCCCACCGTCCTGCCCAAAATTTTTTTCGGCACTTGGAAAACTTACATTTTGCAGAAAAATGCAAAAAAAAGTTTCTGATTTTAATTGGGTGACAAAAGCAACACGAACCAATTAGATGGAGCCATAATGTGAAGTTCATGAAGAAGAGGATGCATATAGTCCAATTTTATGACTTTAACGAAATAAGCAGCTGGAAGTAAGCTATAGATTGAGTCTTATTTGCCCAAATTTTAACAAAGATCCATCACATAGCAATTAAACCAATAACTACAAGCTTGGAAGTTTTCGAAACAGGAATTCTCACACATTAACTGACAAGACAGTCAGTAAGCAAGACGAATCACCAGCTTCAAATTCTGCATCGCCATTTCTAGTAGGAATCGTATTTCAACGCAGGATTTGCGCCAACAAAAAGTGAGTAAAATTGATATTTAAACTTAAAATAATTTTTTTTCTTCCACTTTTAGGATATTTACAATATCTAAAATAGGAATCGCCCCACCGTCCTGCCCAAAATTTTTTTCGGCACTTGGAAAACTTACATTTTGCAGAAAAATGCAAAAAAAAGTTTCTGATTTTAATTGGGTGACAAAAGCAACACGAACCAATTAGATGGAGCCATAATGTGAAGTTCATGAAGAAGAGGATGCATATAGTCCAATTTTATGACTTTAACGAAATAAGCAGCTGGAAGTAAGCTATAGATTGAGTCTTATTTGCCCAAATTTTAACAAAGAGCCATCACATAGCAATTAAACCAATAACTACAAGCTTGGAAGTTTTCGAAACAGGAATTCTCACACATTAACTGACAAGACAGTCAGTAAGCAAGACGAATCACCAGCTTCCAATTCTGCATCGCCATTTCTAGTAGGAATCGTATTTCAACACAGGATTTGCGCCAACAAAAAGTGAGTAAAATTGATATTTTAAACTTAAAATAATTTTTTTTCTTCCACTTTTAGGATATTTACAATATCTAAAATAGGAATCGCCCCACCGTCCTGCCCAAAATTTTTTTCGGCACTTGGAAAACTTACATTTTGCAGAAAAATGCAAAAAAAAGTTTCTGATTCTAATTGGGTGACAAAAGCAACACGAACTAATTAGATGGAGACAAATGTGAAGTTCATGAAGAAGAGGATGCATATAATCCAATTTTATGACTTTAACGAAATAAGCAGCTGGAAGTAAGCTATAGATTGAGTCTTATTTGCCCAAATTTTAACAAAGATCCATCACATAGCAATTAAACCAATAACTACAAGCTTGGAAGTTTTCGAAACAGGAATTCTCACACATTAACTGACAAGACAGTCAGTAAGCAAGACGAATCACCAGCTTCAAATTCTGCATCGCCATTTCTAGTAGGAATCGTATTTCAACGCAGGATTTGCGCCAACAAAAAGTGAGTAAAATTGATATTTAAACTTAAAATAATTTTTTTTCTTCCATTTCTAGGATATTTACAATATTTAAAATAGGAATCGCCCCACCGTCCTGCCCAAAATTTTTTTCGGCACTTGGAAAACTTACATTTTGGAGAAAAAATGCAAAAAAAAGTGTCTGATTTTAATTGGGTGACAAAAGCAACACGAACTAATTAGATGGAGCCATAATGTGAAGTTCATGAAGAAGAGGATGCATATAATCCAATTTTATGACTTGAACAAAATAAGCAGCTGGAAGTAAGCTATAGATTGAGTCTTATTTGCCCAAATTTTAACAAAGAGCCATCACATAGCAATTAAACCAATAACTACAAGCTTGGAAGTTTTCGAAACAGGAATTCTCACACATTAACTGACAAGACAGTCAGTAAGCAAGACGAATCACCAGCTTCAAATTCTGCATCGCCATTTCTAGTAGGAATCGTATTTCAACGCAGGATTTGCACCAACAAAAAGTGAGTAAAATTGATATTTAAACTTAAAATAATTTTTTTTCTTCCATTTCTAGGATATTTACAATATTTAAAATAGGAATCGCCCCACCGTCCTGCCCAAAATTTTTTTCGGCACTTGGAAAACTTACATTTTGGAGAAAAAATGCAAAAAAAAGTGTCTGATTTTAATTGGGTGACAAAAGCAACACGAACTAATTAGATGGAGCCATAATGTGAAGTTCATGAAGAAGAGGATGCATATAATCCAATTTTATGACTTGAACAAAATAAGCAGCTGGAAGTAAGCTATAGATTGAGTCTTATTTGCCCAAATTTTAACAAAGAGCCATCACATAGCAATTAAACCAATAACTACAAGCTTGGAAGTTTTCGAAACAGGAATTCTCACACATTAACTGACAATACAGTCAGTAAGCAAGACGACCAGCTTCCAATTCTGCATCGCCATTTCTAGTAGGAATCGTATTTCAACACAGGATTTGCGCCAACAAAAAGTGAGTAAAATTGATATTTTAAACTTAAAATAATTTTTTTTCTTCCACTTTTAGGATATTTACAATATCTAAAATAGGAATCGCCCCACCGTCCTGCCCAAAATTTTTTTCGGCACTTGGAAAACTTACATTTTGGAGAAAAAATGCAAAAAAAAGTGTCTGATTTTAATTGGGTGACAAAAGCAACACGAATCAATTAGATGGAGCCATAATGTGAAGTTCATGAAGAAGAGGATGCATATAATCCAATTTTATGACTTGAACAAAATAAGCAGCTGGAAGTAAGCTATAGATTGAGTCTTATTTGCCCAAATTTTAACAAAGATCCATCACATAGCAATTAAACCAATAACTACAAGCTTGGAAGTTTTCGAAACAGGAATTCTCACACATTAACTGACAAGACAGTCAGTAAGCAAGACGAATCACCAGCTTCAAATTCTGCATCGCCATTTCTAGTAGGAATCATATTTCAACGCAGGATTTGCGCCAACAAAAAGTGAGTAAAATTGATATTTAAACTTAAAATAATTTTTTTTCTTCCATTTCTAGGATATTTACAATATCTAAAATAGGAATCGCCCCACCGTCCTGCCCAAAATTTTTTTCGGCACTTGGAAAACTTACATTTTGGAGAAAAAATGCAAAAAAAAGTGTCTGATTTTAATTGGGTGACAAAAGCAACACGAACTAAGGGTTCGTTCACTTATTACGTAACGCACTAGGGGGGGAGGGGGGGTCTAAGATTTTGTTATTGTTTGTTACAGGGGGAGGGGGGGGGTCTAAATTTTGTTACGTAACTTTTCAAAAATTATATTTTTTTATAATTTTTTCTATATTAATTTTAAAATTTTTTTAACGTTGAATTTTAACTTAAGAACATTTTCAACCAATTTGGGAAAACGACTAATGATTACAAAACTTATGAGTTTTTTTTTGCGTTTAGTTAATAATATGGATGTAAACGATTAATATATTTTTTTATTGCTTTCCTTCTATTTACTTTTACATACTTAAAGGAAGTATAATAAACATTTGATAAACAATTTAAATGAAAAAAATTATTGTTACGTTATGGGGGGGGAGGGGGGGTCTAAGATTTTGTTACGCTTTGTTACAGGGGGGGGAGGGGGGGTCTAAAAACTCGTTTTTTTTGCGTTACGTAATAAGTGAACGAGCCCTAATTAGATGGAGCCATAATGTGAAGTTCATGAAGAAGAGGATGCATATAATCCAATTTTATGACTTGAACAAAATAAGTAGCTGGAAGTAAGCTATAGATTGAGTCTTATTTGCCCAAATTTTAACAAAGAGCCATCACATTGCAATTAAACCAATAACTACAAGCTTGGAAGTTTTCGAAACAGGAATTCTCACACATTAACTGACAAGACAGTCAGTAAGCAAGACGAATCACCAGCTTCAAATTCTGCATCGCCATTTCTAGTAGGAATCGTATTTCAACACAGCATTTGCGCCAACAAAAAGTGAGTAAAATTGATATTTTAAACTTAAAATAATTTTTTTTCTTCCACTTTTAGGATATTTACAATATCTAAAATAGGAATCGCCCCACCGTCCTGCCCAAAATTTTTTTCGGCACTTGGAAAACTTACATTTTGCAGAAAAATGCAAAAAAAAGTTTCTGATTTTAATTGGGTGACAAAAGCAACACGAACCAATTAGATGGAGCCATAATGTGAAGTTCATGAAGAAGAGGATGCATATAGTCCAATTTTATGACTTTAACGAAATAAGCAGCTGGAAGTAAGCTATAGATTGAGTCTTATTTGCCCAAATTTTAACAAAGAGCCATCACATAGCAATTAAACCAATAACTACAAGCTTGGAAGTTTTCGAAACAGGAATTCTCACACATTAACTGACAAGACAGTCAGTAAGCAAGACGAATCACCAGCTTCCAATTCTGCATCGCCATTTCTAGTAGGAATCGTATTTCAACGCAGGATTTACGCCAACAAAAAGTGAGTAAAATTGATATTTAAACTTAAAATAATTTTTTTTCTTCCATTTTTAGGATATTTACAATATCTAAAATAGGAATCGCCCCACCGTCCTGCCCAAAATTTTTTTCGGCACTTGGAAAACTTACATTTTGGAGAAAAAATGCAAAAAAAAAGTTTCTGATTTTAATTGGGTGACAAAAGCAACACGAACCAATTAGATGGAGCCATAATGTGAAGTTCATGAAGAAGAGGATGCATATAATCCAATTTTATGACTTGAACAAAATAAGCAGCTGGAAGTAAGCTATAGATTGAGTCTTATTTGCCCAAATTTTAACAAAGATCCATCACATAGCAATTAAACCAATAACTACAAGCTTGGAAGTTTTCGAAACAGGAATTCTCACACATTAACTGACAAGACAGTCAGTAAGCAAGACGAATCACCAGCTTCAAATTCTGCATCGCCATTTCTAGTAGGAATCGTATTTCAACGCAGGATTTGCGCCAACAAAAAGTGAGTAAAATTGATATTTAAACTTAAAATAATTTTTTTTCTTCCATTTCTAGGATATTTACAATATTTAAAATAGGAATCGCCCCACCGTCCTGCCCAAAATTTTTTTCGGCACTTGGAAAACTTACATTTTGGAGAAAAAATGCAAAAAAAAGTGTCTGATTTTAATTGGGTGACAAAAGCAACACGAACTAATTAGATGGAGCCATAATGTGAAGTTCATGAAGAAGAGGATGCATATAATCCAATTTTATGACTTGAACAAAAAAAGCAGCTGGAAGTAAGCTATAGATTGAGTCTTATTTGCCCAAATTTTAACAAAGAGCCATCACATAGCAATTAAACCAATAACTACAAGCTTGGAAGTTTTCGAAACAGGAATTCTCACACATTAACTGACAAGACAGTCAGTAAGCAAGACGAATCACCAGCTTCAAATTCTGCATCGCCATTTCTAGTAGGAATCGTATTTCAACGCAGGATTTGCGCCAACAAAAAGTGAGTAAAATTGATATTTAAACTTAAAATAATTTTTTTTCTTCCATTTCTAGGATATTTACAATATTTAAAATAGGAATCGCCCCACCGTCCTGCCCAAAATTTTTTTCGGCACTTGGAAAACTTACATTTTGGAGAAAAAATGCAAAAAAAAGTGTCTGATTTTAATTGGGTGACAAAAGCAACACGAACCAATTAGATGGAGCCATAATGTGAAGTTCATGAAGAAGAGGATGCATATAGTCCAATTTTATGACTTTAACGAAATAAGCAGCTGGAAGTAAGCTATAGATTGAGTCTTATTTGCCCAAATTTTAACAAAGAGCCATCACATAGCAATTAAACCAATAACTACAAGCTTGGAAGTTTTCGAAACAGGAATTCTCACACATTAACTGACAAGACAGTCAGTAAGCAAGACGAATCACCAGCTTCCAATTCTGCATCGCCATTTCTAGTAGGAATCGTATTTCAACACAGGATTTGCGCCAACAAAAAGTGAGTAAAATTGATATTTTAAACTTAAAATAATTTTTTTTCTTCCACTTTTAGGATATTTACAATATCTAAAATAGGAATCGCCCCACCGTCCTGCCCAAAATTTTTTTCGGCACTTGGAAAACTTACATTTTGCAGAAAAATGCAAAAAAAAGTTTCTGATTTTAATTGGGTGACAAAAGCAACACGAATCAATTAGATGGAGCCATAATGTGAAGTTCATGAAGAAGAGGATGCATATAGTCCAATTTTATGACTTTAACGAAATAAGCAGCTGGAAGTAAGCTATAGATTGAGTCTTATTTGCCCAAATTTTAACAAAGAGCCATCACATAGCAATTAAACCAATAACTACAAGCTTGGAAGTTTTCGAAACAGGAATTCTCACACATTAACTGACAAGACAGTCAGTAAGCAAGACGAATCACCAGCTTCAAATTCTGCATCGCCATTTCTAGTAGGAATCGTATTTCAACGCAGGATTTACGCCAACAAAAAGTGAGTAATATTGATATTTAAACTTAAAATAATTTTTTTTCTTCCTTTTGTATGATATTTACAATATCTAAAATAAGAATCGCCTCACCGTCCTGCCCAAAATTTTTTTCGGCACTTGGAAAACTTACATTTTGGAGAAAAAATGCAAAAAAAAGTTTCTGATTCTAATTGGGTGACAAAAGCAACACGAATCAATTAGATGGAGACAAATGTGAAGTTCATGAAGAAGAGGATGCATATAATCCAATTTTATGACTTGAACAAAATAAGCAGCTGGAAGTAAGCTATAGATTGAGTCTTATTTGCCCAAATTTTAACAAAGATCCATCACATAGCAATTAAACCAATAACTACAAGCTTGGAAGTTTTCGAAACAGGAATTCTCACACATTAACTGACAAGACAGTCAGTAAGCAAGACGAATCACCAGCTTCAAATTCTGCATCGCCATTTCTAGTAGGAATCGTATTTCAACGCAGGATTTACGCCAACAAAAAGTGAGTAAAATTGATATTTAAACTTAAAATAATTTTTTTTCTTCCATTTTTAGGATATTTACAATATCTAAAATAGGAATCGCCCCACCGTCCTGCCCAAAATTTTTTTCGGCACTTGGAAAACTTACATTTTGGAGAAAAAATGCAAAAAAAAAGTTTCTGATTTTAATTGGGTGACAAAAGCAACACGAACCAATTAGATGGAGCCATAATGTGAAGTTCATGAAGAAGAGGATGCATATAATCCAATTTTATGACTTGAACAAAATAAGCAGCTGGAAGTAAGCTATAGATTGAGTCTTATTTGCCCAAATTTTAACAAAGATCCATCACATAGCAATTAAACCAATAACTACAAGCTTGGAAGTTTTCGAAACAGGAATTCTCACACATTAACTGACAAGACAGTCAGTAAGCAAGACGAATCACCAGCTTCAAATTCTGCATCGCCATTTCTAGTAGGAATCGTATTTCAACGCAGGATTTGCGCCAACAAAAAGTGAGTAAAATTGATATTTAAACTTAAAATAATTTTTTTTCTTCCATTTCTAGGATATTTACAATATTTAAAATAGGAATCGCCCCACCGTCCTGCCCAAAATTTTTTTCGGCACTTGGAAAACTTACATTTTGGAGAAAAAATGCAAAAAAAAAGTGTCTGATTTTAATTGGGTGACAAAAGCAACACGAACTAATTAGATGGAGCCATAATGTGAAGTTCATGAAGAAGAGGATGCATATAATCCAATTTTATGACTTGAACAAAATAAGCAGCTGGAAGTAAGCTATAGATTGAGTCTTATTTGCCCAAATTTTAACAAAGAGCCATCACATAGCAATTAAACCAATAACTACAAGCTTGGAAGTTTTCGAAACAGGAATTCTCACACATTAACTGACAAGACAGTCAGTAAGCAAGACGAATCACCAGCTTCAAATTCTGCATCGCCATTTCTAGTAGGAATCGTATTTCAACGCAGGATTTACGCCAACAAAAAGTGAGTAAAATTGATATTTAAACTTAAAATAATTTTTTTTCTTCCATTTTTAGGATATTTACAATATCTAAAATAGGAATCGCCCCACCGTCCTGCCCAAAATTTTTTTCGGCACTTGGAAAACTTACATTTTGGAGAAAAAATGCAAAAAAAAAAGTTTCTGATTTTAATTGGGTGACAAAAGCAACACGAACCAATTAGATGGAGCCATAATGTGAAGTTCATGAAGAAGAGGATGCATATAATCCAATTTTACGACTTGAACAAAATAAGCAGCTGGAAGTAAGCTATAGATTGAGTCTTATTTGCCCAAATTTTAACAAAGATCCATCACATAGCAATTAAACCAATAACTACAAGCTTGGAAGTTTTCGAAACAGGAATTCTCACACATTAACTGACAAGACAGTCAGTAAGCAAGACGAATCACCAGCTTCAAATTCTGCATCGCCATTTCTAGTAGGAATCGTATTTCAACGCAGGATTTGCGCCAACAAAAAGTGAGTAAAATTGATATTTAAACTTAAAATAATTTTTTTTCTTCCATTTCTAGGATATTTACAATATTTAAAATAGGAATCGCCCCACCGTCCTGCCCAAAATTTTTTTCGGCACTTGGAAAACTTACATTTTGCAGAAAAATGCAAAAAAAAGTTTCTGATTTTAATTGGGTGACAAAAGCAACACGAACCAATTAGATGGAGCCATAATGTGAAGTTCATGAAGAAGAGGATGCATATAGTCCAATTTTATGACTTTAACGAAATAAGCAGCTGGAAGTAAGCTATAGATTGAGTCTTATTTGCCCAAATTTTAACAAAGATCCATCACATAGCAATTAAACCAATAACTACAAGCTTGGAAGTTTTCGAAACAGGAATTCTCACACATTAACTGACAAGACAGTCAGTAAGCAAGACGAATCACCAGCTTCAAATTCTGCATCGCCATTTCTAGTAGGAATCGTATTTCAACGCAGGATTTGCGCCAACAAAAAGTGAGTAAAATTGATATTTAAACTTAAAATAATTTTTTTTCTTCCACTTTTAGGATATTTACAATATCTAAAATAGGAATCGCCCCACCGTCCTGCCCAAAATTTTTTTCGGCACTTGGAAAACTTACATTTTGCAGAAAAATGCAAAAAAAAGTTTCTGATTTTAATTGGGTGACAAAAGCAACACGAACCAATTAGATGGAGCCATAATGTGAAGTTCATGAAGAAGAGGATGCATATAGTCCAATTTTATGACTTTAACGAAATAAGCAGCTGGAAGTAAGCTATAGATTGAGTCTTATTTGCCCAAATTTTAACAAAGAGCCATCACATAGCAATTAAACCAATAACTACAAGCTTGGAAGTTTTCGAAACAGGAATTCTCACACATTAACTGACAAGACAGTCAGTAAGCAAGACGAATCACCAGCTTCCAATTCTGCATCGCCATTTCTAGTAGGAATCGTATTTCAACACAGGATTTGCGCCAACAAAAAGTGAGTAAAATTGATATTTTAAACTTAAAATAATTTTTTTTCTTCCACTTTTAGGATATTTACAATATCTAAAATAGGAATCGCCCCACCGTCCTGCCCAAAATTTTTTTCGGCACTTGGAAAACTTACATTTTGCAGAAAAATGCAAAAAAAAGTTTCTGATTCTAATTGGGTGACAAAAGCAACACGAACTAATTAGATGGAGACAAATGTGAAGTTCATGAAGAAGAGGATGCATATAATCCAATTTTATGACTTTAACGAAATAAGCAGCTGGAAGTAAGCTATAGATTGAGTCTTATTTGCCCAAATTTTAACAAAGATCCATCACATAGCAATTAAACCAATAACTACAAGCTTGGAAGTTTTCGAAACAGGAATTCTCACACATTAACTGACAAGACAGTCAGTAAGCAAGACGAATCACCAGCTTCAAATTCTGCATCGCCATTTCTAGTAGGAATCGTATTTCAACGCAGGATTTGCGCCAACAAAAAGTGAGTAAAATTGATATTTAAACTTAAAATAATTTTTTTTCTTCCATTTCTAGGATATTTACAATATTTAAAATAGGAATCGCCCCACCGTCCTGCCCAAAATTTTTTTCGGCACTTGGAAAACTTACATTTTGGAGAAAAAATGCAAAAAAAAGTGTCTGATTTTAATTGGGTGACAAAAGCAACACGAACTAATTAGATGGAGCCATAATGTGAAGTTCATGAAGAAGAGGATGCATATAATCCAATTTTATGACTTGAACAAAATAAGCAGCTGGAAGTAAGCTATAGATTGAGTCTTATTTGCCCAAATTTTAACAAAGAGCCATCACATAGCAATTAAACCAATAACTACAAGCTTGGAAGTTTTCGAAACAGGAATTCTCACACATTAACTGACAAGACAGTCAGTAAGCAAGACGAATCACCAGCTTCAAATTCTGCATCGCCATTTCTAGTAGGAATCGTATTTCAACGCAGGATTTGCACCAACAAAAAGTGAGTAAAATTGATATTTAAACTTAAAATAATTTTTTTTCTTCCATTTCTAGGATATTTACAATATTTAAAATAGGAATCGCCCCACCGTCCTGCCCAAAATTTTTTTCGGCACTTGGAAAACTTACATTTTGGAGAAAAAATGCAAAAAAAAGTGTCTGATTTTAATTGGGTGACAAAAGCAACACGAACTAATTAGATGGAGCCATAATGTGAAGTTCATGAAGAAGAGGATGCATATAATCCAATTTTATGACTTGAACAAAATAAGCAGCTGGAAGTAAGCTATAGATTGAGTCTTATTTGCCCAAATTTTAACAAAGAGCCATCACATAGCAATTAAACCAATAACTACAAGCTTGGAAGTTTTCGAAACAGGAATTCTCACACATTAACTGACAAGACAGTCAGTAAGCAAGACGAATCACCAGCTTCAAATTCTGCATCGCCATTTCTAGTAGGAATCGTATTTCAACACAGGATTTGCGCCAAAAAAAAGTGAGTAAAATTGATATTTTAAACTTAAAATAATTTTTTTTCTTCCACTTTTAGGATATTTACAATATCTAAAATAGGAATCGCCCCACCGTCCTGCCCAAAATTTTTTTCGGCACTTGGAAAACTTACATTTTGGAGAAAAAATGCAAAAAAAAGTTTCTGATTCTAATTGGGTGACAAAAGCAACACGAATCAATTAGATGGAGACAAATGTGAAGTTCATGAAGAAGAGGATGCATATAGTCCAATTTTATGACTTTAACGAAATAAGCAGCTGGAAGTAAGCTATAGATTGAGTCTTATTTGCCCAAATTTTAACAAAGATCCATCACATAGCAATTAAACCAATAACTACAAGCTTGGAAGTTTTCGAAACAGGAATTCTCACACATTAACTGACAAGACAGTCAGTAAGCAAGACGAATCACCAGCTTCAAATTCTGCATCGCCATTTCTAGTAGGAATCGTATTTCAACGCAGGATTTACGCCAACAAAAAGTGAGTAATATTGATATTTAAACTTAAAATAATTTTTTTTCTTCCTTTTGTATGATATTTACAATATCTAAAATAAGAATCGCCTCACCGTCCTGCCCAAAATTTTTTTCGGCACTTGGAAAACTTACATTTTGGAGAAAAAATGCAAAAAAAAGTTTCTGATTCTAATTGGGTGACAAAAGCAACACGAATCAATTAGATGGAGACAAATGTGAAGTTCATGAAGAAGAGGATGCATATAATCCAATTTTATGACTTGAACAAAATAAGCAGCTGGAAGTAAGCTATAGATTGAGTCTTATTTGCCCAAATTTTAACAAAGATCCATCACATAGCAATTAAACCAATAACTACAAGCTTGGAAGTTTTCGAAACAGGAATTCTCACACATTAACTGACAAGACAGTCAGTAAGCAAGACGAATCACCAGCTTCAAATTCTGCATCGCCATTTCTAGTAGGAATCGTATTTCAACGCAGGATTTACGCCAACAAAAAGTGAGTAAAATTGATATTTAAACTTAAAATAATTTTTTTTCTTCCATTTTTAGGATATTTACAATATCTAAAATAGGAATCGCCCCACCGTCCTGCCCAAAATTTTTTTCGGCACTTGGAAAACTTACATTTTGGAGAAAAAATGCAAAAAAAAAGTTTCTGATTTTAATTGGGTGACAAAAGCAACACGAACCAATTAGATGGAGCCATAATGTGAAGTTCATGAAGAAGAGGATGCATATAATCCAATTTTATGACTTGAACAAAATAAGCAGCTGGAAGTAAGCTATAGATTGAGTCTTATTTGCCCAAATTTTAACAAAGATCCATCACATAGCAATTAAACCAATAACTACAAGCTTGGAAGTTTTCGAAACAGGAATTCTCACACATTAACTGACAAGACAGTCAGTAAGCAAGACGAATCACCAGCTTCAAATTCTGCATCGCCATTTCTAGTAGGAATCGTATTTCAACGCAGGATTTACGCCAACAAAAAGTGAGTAAAATTGATATTTAAACTTAAAATAATTTTTTTTCTTCCATTTTTAGGATATTTACAATATCTAAAATAGGAATCGCCCCACCGTCCTGCCCAAAATTTTTTTCGGCACTTGGAAAACTTACATTTTGGAGAAAAAATGCAAAAAAAAAGTTTCTGATTTTAATTGGGTGACAAAAGCAACACGAACCAATTAGATGGAGCCATAATGTGAAGTTCATGAAGAAGAGGATGCATATAATCCAATTTTATGACTTGAACAAAATAAGCAGCTGGAAGTAAGCTATAGATTGAGTCTTATTTGCCCAAATTTTAACAAAGATCCATCACATAGCAATTAAACCAATAACTACAAGCTTGGAAGTTTTCGAAACAGGAATTCTCACACATTAACTGACAAGACAGTCAGTAAGCAAGACGAATCACCAGCTTCAAATTCTGCATCGCCATTTCTAGTAGGAATCGTATTTCAACGCAGGATTTGCGCCAACAAAAAGTGAGTAAAATTGATATTTAAACTTAAAATAATTTTTTTTCTTCCATTTCTAGGATATTTACAATATTTAAAATAGGAATCGCCCCACCGTCCTGCCCAAAATTTTTTTCGGCACTTGGAAAACTTACATTTTGGAGAAAAAATGCAAAAAAAAGTGTCTGATTTTAATTGGGTGACAAAAGCAAGACGAACTAATTAGATGGAGCCATAATGTGAAGTTCATGAAGAAGAGGATGCATATAATCCAATTTTATGA
Source organism: Chironomus riparius (assembly GCA_917627325.4). NCBI lineage: Eukaryota > Metazoa > Arthropoda > Insecta > Diptera > Chironomidae > Chironomus > Chironomus riparius. The sequence goes on along the minus strand of OU895879.1, from coordinate 22,132,811 downwards.
CTTGAACAAAATAAGCAGCTGGAAGTAAGCTATAGATTGAGTCTTATTTGCCCAAATTTTAACAAAGAGCCATCACATAGCAATTAAACCAATAACTACAAGCTTGGAAGTTTTCGAAACAGGAATTCTCACACATTAACTGACAAGACAGTCAGTAAGCAAGACGAATCACCAGCTTCAAATTCTGCATCGCCATTTCTAGTAGGAATCGTATTTCAACGCAGGATTTGCGCCAACAAAAAGTGAGTAAAATTGATATTTAAACTTAAAATAATTTTTTTTCTTCCATTTCTAGGATATTTACAATATTTAAAATAGGAATCGCCCCACCGTCCTGCCCAAAATTTTTTTCGGCACTTGGAAAACTTACATTTTGGAGAAAAAATGCAAAAAAAAGTGTCTGATTTTAATTGGGTGACAAAAGCAACACGAACTAATTAGATGGAGCCATAATGTGAAGTTCATGAAGAAGAGGATGCATATAATCCAATTTTATGACTTGAACAAAATAAGCAGCTGGAAGTAAGCTATAGATTGAGTCTTATTTGCCCAAATTTTAACAAAGAGCCATCACATAGCAATTAAACCAATAACTACAAGCTTGGAAGTTTTCGAAACAGGAATTCTCACACATTAACTGACAAGACAGTCAGTAAGCAAGACGAATCACCAGCTTCAAATTCTGCATCGCCATTTCTAGTAGGAATCGTATTTCAACACAGGATTTGCGCCAACAAAAAGTGAGTAAAATTGATATTTTAAACTTAAAATAATTTTTTTTCTTCCACTTTTAGGATATTTACAATATCTAAAATAGGAATCGCCCCACCGTCCTGCCCAAAATTTTTTTCGGCACTTGGAAAACTTACATTTTGCAGAAAAATGCAAAAAAAAGTTTCTGATTTTAATTGGGTGACAAAAGCAACACGAACCAATTAGATGGAGCCATAATGTGAAGTTCATGAAGAAGAGGATGCATATAGTCCAATTTTATGACTTTAACGAAATAAGCAGCTGGAAGTAAGCTATAGATTGAGTCTTATTTGCCCAAATTTTAACAAAGAGCCATCACATAGCAATTAAACCAATAACTACAAGCTTGGAAGTTTTCGAAACAGGAATTCTCACACATTAACTGACAAGACAGTCAGTAAGCAAGACGAATCACCAGCTTCCAATTCTGCATCGCCATTTCTAGTAGGAATCGTATTTCAACACAGGATTTGCGCCAACAAAAAGTGAGTAAAATTGATATTTTAAACTTAAAATAATTTTTTTTCTTCCACTTTTAGGATATTTACAATATCTAAAATAGGAATCGCCCCACCGTCCTGCCCAAAATTTTTTTCGGCACTTGGAAAACTTACATTTTGCAGAAAAATGCAAAAAAAAGTTTCTGATTTTAATTGGGTGACAAAAGCAACACGAACCAATTAGATGGAGCCATAATGTGAAGTTCATGAAGAAGAGGATGCATATAGTCCAATTTTATGACTTTAACGAAATAAGCAGCTGGAAGTAAGCTATAGATTGAGTCTTATTTGCCCAAATTTTAACAAAGATCCATCACATAGCAATTAAACCAATAACTACAAGCTTGGAAGTTTTCGAAACAGGAATTCTCACACATTAACTGACAAGACAGTCAGTAAGCAAGACGAATCACCAGCTTCAAATTCTGCATCGCCATTTCTAGTAGGAATCGTATTTCAACGCAGGATTTACGCCAACAAAAAGTGAGTAATATTGATATTTAAACTTAAAATAATTTTTTTTCTTCCTTTTGTATGATATTTACAATATCTAAAATAAGAATCGCCTCACCGTCCTGCCCAAAATTTTTTTCGGCACTTGGAAAAATTACATTTTGGAGAAAAAATGCAAAAAAAAGTTTCTGATTCTAATTGGGTGACAAAAGCAACACGAATCAATTAGATGGAGACAAATGTGAAGTTCATGAAGAAGAGGATGCATATAATCCAATTTTATGACTTGAACAAAATAAGCAGCTGGAAGTAAGCTATAGATTGAGTCTTATTTGCCCAAATTTTAACAAAGATCCATCACATAGCAATTAAACCAATAACTACAAGCTTGGAAGTTTTCGAAACAGGAATTCTCACACATTAACTGACAAGACAGTCAGTAAGCAAGACGAATCACCAGCTTCAAATTCTGCATCGCCATTTCTAGTAGGAATCGTATTTCAACGCAGGATTTACGCCAACAAAAAGTGAGTAATATTGATATTTAAACTTAAAATAATTTTTTTTCTTCCTTTTGTATGATATTTACAATATCTAAAATAAGAATCGCCTCACCGTCCTGCCCAAAATTTTTTTCGGCACTTGGAAAACTTACATTTTGGAGAAAAAATGCAAAAAAAAGTTTCTGATTTTAATTGGGTGACAAAAGCAACACGAACCAATTAGATGGAGCCATAATGTGAAGTTCATGAAGAAGAGGATGCATATAATCCAATTTTATGACTTGAACAAAATAAGCAGCTGGAAGTAAGCTATAGATTGAGTCTTATTTGCCCACTATGGGGCAAAATGAAAAAAAAAGGGACTTTCACTTTGAAAAATGGACTTTTCCGATTTACACTTTTTGGGTGATTTTTTCTTGTAGAGGACATAAAAGTAGATAGAAATGCCAAATTTCAGGTCATTTGGTGCTGATTTCGCGATTCTAGAGCTGTTTGAAGTTGAAAACTAGTGAAAATTCTGGTTTTTTCATACCATGTTTGAACCGGGAAATATCTTAACTGGTTTAAGATATTGCAAAACGGTTTTCAGTTCCTATTAGTAGTATATAAGAGCTTTATTTTGACATATAACAAAGTTTAGGTTCTGAATGTTTTCGTGCCATTATGGTAGAACATATGTGAAAATTTCAGGAAAATTATCTTCAAACAAGCCGCAACTATCATAAATGAAGAGTTTCCAGGCAAGTAAAAACGCAGTTTTGTAGCCCCATATATCTAGTTTTCAAAACTGTATAAACTTTGAAAAAGTAAGCTAACGTAATTGAGTTATGTTGATTTTAGTAGGTCGTTGAGTATTTGGCCAAAAACTAATAATTCTTTTAAAAATACGAAAACATAGTTTTAAAAATAGTTTTTTGGTGTTTTCTTATGAAAAATAACAATTTAAATGATTTTGTGAAGAAAATTTTTCAAAAACTTCAAAATCTTTCGAGATATAGGGGGTATGTGCTCTCCATCGATTTGGCCATTTGTCACCCTACTTAAACCACTATAACTTTTTTTTGAAAAAATATTTTTTAATTCTGTTTTCGGATTATTGTAGCCTAATGTAATACCTATCCAACGATATATAATACTTGCTAGTTAACTTAGTCCTGGTTATTTATAGGGCTGTTGATTGTGACATACGCAGTTTTTGAAATATTCCCAAAAATTGCATTTTCAAAAATACCACTTTTAAGCAATCTCGAGTATTTTTTTAGAACTTTTTTATGTTTATTTATGACATTTATGAGATTATAAAGCCAAAAAATTAAATTTAGAAACTTTTTACTTCCCTAGTTAACAACTTTGTAAAGTACCCTTGGTAGTCACTATCAGGTGTGAAAATCTCAGTTTTGAAACTATTTTATATATATACTCGTGAAATTCTCTCTACACATCATATCAGTTTTGAACTTCATTGAACAAGTCACTTTCAAAAATGAACCAAAATTCAACACTTACGAAGAAAACACTCTGTGAAATTCTTCGCGACAAAACGTTAAATCTTGCAACACAGCACACGTACTGTTTGGCAGTAATAGAAGAAATTCATGGGAGAGAATTAGCGGAATCACAGAAACCAAGTTTAATTAATAAATTAAACAAGCTGAAGTCAAAGTCAAAAATGTTTTGTAATCAGTCAAATTGGAATAATGCATTAAGAGATCATGCAGATTTCTATGAAGAGGAATTTGAAGTTGACTCACGATACTTCAGCGAATCTAGTGGAGGGATTCTTTTTGAGGAAGAATCTATATATGAAGCAGAAAATGTTACTGACACAGATGAAGATATGGATGAGATTGAATACATCGTCCATGACATAGAGCCTTCATCCAGCAAGGGCATCAAGAGGAAATCATTTGAACAACTAACAAGCGATAAGCATCGACGTAGAAGAGTGGACGAATTAGATATCAGTTTAAAAGAAGCAAAAGGATCATTGTTATCAGTTCTTCACTTGGCACTTCGCCTTTCTAAAGAAGAAGGAAAAGTAGAAGGAGCTAAAATGTTAAAAGAATTTATTAAGGCGTGCCAAAAAGGAGAGGATCTTCCAGAAAAAACTACATCAAAACCTAAACAACTAGATATACATGTAGCTCTAGGTGTAAAAGCCTTTAACAATTTATCTCGAAATCAGTACAACAATATTCGACAAGTCCTGAAACTGGAATGCGAAAACGTTTTACCGACAGCTAAAAAATTGTTGAGGTTAGAGAAACAATGCTATCCTGATGACATAACGGTCACCGATACAAGAGCCGTTATTCCACTAAAAAATTTGACACAACTCACCACAAAAAGAGTTATTGAAGCACACAATTCAGAAATATACGACAAAATCAAAATATTACCTTCAGAATCAACTCCAAAAGTTATTCATGCAGAAATGATCGTCACATGGGGGATGGACGGAACAACAGGACAGTCACAGTATAACCAAGGAAAAACAAATTCAAGAAATCAAGAACGAGATAGAACACAACCGAATCAAACGACTAATAATGAAATTATAGAAGACAAATCACTATTGACAGTTAGTATGAGTGTTCAGCAACTACGACATGAAGACGAAAACGGAAATTATATCTGCTTATGGGACAACGAAAACAGTCAATCTGTATACTCAGTACGACCAATACAACTTGAACATGCCAAAGAAACCAGAGTAAATGTTAGAAGGATATATGAAGATATAAAAAATCAAATATCAAAACTTGAACCACAGAGATTCATATGTGAAGACATGCTTTTGGAAATTACGTACAAATTCTACCCCACAATGTTAGATGGAAAAGTTTACACAGACCTTACAGAAACATCAGGATATTGCAGATGTCAGCTTTGTAGATCTGGACCAAACGAGATGAGTGACATAAATAATCTTGATAATGGAAGATTCGAAAAAACACACAGAAAATTTGTTAAAGAACACTTGTATTTCAACACTCAGCCACTTCATACATCAATGAACGTACTCACGACTCTATATGATTTGTCATATAAACAATATGTTCAAAAACACTGGCTGGAGATAACTGAAGAGGAACAGATTGTTTTAGATGTTGAAAAGGCTAGAATAAAGCAAGCAATGTGGGATGCATTTAATGTTCGTGTACTCGAACCAAGACAAGGGGGAGCTGGATCATCAGATACAGGAAACGTTGCAAGAAAAGTTCTTGAAAATCCAGAGCTTCTAGCTAAAACTCTATATCTTAATGAAGAAATAATTAAACGTATATGCTATGTGCTAAACCAAATTCGAAGTTTAGAACCAGTTGATGATCTAGATGAATTTGATAGGTACTGTAAAGAAACATACAGAATGTTTTTGACAACATATAGTTGGTTCAAAATACCAGTAACACTTCACAGAGCACTTGCTCATGCAAAACACTACATGGAAGCCTTACCATTACCTCTAGGAAGAATGAGTGAAGAAGCCGGGGAGTCACAAAACAAATATCTCAGACAAGATAGAGAACTACGTGCCAGAAAAACTTCAAGAATACACAGTTTTACGGATGTTATACATAGAAGACTCTACAGTTCTGATCCAGTAATAATAAAAAAATATATGGATGTAATAAATAAAAGGTTAATGAGAAAAAATGTCCAAGAAGAAGGTGAAACACCTGAGCAACAAACAGAAAATGAGGAAAAAGATGAGGAAGAAATTGAATTGATTGAGCCAGAAGGAGAAGGTTATGACTTTTCCCAAGCAGAAAACTATGATTATTCCGAAGGACAAGACCATGAATATTCTGAAGAAGCAAACAACGAATGAATAAATAAATTTCATTAAATATGATAAAAAAATGTAAATTAAATTTCTTGACAAATAAACAAAATTTCATTAAACTAAAAATTAAACTTTATTAATTTTACCTATTATAGTTGCGTATCAGAGTATTTTTTTTATTACTCTAATGATAATAGCTTTTTTCAGACTTAACATTTCTTAAAAAAGTCCAAAAAATACTCGAGATTGCTTAAAAGTGGTATTTTTGAAAATGCAATTTTTGGGAATTTTTCAAAAACTGCGTATGTCACAATCAACAGCCCTATAAATAACCAGGACTAAGTTAACTAGCAAGTATTATATATCGTTGGATAGGTATTACATTAGGCTACAATAATCCGAAAACAGAATTAAAAAATATTTTTTCAAAAAAAAGTTATAGTGGTTTAAGTAGGGTGACAAATGGCCAAATCGATGGAGAGCACATACCCCCTATATCTCGAAAGATTTTGAAGTTTTTGAAAAATTTTCTTCACAAAATCATTTAAATTGTTATTTTTCATAAGAAAACACCAAAAAAACTATTTTTAAAACTATGTTTTCGTATTTTTAAAAGAATTATTAGTTTTTGGCCAAATACTCAACGACCTACTAAAATCAACATAACTCAATTACGTTAGCTTACTTTTTCAAAGTTTATACAGTTTTGAAAACTAAATATATGGGGCTACAAAACTGCGTTTTTACTTGCCTGGAAACTCTTCATTTATGATAGTTGCGGCTTGTTTGAAGATAATTTTCCTGAAATTTTCACATATGTTCTACCATAATGGCACGAAAACATTCAGAACCTAAACTTTGTTATATGTCAAAATAAAGCTCTTATATACTACTAATAGGAACTGAAAACCGTTTTGCAATATCTTAAACCAGTTAAGATATTTCCCGGTTCAAACATGGTATGAAAAAACCAGAATTTTCACTAGTTTTCAACTTCAAACAGCTCTAGAATCGCGAAATCAGCACCAAATGACCTGAAATTTGGCATTTCTATCTACTTTTATGTCCTCTACAAGAAAAAATCACCCAAAAAGTGTAAATCGGAAAAGTCCATTTTTCAAAGTGAAAGTCCCTTTTTTTTTCATTTTGCCCCATAGTGTTGCCCAAATTTTAACAAAGAGCCATCACATAGCAATTAAACCAATAACTACAAGCTTGGAAGTTTTCGAAACAGGAATTCTCACACATTAACTGACAAGACAGTCAGTAAGCAAGACGAATCACCAGCTTCAAATTCTGCATCGCCATTTCTAGTAGGAATCGTATTTCAACGCAGGATTTGCGCCAACAAAAAGTGAGTAAAATTGATATTTAAACTTAAAATAATTTTTTTTCTTCCATTTCTAGGATATTTACAATATTTAAAATAGGAATCGCCCCACCGTCCTGCCCAAAATTTTTTTCGGCACTTGGAAAACTTACATTTTGGAGAAAAAATGCAAAAAAAAGTGTCTGATTTTAATTGGGTGACAAAAGCAACACGAACTAATTAGATGGAGCCATAATGTGAAGTTCATGAAGAAGAGGATGCATATAATCCAATTTTATGACTTGAACAAAATAAGCAGCTGGAAGTAAGCTATAGATTGAGTCTTATTTGCCCAAATTTTAACAAAGAGCCATCACATAGCAATTAAACCAATAACTACAAGCTTGGAAGTTTTCGAAACAGGAATTCTCACACATTAACTGACAAGACAGTCAGTAAGCAAGACGAATCACCAGCTTCAAATTCTGCATCGCCATTTCTAGTAGGAATCGTATTTCAACACAGGATTTGCGCCAAAAAAAAGTGAGTAAAATTGATATTTTAAACTTAAAATAATTTTTTTTCTTCCACTTTTAGGATATTTACAATATCTAAAATAGGAATCGCCCCACCGTCCTGCCCAAAATTTTTTTCGGCACTTGGAAAACTTACATTTTGGAGAAAAAATGCAAAAAAAAGTTTCTGATTCTAATTGGGTGACAAAAGCAACACGAATCAATTAGATGGAGACAAATGTGAAGTTCATGAAGAAGAGGATGCATATAATCCAATTTTATGACTTGAACAAAATAAGCAGCTGGAAGTAAGCTATAGATTGAGTCTTATTTGCCCAAATTTTAACAAAGATCCATCACATAGCAATTAAACCAATAACTACAAGCTTGGAAGTTTTCGAAACAGGAATTCTCACACATTAACTGACAAGACAGTCAGTAAGCAAGACGAATCACCAGCTTCAAATTCTGCATCGCCATTTCTAGTAGGAATCGTATTTCAACGCAGGATTTACGCCAACAAAAAGTGAGTAATATTGATATTTAAACTTAAAATAATTTTTTTTCTTCCTTTTGTATGATATTTACAATATCTAAAATAAGAATCGCCTCACCGTCCTGCCCAAAATTTTTTTCGGCACTTGGAAAACTTACATTTTGGAGAAAAAATGCAAAAAAAAGTTTCTGATTTTAATTGGGTGACAAAAGCAACACGAACCAATTAGATGGAGCCATAATGTGAAGTTCATGAAGAAGAGGATGCATATAATCCAATTTTATGACTTGAACAAAATAAGCAGCTGGAAGTAAGCTATAGATTGAGTCTTATTTGCCCAAATTTTAACAAAGATCCATCACATAGCAATTAAACCAATAACTACAAGCTTGGAAGTTTTCGAAACAGGAATTCTCACACATTAACTGACAAGACAGTCAGTAAGCAAGACGAATCACCAGCTTCAAATTCTGCATCGCCATTTCTAGTAGGAATCGTATTTCAACGCAGGATTTACGCCAACAAAAAGTGAGTAATATTGATATTTAAACTTAAAATAATTTTTTTTCTTCCTTTTGTATGATATTTACAATATCTAAAATAAGAATCGCCTCACCGTCCTGCCCAAAATTTTTTTCGGCACTTGGAAAACTTACATTTTGGAGAAAAAATGCAGAAAAAAGTTTCTGATTTTAATTGGGTGACAAAAGCAACACGAACCAATTTGATGGAGCCATAATGTGAAGTTCATGAAGAAGAGGATGCATATAATCCAATTTTATGACTTGAACAAAATAAGCAGCTGGAAGTAAGCTATAGATTGAGTCTTATTTGCCCAAATTTTAACAAAGATCCATCACATAGCAATTAAACCAATAACTACAAGCTTGGAAGTTTTCGAAACAGGAATTCTCACACATTAACTGACAAGACAGTCAGTAAGCAAGACGAATCACCAGCTTCAAATTCTGCATCGCCATTTCTAGTAGGAATCGTATTTCAACGCAGGATTTACGCCAACAAAAAGTGAGTAAAATTGATATTTAAACTTAAAATAATTTTTTTTCTTCCATTTTTAGGATATTTACAATATCTAAAATAGGAATCGCCCCACCGTCCTGCCCAAAATTTTTTTCGGCACTTGGAAAACTTACATTTTGGAGAAAAAATGCAAAAAAAAAGTTTCTGATTTTAATTGGGTGACAAAAGCAACACGAACCAATTAGATGGAGCCATAATGTGAAGTTCATGAAGAAGAGGATGCATATAATCCAATTTTATGACTTGAACAAAATAAGCAGCTGGAAGTAAGCTATAGATTGAGTCTTATTTGCCCAAATTTTAACAAAGATCCATCACATAGCAATTAAACCAATAACTACAAGCTTGGAAGTTTTCGAAACAGGAATTCTCACACATTAACTGACAAGACAGTCAGTAAGCAAGACGAATCACCAGCTTCAAATTCTGCATCGCCATTTCTAGTAGGAATCGTATTTCAACGCAGGATTTGCGCCAACAAAAAGTGAGTAAAATTGATATTTAAACTTAAAATAATTTTTTTTCTTCCATTTCTAGGATATTTACAATATTTAAAATAGGAATCGCCCCACCGTCCTGCCCAAAATTTTTTTCGGCACTTGGAAAACTTACATTTTGGAGAAAAAATGCAAAAAAAAGTGTCTGATTTTAATTGGGTGACAAAAGCAACACGAACCAATTAGATGGAGCCATAATGTGAAGTTCATGAAGAAGAGGATGCATATAATCCAATTTTATGACTTGAACAAAATAAGCAGCTGGAAGTAAGCTATAGATTGAGTCTTATTTGCCCAAATTTTAACAAAGAGCCATCACATAGCAATTAAACCAATAACTACAAGCTTGGAAGTTTTCGAAACAGGAATTCTCACACATTAACTGACAAGACAGTCAGTAAGCAAGACGAATCACCAGCTTCAAATTCTGCATCGCCATTTCTAGCAGGAATCGTATTTCAACACAGGATTTGCGACAACAAAAAGTGAGTAAAATTGATATTTTAAACTTAAAATAATTTTTTTTCTTCCACTTTTAGGATATTTACAATATCTAAAATAGGAATCGCCCCACCGTCCTGCCCAAAATTTTTTTCGGCACTTGGAAAACTTACATTTTGCAGAAAAATGCAAAAAAAAGTTTCTGATTTTAATTGGGTGACAAAAGCAACACGAACCAATTAGATGGAGCCATAATGTGAAGTTCATGAAGAAGAGGATGCATATAGTCCAATTTTATGACTTTAACGAAATAAGCAGCTGGAAGTAAGCTATAGATTGAGTCTTATTTGCCCAAATTTTAACAAAGAGCCATCACATAGCAATTAAACCAATAACTACAAGCTTGGAAGTTTTCGAAACAGGAATTCTCACACATTAACTGACAAGACAGTCAGTAAGCAAGACGAATCACCAGCTTCAAATTCTGCATCGCCATTTCTAGTAGGAATCGTATTTCAACGCAGGATTTACGCCAACAAAAAGTGAGTAATATTGATATTTAAACTTAAAATAATTTTTTTTCTTCCTTTTGTATGATATTTACAATATCTAAAATAAGAATCGCCTCACCGTCCTGCCCAAAATTTTTTTCGGCACTTGGAAAACTTACATTTTGGAGAAAAAATGCAAAAAAAAAGTTTCTGATTTTAATTGGGTGACAAAAGCAACACGAACCAATTAGATGGAGACAAATGTGAAGTTCATGAAGAAGAGGATGCATATAATCCAATTTTATGACTTGAACAAAATAAGCAGCTGGAAGTAAGCTATAGATTGAGTCTTATTTGCCCAAATTTTAACAAAGATCCATCACATAGCAATTAAACCAATAACTACAAGCTTGGAAGTTTTCGAAACAGGAATTCTCACACATTAACTGACAAGACAGTCAGTAAGCAAGACGAATCACCAGCTTCAAATTCTGCATCGCCATTTCTAGTAGGAATCGTATTTCAACGCAGGATTTACGCCAACAAAAAGTGAGTAAAATTGATATTTAAACTTAAAATTATTTTTTTTCTTCCATTTCTAGGATATTTACAATATCTAAAATAGGAATCGCCCCACCGTCCTGCCCAAAATTTTTTCGGCACTTGGAAAACTTACATTTTGGAGAAAAAATGCAAAAAAAAGTGTCTGATTTTAATTGGGTGACAAAAGCAACACGAATCAATTAGATGGAGCCATAATGTGAAGTTCATGAAGAAGAGGATGCATATAATCCAATTTTATGACTTGAACAAAATAAGCAGCTGGAAGTAAGCTATAGATTGAGTCTTATTTGCCCAAATTTTAACAAAGATCCATCACATAGCAATTAAACCAATAACTACAAGCTTGGAAGTTTTCGAAACAGGAATTCTCACACATTAACTGACAAGACAGTCAGTAAGCAAGACGAATCACCAGCTTCAAATTCTGCATCGCCATTTCTAGTAGGAATCGTTTTTCAACACAGGATTTGCGCCAACAAAAAGTGAGTAAAATTGATATTTAAACTTAAAATAATTTTTTTTCTTCCATTTCTAGGATATTTACAATATCTAAAATAGGAATCGCCCCACCGTCCTGCCCAAAATTTTTTTCGGCACTTGGAAAACTTACATTTTGGAGAAAAAATGCAAAAAAAAGTGTCTGATTTTAATTGGGTGACAAAAGCAACACGAATCAATTAGATGGAGCCATAATGTGAAGTTCATGAAGAAGAGGATGCATATAATCCAATTTTATGACTTGAACAAAATAAGCAGCTGGAAGTAAGCTATAGATTGAGTCTTATTTGCCCAAATTTTAACAAAGATCCATCACATAGCAATTAAACCAATAACTACAAGCTTGGAAGTTTTCGAAACAGGAATTCTCACACATTAACTGACAAGACAGTCAGTAAGCAAGACGAATCACCAGCTTCAAATTCTGCATCGCCATTTCTAGTAGGAATCGTATTTCAACGCAGGATTTGCGCCAACAAAAAGTGAGTAAAATTGATATTTAAACTTAAAATAATTTTTTTTCTTCCATTTCTAGGATATTTACAATATTTAAAATAGGAATCGCCCCACCGTCCTGCCCAAAATTTTTTTCGGCACTTGGAAAACTTACATTTTGCAGAAAAATGCAAAAAAAAGTTTCTGATTTTAATTGGGTGACAAAAGCAACACGAACCAATTAGATGGAGCCATAATGTGAAGTTCATGAAGAAGAGGATGCATATAGTCCAATTTTATGACTTTAACGAAATAAGCAGCTGGAAGTAAGCTATAGATTGAGTCTTATTTGCCCAAATTTTAACAAAGATCCATCACATAGCAATTAAACCAATAACTACAAGCTTGGAAGTTTTCGAAACAGGAATTCTCACACATTAACTGACAAGACAGTCAGTAAGCAAGACGAATCACCAGCTTCAAATTCTGCATCGCCATTTCTAGTAGGAATCGTATTTCAACACAGGATTTGCGCCAACAAAAAGTGAGTAAAATTGATATTTTAAACTTAAAATAATTTTTTTTCTTGCATTTTTAGGATATTTACAATATTTGAAATAGGAATCGCTCCACCGATTACATTAAGAAATGCATCCTCTTCCAATCCAAGTTCATGACTTGAACAAAATAAGCAGCTGGATTGAGTCATATTTGCCCAAATCTTAACAAAAATCCATCACATATCATACATTAAAAAAGATCAGAATGAATATTTGCAAGAATCTAAGATCAAGAAAAAGAAAACAGTCAACGTTAAGTATAAAGTTAAGATGAAGAACTTAGTAAGACTTAAAACTGAAGAACATGATAAGCATGTCTTATTCGATTTGTTTAAAGTAAAAAAAGGAGAAGAATAACATCAATTTGTATGTTCGTCGAATTTTTATTATGGACAATTGTGAAGATCTCATTCCTGATTATTAGAACTTTATCAAGGATATTATTGATTTCAAAGATTTACCATTAAACATCGTTGAACGCTACAACGAAACAACGTTTTGAAAGTTATTCGTAAATTAATATTTTTCATTGTTACATGTCCTATATGGATGATTTTTAAATGTTTTATGTAATAAATACTTAATTTAAATTTTGAATCCAAATATTGAATATTTTTTGTTTATCAATTGAACAAGCAATGAATCATTATGTGATATGACTGATTAAATTGGACCATTACTTTCATTCGTGTTTTGTGCAATTCCAAATTGTATCATTGTTCGAAAATTTATCTCGTTTAATGTTCCGAAAAATTAAACGGCAGTGGAAACAGCTTGAAAGTAGATCAAAAATGAGAAAAATGGTGAAATTTTTTTATGTAATTTCTATTTTAAAGGCAAAGCTGAGGAGTCGTACCTTAATTCTCTTTTTTATTTGATTTCAAATTACACTATTGTCCGCAATTTGTTTGTTTGTTCGTCTATCATCCTATCTCCATATTTAATTTGAAATTTTTGTGCGGTTTTTGGCTTATAATATGTGTGCTGTATCTAGCTAAGGTTTGACAAAAAAAAAATTAGAATGATTCGTGGACTGAAAAGTTGAAATTAAATCTCCTTTACTAAATACTGAGGATGAACAATAAAAGAACAGTGATGTCTGAAAAACGTGTTCTTATTATATCCTTAACAAATGAGCTTTAATGTTTAATGCATACATCCTTTTATAAATTAGCAGATAATAAAAATTAAATTAAAATTTTGAAATCAACTTTCTCTAAGGCTATAGATCTGTAACTCTATATTCCATAGTTTTCAGCCCTTTATGTCCTTCCATCAGATTCAGCATGTGAGAACTTTTGACTTTAAATTAATCATGTTTTAAAGACATTGAATCATTTTTAAATGAAAATCGCGACCTTATTGCTTTATGCTTTATGAAATGATGATAATGGATCATCAATCTGATTATAAGCTTCTTTTGAGTACACTTTAAGCTCATGATTGATTTGATTCGTTAATGTCAAGATTTAACTCTTTAAAATCAAACAAACGATTTAAATTTAATTACAGAGTTTGAAAAATTCATAAGCTGAATTCAACTTTTTACAAATTTTTCCCGTAAAAAGTTCTGAAATTCATAAATGACACACACGAAATTTTCTTCAATTCCTTAAATGGATTGTTCAATTCCTTCGGAATGAAGAAGGAAGAAGACATGGAATGATGAAATACATTTGATGATCACAGGACAAAGAAACAACACAGGATTAAAGAATTAGATGACGATGACGATGAGATTATGAACGAAAAAAAGTGAACTTAAAAGAGGAAGAAGAAGAAGGTGTTATTTTAGAAAAAGTCACAATCATGTAAAAGATAGTGAAAAAATTAAAAGAAGTGCCTGTTCGGATAGTTTGAGTATTAGCGGTGTTAAAAAGTGTGAGCTTCTAGAAACCATTTTGTATTCGTACAATATGGCTTGGCAGTATTCTCACTTCGTGTAATTTATCATGGATTAAATATGAAACTGCTGCTGGTGTAAATCCATTTCACAAATATCAGCATTACTAAAAACAACATGATTGGAATTAAAGCACGGACGAAGTCAACAGTTTCAAAGTATCATGAAGCAAATGGAAGTAAATAAAATCAAGATAATAGTAAGTCATACTTACTTACATTCTCACTTCAAAGACTATAGAACCGTCAAAGTTATGCATTCTTATAATGGATCCTATATAGAGAGAAATAAGAGTCGACTAGGTTCCTTATTCTCTCTGTTGCAGCTACCTTGTGATATTTTGCATTTTCATTGCTGACCCAAAGCCCGATCCTATTCTTTTCTTATTCCATTCTGTAGTTATAGATCTGTTATTTCTTCCAACAATAATTGTGAAAAATCATTCCATTTCGTTCTAGTTTGGCTCTCCTAAAGACTCTCTCAAGCGCAATGTTAAACAGCTTATTTGTCAATTCATCGTCTTGTGTTAGTCCGACTCACACTCAAGTATTCCTAACAGAGTTGTCAGATAGGTACTTTTGGAAAGGTGCCTCGCTATTGCATGGTAGCTTTAGACTTTATCTAGGCAACACCAATGTATAGTCATGCCTAAAATAATGCGAATTCCTGAACTGCCTTCGAATTTCACAACAAGCTTTATATTAGCTGATTAAAACGATACAGATCTCCTAATTGATGCATCATGGAAAAATTTAAAGACTATTAAAAACCTTTTGCTAATAGTTGTGCATTAAATTCTAATTGACTTGAAAATTCATCTTAATTTAATCACAAATTAAATTTTCAATATTCACTCAATCGACATATGTAGTCTTTTTAGAACATTGAATTGCTTTAAAAATCATATCGACAACATAATCTTAAAATAAATTCTGATATTTCCTTTGATTCCAATCTGACAATCTTAAAATCTTGCATCCGTCAAATTATGACTTATCTTGTCTCCACAAATGCTGCAAACTGTTGTTGTAATAACTTAAAATAATTTAAAATATGTATATGCATGTAATAAATTCTTTTTCTTCTTCTTCTTCTTCAGTGGTTCCAGTAACACGACTACGACCAGATATTGAAGCTTAGAAAAATGAATCAATTGATCGTAAATAAAGTTTAAGACGAAGAATCGCTGAAACAGAAAATAGTGACGATTCTGAAATTATGTGACAAAGCAATAAAGGAATCATCACAGCATGAGAGCAAAGCATTCATGCAACAGGAATCTGAGAAGAACAACATGAAAAAGATATGCAAAAGTCAAATTTTTTCACTGCCTAATCATTCAGTTCGCAAGAAAACAATGTTAAAATATGCAAGTTCCTCGTATGGTGCAAGATATACAGTCAATGCAGTCATCTTTTGATCCACTTAGTCTCCAACTGCTGCTGAGTAACCTCAATTTCAAAACGACAGTTGGGACATTTTCTTAACTGCTTCTCACGCGTATTCTCACTTTTTTCGGGAATAAGAGGATAAAGAGAGATAAGGATGAAGACATTTTAATGCCAATCAGTTGACGATCAAGATAGCAAACCAATGCAAAAAATAGCTTCAATTAGATTGGATTCAGCGACATTTCTTCAATAGACCCAGGAGAAAATTCTTTACTTTTCCTTTTTAATTATTATCAGATTTATTAATCCAGAGTTTTTTTCTTCCTTTCTATTTTCAGGTCTTCTTCTTTCTTTTTTTTCTTAATTAAGGCTACAACCGGTCAAATTCTCTTCCATCAAATAATACTGCACTGCTGTCAAAACGTCCAATTTGCAAGTTGTTTTCAAGGGGTAGATTAAACTTTTATTGATTAATTAAACTTGAAATTTCAACAGATTTTAACTTAGCTGCTTCTTATGTTTCTTCTTCTCTTAACCACAATTCAATTCAACTCTTTAATCTAAAATTCAAATTTATTTTTAGTGGCAATTCATACCCGAAGCTATTTTCGGGACACTCCTCGATGTGTCAAGTGCGTTCTTTGACTCTAATTGACAAATCAATCTTTCTTTTTGTGGCTATGATCAATAAATATTTTTTCTCTCCCTTCTTTCAATAGATTCAGTTATTATAAGCGAGTTTAAAAAAAATTTCACTAAAATGTCCAGCAACTAATCAGGAAGAAGTCATCAACAAAAGAACCCATGAAGTGGAATCAAGAATTCATGCAACAACTTCGCGGGAATAAAGAAGACAGCTTGAAATATAATTATAAAGACAAAGTCAACTTAATAACAAGGAGCTACAAAGGAATCGAATTCAGAGACAACTCCTCAACAAGCAGAGAAAAGGATTATTTTTTTAATTTTAATTTTTGATAAGTTTAACTAATATTTTCTTTATTCCTTTTTTTCTTTCTTTTCTTCCTTTTCTTTCTTTTTCCAATTTAGCCTATGACCGAAAATTTAAAAACTGGAACAGCTAAAAAATGATAATTGTACTTTGATTTAATTATTTTACATAATGACGTATTTATAATGACAACAGATCAAGCCACAGCATGTGCCCTTAGATGGAAGCCAAAACAATACAAATTCAATCAGAATCAGAAAAAAACATCAGATTTTTAAGATTTCAGAAGATTCAAGTCTATTTAGAGCCAAGAAAGTTGAACTTGCAAGATAAAAATTTATCAACTACTATCAACGATTAAACAAGATTAATTCGCAAAAGTTTCTAGTCAGATTAATTAATCCAGGTTTTTGTTTCTTTTTCTTTTCTTCCTTTCTTCCTTTTTTTTCTTTCTTTAGGTGATTTTAATTTAAGATTATGACGATAGAGGAAATGCGTGCTTGAATAGTTTTGAGTAAGAACGATATCAAACACGTGTGAACTTCAAGAAAAAGTCATAAGATACAGATAATCAGACCAGTAAAGTCGAAAGTTGATGTAAATCCGGCAAGTCATGGAGATGATTACATTCATCGTTTCTATCATCGACAGCATACAGCTAGTGCAAGTAACACGACAGTTAAGAAGAATGTCCAAAAAAATCAAGAACAAGATAAGAATAAGACAAGAAGAAGAAGGAAATTGCATAAAAAACTTCAGTGCTGCAAAGGAAAAAAGAAATAGAGAAGACAACTTATGAGATGAGGATGGAGACAAGTTGTTACAAAGAGAACGGAGTTATCGAAACTGCTCAACAGGCAAAGAATTTTTTTTTTTTTTAATTTTTGATAAGATTAATTAATGTTTTCTTTATTTCTTTATTTTCTTCCTTTCTTTCTTTTTTCATGTCTTTTTTTCTTTTCTTCCTTTTCTTTCTTTTTCTAATTTAGGCTACGACCGAAAATTTAAGAAAATAATGTTGATTTTGTTTTGTGGAAAATATTTGACTTCAAATTAAAGAATTATCACGACATGGTAGCAAATCATCCAGTGTAAAAGAAAATTTCAGCATACAATAACAAGTGTCTCTATAAGTCCTCTCTCGGTTCGGTCTGAAAATGAAGAATGCATAAATGCTAATGTCAATTTAATTAAAGCAACAAAAATCCAACAACTGTGTGTGAGAATACATATAAACAACAAGGTAACTGAAGGTAAATCTAGCCTAAACTATGTAAGCCTAAACTATGCTTTAATTTAGGGAAAATATTTGGTGAATCAACAAATTGCATGGAGAGTAGCTGTGTGAATGTATGGTCTCCAAAGTGTAATGCCTCATCTTGAAAAAACCGCCGAAACGACAAAAGAAGCTCAATAAAATGGAAAAAAAAAATTAAGAAAAAGCACTAGAAAATTGTTCAATAAAGGAATAAATCGCAGAGGAAGAAATCGGATCTAAAAAAGCTGACTGAGATTTTACCTACCCACAAATTTCCTCGAATAAACATGAAGGCACTGCGATTCAATTTGAGAAGACAGGAGGTAGGGTTCATTTTCTGGAAAAATGATTAATTAAATAATGTTGAAGTCTTAGGAATTAATGGAACATTTTCTCGGGGATAATTAAGTCAAAGAAGAAGATCAAAACGATAGCAAGTAACTACAAAGGAAGTGGATTCAGCGACAACTAATCAACAAGCAGAGAAGATAATTATTTTTTTTTCTAATTTTAAATGTTCAATCAGATCAATTAATGTTTTCCTCATTTTCGTTCTTTCTTTTTTTGTTTGTTTTTTTTTCTTTCTTTTCTTATAAACTTTAGCCTACGAACGGAAATTTGGGAATCGGATTCGCTGAACTCCAAAACTGTCAAGAGTTAATGGAACAGCTTCACGTTGATAATAAAGACAGCTTAGAAGACGATCTTAATGCCAAGCAGTCGATGATGAAGATAGCAAATTAATAATAAGTTGCTTCAAAGAGATTGGATTTGACGACATTTCTTCAACAGACAGAGAAGAAAATTCTTTTCTCTTTTTTTTTTTTCATTTTTATTAGATTAATTAATCCATTTTTTTCGTTATTTGCTTTCTTTTTCTTTCTTTTTTTTCAGGTATTTTCTTTTTTTCTTTTTTCTTTATTCTTTTTCTCTGAAATTTAGGCGTTCTTAGTCACGTCGAAAATTAAAATAAGTCCAGCGAGATGTAGAAATGAATCAATTACAGCCAGTTTCTATCTTAAAGCAAACAGCTGGTGCAAGTAACACACAGATCTAGAAGTTGGTTCATAGAAATAAATAAACAGATAAGAGAAACTCAAATGGGAAGATTAAGAGGTATGTGAAAATAATATTCAGCGTTTACTTGATGATGTAATAAGACATTAGACAATCATTCCCCAATTCTCGTAAGTTCTAAATCTCTGTGCGTTCATTTAAGAATTTTCTAACTTTACAGAAGCTGTTGAAGCCATTGAACATCATTTATTATTTGCCACTCATCGTCAGTAGATGAAATTAATTGTCATCACTTATTGTGCTTATTTAACTTAACGAAACTTATCAAATGACTGCTCAACACGATATTTTTGCAAGAATCAAATCAAGTTCGTCTACCAATTAATTCACCACTAGTAAAATATGGTTGTGCAAATAAAACTGCAAAGCTAAAAGAATCTTCCAAGGACCTTCATAGAAATTGAAGAATGGATAACAATTTGAAAGGATCGTGAAACATTTCTGGAAGCAGAATTCCATTGGAGCAAGTAATCAAGCTCACAGTAAGTAATTGCTACTTTAATTCTCCATGAAAATGCTTCATCGCTGTAATCCTTCCGTAATCTTGAGAATACTCCACCTCACTTTTATATTTCCTTCTTTTAACACGAAAAGTAGAATAAGACTTGCCTTAAATTGTCTCTGCTGAAAAATCTGATTTGAATTAATTTCTTCTCAGACTTTTTCTCCTTGATAACCGGTCTTTTCAATTTAATTTTTTCCAGTCCAGCGCCAATTTCAAGCTTTTTTTCGGTACAGGCATTTTCACATCGACTGACTTAACAATCATTAAGGAAGATGAATTACCAGCTTCAAATTCTGCATCGCCATTTCTAGTAGGAATCGTATTTCAACGCAGGATTTACGCCAACAAAAAGTGAGTAAAATTGATATTTAAACTTAAAATAATTTTTTTTCTTCCACTTTTAGGATATTTACAATATCTAAAATAGGAATCGCCCCACCGTCCTGCCCAAATTTTTTTTCGGCACTTGGAAAACTTACATTTTGCAGAAAAATGCAAAAAAAAGTTTCTGATTTTAATTGGGTGACAAAAGCAACACGAACCAATTAGATGGAGCCATAATGTGAAGTTCATGAAGAAGAGGATGCATATAGTCCAATTTTATGACTTTAACGAAATAAGCAGCTGGAAGTAAGCTATAGATTGAGTCTTATTTGCCCAAATTTTAACAAAGAGCCATCACATAGCAATTAAACCAATAACTACAAGCTTGGAAGTTTTCCAAACAGGAATTCTCACACATTAACTGACAAGACAGTCAGTAAGCAAGACGAATCACCAGCTTCAAATTCTGCATCGCCATTTCTAGTAGGAATCGTATTTCAACACAGGATTTGCGCCAACAAAAAGTGAGTAAAATTGATATTTAAACTTAAAATAATTTTTTTTCTTCCACTTTTAGGATATTTACAATATCTAAAATAGGAATCGCCCCACCGTCTTGCCCAAAATTTTTTTCGGCACTTGGAAAACTTACATTTTGGAGAAAAAATGCAAAAAAAGTGTCTGATTTTAATTGGGTGACAAAAGCAACACGAATCAATTAGATGGAGCCATAATGTGAAGTTCATGAAGAAGAGGATGCATATAATCCAATTTTATGACTTGAACAAAATAAGCAGCTGGAAGTAAGCTATAGATTGAGTCTTATTTGTACAAATTTTAACAAAGAGCCATCACATAGCAATTAAACCAATAACTACAAGCTTGGAAGTTTTCGAAACAGGAATTCTCACACATTAACTGAGAAGACAGTCAGTAAGCAAGACGAATCACCAGCTTCAAATTCTGCATCGCCATTTCTAGTAGGAATCGTATTTCAACACAGGATTTACGCCAACAAAAAGTGAGTAAAATTGATATTTAAACTTAAAATAATTTTTTTTCTTCCACTTTTAGGATATTTACAATATCTAAAATAGGAATCGCCCCACCGTCCTACCCAAAATTTTTTTCGGCACTTGAAAAACTTACATTATGGAGAAAAAATGCAGAAAAAAGTTTCTGATTTTAATTGGGTGACAAAAGCAACACGAACCAATTAGATGGAGCCATAATGTGAAGTTCATGAAGAAGAGGATGCATATAATTCAATTTTATGACTTGAACAAAGTAAGGAGCTGGATTGAGTCATATTTGCCCAAATCTTAACAAAAATGCATCAAATATCATTCAAACACAGTCAGCTTGCTGGTTTAAGAGTTGGCATCATTTTGTTCAGTATAATAATTCCTCAGTTCAGTTCTATCTTCGTTCTCTTACTTACTTACGTCTTAACTCTCAGTACTTAAGAACTTAAAATGAATGTTAAAATCTTCTCTATTCATTTATGTGTGGAAATTTCCTTGGGAAAATTAGTCACAAGAGATTATATCTATCTCTTGGATTGTATCTATACTATCTGCATCTATGCTATCTACATTGTAGAATTGATCTCTACAAAGAAGGATCTGTGTCAGAATTTGTCTGAGCCAGTCAACTTGCCAGAATGTAACACTGGTGCAAACTTTACGCTATTTTGGTGATTTTAATTTGACTATTTATCTTCCAGATTTTTTTTTTAAGGTTTTATTTTTTTAATTTTTTATTCTACTGTTTATATTGTTCTTGAATGCGATTGTCTATGTTACTATTATAAGAACTAAATTTGTTCCTAATCTAAACATCGGAAAATTGTCAGAACATTTTTCTAGATTAATTGTGATTTTATTTGAATTTATCCAAATTAAATTAAAGAACTGTGAAAGGTTTTTGATTCTTTTTTTTATATTCATATTTTTCTTAAGAAAAGTACTTAAATTAAAAACATCAATTCGGTTGCTTTAAACCAAAAAACTACAAAGCAGCTCAGATATTAATTAAAATTCACGACCCGTCGACATGCTACTCTAAAAGAAAAACAACAAAAGAAAAGCTTTTTACAAAATTCCGACAATTTTTCTGTGACAAAAGCAAACTTAATGCTACAATTGATACTTTTCCCATTCTCAATTCACTGCGGCCGTTAACACCTCAAAAATAAATTTATTTTTTTGTTAAAATAATAGAAAAACAAATTTAATCGAAGAGTGAAACGTGATCTTGATTGTTTGTTATTAAATACGCGCGTGCTTTTTACCACATACATAACATCTATTTTTTTGTAGTTTCTTCTCAGATCATTAGATAAGTTCAAAAAATTGGAAAGAAGAAATTTTTTTTAAATCAATTCTCAATGCTCTCACGTGGTTTCATTTGCTTTCGTGAAATTATTAGAGAAAATACCTAACAAATTTTATTGTAGAGAGGTTGATTTCATTTGTAGAAAGAAACAAGAAATGGTCTTATTAAAGGCCAACGGATGATGGAAAATACACAAAACAGAGTTGATTTTTAAACTTTCCATTAGCTTTTTTTAAAAAATAAGTTAAGTAAAGATGGCCATATTTTAAAAAAATAACAGGAGGACCATTAAACGTAGGTAAAGAAGAATTCGAAATCAGCAATTTTCTCAAGAGATTGATTCCTTAAATAATTATAAAGTAATGTATCTGCACAAAGGTTTTTTATGCCTAAATAATTGTAACTGCTATGTAGTACAATTGATGGGCTTTTTCCTTTGCAACAACATTCTATAATAAAAATAATAATAATAATAATAATAATAATAATAATAATAATAATAACCAACATAAAAATTATATGCGCCAAAAAAAAATATGAAAAAGCAACTCTGTTTAAAACTAAAATTCATCTTCAAATTACAAAAATCAATTTTCGTAATTTTTCACCATATAGCGTGACGTTATCATCATGAGTTTCGTATGTGAGTTCATGAATGTCTAATCACTTTAGAGGCTATTGAGTTTAATGCTTAAATTTTTTCTTAAATTCGTTTCCTCTCCTGGTATGTACAGAATGTGTCTAATGAAAATTTGTTCTGGATTAAAACGACTTAAATGAAATGTTTTTATGACTCTTGTGTACATAAAACAATCTTCTGGACAGCTTGATAATGTTTTTAAAAACATAAAATAATAAACATTTGAGCAAGAGACTTTTATCATTGATATGGAAGTTTTTGGTTCAATGATGTATTAATTTTATTTGTAGTATTAAAGCAAGGCTCCAGCGGCCGATTTCACAAAGGTGGATAATCCTCATTTTCGGATTATCTATTTCTTTGATATGAAAAAAATCCAAATAATTTTTCTGGTGTAGTATTACTTATTTAGTAATGATCGAACGAGTTTGAGAAAAAAAATTTTCTTGTATAAAGCGAAAAAAATTATTTTAGTAGTTTTATTATCCTGAGATAGATTACTCTAGGATTATCATGAAGATTATCCGATCATGAAGATTATCCAATTTTTCAGTCTTGAGGGGACCCGGTTTTAACATTTTGGATTAATGAGGTGGATAATCCCAAGATAGCCTAAGATAATCTTCGGATAATCCACCTACTAAGATAATCTTTTTTTGTGAAATCCAACGTCAAAAATCGTTCTTCTTAAATACATTCGGATCAAACCCGGGTTTCAGACCTCAATCTAGAAATCCCTAAAATGCAGCTACCCTAAAATGCAGCTACCCTAAAATGCAGATATTACTGCCAAGATGCAGATGGTACTGCTAAAGTGCAGATGAAATTTATTTTCCCTAAAATGCAGATGAAATGCTGTTGCTTTAAAAAAGGTAAAATGCAGATAATTTTTATCGTATAAAATGCAGATAAGATGCTGCCCAAATGTAGATCGTATAATTTTATTAAAATAAAGATGAAATGCTGTTATAATGTAGATAATTTAACGTTGGATATTAATTTTTTGGGCACCGACGAAAAAAAAAATTATTTGTGAGTGACGCTTTGGTTTCTTAAATATCTCCGAAACCACAATAGTAGGGTTTGGGGAACCTGTTAACAGGAAACAGAAAGACATATGTTTTTCGACAAAAATCTGTTAACAGAAAACAGGTCTCAAAAACAGATCTGTTTTCTGTTTTTCATTTTTACATATAGTTTACAGAAAAAAAAATCTTAATTTTTTGAAGAACTTAATATATTTTTCTAGCATTCCAAATTGAAATGTATTTACTATTTTAATATTTTTTGTTGTTTAATAGGTTTGAAACCATTATCAAATTTAGAAAGATTTTTTGAATATTTCAAATAAAATATAAGAGTTTATGGAACTTTTACAATACAACAATGCAATGTTTCTTAAAAGTATAAATATTTATTTTTTTGAATTTTTATATTCCATTATATTTTATAGAGTTAATTAACGAAAAATTAAGAAATAATAATGCTTAGCTCTATAATGTATGCTTAACTGCTTTTAACCACCAAAAAGTTTCATTATCTTAGAGAAACACTTAGGATAACTCAGTTTATTTTGAATTCTAGAAAAACAGGAAAACAGCTGTTTTTAAAAATCAAAAACCGAAAACAGACTGTTTTTCAAAAACAGCTAAAAAAACCCTACACAATAGTGACAAATTTCAAAGTTATTATATCTTGTGAAAACAAAAATTGCTTTCTTTTGACATAGAACTTACTTCCTAAAGTTAAGGAGTTATGTCGGGAAATCACATTAATTAAGCGTCACTCACGAATAATTTTTATAAATTTTGTTATAACTTTGGGAGCTTTCATTGATACATTTGCGAATGTATTTTTTATATTCACACCGTTTTCAGGTGTGAATCTATTGGTTTTGTTCAGATTGAAAAATCAGTTTTTCGCATTTTGTGAGAAAACGAAGCAAAATTGGTCATAAAAGGTCCGAGAAGAAAAGTTTGAGCCTGAATACGCTTTCTGTAAGCAAACAAGCAAGCAAGCAAGAAATCTCAATAAAGAGACCTTGTAGAGACTTCTAGTTTTATACATTTGATCCGTGCTGCTCTATAGAAGAGCTGTATTGTTTTTAATCAAGGTAGGAACAGCCGTTGCTTCAGAAAAAGCAAAAAACTTTCCTTTCTTACGAATTTTTCAAAACAAAAGTTCACTGTGATTTTTATAAAATTAAACTTTGGATGAAATTTTTTTTTAAAAAACTTTTTAAGAATGTTTGGCATATTTGTCAAGCTTTATACCTTCAAACATATGCTGAGAGAAGCTCAATTGACACGCTAGCTTTAAACCTTCAAACGTTTGCTGGGCGATTCTCAGCTGAGCTGCGCTTTGAAGGTAAAAAGCTAGAAAGTCAGCTGAGCTTCGCTCAGCATATGTTTGAAGATATAAAGCTGATTCGTCAGGATTTATACCTTCAAACTTATGCTGAACAAATCTCTGTCTATCCATAAGACTTTTGATGGTACGGTGCGAATATATCCGCATTGGGTTTCTTGTTTACACTAGTTTTGTTGTTAAATGACATGTAACATTTTTGCAAGATATATAGATGAGCTCATAAAAAGTATACTCGACCCAATATACACATAAATTAAAGTCATTAACACGCATCAAGAAAAAAATTCATCGAATATTGATGTATTTTAATGAAATTATACGATCTACATTTGGGCAGCATCTTATCTGCACTTTATACGATAAAAATTATCTGCATTTTACCTTTTTTAAAGCAACAGCATTTCATCTGCATTTTAGGGAAAATAAATTTCATCTGCACTTTAGCAGCACCATCTGCATCTTGGCAGTACTATCTGCATTTTAGGGTAGCTGCATTTTAGGGATTTTTAGATTGAGGTGGTTTCAGTACATTTTATTCCCGGGATTGAAAACCCTAATTGGGATTATTTAAAGATTATAATCTGGGGGAGCCTTGATTAAAGGAATCGTCAAATATTGTTGAATGCTGCTTGTATATTGAAAAACCCTTTAATTCTGAAATTTTATACTTTAATTTACTATTTGTTAAAGAAGAATCCGAAATTTATCACTTTAAATACTTAAAAGTTTTTGTATTGATTTAAGGATCTTTTTATTCACAAAGAAAATAATGTTCTTGAGACATTTCAAGTTTCTTCTAAACAGTTTTTTTTTTTATTATTAATCAATAGTCTTCCGCTGTGCACTTTTAGAGCAAAAAAATCTGCACAAAGGAAGCAATCTTGCTGATGTAGAAAACATATTGAGTTGTCACGTTTTGGTTATAAACGTTGGTAACTAAAAGAACAAAATGCTTTATCAAAGGAGAATGATGTAAAGTACTGTTGTATATCCATTCATTCTTTTTATTCCGCACACGATGAATAGGAAAAAAATCCTTTATGTAAATGTTTGCTTTTAAAACTAGCACTTGCTTTAAGTTATTAAAAGATAAAAAGCACTCAATAAAAATAAAAGCGAAGAGGAAATACTGTTGTAATAAAAAATTCTTGCTAGCCATAACTAAACATGAAACGATGGCTTTTTTTCAAAGATTGGCAATTTTATGGGTTTAACTTGCTTCATCAACCTTCGTTGTTGTGAAGTTGTCATGAAGACTAAGTATTCATTTTAATTATAAAAGTCCAAGCTGATCATTTTTCCCTACTGCATAAACATATATTCATTATTCTTATTCTGTAAATTACTTTAAATACTCATTAACCAAATACTCTCCAAAATTTAGCGATAACCAAGAAAATTTGCTGGCGATAAAATGCTGGAAATTTGTAATAACTTAAAAAGAATAATTTCAAATACATTATGTAAAAATACGCTGAAGATATGCAAGCAATATGCAGGAATAACATTTCCGTTTGAGCGGGAGGTCTGGCGAATTCTCTCTCGTTAAATTATCATTACCCTAGTAATGCATAAAACGCGCAGCTATGGATCTTAAGGTCCGAATGCTAAAGTTTATTTTAATTTTTTATAATTTTTTTATTTACTTCATTTTTATTTATTCATTTCATCCAGAGACTTTTAATCATTTAAAGAGAGATGAATTTTCAATTAAGTAATTGAGAATAACTCTTGGATTGTCTGATAAATATATCCGTGTCCCGAAGGCATTTCAAATAATATTTAAAAAATGAAATGAGAGAAAGACGACTGATAATATTAATGATGCAAATTAGTGACTACTTTAAGTATGCAACGTGTATAAACGGGAAGCGAGAATTATTTTATTTATCATCACCTCATAAATATGCAAACTTTAACAGACAGCATAAATTGACATGTAGACGTGCAGCACAGTGTAGTATGAACAACTTCATTGTGAACAACTTCATTACAAAATTGATTATAAAAGAAGTTTTAAGAGATAAATTAAATATAAGCAGTTAAAAAATATCTAATTAAACTGACCCTAATACCGACCTCATTTCACTTCCTTATAAAATAAATAAAAATAAAACTTTTCATTAATATGACACCGTTTAATCTTACCAACATCATTGGTTTTGTTGTTACTACTTACAGTATTTATTGTAAGCATATTTTTTTTATAGCATGAAGCATATCTTGAAGCACAAATTCCATCACTTAATTCACGTTCTTTTCATCTTTAACATCACAGCATTAGGAAAAATGCCATAAAAAGTAAATTTTAATGTTTATGTTGAAATGGAATTAGATATATTCGTACTCATGAGTACTGGGAAATGATGTAATGTAATAAATGCAGTTCTTTCGTTCTCAACTGCTCATAAAATAAAAATTAGATAAAGAAGTTAAACACCATCGAACATATAAAATAAAGCGCATCTGGCGATTCAAAAAGTCATAAACTAACACATCTTTGCAGAAAAAAAAATACCAAGCATTAAATTCTCAACATATCATTAAAGGTAATGATTCTGTAATAAAAATCATTATGGTAGTTCCAATTGCTTGAAATAATTAATTATGAAATAAAAGAAATGCTAGAAAAAGAGAGTTTGTAAAGAGAGTGATGCTGAAAGGTATTTTATGTATATGCTGCAAATGATAAGAAAAGTTTAATGTGCTAAGGTATATACCAGTATATACTAAAAAATAACTCAGTTCGCCCTTTTTTTCTTTGTACTTCAATGAGGGAATTTTTAAACGTTGATGAAGCTGATTGATGATGAAGCCCATAAAAGTTATTTTGCACGAGAAAAATTCTACGAAGAACGTTTATAAACTTTACAGTTGCTTTCAATATAAATTTCATTAATAGGCCGAACCGTGAGTTCTACCAATATATAATTTATTAATGACATGTTAAGACTCACTATTAATGTCAGAGCTTCCGTTATAGTAAATTATCGCAGTTATTAAGATGATTTAGATATTGATTGATAGAAGTCAAAATAGCATGGACGGACTCTTTAACGGCAAAAATCTTAATTATTAATCAATCTCCTTAATATGAAAAGGAATTGCATATATAGAATTTATATTCATATTTCTGTTACGTCAACAAGATTCACAAAAGAAATAAATGTGTAAAAATTTGCTGTACTTCATCATCAGCTGTTGTTTTCTTCTGAAATCCTTGTGAAAGAAAAGAATGTCTCTATAGTGATCAATATTCCTTCATTATTATTGAAAGTATTAAGCACAAGTAGTTTTTCTTATCCTATCTATGTTTTATAAAAAAAAGTTTCTGTAATTATGGATGAATAAAAGAGAAACATTGCAGAAACAGTCCAAAGATCGTTGTATTTAAAACCCCTATAGTCTATGTTTATATATTTTTACATCTTATAACTACTTAAAATCTCATTACATTGCATGCTAAAAAGTTTCGTTACATTGATAGCATCATCAGAATAATCACAACTGATTTACGAACTGCTTCTTTTTATCGTAAATACAATAATCAGTCAATTAACGTAATCTAGAATTCTACGTCTATCCAACTTTTTTCTTTCCCTCCATACTCAATATAGTTTAATTGTCTTATGAGACTGTTATCAAGATTGAGCCAATTAATAGTAGTATTTAGGAAGTCACTGAGAAGATATTTATTTTTTTTAAAATCGCATTTCATGCTCTCGTGCAGCCAACTGATTATAATTAATTCTTGAGAGAGACGTCAACGATGATGAGGGCAAATGAAAAAAAGGAAGAAACAATTTGTGTGTAGGATGAGTTTTAAGTTGATGTTACATTAAATATTGTTGGTGTTGCTTCTTGTACTCTTAAAAATGTGTCATAATAGACTGCAACAACAAGCATGTTAGCACGTCATTAAAGGTTCTTCGAATGATGACTAAATTGCACTCCATGTAATTGAAAATTGGAAGGAGAATTTTTTACATTGCATGTTCTACGTCACCTTCCATATAATTTAAGCAGATATAAAGAGTGACAAAGTGAAAGAGACATAATATTTGCCAGAAGTTTGTAGCATCAACAAATTGTTTCATATATATTATTTTTTACGAGTTGCTGGTAATGCATTAAAGCAAGTTATAAATATCAGCTTCATAAAATGAGAAGTAAGGTATGAAACGCTTTTTAGAAACAAATTTTTAGGAATTAGCAACTTAGAATACTTCTTATCTAACCCTTAAACTACAGAACACATTGCAATTTAAGAGAGATAATAGGATTTCTGAAAAAAAAAAGCTTTAATATGTAAAACATCAAATTGTTTCAATAACTTACTTCCAATTTAAGTTTATGACAATCACATTGCATTGGATGTTCGAGCAAGTGAGTCAAGGTAGTTTTGAAATATTCATTCATGTCACGAAAGCTCTTGTATTTATTTATTCACCAACTTTTGCTTCTTCAAGACACGAAACTTCATACGTATATAGCTTTTTTTTTTGTATTTTTGTGTTTTAAGTTTACGATTGTATGGGGATTAAAAGTTTGATGAGCAGTAGTTTCTTGTTTATGTTTTATACAGCTTCAAAATAATTTACGTAAATAAAGGTAAGCACAGTGTTTTTAAAAAAAAACTTAATTACGGTCTTGTGCTGTTGAAACTGTTGGATGCTAAGATTCCATCTCTTCTTTCTAAGGTATCTTGTTTTAATGTCATTCTGCATATCAAACGTAGGACGCTAGGAACCAATACATTCAAACGGTTAGAGAACAATTAATAGATTAACAGATATGGAATCGAACTGTCTAGAATTTGACCAGCTCATTTAGTTTTCACCTCTTTTTAATATCGTGCTTCCATTTCTTCTTGAATTTTTACAATTTACTTCAGAAAATTATCATTCATATAATCAAAATAAGTCATGAATAAATTAAATCTTTGATTGATGGTGAGTGAGAAAAATTTCATCACTTTAATACAACTATTCAAATCATTTATGACTCTTACAGTCAAAATAGTCATCAATCTTGTAGACACAATTGTATAAAACATCTTTTATATATATATAACTTAGTCATTCTGATAAAAATGTTAATGAGATTGATTTTTTTGTATGTATAGACGAAAGTAAAATTAGAACCTTCTTTCCAAAATATTAAATTATAAATAATTATATGCTTTATTTTATTTCCTTCGAAATTTCGCTAATTTTATTGCGAGTGAGTTCTAAGATAGATAGATTGGTTTATTTACCTTAAGGTATTAAAAGTACAAAAGTATAAAGAATTATAATTCTCGACATAAAACGAAAAATTAAAAAAAAAAAAGGTGATAACAAGCAATGTAAAGAATGTGACTGTGTGAGTGTTAAAAATTTTAATTTAAACTCTACTAATCGCTTGTTTATGTTAATAGATACATATAGTATGCAGACCAAAACTGTGATTAAAATTTTTGCAGTTTCAATATCATCAAAAATGAAAATGCGAATGCCAAAAGAATTAATAAATAATTAAAAAAGAAATAAAATAAAATAATTTCCTACACAGCTTAACCAGAATAGTTATTTTATTTTTGAGGGTTTGTTTAACTAAATTTTGTTGAATAATTTAATCCAAATAATGATAACCTCTCATATCTACATTAAGAGCTTATATTTATTTAAAATAAAAGAACGAAATAAAAACCTGATTTCATTCATGAAAATAACAAAAAAGCTCATGAAATCCAATTTCAAATGAAACTCAATGAATTATAAATCAAAAGAATCTTTAATGCAGTATTCAATAAATGATTCGTGTAAAAATAGAGAATAATCCAAAATGCCTACATATATACTTCCATAAATCAATTAATCTTTTCAACAAAATTTAAACAACAATTTGATTAAAAAATTGATTCGTTGCGTATATTGCCTGCTGGATTTCACACATGAGAAATCATCACTTCTTATAAATTTGTATTAAAATGGTCAAATATGTAGCAAGAAGAGGAAATGCCCCATAATAGAAAAAGAATGAAAAAATTTCACAAAGAAACCCACAAATTTTTTTTTAAATTCGATTCAATGTTTTTATGGTCAAGCTGCTTCTATTTCACACCAAATAGATAAAATAAAAAGAGAAAGAAGTAATTTTTTTTTCAAACAGAAATAAAAAATTCTCCAATTAATCCAAGAATTTTTTTAGTGTGGGAGCATTGATTGTTTTTCGACATCAGATTTATTGCTTCCATTTCATTTGTTCTTCTTTTGTGTCTTAATCATAGAATGATATTTTTAGTTTTCAAATACAATTCTGTTGCTGCCACAATGATTCAGATTCGGAAACAATGTTGAAAAATTCCTTGTGCACAATATTTTTCTGTCACATTAGAAAATTGAAAGTTTTTGTTAATTTCTTTTGATTTGATTCTTTTAGCATCTTCGACATAATGTTTTCATTAATTGCTCATAAACTCAGTCCATAATATAAAGGATAAACATGATTTTTTTTAGCAAAAGTATGTAAAAGTTTATCAAAAATATTGTGCATGATCAAATTTTGTATGAAATTTTATGTAAACTTTGATCGCAAATATCTCGAAAACGGCATGTCCTCAGTAATATGGGAGATAGATTTAAGGTTTATTAATTGATTTGTATAGGTTTCAGAGAGGTCTTTGGAAGACTTTTTAACTTATGAATAGTTTAAGTTTTGTAATGATACTCAGATTTCAATTCCACTTTTAAGGCTTAATAAGCAGATTTCTATTGAGATGGTTGTTTTAATATGTAAAGCTAAGCTTAAATTAGCTAACAACTGCTTCCAAGACATCCAAATAACAACTTAAAGTAGAAACGAGATATTTTTAAAGGATATGCATAAAGGAACATTTTTTTCGATTCTAAATCATTGTGGCTGCATATGTTGGCGCTTTTTCGTTATTTAGAAGTCGTTTACATATTACCAGAAATTATCATTCTATTCTTTAGCTATCTATATTAAGAAAAACTTAACTTATATTGGTTTAAAAAACTGACAAATGCACAGAAGCAATTTTTTTCATCTTTTCATATTTTCTTGAAATTCTTGAAAGTCACGAAGCATATGCAATTTTATACTATCAACTTCTTTCAAAATTTAGTTTAAAAAATTTCAGTACCCTTTATTTGTGGATTTGTCTTTGCATAAAACAAAATAAAAACTACTCACAGCATGCTTCATTCGTTTCCTACCGCGTTAAACTTGCCTTTTTTTTACTGCTGGATGCAAAAGTCCTCTTGCATAATAATAATTCACGACAAAATATCTTTGCTGTGCTTTATCACATTATTTAATGTATTGAAGATGAACAAGGGCCCAATTTGTCTTTGATATTCAAGTGACTGTATTAGTATATATATTTTATTAAAAGCACTTTCTGTAAATCAAAAACCATTCAAACTAGTGTATCGGGTAGAAACCCAATGCAGATATATTCACACCGTACCATCAAAAGTCTTATGGATAGACCAAGATTTGTTCAGCATAAGTTTGAAGGGTGGGCGTGAAGAAAGGCCGAGACCCATATCGACACAGTTCAAAAGTTATACCTAATTTACGTCATAATTATGTCAGCTACAAAAACACTTAGTTTTAATTTTGTCACCCTCGGGAACACTATGAACCAGTATAGCTGATTTTGGTCCAAATCTCGGCTATACTTCACACTTATTTAAACCACATTTTCTCGTAAATGTTAAAATATTATTAAAAAGGATTTAATCCTGAATTATGTCGCTATTTTGTCAAGTGTTTTAAGATAAAGAACTTGTTTTTTGGTTTCCACAGTGAAGAGTATGAACAAAATTCAGATGGGGTAGTCGAAATTTTAGATTTCGTTTTTTTTTAAGGTATGCATTACAAAAAGTAATATTGGTATGTGATTTATGTAAGAATTATGTCAATTCAAATAAAACATCCAAAAAATTTTTTTGACAAAAGTACACCATAGAAAATCAATTTTCAATTTTGGACTAGGGGCGACCCTTTTTGTCACTTTTTTCTTCGAGGGTTTATCCAAATGGATTAAAACTTTGCATAAATATTTACGTGCTTAAAACAAATACAAATTAAACATCCTAAAATTTTTTTGAGCAAATAACCAAGTAGGAAATACATTTTCAATTTTGGACTAGGGGCGACCCTAGTCAAAATCAATTTTGTCACTTTTTTCTTCGAGGGTTTATCCAAATGGATTGAAACTTTGCATTAATAATCTGGTGCTTAAAACAAATACAAATAAAACATCCTATAATTTTTTTGAGCAAAGAACCAAGTAGGAAATACATTTTCAATTTTGGACTAGGGGCGACCCTAGTCATAATAATTTTGTCACTTTTTTCTTCGAGGGTTTATCCAAATGGATTGAAACTTTGCATAAATATTCTAGTGCTTAAAACAAATACAAATAAAACATCCTAAAATTTTTTTGAGCAAATAACCAAGTAGGAAATACATTTTCAATTTTGGACTAGGGGCGACCCTAGTCAAAATCAATTTTGTCACTTTTTTCTTCGAGGGTTTATTCAAATGGATTGAAACTTTGCATTAATAATCTGGTGCTTAAAACAAATACAAATAAAACATCCTATAATTTTTTTGAGCAAAGAACCAAGTAGGAAATACATTTTCAATTTTGGACTAGGGGCGACCCTAGTCATAATCAATTTTGTCACTTTTTTCTTCGAGGGTTTATCCAAATGGATTGAAACTTTGCATAAATATTCAAGTGCCTAAAACAAATACAAATAAAACATCATAAAATTTTTTTGAGCAAATAACCAAGTAGGAAATACATTTTCAATTTTGGACTAGGGGCGACCCTAGTCAAAATCAATTTTGTCACTTTTTTCTTCGAGGGTTTATCCAAATGGATTGAAACTTTGCATTAATAATCTGGTGCTTAAAACAAATACAAATAAAACATCTTAAAATTTTTTTGAGCAAAGAACCAAGTAGGAAATACATTTTCAATTTTGGACTAGGGGCGACCCTAGTCATAATCAATTTTGTCATTTTTTTTTCGAAGGTTTATCCAAATAGATTGAAACTTTGCATAAATATTCAAATGCTTAAAACAAATACAAATAAAACAATTTAAAATTTTTTTGAGCAAAGAACCAAGTAAGAAATACATTTTTAATTTTGGACTAGGGGCGACCCTAGTCAAAATCAATGTTGTCACTTTTTTCTTCGAGGGTTTATCCAAATGGATTAAAACTTTGCGTAAATATTCAAGTGCTTAAAACAAATACAAATAAAACAACCTAAAATGTTTTTGAGCAAAGAACCAAGTAGGAAATAAATTTTCAATTTTGGACTAGGGGCGACACTAGTCAAAATCAATTTTGTCACTTTTTTCTTCAAGGGTTTATCCAAATGGATTAAAACTTTGCATAAATATTCTAGTGCTTAAAACAAATACAAATAAAACAACCTAAAATGTTTTTGAGCAAAGAACCAAGGAGGAAATACATTTTCAATTTTGGACTAGGGGCGACACTAGTCAAAATCAATTTTGTCACTTTTTTCTTCAAGGGTTTATCCAAATGGATTAAAACTTTGCGTAAATATTCAAGTGCTTAAAACAAATACAAATAAAACAACCTAAAATGTTTTTGAGCAAAGAACCAAGTAGGAAATAAATTTTCAATTTTGGACTAGGGGCGACCCTAGTCAAAATCAATTTTGTCACTTTTTTCTTCGAGGGTTTATCCAAATGGATTAACACTTTGCATAAATATTCTAGTGCTTAAAACAAATACAAATAAAACAATTTAAAATTTTTTTGAGCAAAGAACCAAGTAGGAAATACATTTTCAATTTTGGACTAGGGGCGACCCTAGTCAAAATCAATTTTCTCACTTTTTTCTTCGAGGGTTTATCCAAATGGATTAAAACTTTGCATAAATATTCTAGTGCTTAAAACAAATACAAATAAAACAACCTGAAATGTTTTTGAGCAAAGAACCAAGGAGAAAATACATTTTCAATTTTGGACTAGGGGCGACACTAGTCAAAATCAATTTTGTCACTTTTTTCTTCGAGGGTTTATCCAAATGGATTAAAACTTTGCATAAATATTCTAGTACTTAAAACAAATACAAATAAAACAACCTAAAATGTTTTTGAGCAAAGAACCAAGGAGGAAATACATTTTCAATTTTGGACTAGGGGCGACCCTAGTCAAAATCAATTTTCTCACTTTTTTCTTCGAGGGTTTATTCAAATGGATTAAAACTTTGCATAAATATTCAAGTGCTTAAAACAAATACAAATAAAACAACCTGAAATGTTTTTGAGCAAAGAACCAAGGAGAAAATACATTTTCAATTTTGGACTAGGGGCGACACTAGTCAAAATCAATTTTGTCACTTTTTTCTTCAAGGGTTTATCCAAATGGATTAAAACTTTGCGTAAATATTCAAGTGCTTAAAACAAATACAAATAAAACAACCTAAAATGTTTTTGAGCAAAGAACCAAGTAGGAAATAAATTTTCAATTTTGGACTAGGGGCGACCCTAGTCAAAATCAATTTTGTCACTTTTTTTTCGAGGGTTTATCCAAATGGATTAACACTTTGCATAAATATTCTAGTGCTTAAAACAAATACAAATAAAACAATTTAAAATTTTTTTGAGCAAAGAACCAAGTAGGAAATACATTTTCAATTTTGGACTAGGGGCGACCCTAGTCAAAATCAATGTTGTCACTTTTTTCTTCGAGGGTTTATCCAAATGGATTAAAACTTTGCATAAATATTCTAGTGCTTAAAACAAATACAAATAAAACAACCTGAAATGTTTTTGAGCAAAGAACCAAGGAGAAAATACATTTTCAATTTTGGACTAGGGGCGACCCTAGTCAAAATCAATTTTGTCACTTTTTTCTTCGAGGGTTTATCCAAATGGATTAACACTTTGCATAAATATTCTAGTGCTTAAAACAAATACAAATAAAACAATTTAAAATTTTTTTGAGCAAAGAACCAAGTAGGAAATACATTTTCAATTTTGGACTAGGGGCGACCCTAGTCAAAATCAATGTTGTCACTTTTTTCTTCGAGGGTTTATCCAAATGGATTAAAACTTTGCATAAATATTCTAGTGCTTAAAACAAATACAAATAAAACAACCTGAAATGTTTTTGAGCAAAGAACCAAGGAGAAAATACATTTTCAATTTTGGACTAGGGGCGACCCTAGTCAAAATCAATTTTCTCACTTTTTTCTTCGAGGGTTTATCCAAATGGATTAAAACTTTGCATAAATATTCTGTTGCTTAAAACAAATACAAATAAAACAACCTGAAATGTTTTTGAGCAAAGAACCAAGGAGAAAATACATTTTCAATTTTGGACTAGGGGCGACACTAGTCAAAATCAATTTTGTCACTTTTTTCTTCAAGGGTTTATCCAAATGGATTAAAACTTTGCGTAAATATTCAAGTGCTTAAAACAAATACAAATAAAACAACCTAAAATGTTTTTGAGCAAAGAACCAAGTAGGAAATAAATTTTCAATTTTGGACTAGGGGCGACCCTAGTCAAAATCAATTTTGTCACTTTTTTCTTCGAGGGTTTATCCAAATGGATTAACACTTTGCATAAATATTCTAGTGCTTAAAACAAATACAAATAAAACAATATAAAATTTTTTTGAGCAAAGAACCAAGTAGGAAATACATTTTCAATTTTGGACTAGGGGCGACCCTAGTCAAAATCAATTTTGTCACTTTTTTCTTCGAGGGTTTATCCAAATGGATTAACACTTTGCATAAATATTCTAGTGCTTAAAACAAATACAAATAAAACAATTTAAAATTTTTTTGAGCAAAGAACCAAGTAGGAAATACATTTTCAATTTTGGACTAGGGGCGACCCTAGTCAAAATCAATGTTGTCACTTTTTTCTTCGAGGGTTTATCCAAATGGATTAACACTTTGCATAAATATTCTAGTGCTTAAAACAAATACAAATAAAACAATTTAAAATTTTTTTGAGCAAAGAACCAAGGAGAAAATACATTTTCAATTTTGGACTAGGGGCGACCCTAGTCAAAATCAATTTTGTCACTTTTTTCTTCGAGGGTTTATCCAAATGGATTAACACTTTGCATAAATATTCTAGTGCTTAAAACAAATACAAATAAAACAATTTAAAATTTTTTTGAGCAAAGAACCAAGTAGGAAATACATTTTCAATTTTGGACTAGGGGCGACCCTAGTCAAAATCAATTTTGTCACTTTTTTCTTCGAGGGTTTATCCAAATGGATTAACACTTTGCATAAATATTCTAGTGCTTAAAACAAATACAAATAAAACAACCTAAAATGTTTTTGAGCAAAGAACCAAGTAGGAAATAAATTTTCAATTTTGGACTAGGGGCGACCCTAGTCAAAATCAATGTTGTCACTTTTTTCTTCGAGGGTTTATCCAAATGGATTAACACTTTGCATAAATATTCTAGTGCTTAAAACAAATACAAATAAAACAATTTAAAATTTTTTTGAGCAAAGAACCAAGGAGAAAATACATTTTCAATTTTGGACTAGGGGCGACCCTAGTCAAAATCAATTTTGTCACTTTTTTCTTCGAGGGTTTATCCAAATGGATTAACACTTTGCATAAATATTCTAGTGCTTAAAACAAATACAAATAAAACAATTTAAAATTTTTTTGAGCAAAGAACCAAGTAGGAAATACATTTTCAATTTTGGACTAGGGGCGACCCTAGTCAAAATCAATGTTGTCACTTTTTTCTTCGAGGGTTTATCCAAATGGATTAACACTTTGCATAAATATTCTAGTGCTTAAAACAAATACAAATTAAACAATTTAAAATTTTTTTGAGCAAAGAACCAAGTAGGAAATACATTTTCAATTTTGGACTAGGGGCGACCCTAGTCAAAATCAATTTTCTCACTTTTTTCTTCGAGGGTTTATCCAAATGGATTAAAACTTTGCATAAATATTCTGTTGCTTAAAACAAATACAAATAAAACAACCTGAAATGTTTTTGAGCAAAGAACCAAGGAGAAAATACATTTTCAATTTTGGACTAGGGGCGACACTAGTCAAAATCAATTTTGTCACTTTTTTCTTCAAGGGTTTATCCAAATGGATTAAAACTTTGCGTAAATATTCAAGTGCTTAAAACAAATACAAATAAAACAACCTAAAATGTTTTTGAGCAAAGAACCAAGTAGGAAATAAATTTTCAATTTTGGACTAGGGGCGACCCTAGTCAAAATCAATTTTGTCACTTTTTTCTTCGAGGGTTTATCCAAATGGATTAACACTTTGCATAAATATTCTAGTGCTTAAAACAAATACAAATAAAACAATTTAAAATTTTTTTGAGCAAAGAACCAAGTAGGAAATACATTTTCAATTTTGGACTAGGGGCGACCCTAGTCAAAATCAATGTTGTCACTTTTTTCTTCGAGGGTTTATCCAAATGGATTAAAACTTTGCATAAATATTCTAGTGCTTAAAACAAATACAAATAAAACAACCTGAAATGTTTTTGAGCAAAGAACCAAGGAGAAAATACATTTTCAATTTTGGACTAGGGGCGACACTAGTCAAAATCAATTTTGTCACTTTTTTCTTCAAGGGTTTATCCAAATGGATTAAAACTTTGCATAAATATTCTAGTACTTAAAACAAATACAAATAAAACAACCTAAAATGTTTTTGAGCAAAGAACCAAGTAGGAAATAAATTTTCAATTTTGGACTAGGGGCGACCCTAGTCAAAATCAATTTTGTCACTTTTTTCTTCGAGGGTTTATCCAAATG
The DNA here is from genome assembly GCA_917627325.4 of Chironomus riparius. Taxonomy (NCBI): domain Eukaryota; kingdom Metazoa; phylum Arthropoda; class Insecta; order Diptera; family Chironomidae; genus Chironomus; species Chironomus riparius. The sequence continues at coordinate 22,093,384 of OU895879.1, read as the reverse complement.
GATTAACACTTTGCATAAATATTCTAGTGCTTAAAACAAATACAAATTAAACAATTTAAAATTTTTTTGAGCAAAGAACCAAGTAGGAAATACATTTTCAATTTTGGACTAGGGGCGACCCTAGTCAAAATCAATTTTCTCACTTTTTTCTTCGAGGGTTTATCCAAATGGATTAAAACTTTGCATAAATATTCTAGTGCTTAAAACAAATACAAATAAAACAACCTGAAATGTTTTTGAGCAAAGAACCAAGGAGAAAATACATTTTCAATTTTGGACTAGGGGCGACACTAGTCAAAATCAATTTTGTCACTTTTTTCTTCAAGGGTTTATCCAAATGGATTAAACTTTGCGTAAATATTCAAGTGCTTAAAACAAATACAAATAAAACAACCTAAAATGTTTTTGAGCAAAGAACCAAGTAGGAAATAAATTTTCAATTTTGGACTAGGGGCGACCCTAGTCAAAATCAATTTTCTCACTTTTTTCTTCGAGGGTTTTTCCAAATGGATTGAAACTTTGCATAAATATTCTAGTGCTTAAAACAAATACAAATAAAACAACCTGAAATGTTTTTGAGCAAAGAACCAAGGAGAAAATACATTTTCAATTTTGGACTAGGGGCGACACTAGTCAAAATCAATTTTGTCACTTTTTTCTTCAAGGGTTTATCCAAATGGATTAAAACTTTGCGTAAATATTCAAGTGCTTAAAACAAATACAAATAAAACAACCTAAAATGTTTTTGAGCAAAGAACCAAGTAGGAAATAAATTTTCAATTTTGGACTAGGGGCGACCCTAGTCAAAATCAGTTTTGTCACTTTTTTCTTCGAGGGTTTATCCAAATGGATTAAAACTTTGCATAAATATTCTAGTGCTTAAAACAAATACAAATAAAACAATTTAAAATTTTTTTGAGCAAAGAACCAAGTAGGAAATACATTTTCAATTTTGGACTAGGGGCGACACTAGTCAAAATCAATTTTGTCACTTTTTTCTTCAAGGGTTTATCCAAATGGATTAAAACTTTGCATAAATATTCAAGTGCTTAAAACAAATACAAATAAAACAATATAAAATTTTTTTGAGCAAAGAACCAAGTAGGAAATACATTTTCAATTATGAATTTGGGACGACCTTATTTGGTTCTTTGCTCAAAAAAATTTTAGAATGTTTTATTTGTATTTGTTTTAAGCATTTGAATATTTATGCAAAGTTTCAATCCATTTGGATAAACCCTCGAAGAAAAAAGTGACAAAATTGATTTTGACTAGGGTCGCCCCTAGTCCAAAATTGAAAATGTATTTCCTACTTGGTTCTTTGCTCAAAAAAATTTTAGGATGTTTTATTTGTATTTGTTTTAAGCACCAGATTATTCATGCAAAGTTTCAATCCATTTGGATAAACCCTCGAAGAAAAAAGTGACAAAATTGATTTTGACTAGGGTCGCCCCTAGTCCAAAATTGAAAATGTATTTCCTACTTGGTTCTTTGCTCAAAAAAATTTTAAGATGTTTTATTTGTATTTGTTTTAAGCACTAGATTATTTATAAAAAGTTTCAATACATTTGCATAAACCCCCGAGGAAAAAAGTGACAAAATTGATTTTGACTAGGGTCGCCCCTAGTCCAAAATTGAAAATGTATTTCCTCTTTGGTTCTTTACTCAATAAAATTTTAAGATATTTTATTTGTATTTGTTTTAGGCATTTAAATATCTATGCAAAGTTTCAATCCATTTGGATAAACCCTCGAAGAAAAAAGTGACAAAATTGATTTTGACTAGGGTCGCCCCTAGTCCAAAATTGAAAATGTATTTCCTCCTTGGTTCTTTGCTCAAAAAAATTTTAAGATGTTTTATTTGTATTTGTTTTAAGCACTTAAATATTAATGCAAAGTTTCAATCCATTTGGATAAACCCTCGAAGAAAAAAGTGCCATAATTGATTTTGACTAGGGTCGCTCCTAGTACAAAATTGAAAATGTATTTCCTACTTGGTTCTTTGTTTACAAAATATTAGGATGTTTTATTTGTATTTGTTTTAAGAACTAAAATATTAATGCAAAGTTTCAATCCATTTGCATAAACCCTCGAGGAAAAAAGTGACAAAATTGATTTTGACTAGTGTCGCCCCTAGTCCAAAATTGAAAATGTATTTCCTCTTTGGTTCTTTACTCAATAAAATTTTAAGATATTTTATTTGTATTTGTTTTAGGCATTTAAATATCTATGCAAAGTTTCAATCCATTTGGATAAACCCTCGAGGAAAAAAGTGACAAATTTGATTTTGACTAGGGTCGCCCCTAGTCCAAAATTGAAAATGTATTTCCTCTTTGGTTCTTTACTCAATAAAATTTTAAGATATTTTATTTGTATTTGTTTTAGGCATTTAAATATCTATGCAAAGTTTCAATCCATTTGGATAAACCCTCGAGGAAAAAAGTGACAAATTTGATTTTGACTAGGGTCGCCCCTAGTCCAAAATTGAAAATGTATTTCCTACTTGGTTCTTTGCTTAAACAACTTTAAGATGTTTTATTTGTATTTGTTTTAAGCACTCGAATATTAATGCAAAGTTTCAATCCATTTGGATAAACCCTCGAAGAAAAAAGTGACAACATTGATTTTGACTAGGGTCGCCCCTAGTCCAAAATTGAAAATGTATTTCCTACTTGGTTCTTTGCTCAAAAAAATTTTAAGGATGTTTTATTTGTTTTTGTTTTAAGCACTTAAATATTAATGCAAAGTTTCAATCCATTTGGATAAACCCTCGAAGAAAAAAGTGACAAAATTGATTTTGACTAGGGTCGCCCCTAGTCCAAAATTAAAAATGTATTTCCTACTTGGTTCTTTGCTCAAAAAAATTTTAAGGATGTTTTATTTGTATTTTGTAAAGCACTTGAATATCTATGCAAAGTTTCAATCCATTTGCATAAACCCTCGAACAAAAAAGTGACAAAATTGATTTTGACTAGGGTCACCCCTAGTCCAAAATTGAAAATGTATTTCCTACTTGGTTCTTTGCTCAAAAAAATTTTAGAATGTTTTATTTGTATTTGTTTTAAGCACTAGAATATTTATGCAAAGTTTCAATCTATTTGGATAAACCCTCGAAGAAAAAAGTGACAACATTGATTTTGACTAGGGTCGCCCTTAGTCCAAAATTAAAAATGTATTTCCTACTTGGTTCTTTGCTCAAAAAAATTTTAGGATGTTTTATTTGTATTTTTTTAAAGCACTTGAATATCTATGCAAAGCTTCAATCCATTTGGATAAACCCTCGAACAAAAAAGTGACAAAATTAATTTTGACTAGGGTCGCCCCTAGTCCAAAATTGAAAATGTATTTCCTACTTGGTTCTTTGCTCAAAAATATTTTTGGATGTTTTATTTGTATTTGTTTTAAGCACTAGAATATCTATGCAAAGTTTCAATCCATTTGGTTAAACCTTCGAAGAAAAAAAAATGAAAAACTAGATTTTGACTAGACCTGTCCCAAGTTCATAATTGAAAATGTATTTCTTACTTGGTTCTTTGCTCAAAAAAATTTTAGAATGTTTTATTTGTAGTTGTTTCAAGCGCTAGAATATTTATGCAAAGTTTCAATCCAGTTGGATAAACCCTCGAAGAAAAAAGTGACAAAATTGATTTTGACTAGGGTCGCCCCTAGTCAAAAATTGAAAATGTATTTCCTTCTTGGTTCTTTGCTCAAAAAACTTTTAGATGTTTTATTTGTATTTTTTTTAAGCACTAGAATATTAATGCAAAGTTTCAATCTATTTGGATAAACCCTCGAAGAAAAAAGTGAGAAAATTGATTTTGAGTAGGCCTGTTCCAAGTTCATAATTGAAAAAGTATTTCCTACTTGGTTCTTTGCTCAAAAAAATTTTAAGGATGTTTTATTTGTATTTGTTTTAAGCACTGAAATATTAATGCAAAGTTTCAATCCATTTGGATAAACCCTCGAAGAAAAAAGTGAGAAAATTGATTTTGACTAGGGTCGCCCCTATTTCGAAATTGAAAATGTATTTCCTCCTTGGTTTTTTGCTCAAAAAAATTTTAGGATGTTTTATTTGTATTTGTTTTAAGCACTAGATTGTTTATGCAAAGTTTCAATCCATTTGGATAAACCCTCGAAGAAAAAAGTGACAAAATTGATTTTGACTAGGGTCGCCCCAAGTTCATAATTGAAAATGTATTTCCTCCTTGGTTCTTTGGTCAAAAAAATTTTAGGATGTTTTATTTGTATTTGTTTTAGGCATTAAAATATTTATGCAAAGTTTCAATCCATTTGTATAAAGCCTCGAAGAAAAAAGTGAGAAAATTGATTTTGACTAGGGTCGCCCCAAGTTCATAATTGAAAATGTATTTCCTACTTGGTTCTTTGCTCAAAAAAAATAAGGTGTTTTATTTGTATTTATTTTGAGCACTTGAATATTTATGCAAAGTTTCAATCCATTTGGATAAACCCTCGAAGAAAAAAGTGAGAAAATTGATTTTGACTAGGGTCGCCCCAAGTTCATAATTGAAAATGTATTTCCTCCTTGGTTCTTTGCTCAAAAAAATTTTAAGATGTTTTATTTGTATTTGTTTTAGGCATTAAAATATTTATGCAAAGTTTCAATCCATTTGTATAAAGCCTCGAAGAAAAAAGTGAGAAAATTGATTTTGACTAGGGTCGCCCTTAGTCCGAAATTGAAAATGTATTTCCTACTTGGTTCTTTGGTCAAAAAAATTTTAGGATGTTTTATTTGTATTTGTTTTAAGCACTAAAATATTTATGCAAAGTTTCAATCCATTTGTATAAACCCTCGAAGAAGAAAGTGAGAAAATTGATTTTGACTAGGGTCGCCCCTAGTCCGAAATTGAAAATGTATTTCCTACTTGGTTCTTTGGTCAGAAAAATTAGAATGTTTTTTTTATTTGTATTTGTTTTAAGCACTAGAATATTTATGCAAAGTTTTAATCCATTTGGAAAAACCCTCGAAGAAAAAAGTGACAAAATTGATTTTGACTAGGGTCGCCCCTGTCGCTGTTTGCTTGTTTGCTTGCTTACAGAAAGCATATTTTGCGATTTTCTCAGCAATGCCGCAACCAATTTGAAATCTGTTTTTTGCAAAAGATGTGAAATTCAAGGCACAAACTTTTCATCTCTGAACATTTTAAGTTATCTTGCTCCATATCCTCACAAATTTCAAAAAACTGATTTTTCAATCTGAACAAAACCAATAGATTCGCACGTGAAAACGGTGTGAATATAAAAAATAAATTCTTTTGTATGAATAATAAGAGGGAACTTCATATGATGGATGATATAAGCAATCCATAAAATGCAACGGTATTTTCGAGTTGTTTGTAATCAATCATTTTTCGAACCTGGAGTTTTTCACTGTTCTGTGTATGAATTCTTCTCTTACTATGTCTGCTGCTTCTTACGTTCTATTTTAACGTCAACATAGCATTTCACCATCAACATCAAGTTATGTTAAATAATGAACAGAATGAAAGTCTCTTAATATGGATTAATAAACTCATGATTATGAATTTTGTCTGTAAAATTTTTTAAATGAATTTTTTAATTAATAGTGAAAAAATTAAACAAAATTGCATTTTGAGTTTAATTGTTTAAAAAAAAATCCGGCGCGTCAATAAAACCTGAATGTAAAATGCGACCTGTTTTCATTGAGACTCTTATTTCAACTAAAGTCTTTCATTGGTAAACAAAGCAACAAAAAAGAAGCTTTTTAGCAGCCTCTCATTTTTCATGTTCTCATAATTATGAAATACTCTCCAAAATTTTCTTCTCTACCTTGCCATACAATGTTGACATATCCACAATATTCATAACCATACCAAAAAAAATAATTAGGCGCCTGAAATTGCACATTTTATCTCTCATATTTTTTACTCAAATATGAACAATTTTGGGATTTAAAAAATTAACCGCAACACATGTGGTATAATTAATATTCAATGCACGAGTACAGCCAACGTTTACTGCCCAAATATACATGAAAATCCTCTCGTGTGTTTGTGAACGAAAGCTTGCACACAATTCCATTATAATTTAATGACCATTACAGAACAATTTACTTTTAGCTTTGCCTGTCCGCAATAAATTTTAATTGAATTTGCCAACGGTTGCAAAAAAGTGCCAAAAAATATGTTTGAAAGCAAATTAAATTAAATTTTTCTTGGTTTTATATCATTCGTTGAAGCTTAATGAAATTTTCTATTAAGCTCAAACATCCAACGAATGTCGTTTTTGACTCATTAACATTTTTAAATGTATTTTAGTTCCTTTTTCTAACATCTCATCTTGTTAATTGAAAAGAACACGACTTACGGAGAAAGCCAACAAGCTTCCACGCCTCTATTCATAGACTTTTGCGTACATTAGAATTCAACATAACTCAATCAAGAGATGCTTAAGGAGTTTCTCCCTGAAGGAATCATTCCTGTAAGCAGACTTTTCAAATGTGCAAACGGTTCAAAAGCCAGCACAAAGAAATTCCAAGACCTACGCATACATTTATGAATAATTTGTCTAAAGTCTGGCAAAAAACATCAACACTTTCGGTTAATTCTTCAATTCTTTTCTCTTGAGTGCTTTAGGAATTGCTTCTCTAATCCATTCCAAATCCCTTCGCTTTAATGCCTGTATTCAGCTAAATGACATACGAGATTATTCAATAGCACTTAAATTATCATAAATGACAAACGATCAAGTTTTCTATTTTATTCATACAATTTTCTTCATCAAAAAAAAACCCCAGCAGCATTTGAAAAATAATTTCATTTTGAACCCAGTAATTATTTACAACGAAAAATTAATTGAATTTAATAGATATTATTGCAGCAGTCACAGGATATGGTGATGTGAGTATTAGTTGATTTATTAATGGACGAAGCTGGATGTACGAAGCTCTATTAGAATCATCTATGAAATTTGCTGGAGAATGTTGCTTCAATCTGAACTGAGATAAATTTTTAAGACGATTTTGGATCAGCACTTGCAGTGATGACTCTCATGAATTTATGACGTGGAACAGAAAACTGCTAGGTACTGAAAAGTGTAAGTCTTTGAATTTTTTCTCTATCATAAAAAGTCGGTCAAAAATACTCTTGCTCTGTGTGTAGAGTCTTCATTTATAAATTTCAATAATGTAGAGGCTCTATTTTAACATGTTTTCCTTGTTACTCCTTTTGCCATATGCTACATTCGAAATTCTATGTAGCTGTATCTCAAAATTCTTATAATTTCATTCAAAGGGACTTCGCAAGCTAGTCAGGTTATAATTGTGTATGCATCTTTTCGATAAGCATACAGCAATTGTGATTTTTATACCTCGATTCTTTTCAAATTTTGCTTTTCTCTTTCCTAATCTAATTTTTAATTTTCTGACTAGATTAGCTGAATTTTTCTCCTCGTTAAATTGTTATGCCTAACTGCAAGAAGCTTTTGATTGAAGGGTCTGGTTTTCTCTACAAAGTATGTCATTGAGATACGTTGATATTAATGCATTAACGATATGCAATTACTGACAGACAACAAAAAGAGATTAAAATTCATAGTGAACAGGACTTCCAAATGAATAGCACTTTTGGTGAGGCAATCCATCTTTTTCGGTTCTTCTATTCACTCTGATTAGAAATGGACCAAATACGTCAATAATAGTGTAAATGAATTCATTTGTCTGTATTGCTAGTTTATCCCCTAAATTATCACTCATTCTTAGTTGATCATAATAATAGTAATCCTTTATTTGAATGCATGAATTATGTCGGAACAAAAATATTGTTTTTTTGATATTAACCTCGTCGGTTTTAAATCAAATTTTATACTGAGATATGATTAGTGCTGATTAGTGATATGACATGATTTAAGCTTTGAAAATTTGAGTTTCGGTCAAAAATTTTTTTTTAAAAAGGCCAATTAAAACAAAAAAAAATAATAATAATAATATACATGTATTTACCGACGAGGCTTCGGTAATTTGTGTTTTACTCGAAAACTCAGTGAATCATAGCTGTATTGGCCAAGTGCTGAGAGTAAGTCATTTGAGTGGTGTTGTTTTATTACACTTATTGTTTTAAAGTCAGACCAATTGACATTCAGGATCATGCGAATAATATTGTTTTGGAAGAGTTGCAGCTTGTTGAGATGACAGAATGCAGCATTTGCAAAAATTGGACATGCATAAGTCAGAATTGGTCTGATGATCTAATTTTTGAATCTACAGTGGCAGATGAGTTTCTGCTCAGTAAGCAGTAAAGACTTGAAAAGCTAGCGGCACTGGCATTTTTAATCGAACGATCGATGTGATGTTTAAATGTCAATTTTCGATCGAGAACAACGCCCAAGTATTTGACCAACTCTTTCCAATTGAACGACTGGCCGTTGAAATGGATCGAGTCGTTGTCTAAATTTTGGATCATTTTTGTCGACTTAGAAAAGACAATGAACTCTGTTTTTGATTCGTTTAACTTGATTTTCCAATCATAGAAAAAGCTTTGGAGGCAACTTACTGTTTTTGACAGCTCAGTCTTGATGGATTTCAAGTTTTTCCAAGGATACTGTACAAAGAATGCGGTGTCATCAGCATATAAGCAGAGATCTCCCTTTGATGGAATTGGAACATCATTAATGAATAAATTAAATAAATGTGGGGCAATGAGGGAGCCTTGCGGAACTCCAGACGTTACTTCAAAGAGAAAGGAGAAGGCAGATTGACACACTTCAAATGCCGAACGATTCGAAAGGAAGGATTGCAATAGCTTTTAGTTGATCAGGCATGTATTATATCGCTTATACTTGAAACAATTTACTCTGATTGACTTGTTAACAACCCTAATAGTATTGGCAATGAAAAATAGTAGCATTAAGGAGCATTAAGTTTCTTTTTATTATATTTTATTGTGAATGATGATTGGAAACTCAAGATGAGTTTGTATTGTTAATTTTTTTGAGAAACTTTAAATATCATCTTGTTTATTGTACAAATCATTAGCAGCTTATTCCAATTCGACTTCATTTCACTTAAAAGGCTCTTTTCTGTTTTTGATCTGTCTGAGAGATGATTTTAGGAATGGTTTATTCATTTCCTTAGGACATTGCAGGTTGAAAATCCTCAATCTTTCCCGTTTTTGATTTGATATAAAAATTGGAAGATTCATTATTACATCCTTACATTCTTTATCCCAGTACTTTAATTTCTTTCTTTTCAATTATTAAGTGCGGGAATAGAATATTTCATATACATTTTTACTTTCTTGTATAAAATATACAGCGGACATCCACTTTTGATTACACAATAACTTAACGGAACAAGGAATGCAATGGGCGACATCAGGGGCGTAGCCAGGGGGGGGGGGCCCGGGCCCCCCCTACGAAAATCTGATAATTGTTTTATTAAGTATTTATAGAGAAGAACCAGTTAATGTAGAGGAAGTGATGAAAGAAATGTCAAAATCAGATCGAAAAATTAAATTTAATGTATGAATAATGAATTAAATATTTAAACTTATAAAGAATGAATATAGATGGGCAAGACCGTTTTTCGATTAAGTGTCAGATTTTGATGGTTTTTTGTCTATTACTCTTAAACGACAAACCTAACAATAAAACTTGATATATTGTTTTATAGAACTTTTTGATGCCTATCTTTTGGTATATAAATTTTTTACGAAAGTTCTATAATTAAGGTTGTGGAGTCTTAAAAGTGACAAAATCTGACACTGAATTTTTGGGAAGGGTATTTGAAATTTTACTAAAACTAGTCTATCTCGCTTAGTTTTACACCAATTTCGATAGTTTTTTCAGCAATAGATAGTTTAAAACTACAGTTATCATTAAAAAGTAATAAAATCAAAATGGCGACTTAATAAGTTAATTTAATTAATGTTTTTAACCTTATTTTCCTATATTTTACTTTGAATTTTTAACTTACTCAACTTTTTTCTTGACACAAATATAGTTTTAGACCTTGGCTTTATGATAGAAGCCAAAAAATTTTGAAAAAAGTAGTATAATTAAGTTTTTTTGGTCATTTTTTAAAATTGCCTTTAAATAGCAATTGAATAGATATTCTTTTAATTTTATGATGTAAAATGATAATTATACATCAAATATGCTTAGTTCTAGCAAAATATATCACAATATAATGTTATAGAACAAGAAAAAAGCAAAAACTTTAAAAACTTTAACAAAAAATTTATAACCGTTTTTAAAAATTTAAATTTTTTGGTTGATTAAAGAGTTGTAAAATAAACTTTTACTTAAATTAACTAAATTAGAAGACTTTATTGCAGTAAACTCTTGCAGGAAAGTTGTAATTTATCATTAATTAATGCTTTTTGAGGGACAATAATGAAAATTTCATTAAATTAATATGTAAAATCAATTTTGGTTAATTTAACTAATTTTGTGTGTTAATTTGAAAATGTGTGTATGATAAATGAAATAAAATAAGATTCTCAACAACTTTTATGAACATATCAGCTCCTTTTAAAGCTTCCTTCTTGGAGAAAAATCACTTTGAATGTTTGATTTAGAAATTAAACTAACTTATGAAGTCGCCATTTTGAAAGTTTTTGGTTAAAAATGTAGTTTTTGTATTTAGCTATAAACCACTGAAAGAATTATGAAGATTGAACAACTAAACTCTAAGTAAATCAACTTTCAATATTTGTTCACTTTTTTCGCGGTCTTGCCCAGATTTAAGGATACAAAATAACAATTTTTTTAATTTTCGAAAATGGGCCCCCCTCTTAAAACTTTTCTGGCTACGCCCCTTGTGAGTATCTAGCTTGTGAGTAAATGTAATATATTTTTACTGTTTCAAAAACCAACATTATTATTATTATTCCAACTACTTTCGAATATGATTCTGAAATTTCTTTCTTTTTTACGAAAGAAAATTTCGTAAGTTTTAACCTCTTTCTATAGGTCCGTGGCATATTTTCTAGGTTATTATCTATTAGACTAGAAGTACTAGAATTACAGAAACAATGTTGAGGAAGTGCCAAGCGATTTTAGAGAAGACAATGTTTCTTCTATTTGGCACACATTTTCCTTGTTACTACTTGCAGATAGAATTTAGAGATTGACTGTCATTATTGATTATTATTATTATTATTATCATAAAACTCTGAAATTAAAAGTATTCTGGGATAGAAATAGGTGGAATTGGAGAATTATTAGCATTCTTATGACATGCATTAACAGCTGATGAACCAGGTGTCGTTCGTTGATGTTCGAGTGAATCAACGAAAACCTTACATAGGAGATAATATTTAAGCTCAAACATATTAAGTCATTGCAGGTCATTGCTATTTTATATCTCACTGATTTGCTGCGTATTGACACTTTGATTTTGTTGAATGGGGTTGAATGTAACGAACACTGATATTCTTTGATGCAAGTGCCTATTAAAATAACGAATTTGATGGAAAAAATTTGTGTCCATCGAAATGGATATCGACAAATATTTGGCTGGAAAGCCACAAAAGCATATAATGCCAAGTTTTGAAAAGACAGAGAATTACATTAAATCAATCCTGAACTGTCGACAATCTGTGCCACGAGTTGAAACATTAAAAGCTATTGCAGTAGTCAAAAATGATTTAAGAGCTTAATTGTGTTTGTTACTCCTTTAAACATATACATGTAGTCCCTGAAATGTGATATTGAAAAAAAAATACTTTTTAATTCCATACATTTAAAAACATTTGTTCTATTAATCTTTTTTTGCAGATTTATTATTGAAGAGAACACGTGATGAAATTAACGACATTTCAAAATTTGAAATTTATAAAAAAAATTCGAAAAAGTAATTTTTCGTAAAAATGATATGGTCGTAAAGATGAAATTGTTCGTAAAAAGGAAGTTTCGAAATTTTAAAATTCGTTATTTTAATAGGCACTCCTTTGCTGCACTTTTTTGAATCTATTTGAAAAAGTAACAATACCCCAGACTACCGCCATTTCGTTTCGGACTTCTTCGAAATTAATTTCGATTTCTTCGACATTAGAGCCGAAAATTCAAATTTCAAAAAACAGTTGCATTATGTAAACAATAAATTATTTTAATTAATACCAATTCTGCACAAATCCCAAAGTTCTTCATAAATTATTAATTTTATATTTTTTTTTATCCATTCTCAACTTTATTAAGAATAAAATTTGAGCAAAATGAGTAAGTGCATGGTAAAATCTGGTTTAACCGTCAAAAATTTTTGAATATTATAACGGCCATAAAAAATTTGAATTTTTTTGAATATAAATTTAACGGATGTTATATGAAATGACGGTAGTCTGCAATACCCATCCTTTTAAATTTGTCATTATAATTTTTAACAATCTCAGTTTTTAGCGCATTTTTGAAAACTTTTTTTCAAAAAGGTAGCTTAATAATAGAGTGTAACCTGTTCAAATTTTTGACTACCTCTATAATTTCAATATTTCAATATAATTTCAAATATTTATTGACCGTTAGAAAATTTGAAATTCAAAAAACCGTTAAATGATAAACATTTTATGTCATTAAGAGAATGGTAGTTAATAATTTAAATATTCATTTCTTGTAGTCAATTTGTTAAAATACCTTAAATCTAATTTACAGGCTAGTTATTTACAATATTATTTACACACTTAAAGTAACTTAAGCCTAATTCATGCCTTAATTCTAGCGTAGTCAACATTTAAGTACAATATGTAACGAACTTTTGTATTTGAATTGTTTGCCGCACTTTGTATTGCATTTTGCTCGATCGAATTCGCTCGTAATTGCACACCTTCTTATAAAAGCGCAGTTCAAAGTGTCAAGAACACATATTTTCTAAAAATTATGATTTAATTAAATAAAAGATATTACACTTAAATTAAACGCAAATAAACAGTATTTATAATTAAAGGAAAGACATAACGACACTTTAGAACTCTTTCTGTATGGAAATTCATTGCTACAAATTATTTAATTATACTATAATTAATGTTTTCGTAGTGCAACTTTTAGCGTGAAAAATTTCAAATTATTTATTAACCGTTAAATAATAAAGCCTTTCTATATATGCATTCATTGTAATTATTTTCTAATTGCACTAAAATTAATGATCTTCTAATCTTCTAATGATCTGTAAATGAACGCAAAATAAATAGATAATCAAATACTGATCGCTAACACAAAAATGCGTTTAAGTCTCTCGATCAATAACACGAGGACTTCTGTAATTTTTTTAACTTCGTTTAAATTTGAATAAGAATAACGACCAAAATTATTTCAAAATAAAGGGCTAAACTACGTTTGTTTGTTCATCAAAACAAGTTTGATTATGTCTAGTTCATAAACTTTTTCATCCTCAAAAAATATTATCCTTGTTAAATATTAGTCTTTAACTAATAAAAATGGCAGTAAGAACATATGGAGATAAGCCAATAAGCTTCCAAGTTGAGGAAGGCGGTGAATTTTATTGCATAGGATCAGAAGTAGGCACATAATTTTCGAAAATTATTTTTTTTGAAATGTCGGCGTCTTATTAATATAGCTAATATTATTATGATTTTAGGTCGGAAATTACTTGCGACTATGCCGTGGATCTTTGTACAAAAAATATCCTGGAATGCACAGAAGAAATCTTACTAATGAGGAAAGAAAAAAGTTGATAGAAAGTGGAATCAGTAATCACTTGTTTGCAAGCTCTGTATCTTTATTAAGAGCTACGGAAGTTCAAGATGTAATTGATGGAAATGATGAAAAGTATAAAGCTGTTGCGGTTCATTCATCTGAATCAATGTTACCTCGTGAAAATAATAAATCAAAAAAACAAGCACCGTGGATGCCAACAATGCCAAATTCATCACATTTGGATGCAGTTCCTCAAGCTACACCAATCAACCGTAATCGAGTATATAATAAGAAAGTTCGTACATTTCCTATGTGCTTTGACGATACAGATCCATCTGCAATATTTGAAAATTCATCACAATCAGAATGTCTAGTACCGATTAGACTTGATATGGAACTTGAAGGACAAAAGTTACGAGATACATTCACATGGAATAAACATGAGAGTATGATTTCTCCTGAACAGTTTGCTGAAATATTATGTGATGATTTAGATTTAAATCCAGTTCCATTTGTACCAGCTATTTCGACAGCTATTCGGCAACAAATTGAAGCATATCCAACAGAAACAATCATTGAAGAAAATTGTGACCAACGAGTTATTGTTAAATTAAATATTCACGTTGGTAACACATCCTTAGTTGATCAAATTGAATGGGATATGTCTGAAAGAGATAATAATCCAGAAGAGTTTGCAATAAAGCTGTGCGCCGAGCTAGGATTGGGAGGAGAATTTGTAACTGCAATAGCATACTCAATTCGAGGACAATTATCATGGCATCAAAGGACTTATGCATTCAGTGAATCTCAACTTTCAACTGTCGAAATTCCATTCCGTGCACCATCTGAAGCTGATACTTGGTCGCCTTTCCTTGAAACACTTACTGACGCTGAAATGGAGAAGAAAATTCGTGATCAAGATAGAAATACAAGGCGAATGCGAAGATTGGCAAATACCACATCAGGATGGTAATTTCATAGGAATCAATTGTTTCCTAAAACTTAAAAGTGGATTTTTAATACCTTTACGTTTCTCAAATTAATTTCATATTCTAAATATTAGACGATACTTAAGGTTTAAGCTTTGTGGTAAATGTTCAAGGCGTGGAAAATTTCCCATATATCTCAAAAAAATTCAAAATAATCCCTGAGCCTGTGTGCATTAGAATTGAGATATCCCATCATATCCTGAAATTACATGTCCAATATACTAAGGATACGTTAGGATATCTTTATTATCGTGCATACGTGCTCAGGAATTTTTTTGGGATATTTGGGATATTTTCCACGCTTTGATTCTATTTAATTTAATAAACTCAAATAAAGTTCCCAATTTGCGATTATTTTTAACGCTTTTTAAGATACTTTTTGACTTTTTTTTTTTTTTTGTTTTCAAATATTAATACCAACCAGATAATTTTTGCTTTATCAAATTCATTATAATGGCTTATGCAGCAAAAAAATTCATACATAATGAGTTTCATATAACCGGCGCTGAAAAAACTTTCAAATAATTTTTTTCAATTAATTTGAAAATCTTTGAATTATAATTGTTTGGATTTTGTTGTAAAGTGTAACATGCATTAAAAAAATATACTTAAAAAGACCATAAAAAAACTATTAAGAAAAAGTGTGCACGACACAGCATATTTTTTTGTTAACATTGATAAGATATGTATGAAATATTAAAAAAAGTGTTTGTTTCAAGCTTAAAATTCTAGTTATTGATTTGCCTTAATAGTGTTAAAACGTTAAAATGAAATATTCCGACAGCTTTTATAAAATGATAATCTTTACAACAGAAATTTTAGCTTCTGCGTTATTATTATTTGGTGGATATGTAATTTTAAAGAAATACGACAACTTAATTACTTTAGGCGTCGTCTGTTTTTATATTGGAAGTTTAACAATCATATCGTTTTTGCTTCACGATTATAACAAGGAATTTTCTTGTCTTAATGCTCAGAAGACTATTCTTGTAGTTGATGTTATAATAATTTTAAGTACTTCATATTTACTGCTTACAACTTTTGGATATAGTGTAGAAATCAGTGAAATTTTAATTCGTGATCTTAGGAACATAAGGATAATAACAGGAAAAACACGAATTTTATTTTGGATTTCGACGAGAGTTGAAAAACTTTTTGGATGTTGTCGAATTTTTGACATGGTAAATTTCGTCTTATACTTAAAAACAGTTTAAAACTGTTTCGTCTACTTTGTATTAGATCGATTATGGAATCTACAATTATCAACAATCTTGCTGTGACTTCTTAACTGACATCGAATGCAGTAATCCGCTACTTGTCTGCAAAAATTTGCAATTCATCATTCTTTTTATAAACATCCCGGTAATTTTACTATTCAGCATAAAGATTTTTGCAAATCTAAGCAAAATTAAGATTATCAAACGTCAAAAACTTCACTTGATTGTACTTTAGATAAGCAACAATAAATTTGTGTGATTTTAATTTTTAAACAATTTAAATACATTTATTGATGATCTAATTAATGTCGTGTGTATACATTTTATAATATTATTATTATTTACATTGATTAGTGATACATTTCTTATCACTATAGGTGACGTAGAATCAAGAGCTTCTAATCTTCAAATCTAGGTTTCGATTAAATTCAGGCTCTCGTTTCAATCTTCTGTGAGCGTGACGTGATACATTTCAGGTCCGTTCTGACAATATTCCATTATAAGGTAATCTTGTAGCTCTCGTTCCTATTTCTCCCACCACACTTCAAGTTCCTGATCCGTTCCTTAATCCAAAAAAAATAAATCTCCCAAATCTCAAATAGTTTAAGTTTCATCGTTTGGTTTCAGTAGTTATAAAGTTTCCTGATTGAAATTAAACCTACCAAAAATTCCTAGAAAAAATGCAAAATGCTGAAAAGGAAAAAGTGAATTTTTAAATCAATAATAAGGTTAAGTTATTAGTACCAATCTGTTAAGAAATAATTACAAATAAGTTATTTAATTTTTATTTTCTTTATTTTAAAAGAAAAAAAAAGTTTACACTCAAAGAAGAGAAAAACATAGAAGATCTATTTTTAAATATTATTTAATTATGTATTTTTTTCAAAGCAAAATTAATAAACGAAAGGATAAAGAGTATTATTTCTTTGTTAAAGTTATAAGCATTAATTAATTAATATAAATTTATGAAATAAAATATAAAGATTATTTTGAACCTCATTAATATTTGATTCTTGCTCTACGATAATAGAAAGTAATATGACAGAAAAGAAATTGCATTAATTAATTTAGAATTAATTTTCCATTTTTAATATTTTATAAAAGAAAATGTGAAATGTGATAAATTTAAAACATTATTAAATTAAATCTAATAGCAATTATTATCCAAAAAAATTAAGAAATATAAATTATGTTTTAATAGTGTAGATTTTTAATTTATTTTTGTTAACAAATTAATATTTTTTTTTATTCAATTGCACATTTTTGGGTATGAAAAAAAGACACTTAAAATGGAAGAAATCATTTTCACTAAAATACACAAAAAAAAAAGGTTTCAAGTGGTTAAAAATTGTCACACTCTTGCGATATTAAATCTTCATTTTCTTACTGCATTATCAAATAATTATATTTTGGTAAATGGGCAGCAACATATGACATCCTGAATTTGATAAGACTTTATGAAGCAATGTTACTTTCCGAAAAGTAACTAATTCCACTAGCCCTCTGGAATCTTAAAATCAAATGTTTTGAAAATTTTCTGTTCGTCTTAGAAATAAATTTAATATCTTATAAGTACTTTTTTTAATCAATCAATTTGTTGATTTTTTTTTCTCCTTTTTTCACTTTAGTGGATGGACTTTTGGTTAGAGTTTAGCAAAAAATTATTCTTGGTACTCAATTTTTAAGTAAATTTTATACTATATATATTCAAAATTTGATGAGGAAAAAAGTATTGTTTTTTTTTAAATGAGCAAACCAGATTAAAACTTTTATGGTTTATATTTCATTTTAAGAATGACATTAATAATAATTAAAATAGCTTCTGTTTATAGCAAGGAAGTTAATTATTATTGTTATTATTTTTGCAGTTTTAATTTTCAATTATTTTCTTTAGAAATATTTTTTATGTGAAATTAATGTTAAACTGATCAGCAATGCACTAAAATCTGGGATAAATACCCAAAACAAGGTTCGAAAGTTTATTTGCAAATAGCCTTTTTGATTTGAAATGTTATCCTGAATGATAACGCATTTCTTTTCAGTAATAAAAACCTAATGAGTTCATGGCACATCCAAAAAAATCCCTAATAAATGTATATCATTAACTTTGATTCTGTTTTTCACATTACTCTTAATACTGTTTTTGCAAAAAATTATGTGGCATGCATTATGTTCAAATATTTTATTTTATATTTCTGCATTAGTTGTCTTCTGACAAGTAAAAAGAAAACTTAAAAGGGAGATGAGTATTATAGCTAAAAAATTTACAATCAATCTACATGCTACAAAAATTAAAATTTTGAAAATTTTAATAAAGCTTTAAAATAAACGCAAAATTAATTTAGATGATTGTAAAATACTTAATTCTCCAGATCAAATCAACATTTTGTTACTACATTTCAGATCTCGATTAATTAACTTCCGTTTATATTTAACAAAGTGATGAAATTTTGTTTCAATTAAATAGACATTTTTTTTATTATTATTAATTTTGATTCATTATTGCAATTATATGTTAAAAAGTTTTATTCTTTTTAGTCATTGCTTATTATTTTAATTATTTTCATTATGATAATTATTAATTACTAAGGCACATTTTGTGTTGCAGTTTTTGATTATAATTTCATTTTTACAAAATTTATCAATAAGAAGAAAACAATCAATTCAAAATATGTCAAAACAACTATTTAATAGAATATATAACACTAGAAAATCTTATTGCATCTTATTTAATATTAACATTAATATTCTTTTATGGTAAAAAGGAAGTGTAAATTTACAAATTTCTAGCAGGAGGCTCAGATCTTTATTTCAGATTCAATGATGTACGTAATGATTTTGTAATGAATGAAGTCAATAATTGATTGGAAAATCCACATATTGTCAATGTCAAACAAAAATCATAAACTCAATAACGTCTCGCAATATCCATAGTATATGAATTTTATGAAACATAAATTTATTGTTATTGAATATTAGATATCAATATTGGTAATTTATTCAATTGTTATTACAAATCAAATTTGGACGAATAACTTATCGCATTTAGGATGGGTAAAGCTGATCAACGGGGATGCATTCTTGGTTTTCCGAGTGCCTTGCTCTTTCGAACAACTCGTTATTAAAAGTTATATTGATCTTATAGCCAAAAATGAAGATAGTAGTATTATTTGATTAAAACATAGCTTGCATCCATATGATCAATTGACTGAAATATCCAAGACATTAGCAGTAATTTATTTTCATGATTTGCATTCCTAAAATGTTGAGTTGTTAACACCTCTTCTTGTTATTTTTATATAACATTATCTCTCGTGCTTCTTAAATTTTATCAATTTATTAATCCATAAAGTATTGTTGATGTATGAATTGAATGTAATCTAATAACATCAAAAAAGGTATTGCTGTCCACTTTATAGTTGATTTTAATAATTAAGTAAATTTTGCATTAAATTTATAAACTAAATTAAAAGGAAAAAATTTGTATAAACTTTCATTTCAATTATGAATGAAATTTAGCTTTTGTGCATTGATTGGAAGGTGAGTTTCTGTAATTTATGATATGCATTTGATCCTTTTTATAGCAATTAATATGATAAATTAACGAAAATTGTGAATTAAACATAAAACATAGATTATAAATTGTGCTATCGTTCTACATGGTGGCTTTTTTAATACATTTACAATCAATTCATCTTCCTTTCATTAAATTCTTCTGATTCTCGTTCATTTCATTTAGTAAATTCAATAAGATTTTATGTTAGAAAAAGTTATAAGAACATGCTTATCAAATATAAATTTTCAACAACATGAATACATAAATTATCAAGTAATTCTTTCAATAGATATAAATTAGTTTCTATTTTAAACTTCAATTAATTTAATGCTATTAAGAAATTTTCCATCGCTTATTATCAGCTTCAATGTGCGTTGTTAAATTGTAGTTATAGTAACTTATGAGTTATGAATCAATATATCAATCAATCAAAAACACTCGCTTTCCTTACACGTTTAAAGTTATCATCAGAGATTTCTTTGTGTTTATAAATTTATATCATATATGTATATATATATTTTTTTTTGTTAACAAGATAATTTTTTTAAAAAAATTATATTTTCATTCTACCATGGCACCGGTGTTAATTTGATAATATAATATATTTATATTATTTTAAGTAGTAGGAGTAGTGGTAGTAGTAAATGAACGTGACGATTTGTTTTAGAGATGGCTGGATGTAGTAAATAAAAGAGCAATAAAGATACATACGAATTAAATACATATTTTTTGTTTTTAGATGTTAGTGCTGTAAATTAGAGAGAGAAAAAAACATTCACTGATTAATTAATTTTGTAATAAATGTATATTAAATTATTATCAATAAAATACTGCAGTGTTTAAATGCAATCATAAGAGAATCAACTTAGATCCAACCATAAAAGAGGACTTAACTGGCTATTAATATTTCAAGAGACATAAAATTTATTTGCATAGCAGTAAAATTTTGAGATAACCAAGTGGTTCGTTGATGATTGGATAAAATCACCTGAGTGCCATTCCAATTTTTTAATGCTATCGACTCATGATTAGCAACTTGTTAGGAAATATTAAAAATTTATCATTTTTATAACATTTTTAAGTGGTTCATAACATTAGGGAAAGATTAATTTTTAAAATCTTTCAGCTCATCTTACAAGGTTTGTTGTAATCTGAGGATCTATCGTTGTCTTATGATTGCAAAAAAAAAAATGGAATAGAATAGTTAAAGATTTATTTTTTCCAACGTTACTAAATTTTATGTTCTTAAGATGTAGGAAGATAAAATTAAAAATTAGGCAAAATTATTAAAAGCATTCAATTTTTAATTCTAGTTTTAAGAAGGTAAAATTAGTCGTACATGAAGTATCTATTGGCATGTGAATGTATATAAAGAAAAATGTATGCTTTGATGCAAAACATTTAAGTGCCATAGATAGATAAAATGGATTTTAACATGCGACAAAGATGTGAGTTTGTTGCATAAAATGAATTTTTGTGTGCTTACAAAAATGATTACTCAAAAGTGCGGATAGATAAAGGAAACTTAATTAAGCATATAAGATATGTAGTTAATATAATATGATTAGTTACAAAAATTTCTTTCACGTGGTTCTTCTTTTTCTTACTAAAACCTATAACAACGATATTTTTTTTGCCTATTCTTCCGTTTAAAATCCTTTTAAGTAACAAAAAAATTAATAACGAAAAGTTTGTCTTTAATTTCCTGTACATCTTTTTTTTGAAACATTTAAATATTTTTTTGGACTATGTCATCAATTTTTGAGGATTAAGATTATAAAAGAATTATGTTAAACAAACAATTTAAAGACATAAATTATCTATATACAAGTGACTTTCCAAAAAAAAATATAAATGTTTCTAATAACAGATTTATTGATTTTTGTCATAGACAACTTTCAATTAATCTATTTGCAGTAATTAATGTAAATTAAACAAATAATTAAATCATAAAACAAATAAAAAAATATCGTCAACTGTACTTTTATGACAAAGACAAATGTGAAAATTATGTGGAAGGATGCAAGAAAAGAGTAAGATAGAGAAGTAAAATTATTAATTCTTCGTTTGGACACAACATGGACCCCAAAACACCGGAGAAAATATGCTTTTAATAATTAAAAACAAAGGACATGAATGGACTTTTGTGGATTTTTGTAAAGTTTTCCTTGTTAAACGACCAAGGATCTATATACGTTATATCTCATAATAAATTAATTGAGTTAGAATTGTTTCAATAATCGAAATGCAACATAATTGTTTGTTAACTTGTGCTCATAATTTACAGCTGTTTTTTTTTTTAAGTTTTGTAGATTTATGGCAATTTAAGATATCTAAATAATAAATGTCAAATCGATATCGAAAATTCAACTTATTCTTTCTGTTAGTTTAGCATTAACGATTTTTTTTTTATCAATTTGTAAGTAAGTTTTGCCTGTTGTTAAGTTTGTGCAGTTAACAGATACAATAGAAAATGTATTAATTTGAGACATTCATAATGACAAGCAAATTCCATTGCATTTAGTATTAGAAATCAAATTTTCTTGTAGAAAATCAAATTAATTCTTATTTAAGCTTATTACCAGTGTTGCAAATGTAGATGTCTACACTAGATGAAGAATTTAGATTCTTCAATAGTTTTTGTCTAGCTAAGAAACTTTCTTCATAAAGATCGATTCTATATGAAGATAGAAAATCTAATCTACACAAAGATTATTTCAACATAAAGATTCTGTCTACATAAAGATTTTTTCCATGTCTACATCAGAGAAGAATGTAGAATTGTAGACATCTACATCGAATCTTTATGTAGACAGATTCTTTATGTAGATTAGATTTTCTATCTTCATGTAGAATCGATCTTTATGAAGAAATTTCTGTCTCAGAATTTATCTGATCCAGACGAATGGCCAGAATGCAACACTGCTTATTACGCTTTATGAGAAGGACAATAAAATTAGCTTTTAAAATAAAACTAAAATGAATTTCTTTTTAAAAAATGTGATTTCTAAAGATTAAGATTATAATCCTTATGAAAGACATTTCATTAGAACATTACAGTTACTTCCATTAGATATTTTTGTTTAAGTATTTCCTGTATATAAATTAAGAATGTTATAGAAAATTCAGGAGACATTTCTTGAAAATAGTAAATTAGTTGATTAATTATTATTTTTGCATCATCATTATTGTTATTATTATTCAGTGTTGTTATTCTTTTTGGTTTATTGAATTAAGTTAAAAAAAGATTGATTTATTAGATTGAGTAAGTAGAAATTATCAAATGAAAAAGTTATTAATATTAAAAAAATATTATAAAGCACAATATTTGTGTTAAAAGAACAAAACAAAAGAGAAAAATTTAAATTTGAAAGAAAACTTCACTTTTATTGTTTTTTTCTGAAAAATTTTCTATAAATAGATTTTTATTGAGAATTTTTTCTTTCTTCAGGTTTTTTGAACGAATAAAAAGATATTATGATTCAAATATTTATAATCATTATAATAATCGTAAAGTAGCAAATTAAAATTATTACATGTATTTTATCAAGTATCAAATTATTTTCCTCAAAGTTCAACACTTTCACTGAATAATAATTTGAAATAAGAGCTTTGATTGAAAAGAAATTCTTTAAACTCATTAATGCTTACAATTTTCCTGAAATTCTTGCAAACAAATTTTTACTGATTGAGATTTGATCGCGATTCTCAAGTATTTGATTCTAAAGAAGAATTTTTGGTATAAATGACATTTTTATTTCAAATGTGGAAGCTCTCTTCGTGAGATATGAATGCTCTATTGCTACATTAAAACCTACTTGTGAAAGATGTGTAATTTGAGAATGTAATGGCACTTGAGTATTTAATATAGAATCAATCATCGAGAAGATGAAAAAAATACAAAACTTTTAAATATGAACATTTGTTTCCAAGAAGTCTATGCACAAAAAAATAGGCAAGAATGAAATAAAGAATTTCAATGGCGTTTGATCTCATTCTTAATAAATTTTCAATAAAGAATATTCACTGTGCAAAGGAATTTTTTCATTAACTTAATTTTTCTATGAATAATAATAAATTCTTCACATCAATATATTTTTTTAAGCCTTACTCATAATCATTTTTAATTTTTTAACATAGATTGTCCTTTTTCATCTCAATCAATTTGCTGCAATTTTTTAAATTTTTTTTTCTTGTTTTTGAAATTATTTCTATTGATTCTTTCGCAACAGGCACAAGTCAACAATATTTTTTGTGTAGATTTTAATAAACCTTTCTTAAAAAAATTATGAGAAAAATGTTAGATTTTAAAGCAATCTTAAGAAAAATTGGAATACATTATTTCTGTGTAAAATAAACATTAGTTTTGAGAAACAACCTTAAAACCGCCCCCAGCCCTCTTTTCATCATGAATGCTTTTAAAACAGTCAGAAAAATGTCGAAACAATATTTTTAAAAAGAGTTTTCAGGTGAAAGTTTAAAATTAGATTCATAAATTTTGTAGTTTGTCTAAATGCAAAATGACAGTGTCTCGTAATATGGGGGAAAAAAGTTGATCAATTTAATTAAAAAATAATTGAAATTAGTTTTAAATTACGGTAACTTCATGATAAAGCTTTAAAAACTAAAATGGTTTAAGAAAAAAGAAAAAAATGGAAAATATAAATATGTCCATTTCTGAAGAGTAAGCGGTATATTCTTTCAAATATTTAACGATAAAAACTAATAATAATTCAACTAATTTTATTTCAATTTGAAAATAATAAATTAAAATAATTATAATAATTAAGACACATTTCATGAAAGATTTTCTCGGCGAAATTCAAATATATGTAGAGGAAGCATTACATCCAACTAGGTAGATGGAAAGTAGGTGAGAAACTTTCATGAGAATGACCACAACATGATACAAAATAATCATTTTTACTAGAAACACTCAAAATTCTTTCAAAAAAAAAATTAAAAGAATAAAATTCTTTTAATTTTTTTGATCAGCATAAAAAAAAAATAAATAAATCGAATTTCAAATTAAATTTCTGAAGTTTTCAAAGTCAACGAGAAACGACGAGTGAAAATTCAAAGGAGAAATTTACTACAAAGAGAATAAAATATAGTCCTTATTCATTTATATTTACATGTTACAACGAAGATAATGAGACAAAAGTTATCGTAATCAATTGACGATTTGTGGAAGTTTAAAAAATAAATAAAAATAATAAATGAAAATAAATTAAGAAATAATGAAACTAACCTTGGGCAAAACACATATTTGAGTCATTATGAGCAAAGGGCCCAACAGCACCACCAATCTATGATTTGAATTTTTCATATTTTTTTGTAATGGCATGAAAAATATTTCAAATTTTGTTCTATTTTTACTTTTGTTTTTGTTTGTATGAATTTGTCGATGATGATTAAATAAAATATTGAACTCTTTCATTTTGCAGGTGTGTATGTTAATAAGGAAGAACTTTCATTTAAACTAATTCAATGTGAGAGAAACTATTTATGAGAATCTTTATGACAGTGCTCCGGCCCTTTGATATGGATGCTCTCGACTGACAAATCGACGTTGTGTTTTTAATGCACCTACTAAAATAGAGGAAGAAACAAAACAGAATAGAAATAAAATTATTAAAAACTTATAACATTAAACATTTTTTTAATTTTTCTCAAACAAAGTTCTTTGTTGCGAGATGAAAACAAATTTTTCATATTTTGTTGAATTCTTAACTTTCAAAATATTTTGCGCGCAATTGAAATGATTTTTATAGTATGCTTAAATGTTTCACATTTTGGATTTCTTAAAAATTATAATAAGAATCATAGATTTGATCGTACATCTTACAATTTTCTAAAATACTTAACAGCTACTTACTTAGGTATATAAATTTTTATAAATAAATAATCAATGATGATGAAAGAATAGTTTGGTTCATTTACAAGCTTTTTGGTTTGTGAAACTTTCTTTCCTCAAAAAATTTGATCATAAATGACAACGGTTAAAAAATTCTTTCATTTCCATCAACTTTTTATTACTAACTTAGAACTAGATTTATAAATTTTTGATCATGACACTTGATTGATTTGTTTGTATGAAAACCTTCAATTACATTCATTAACTGAACAAAATTTTCACTTCTGTACTAAATATTATTATGGCATTGTGATGTATTATATTTTATACTTAAAAAATTAATATTTCATATGAGATAGTTTATCATTCTCATCAAGTATTTGGATATTTGTTTGTTTTAAGGACTTAGAATTTCCTCTTACTGAGTTCTATAGTGGACGGTGAAAATGTTTTTGATAACCGAAAATATGATGTAAAATTATTAAAAATTTAAATTTTTGTCATATTTTTATGAAATCTTAAAAAAGATATAAAATAGAAAGTTGCAATGCTTCCATAGAAATCCCATAACATTTTTAACGCGAAAATTAGAAATTCTCAATTGAAATCATAAAAAGATACTGATTTTAAGAAAAAAAAAACAAAAATGACTAGTTTTACAATATGATAAAATAAAGTAATAATTTAAAAAAAAAATATTTTGTCAATAAAAAAATTATAAATAAAAAATATTGCAATAATGGCAAAAAAACATGCCAAAAGAAGACTATGGACGGAAAATTTGGTTTTATTTAATATTTAAGTAATGTTATAAAAAATTCTGTAATTTATTGCCGCCATATTCAACATTTGAAATGTTCTAAGCACCAATTAAATGGTTTCAGGTATTAAGGTATACATCCTGAACTAAAATTAAGATGTACGTATGAAAAAAGTAACCCCGAGCGTTGAAGATTTTTCTTTTTTATACATTTCCAGGGGATCAAGATGATGTCCTACACCATGTTTTTAATACGACACAAGAGTATAAAGTATAAAATTTTGAATCATTTTAAAATTGATTGTTTTGCTATAAAAAAAGTTTCAATAACTTTTATTGTATCACTAATTCAAATATATTCATATTATTAAAAGTTGGATTTTCCGAATTAGAAACAATTTTAAATTGTTTTAAGATTAATGGCCATTTCTTTGTAAATGGTTTCTTACTCTTCAAATTAAAATTGTTTTTCCTGGATATTTTCCGTTTCAAATTTACATTTACACATTTATAAAGTAACGAACGATAATAAAAAAAAATATTTCTAAGGAAAACATAAAAGTTGTAATATAATATTCATAAAGTCATAATTTTAGAAAATGAAAAAAAAAACTTTAACTCATGATGCAAGATGCTGAATGTGGGGAAGGCAACTAACCTAAATAGTGCGTAGTTCCATAATAATATTTAAGTGAAATTTATACAACGTATTATAATTTTTAAAAGATTTTTTTTTCTTACATTACTGTAAAGAAGATATATGAAGTGAAAAGTGTACAAAATTTTTATTTTTTTATGCAGCAAATTTTTCATACTTTTCATTTCTTTTAAATGTGCGAAATTCTTTTTCAATTTCTTACGGAATTTTTGTGTGATGTCTCTTATATAAAAATATAAAGTTTAAAAATTTAATTTAAATTAGAATTATTTTTATAATTTCTATCTCATATTATGATGTGTATAAAATTGAAAATTGTTTGTATATAAATTTGGTTCTATCTTCCTAAACGGCATTTTTTAAAAAATGAGATTTACTTGAATAGGCGCATAAACTTAATTAAAAACTCTTTTATGGTCCGTTAAAGATTATTAACAAATTAATGTACAAAAAATTTTCAATCATGGATGTATGGCGATTTGTTTCTTGCTTTTAAAAATGAAACCAATTTTAAATACTAAACAAAATAAATTCAAAACACGGAGCCAGCATGCAATGTATATCGACCAACTGCAAAATAACAAAAAAAAAATACCAAAAAACATAAAACATGGTTTTTTTACAATTTAAAGTAGAAATAAAGATATTTTAAGTCATTAAAACATATGATAACATAAACTAAATTAAAGTAAGTATATATCCATAAATCGGCAGTTAGATGAGTTGGAAACTTTTAATAAAAGAACATACATAAGGTGTTAGTTAAAAAAATTAAAAAAAGATTAATTATATTATAATAAATTGGACGTAGCGTTCTTGTTCCAAATGATGAGATTTAATTTTCTAGAGGGAAAAATGAAAGACGAAAATAAATTTCATTCCATCTTAATCTTTCGACTGAGTATTCATTCTGTTTCTCTCTCTCATGTTTTTAACGCCACAATCATTTTTCCAACGTTGATGTAAATTCAAATTTATAGTGTAATTAAGGCAATCTAAAATATTTATAAATAATTTTTATCATTTTTTCGGTGATGGATTTTCTTCCTTCTGTTTTATTTTTTAATATTTTAATTTTTGAAAAAGTTTTTGCTTATTTTCTTGACGGAAATTTACTCAAGAGAATTATATTGAACCAGACAGACGAGAAAAAAAGTTGTTCAGAATTGATGGCAATGCTCATAACTTATCTGTAAAACTTTATCCAAATAACAATAAAATAAATTAAAATAATTGCCTGTGTAGAAATCAAAAAAGTGCCTCACACAGTTGAAACAGAAAATTAGGGCATAACAATTGTGCATATGAGCAAAATATTTGTCACTTTGGCATTCTTTAAATTTTCTTTCATTTTTCCTTCTTTACAGTCATTTAAACTGAAGCTTACAGTTGCTTTGTTAATTAGATTATTATTAAGTTTCATTATAAACAAATCTTCTTTTTGAATTTTTGAAAATTCTTTTTGGATTTACAAAGTGAAAGATAAATGCTTTTTTCGTTTTTAGAGGTTTATAAATAAAATTGTCTCAAAAATAAGATTTTTGAAAAAGACTAAAATGTATAAGCAGAATTTCTCGCAAAATGTTGAAATTATGTTAAATATTTTTTTAAACTTAAGTTCTTAGTGTTATTCACAGAACATTAAAGCGAGATAATGTTTTCATCTAAAATAAAAAGCGAGAAAACAACAAGCAAAAAATAAGAAAAACAAAAAAAAATAAAGAAAATAAAAATTACGAAAAAAAGATGTAAACATGAATGAAAATTTTTCTACATGATACAACCAAATAATTTTGTCCCATAATGCGTTTTCAGATCAAACATGTAAAAATTGAAATACATTTATGCATTGGTATCATATTTTTATGACTTTTAATTCATTCCAAATCTGTTTTCTAGCTATAATACTGCTTTATTGATATATCTTGTATGAAATGATTCTATGTGCTGTGATGATTAAATATCTAATGTATAAATTTATTAAATACAATAAACCGAGTTTTATTCAATAATTCAATTAGCTGACAGTTACTGACATCTAAATTAACCGATGTTATGATATATGAGGTTTTGATTCCATACAATTATTGATCATTATCTTCAATACTTTCGAGTCAAGAAAACCTTTTGTGTATCAGTAAATAATTGTGTCTAAATGAAACAATTGGTTAGGATAAAAAAGAATTAAAAATATCCCACATGTTGCCACATTTGCCAGAGATATTTCAATCTTTCGCACTATAATAATCATCAGAAATAAAAAATAGAATCATTTCATTAAAACAAAAAATTCTTATTTTCATATAAATATAAAAATATTTTCCTTCGCTCTTTTTGTTTTTTTCATTTCTTTTTTCTTTTTAAGAAAGAATTTAACACGGTAAACAAAAAGAAATATGAAATGAACCGTAAACCATTTCGAGGAACATTAAAAATATTATGAGACATTATAAATTACGTATAATAATGCTTAGTTATTAAAGTGATGTTTAGTGATATATTAAATAGAATAGAAAGCAGTTTAATTTGCGAGAGGAATTTTGCTGTTAAAAAGTTTTTCTAAGATTTCAATCGAGCATGCATGCATAATGATTTCACAGAAAATATTTTGCATAAAATTTTGTATGTCCTTTGAAAGTGAGGATGAAATTAATTGGAAGCATACAGTTTGAAGTTAATTTTGTATTACTTTATGCCAAGATTTTTTTTTTCATACTTTTAATAGATGTCTGAGCAGGAAAAATGTTTAATAGTCGTAAAATTACATACAGTTAATACATTTTAATTATTTTGTTAATATTTTTTAAAAATTTAGCTTTAAAACATACATCAGCGCTAAATAATATGTATTTACACAATATTTTATTGAAAAAATTGTCCACAATCTAAAACCCTTATATTAGCTTTCACGATCTTTAGTTATTACTGTGTATGGCAATTGTTGTTAAAGTAATTAATTTTTTTTTTCGAAATTTTGTTCATCTCTTTTCGTAAAATTTGATTGTTTTTCTTCGATAATCAATCGTTTGTTATTTTCCTTATTTAATCTAAATTTTCTTTGTAAAGTTTTTGTTTTTCTTTTCAAAAATTTTAAATTTTTGTAATAATATTTTGTGATTTTTTTTAAAAGTAATAATCAGTAATAATAGTAATATAAGAACTAAGTTATTATATGTATCGTTTTAGAGGATAAAATCAAATGTTGTCAATAAAATGTTTAAAAAAGTAAAAAGACTCTTATCGAGCAAATAACCCACCAGTATGATCAGCATAGTCTGTCAATAGAGGATTTCCAGCTGCTGCAAGTGCTGCATAATTTGTGTAATCAGTAAATGGAGCTGCGGCATATATTAAGCCCGAATGATCGAGTGTTGGTTGACTTGAGAGGAGACTAGCACCTGTCGTTGGTACGGACATACGCGGTGAAAGAATAAGTGGTGCACCTGTAAATGTAGGTTCTGAATGTAACTTATGTACATATGCTAGAAGATTCACATCAGTTTGGAAAATACTACCCAGAGGTGTTCCTTGTGTTGCGCGCATCTGATTTGGTATTTGTTGCATTCCTGGTGATAATAGACGGTTTTCTGCTGCTGATTGAGCCAATCTACGCCATTCTTCTTCGCATGCTATTGATAAAAGGCGGAAAACAAAAAAAATTATTGATAATTTACAAATGTATAAAATTGTGAACAATCAACAAATGCTTACCAGCTGCTGCTGCCTTTGTACTTGAATCTCTATATGTTCCATTGATTATAGCCAACTCCATTAATTGCCTTTTCTTTAATTCATCTTCACCTTCTGCCTGCTGTTAATTTCATTTAAATCATTTATTATTATTAGAGTTGAATTCAGTATGTGAAAATACTTACTGGCACCAAAAGCTTTTGAACCTCTTCAACAGCACGTTGAAGTTTAAGTTTTGCACGGTTTTCTGTGTCCTCAACTGTAATGAGCACATGCAAATCGTCTGCTAAATGCTCCCAATTTGGCTTTCCGCGGTTTGCATCTTCCTAATGATTTAATAAAAAAAAACCGACTTAGAATTAATTTAAAATAAAACCAAATAAAGTATAACATATTTTTGTAACAAATGAAAAATTGAGCTAGTGAGAATGTGAAAAAGTTTTTCATCTTCATGCGATTTTTCTTTGGATAATTTGTTCCTGAATTTACGTGGGTGATTATAAACCTTTAAATGTATAACCTGACAAGCAAGCAGCACTGACAGCTACAGTTCACAGGTATGACTAATTTATTTTGACATCATTTATTTAACCACAAAATATATAAAAAATAAAAAAAAATATTTTTTCCACATATTTAACAATTGAAATGCTGCAATTAATTACAGGATGTGTTGAATACAAAATTGCAAATGCTTACAAAAAAAGACGTAATTAATCATCACATGCAATAAAGGAAAAAATTGTGAAGAAGTATA
Source organism: Chironomus riparius (assembly GCA_917627325.4). Lineage (NCBI taxonomy): Eukaryota > Metazoa > Arthropoda > Insecta > Diptera > Chironomidae > Chironomus > Chironomus riparius. The sequence goes on along the minus strand of OU895879.1, from coordinate 22,062,278 downwards.
AAATTAATAACTTATGAAACTTGTAGTTCAGGTCAGAAAAATTCGTCATGATGTCTGTCTTCACAAAGTGTGTTTCACATCAATTCTGAATTATTTTGTTCATACCGATGCATGCATTTTTTACATATTAAAACTTCATTTCTAAGAAATATAATTTAACTATTAATTCTGTTTTGAGATGTTTTTCATACAATTTAATTTTTAAAAAACAAAAATTTCCGACATGCTCAGTTCATCAGTATTCAAATTTTAACCTGTACAGGAGTAAGAAAAAGAAGATGGAAGAAATTATCGCTAAAAGATAACAACAGAAAAATAAAATGAGGAAATTTTTTTTTCGCGCCTTCATACATTAAGTTTGTGAAATAAATCTTGTTAAAAATATACTTGACTCTCTTTATTAAAAGTTGTGAATCAAGTTACAATTTAATGTTCGATTTTCCGTAGAAAATTCATTCACAAATGTAAAATAAAAGAATAACTACACATTGTCTAATATAATAAAATATATAATATGTAATTTCCAGTAATTTCATGGTTCGTGAAATTTACTACATACGTATGCATACTTTTCATTTTACCATGCGAAAATGATAATTGAGTTTTGTTCCCTATAACATTTTTTTACTACTTATATTTTCCTCCTACTTCACGTTAGCTCAACATCATCATGCAGATAAGAGTCTATAAATCTTTCAGAATGATGAAGCAGAAGAACTTTTTTTTTTTAATTTTTATATTCTGTCTTTGACTTTATGTTGTGTGGAATTAATAAATAAAAAATTTCCGGAAAGTCATTTTGAAATAAGAAAATGGAAAATCCATGAAAAAAAAAACCAGCTAACTTGAGTATAAAATCGCATATAAAAAGTCATATTTCGTTTAAATTGAATTATAAATCTTGTTGAATATCATTAATGTGTTATGTTGTGTAACAAACATTGAGGTTAGAATTTTTTACTGATTTTTCTGGTACATGTTTGGGCTCTCATTTCAAATTTTACAAATGTTGAAATAAAAAAATATATTTTAAGTGACCAAAATAAAATATTTTTCATTTGAAGAAAATTACTGTTAGAGTTTCCAATCATTTGCTTAAAGTAAATATAAACCAGATACGAATAATAAGTTTTGTCATTATGTCCCTATCTAATCGTATATTTTCTTATTTTATGACTCCTTCGACAATTAATTTTGCCTAATGACATCTCAAATTTTTATTATCTTCAATCTTCCATAATGAAGACGAGATTGGTAATAAAAAAAGTCTCCTTCTCGACTTAGAAAAGTTTTTCAGATTGTCAAAATGATCACACAAATGTAAAAAACAAAATTACTTCGTCTGTGGAGAAGTTAATGGAATGTTGTGACATTTTTTACAATCTAACATAAAAATATTTTTAAGGTGTCAAATGATATTAAAGTGATTTTTTTTTGTCTTTTTAATAATAATAATGTTATTTATAACTTAAAAAAAACTCACAGAAATTCTATGCTATCGAAGAATTTATATATTTTTTTATGAAGACAGAAAAATCAATATCTTACAACAGAGATATATTTATTTTAAGATTTCACAATAAGATATTATTATAAACACATGATTTTCTGCATTAATGGTTAGATAATTACTTTGAAAGTTTAAATTGTTGCTTCTATGCTCTATGACCAAGTGATATTCTTCTTAAAAAATTTTAAACATTAATTAAGCTTTTTTTATAAATAAAAGCAGTTTTGAGCAGCAAATCAATCAAAAATTTGAACTAATTAGCATGTTTATCAATAGATTAGAAAACTAGATGTTAATTTAAACAAAAAAGGTTTGAAAAGTTAAACGCGAGCATTATAATGAAAAATCACACTAAGATGAAGTAAATTTATAATATAAATAAAGACAAAAGTCAAAGACTGTTATATGTATAAGTATGCAGATTTGACGGGCTAATTTGACAGTGGAAAATCATTAAATGAGTCGCTAAAATTAGTTTCAAAAAAAAAGAAGAAAAAACTCATTGTTTATCTTGACATATACTGAATGCATACAGAAAAGCGTTGATGGTAACAATATAGCCATTATCATGATTAATTCGAGTTATAAAAAAATGCTAAAATTTTTAATTCAACCTTTTTGTTACGCCGCAGACTGTACAATGTCAATGAATTTAGTTCAGAATGTTTAAGTTAAATAAATAGTAGGTTAAATAACAATCTATGTGCAGAAAATTTTAGCACCAATCATAAGAAGAAAAATTAAAACGGTACAAAAACTCAAATATCCAATATATGTCCTTTCTGCATTAAGTTTATTTTTATAGCAAATAAATAGAATGATGACAAAAAAATTTGAACATTAATTTATCATTTAGCGAAAATAAATTTATTGTAATGAATGTGTTTAACGATTTAAGACAAAACGATTTAAATGATCTCTTTGACAGATTTGTGCGCACACACGATGTCATGTTTTCGTTCTCGTTTTATTTATCCAGTAGAATGGTTTACAAATGATTTCGTGAATGCAAATGAACAAAATATTAAAGAACAATAACGATGAAAATTAAACAAATTTGACTGCGCCATTAAATAGCAGTATACAATTAAGAAGTAACTGTTTACCCTTTTCAAAATTAAGCTATTCAGTTTAATTTGTCAAAGGACAGAAAAAGATTCATTTTTTTCACATCTTTAGCTGATTATTAAAAAAATCATTACCTTCTTTTTATCTCTCATTGAGCCTTTGCCTCGTACCATTATTTTACCTGTGAAAATGAGTCATTATCAATATTATTATATTATTAATTTTAATTCACAATAATATCTACTTACATCCTGTCTCTTGTTCTAGTTGTTTTGCTGTCATACCTCTTGGTCCCAATATTCTTCCTACAAAGTTAAACTGAAAATAAAAATAATAAAAAAGAATGGTGAAATTTTTGAAATCTATAAAAACTAAAATGTGAAAATTTAAAATCTATCAATGTAATTCCCAAAAGATCATTATATTTTTTTAAAAAATTTAAAAATGCATAAAAATTTGCAGAGAAGTGTAATTGATATAGTTAATTGCATAGCATCTTTTTCCACTAGAAACTAATATAGCTTACAAAGACACTCATTCAGTAAGTGATGCTTATCGTTTTAAAACAAATTTAGTGTAACAAATTTATGCATTTTGTTGTGTCGCATAAAAATATAATTAAAATCACGCAAAGCCTTGAATTCTTTTGTTTTTGTTTTAAAAGACTTTATTGTTGTTTCAAATATAAATTTTAAAACACTCTTGTTTTGTGACTTACCGCCACCACAGAAATGATTTCTTATAGTAAATATAAAATGCATATTTGAAGCGAATAAAGAAAATATGCAAATAATCTATTTATGAAAAAAAAATGTTTTTCATAATGATCGTTAAGTCAAAAGTAAATTAAAATTGAATGCTTAAAGTGGCATTTGACCTTAAAACATTTTGACATTAAATAGAAAACAGCTGTAGTCGATTTACTGATACTTGGTATGAGATGAAGTTATATTTGCGATTCCAAACTATAACTAGTCAACTTGTATGACTCGTAGCTTTTTATGTGGCCGCATCTTCGCAAACATTAAAAAATTTGCTTTAACAAATTGACATAAAACAGCTATATGCACTTAAAATCAATTGAAAATTTAACTACGTATTGAGTTTAATTAAGTGAGAAATAGTTATGTACAATATGGTAAATTTAATTGAGTTATTTTAATGTACATTAAATACTGTTTGAAAAATGTTAATCTTTTTTTTATGATTTACTCGTAAGGTTAAATTAAATAAATCTTCACGAACAAATTCCTCAAATTCCTTGCTAGTTTACAAAAAAAAACATAAAGGACATTTTTACTGCATCTTTGTCAAAATGTTAACAACCTCAAAAGAATATTTTACTAAAGAAAATGTTTATTGTTATTACTTATCATCACATGAATCAGCAGCTGAACTCCATTGATGACGAAATCAAGTAAGACAATGTAAATTTGCATATTTTTAGTTTTACTATTGAACAACTTGCATAAAGAATCCTATTCAAATCAGCTAGAGAAAATCTTACTGAATTGAATGCACTGCATTGTAATTAAGACACGATGAATCAAAATCATGCTTACAACGTAATTGGTTGATTGTTCTATAACCTGCAGCGGTCAAGTAATTTTCAGTTATTTTATTTATAAAAGGTTCTACATTTATTAATACTCTTTCTAAACATATTCACTTTAAAAATGCAATTACTAAATGATTCTTAATTGTACATTCGTACATATAATTATGAAATTCCGAATTCTGTCAATGCTGTTTAAAGTATATCTTTCATTCAAGTGAATCAATCAGCAAAAGTGATATCATTTATCAGAATTCATGTTTTTAATATTCAAATGATCTCAATATGACACGTGTTGCAATTTATAAAAATCACGATCTTTTTTTTCAGAAGTATTTAAGTCAGCCGTGCCCTTAAAATCTCATCATAATAAATTTCTTATAAAATGAAAATATTTTTACATGATTATTTTCCGTGATTTATTTAGAAATTGAGAGCAAGTAATCATAATATTTAAAAAAAATTACAGAAGTCCTCGTGTTCGAGGATTGATCGAGGGACTTAAGCGCATTTTTGGGTTAGCAATCAGTATTTGATTATATAATTATTTTGAGTTCATTTACAGATCATTAGAAGATTAGAAGATCATTAATTTGAGTGTAATTAGCAAATAATTATAATGAATGCTTATGTAGAAAAGTTTATCATTTAACGGTTTTCTGAAGTTCAAATTTTGTAACGGTCGTATGCGTTTGAAAGTATCTTGCCAAAAGTTACAGTAAAAGCATTAATTATAGCATAAATAACAGTCTGTTGCAAAAAATTTTCATATAAAAAGGCTTGGTAATTTAACGGTTTTTTGAGATTCAAAATTTTCAACGGTAGAAATAAATTCGAATTTCTAAACGCTCTCATCACGTGTTTTTTCATATGAAATATAAAAATCATTAATTATAGTACTAAAACATGTTTCAAGACTTTTAAATGCGTTTCCCGAAAATAAAACAATGTATCTAAGCTAATAAAACAAACTAGAACTCTCTACGATGTCTAGTTAAAAAGTTTTTCTCCACCCGAACGAACAAACAAAGTGAATTATTAAGCTGCCTTTTCGAAACAAGTTTCAAAAATGCGCTAAAAATATAGAGATGAATTTTTTTGTATGAAAATAAGAAAAGTGGAAACTTATCAAAATCTGAGACAAAATTTTCATATTATTTAAAAAAAAAAACAAAATCGTGACAATCCCTAATAAGCTTTAAATTAAAAAGTAATATGAAAATTATTTCAGAAATCACGAAAATGCTATTTTCGTAAATATTTCTCTAATCATCGCGTTTGATCTCAAGCGGAATATTTTCATTGATCAATGAGGACTTGCATGATCATTACACTTCATTGATGAAATATATAATTCAAGAAGACTGGCGTCAATTGTCTCGACATTATACTGAGCATAAACCTAATCGAAAAAATTTGTTTCTGTACGATTTTAAAATGCATATTTATTAATAAAATTAGCGTTCATAAAATTTATAAGACATGTTTTGATATATCTGTGGAATTTAAATTTTTGATTTTAAGACTGTTTAAGGAATTTACGTTATATTAAAATGGAATTAAAGACATATACATAAAACCAAAGAAATATTCTTGAAATTAACTTGACACAGCCATCAAGTTTTTAAACTTTTATTAATAATTATAATTTGTTCAAACGTCAAATGACAGCTTTAATTCAATAGGTAGTTTAAAAAGGTTCATAAATTCTAAATCAATCACCTGTAAATTAGCTGAAATGAACAACTTATTTTTTAACTCTTGAAAACAAATTATATTGATTAATATTTCTAATTTTGCTTTTAGTTCATTCATAAATTGTGCAAAAATATTTTTTTTTTATTGTCAGACAAATTATTGTCAAAGCATTAGATATAAAAAAAAAATAAACAATTTTCAACCTTATATTTAGCTTCACACACTCATTCGTTTATTCATTTTCTAATTTCAAGAAGAAAAAAATATAAAAACTTGTGCCATTAATTATTAAATTTTATATTCACATTTCGAATACAGAATGGATAAAATTTATATATTAATAATTCATTCGTAAGCACACTTTAAAAATTGCAATAAATTTTATTATATGTGTTTTTTTCGATAAAGAATTCATAAATGAAATTAAAAATGCACCAAAGCATTTAATTTGTTTGCTCATGAAGTTCATAAATCGTCCATCGAAATAATCATCTTTGAAAAGGTATTGAAACTCTGCTTTTGACACAAACATTAAAGTCTCTTGCCGTCTCTTAATTTATAATTAATGCATTTTTAAATGAAAATTATCACAGGAAATGATCAAACAAACATGTTGAATTTTTTTTGCAGAGAGCACTAAACTAAATGTGATTTATTTTTAAAATATTTAAAGGATAGTGGCTTGATTAAAGATCCATTAATAGTCAATTAATAAATGTAATCAAATAAAATAAAAATTTTTCACTGGCATTTATACATTGTCATAATGCTTACAAAATTACATCAAAAAACAAAGTCAAAAAATATGATCATTGAGTCACCATCAATTATTTTAGATTATCTCATCATAATTTTCATCATTACGATATATTTACTGCCTACACATTAGCATGTGCGCATTTCATTCGTTTAAAATTTAAAATTTTGAAGCTTCATTAAGTGCCAAATAGAGAGTACACAGTAAAAACCGCTTTTGAATTAAAATAAAATAAATCGGCTTCCATTATTGAATGCAAATTAAACGCTCACATACTCGAAAACAAGAGAGAAAAAAAAATTAAATTTCTGATGAATTTCATCATCATATTTACGGCAATAGTGCAATGTCGATAAATTAAACAATGAGATCATTTTCAACACTTTGCAATCGTATCACCATATTTAGTAAAGAGAACTGGAATAAAGAAAATCTTTTCAATGAATTCTAATTCAACTCACAAATAAGCTTTTATTTTCGTAACAAATTATAAATTTAAAAAGTTTCCAGCCACAAAGCTAAAGCTTTGGGTTTTATTATACAATGGGAGATTTGCTTAATTGATCGGGAGTCGAAACCTAAAACATTCACAATAAACCACTATAAACTGTAGCTCTAGGTTTGAGTGGGAGGTCTTGCAAACCCTCTCTCGTTAAACTTTCATTACCATAGTAACGCATAAAACGCGTAGCTATGGATCTTAAGGTCTAAATGCTAAAGTTTATTTTCAATCACATTATCAAATGTTACAATAAAATATGAAAGATCCAAGCGTTGCATTATTTCATTGCAAATTAATCATCAAAGTCGATATATCACGATGTTAATAGAATTGATTTTTATGTTCTTTCAGAAAAATACGTTATTTATAAGCAAAACCTCAAAGGTTATTGACAGCTTAAAGCAGTAAAATTATTAAAATACAGAATTTAAAATTCAGCAGAATGTAAAAAGTAAGAAAAAAACCTCATATGTAAAACTCATTTCAAATATATCAATTATCGTGTAGCATCTGCACAACATAATCTGAAAGTGTAAACCACGCAACAGCACGCTTCATGTTTCGCTCGATTACCGTTACTAGTAAAACCTGCAAATTAACTAATTGCGTTTATTGTAATAATGTTATATATTTAAAGCATAAATATTGGTATCAAAATTGCATAACCGACCATAGTAAATACTACAAGAAGAAGAGTTTCTGTACCCCCGTGGTTACTATCTTTACGTATTAATTTCAAAAAGTGAGCTTTATTTCAAAATATATTTAAAAATATAATAAAAATGTTAAGCCATGAAACTTAAACAAGTACCGACTAAAAATCAAGGATGTTTATTTTTTTGTTTCAATATTTATTCTCAACTATTTTCATATTGTCGTAGGCAAGAAATATTGTTTTTTTTTTGGTAGCAAAAAAATATCAAGAAGAGATTTTGCGAAAACTCAATTTTGCGAAGGTCTTCAATGAAATATCTGTAGCTTAATTTAACGTGTAATTATTATAAGAAAAGTGAATGAGAGTTAAATTTGCGTTTTTAAAACCAATTAGGTATTATTAATTTGATTGGAAATTCATACAACGCCATTCAAGTAGTTTGCATAAATTTGTCTCGCATAATTTTAAATTTTCATCTATGCAACTCGTTTGAGCGCCAGTCAAAACACAAGTATTACATTTTTTATAAGCAGTCATGGTGAATACGTGAACGTGAATCAAAATGAATAAAACAAATCGCATATAATTCATTTACAATGTAATTGCATGACAAATCTGAAAATTCGCTTATGGTAACAAAAAGTATTTAGTATTAACATTCATATATTTTTTCAAACGAAAGAATTATATGCTTTTTTATTTCACCCTTACTGATTTTTTTAATAATACCGTAACCCAAAGATTCAAGATTCAGTCATCAAGTGTAATACTTTTGAATTACAACTATGCCATATAAGTCAAAAATCTTAAAAATCAATTTTCATCAATATAATACTTCTTACATTATGATTGAATAAATAAAAATGTGAAATGTATTTTTCAATTAAAAAAAAAACGTTTGTCGTTTGGAAACCATCGTCAAACTGATGTAATTTAAATTAAAAAATATGTTTCTAGAGATGCAAGTAGGAACTTTTTCTATTTACAGAAGTGTATAGTTCTAAATTTAAAAAAATAAATAAATTAGACATTTCTTCCTCAGACACGACCTATTTCTTGTTCGATTTACAGCACACATATAAAGAAAAAAAAATCCGTCACTTCCCGTGTGCATTTTAAGCAATAAAGCTATTTGGAGGAGTAAAAATGTAAGAAGGAATTAAGAAAACAAGAGAAATATATTGTTACTTAATTGGCTATAGTACTATTGTTTACTTTTGTTTCATTGTTAAATAAAATAATGTTTCAAAGATTTTTTTTTTTTCATTAAAATTCACTTGAATAATAATTTTTGCCAACTAAGACATTCGAGTGTGCCTATAACTGCATGTTAAGCGTCTTATAAGTAAGTCACATAAATTATTTATTCATTCGTCCAATGTCAGTATTTATGGAAAAATTACACCATAATCATAAATTTATCAACTTTATGTACAATTTAGTGTTTGCTATAAAAACAGCATTCGTAAATTGAGATACCATCGATATGAGTTTAAAAATTATATACAAATAAAAACTCTTCTATTGTCAAGCAGTTACTATATTTAATCAACTTCAAAAAAAACTAGATTAAAATGTTACATGTAAAAATAATCTGTTCATGCTTGATCAAAAGCTTAAAAATCTTTTTTCATTCTATGCATGCGACTTTTATGTTTAAGTAAGAAAAAGTCGAAAGAGCATTAAGAGTTGAGTTTTTAAAGAAAAATCATTGAAACAAATATTTTCTTTTATTAAGAAAAAGAACAATACTAATAAGAGACAAAACAGAAAACACAAGACTGGAATAGTAACAGCATTCGAAAAAGTTTGTTACACACCTTAAAAAATTAAAACGAAAAAATATGTAGACAGAAACAAAATAGAATAGAATTTGTCATTTTTTGTCTATATAATAATAAAATTTGAAAAATCATGGCCTAGATTCATCATACAAAAAGAAAAAAAAAATAGTATTTCGATTGAATTTTGTTATTTAATGCCATCGACCATATGGTAGTTTGAAATATAAAATCGCTTTTCAATTTGATTGAATAAGATGTAAATAAAAAGAACTTTTATTGCAGCTATATTATATAGCTATACATCCAATCAAAAAATACAGAAGAAAATGAAATTTTCCCAGACAATGAAAAGAAGTTCTTCTTTTCTAGGTGTAAATTGTATTTTATTTAGTCTATTTTAAAGAAAGTTCAACTCAATGAAAAACGTATAGGAATTGGAGGGGGCTTAAAGACCATTCATATAATATAAATACTATACATATTTCATCTGTAATTCTTTAACGAACTACAAGACACTACATTGTGTGCTACAGCAATAAATAATTTTGTTTATTTTTACAACATACGAAGGGAAGAAAGAAAAAAATCTTTAAGATAAAATTATTTTTTCTTTTTTCTCTCGTATTCTTTTCTTATACTACTAAAAACACAAAACAGCACATGATCATGATCATCATAAGTATATTTCCCCTTTTTTTTTTGAAATAAAAAAATCAAAGTTTTTTAAATTTTTTATGTTTTGAAAATATAACAACTTGATAATTTTTTTTTAATTTATAAACTACAAGATATTATTGAATCAGTTTTAACTCTGTAGAAATAACTTCATCGACGAAATATCAAAGATTTCTGAATACTAGAAACCGCGTTTTAGCGATAAGAGAACCAAAATATTTTTATTTACACTTTTTATGTGGAAAATAACAGAAAAAAACAACTAATACAACTGAAGTTAAAGTAGCAAAAATCAACAATTTACGCCCTCAGAAGCATCCAATAAATTCGATTTTTTTGTGTATGTTTTGAGATAAGAAACTCAACTAGAACTTTTACATTGGTGAACATAAGCTGATTGGATGTAAAGTTAAAGCAGTCAACTATTTGATAAGAAAACATTATCTTTACAACTTTTTGATATCAATACAGCTAAACTGGTTTTACAACATTAAAAAAAGCAATAAATCATTTTATATAAAATCAATCATTTTAAAATCGTAGAAAACTTATTAAATTGGAATGATGCCAATTGAGATACTAAATGTGTCATCATAAAGCAATATAATAAGTAGTATAGTGTAACACCATAGGTACAGTGATTCGTCACAATCTAACTGCTTTATTATGCGTCCTGAATATTTTATACCTTTTGAAGAATGTGAAATATATGTCGAAGAAATCAAGCTACGGCTTATAATATATTGGCATTCAAAAAATGTCCATAAACTAGTAAACCATTGTTCTTCTTATTTTTCATTCTGTTATTTTCGCTAAACTTTAACTAGTTTGTTCACACACAAAATTTAATAATCTTTGGTAATACTTTCCGAAAGATACATTCATAACGGGTCTTAAAATAAAAAAAAAGTATTATAATAATGCATCTCTTGTGAATCTTGTAAATAGCAATAATAACAATAATAAAACTTTATGCATATAATGCAACAAAATTACGATGAATTTTTAAATGATACCAATTATACGCAATTCAAATAATTTTCTGCCTATTTCTCTTATACGAAAATTTGTTTCATGCAGAAAATTTATTTAAAAATACATTTCTTCTTGCTTCGTTAAAATATCTATAATCTAATTAAAAGTCTCCAAGTTTACAAATTATTTGATACTATATTGCTTTAAATTACCATAACAAATCCTAAACATCAATGAATCTATCATTTTTAAATTTAAAAAGCAAAAAGGTTAATCTAAGAAATTAATACTTAATAAGTATTAAAGACATGCATATGCTGTCAAAAAATAAACCACATAAAGTAATTAAGAGCGCATCATATCCGCTACAATAAAGAAATAAATGGCAAAATATGAAGAAATAAAAGTATACATAACGAAAAAATAATGTCAATGAAACTAGCATCTTGTATCTTTTGCTTTAATGAACTAAATTCATCTTATGTCTATGAATAACTTATAGATTAGTATAGAAGAAGAAAAACGGAAATAAGATTCAGATGTATGGCTGTTGATTAGAAAAAATGGATTAGATTTGTTTTCTACAAGAAATACAATTTAAGCAAAGTAAAGTTGAGTTTGATTGTAACTGGTACTTTTAAATTTTAATATGAAATATTGCTGCTCAGAAATAAGCTTTTCTTTTAGCAATTTTTCAATTATTAATTTATTATTTCCTCTTGCAAAAGAAGAAATGAATCAATTCTTGCTATTCGAAAAAAAAACATCTTGGTTTGTAGATTTCATGAACATATGGCAAAAAAAATGTGAAATCGCAATTTTTCATATAAACTTCCGGATTTAAATTCATAAAACAAATTTCCATCAGTGCCTATTTTCTTTTAGAATCAGGAAAACCTTTACAAAAGGTTATTTTTTTTTTATTTCAGGCAATAAAGAGATAATGAAAATAGAAACATTATGTCGAACATGCTTAAAAATAGTTTTAATATTCAAACTGTCAATGTCGTACTCGTACCCAACTAGGAAGTCAAACTTTCTTCATAAGATAGCTAGTAGTGTACAATTCTCTCGAGCAGACAATTAAGAACAAATTTTCACGAAGTTTATTTAAATCTGGGATTAAAAAATTCTATGAGATATATTGTGATGCTAATAATAATAATAATTATCAATAATTTTTAAGAACAAAATGCACTATGAAACCAAATGTGATTTAATTTTGTAACACAGAAATTTACTTAATTACAAATAAAATGAAATACACACCAAAAAAAAAAAAAAAACAAAAACCATCGTTTGCTTATCCATTAATTCATCAATTTACTTAACTTTCCCGAGACTAAAAAACTCAAAAAATAAATGTAATTTAGATATTCATTAGCCATAAAGATGTCTTAAAATCATAAATTTTTTTAATTTAAGCTTATTTACAGATCTTAGTTTGGTTAAAAGAAATTGAACATTAAAGCTAAAATCTAGGAATAATTTTAAAATAAGTTTTAGACTTACATCTGGATGCTCTTTTACTGGTACATATACTTTTTCATTTAGTGTCACTGTCTCTCCGTCTGGTTCTGGAAGCTGAAGTGGTTCTTTTCGTACACCATTTATTTGAAATAATGAAGCCCTCACTCTAGCAATTTCTATTTAAAAATAAAAAATAAAAATTTAATAAAATGTATATCATAACTTTAAGACTTTTATGGATCATTCAGCACAAGTGGATTCAACACATAATATGTTAAAGAATTAAAGAATACAGAAAAATATTATTCATTGTTTCGTAAATGGAGACCTCAACTATCAAATGCTTAAATAATGAGAACTATACCATTATATCAAAAAAATGTACAAGAAGTTATTATCCTTCTTCATATAATCAGCTAGATAAGAATGTAGAAATTATTCAAATACGAAAAACAACATTTTACTTTTTACTCTTTAAAAATCATCTGTAAACACATTATCGTATTTGATGCGAATGAACAAAAAAAGTTTAGGAAAATGCTGAGGATATGAGAGAAATTAAGTTTTCACAAGCTTAAATAAATTTTTGATTTTGTAAAATACAAGAACAAATTACTTTTAAAATTATATATTTTTGTACATCACGTGAGTCATCAAGCAAACTTCCTGACCATTCATAACGACTATGCGAAAGAAGATTAACCAACAATGCAGACAATTGAACGAAAATTAAGCGCTTCATTTAAAATAAAAAAAAAAAAAATTTTTGTATGTCACGAATATGAGTAACGCAATTTTCAGAATAGAGATTAAAGTGTGGGTTTAATAAAACTTTTTTAAAAATGCAAAAATTTCAAATAAAAATAAAAATTTATTTTAGTACTACAAATGTCGAGATTATATTGATTAAAGTCGGTTACTTTGTGTATTGCCAAAGCTTAGAAAATCTTTTTATTATAAGTTACTATATAGTTTTTGCTGCGTTTTTCACATCAGAATTTAAAATGATTAAAATTTTCATCGAATACAAATTAATAAAGCCATGTTTACACTCAAGAATTTTGATTCAACACCCAACAGAAATCAACAATGCCAAATATGGCGAGAAAGTAAAACTTTTTAATTATTTATATTAGCAACAAAAAAAATCAACTAAGTTCCGTATTGAAAATTCAAACATTTTCTCAGGTTATATATCACTATTTTTTTTTTAAAAAAAAGGAAAGGTTATTGTTTATCATACAGGTTATCGCTCATTTTTCATAAGTCCCTTTTATGGAAGGAATTAATTATTGATAAGGTTTTTAGAAAATGAAATCAAATAAAGAGCTTATGTCATTGAAAATTAATATAATAACCAGAACAAGAATTTTTTATTGGTCATAAAAAAAAATCGAATTAAGTAAAGATCCTCATAAATTTTTTAATGAATGGAAGTTTTAGAGAATATGACAATAATTTTAAATTTTAATTAGCAACTTAGAATTCAAAATTGTGTTGTAGAGATCAGATTACTTCATTCCTATTTATTCATTATTTTTATTAAATTCGTCAAATAACAAATATACTACCAAACGATTGTGTAGGCTTAGAATTATTAGATGGACAAATGTTTAACTTAACATCATTGCTGTCGTAATTTGTATTTTTGACAAAAAATAAACACATTAATACACAAGTTTTTTTCTCCAGTATTCTCAAAATTATGAATCATCACTTTAACGTTTTCTTATGTTAATCATATACCAAGTTCCTCTCTTCCACTTTAGTTTCAAGTACTGTCGGACTCCATCTTATCTTAGGTCAATTTTTGAAATTAATTATTGTTACAAAGAGTTGGGGAAATAAACTCAATAAAAAAATTTGTAGGTGTAGCAGGGATAGAAATATAGTTTAAAGTCTATGTTTCCAAAATTCAATGGAAATTTGTTTTAATATAATTCAATGTATTTGCCCACAAAACAGAAAAGCATTCAAGAAAATCAATTTATTCACTTATAGTCATAAGAAATCAGTTTTAAAATGTGTAAATGGAGACAATATATAACTTGTCCATGTATAAATACTAGAGCTTTATTTTGGCTTTCTTCAAGAAATGTACACAATGGTCTTTTTTGTTGTTTTTATGAAAAATAAATGAGTAAATATGGAGCCGTTCCCTCATGACGTAACGATTTTAGAGGGGAGAGTTTTTCCATTCAAATTTTATTACAAGGGGGAGGGAAGTCTAAAATCCTTTTCAGTATAACTTAAATTAAAACAATCATCTTTATCAAGTAAAAAAATCATATATGCTAATAAGAAATATGATCTTACACTCCTTTTTTGTAAGATATAAAGAAGTAAAAATTGTTTATTACGTATCCACACATCTATTGGGGTAAGATCAAAAATGAATTGTTCGTGACGCTGAGCAATAAATTACAATTTTTGAATCAATAATGCGAAATATGTATTTAAGACTTGTGTTTTTCTTAAAGTCCTTGCCAAAACCTATATTTTGGTGTATAACAAGTATCTCTTAGACATTGTATTATAATTGAAAATTAATTTAAAGTGCTCAGCGTCACGAACAATTTTGAGAAAATTCGATTTTACACCATGTTGCTAATGCAATATCTCTGCAACTGATTCACCAATCTTAAAAATTCTTTCACTGAGTAATTAAATGATCAGAATAGTGAATTACTTGCATAAAATTATTAAAATGGCGGTATTTCAAGTTTGCTTAATTAATTTTTAGGTTTAGGTTGAAATTTCTATATGAAGGAAACATCTTAATAACTAGCTTTTATTACAAAAAAGCTAGCAAATATGACTGTCTTTAAGTTTATAAAAGAAAATTTTAAGTTCTACTTTAATTAACAAAGTTACAGTGAGTTTAAGAAAACTTCTATTAAACCATTACTGTTCTGTTATTTTTATGATCTCTCAATTTGAAACTATAACAATACATTAGATGCATCTTTTTGCAAAAGAAAAACTTAAAAATCTTTATGGAAAATCATAAAAGTTTAAATAGTTTAACCA
Source organism: Chironomus riparius (assembly GCA_917627325.4). Taxonomy (NCBI): domain Eukaryota; kingdom Metazoa; phylum Arthropoda; class Insecta; order Diptera; family Chironomidae; genus Chironomus; species Chironomus riparius. The sequence goes on along the minus strand of OU895879.1, from coordinate 22,046,599 downwards.
AAATATTTGTAACGGCTTTGAAAAATTCAAATTTTGTGTCAAATTATGAGCAACACAGAGCAAAACATGTTACTCAATTGAAATTACAATGTTTTTAAGTTAATTTAACTCGATTTTAAGCATTTTCAACATACAATTACAATACACAATGACTTTTTAATTACTTAAAAATTGATGTAGATTATTTTTTGTATCTACATTTAGACAAAGTCTACATAAAGAAATTGTCTTTATGAAGACAAAATATTAAATTTGCGTATAGAACTGATCAACATAAATATTATGTCTGCGTTACTTAAATTCTAGGAAAGAATCTACATTTTTCCTCTAGTGTAGACATCTACATTTGCAACACTGTTTTCAATTAATATTGATCTTTTGTTTTATATATCAAGCCGATTAATTATAGCGCGCACGGTGTCGCTTGCTTTTCGTTCGAATATATGTAATATTCATGTATGCAAGTCAAGGTTAATAAAAAGGCAGCAGCAATCACTCGACGTCTTTTCATTTAAGCTTCATGAAAAGCAACGACAGACAGTAGAATGCAAATGCACACACGACAAGTGCAATAATTTGAATTGCAAGTAATTCGTATATACTATCGAAAGCTTTTTATTAAGTACTCACTACGCTTTGTAACACACATGCTCGTTATTGAAACTTTGAATTTGAAAGAAGTCATAAACATAATGAAATAAAAATCATATAAAATTAGCGCTGAACCCAATTAAATCGCAGAAATTGGAGTACAAATTATGACATAATTTTTATGTTTTTATTTTCGCACATTTTTAAACTCAAATATTAGATACATTTTAATTATACTATGTATTTATTTATATTTCAAACACAATTAATATGAAAACTTTTTTTTAAAAACAGTTCTTTATGATTTTTAATAAAAGTAAAAGTAAACCTTTCATTAAGTATAGCATAATTAAGATATTAATTCGTTATTTTTGCTTGAAGATATAAATTAATATGGATTATTTTTTTCATATATTCGACATTCGTTACTAGCAATCGAATCAAAAATGACATAAAATGAATTGAAGCTCATAAATCAATGTCAGTCTATAATCTGAATTTTAAGATGAATGAGAGAAAGAAATTTGTTCATTTCTTCAAAAAATTAACTTAGCATTTTGCAAAAAAAAATTAGCTGCTGAATGCAGCATCTTAATGCATAAATAACCAGCTGCTGTCATACCATTAGATTCATGATTTTAATCGTGCTTGATTTATTATTATTAAATTATCCATTAATTCATCTTAGTTGAGAGTCGTGAGACCTTAATGTCCACCAACACAATTTTGCTCACTCTTTTTAATGTTTGATCAATTTTAGCTCTTGGGTTTTTTTTACCCACGAGCAAAATCAGTTTTACTTCTGACATTCATTCCTGATACATTAGGAAGCCCTTGAAATGACTCCTTTACAATATATGACATGAAGAAGGTTTTTATGCTTATTACTCCTGACTTGAAAGTTGTATCAAATAACAACCGTTAAAGCACATCTGTTTATTGTGCTTGAATCTGTTGATATAACAGTTATTGAACATTTATATTTGATTCTAATAATTAAATTCAAATTAATCACGACATCAATTGAAATTAAACAAATAAGACATTTTTGATTTAGAACAATGTTTATAACAACCATAAAGTGAGGCATGCAAGATATTAAACTTTAATTTCTAAATTGTCTTAATAATAATAAAAAAAAAATAAGAAAAGACAAATGATAATTTGACAGTAAGAACTAAACAAAAAATATTATATCGTATTGTTGAGATAATTTCAAACGTTTTGTTTACCTTTACGGATAGCTTCATAAATGTAAATTTTATATGTCCCGCAAAACAGATTAAATAAAGAAGGAACTGATGAATATCCCTTTATTTTTAAATTCAATCAGTCAGTTTTCTTCTTTATCTTAAAATTGGCATATCTTTTTTTTTGTCATTATCATAAACGAGTCTTGGCATCCGCACGTTTTCTTGCTCTTTGTTGGTCATATATAAAAAAGACAGGCAAATGCAATATTGACAATTTGTTAAACGTTAGCCTTCTTCAAAGAATCACACAACTCAAAAATTATATATTATTTTGAGTAAAGAAAATATTTGCACAGAATATTTCAACGATTCTCATATCAAGACGTCATGAATATAATAAAAAAGTATTTTTTTTTTTATATAAATTCTTTTTCTGTTGAAAAACGATGCTCATTTGCATTTTTCTCATTCATAAAAATACTCTGCATGATAAACAAACAAGTATTGGATGTCATATGAAAAGTAATTTTCAATTTTCTTCATCATTACAAAATTCTTTTTTTCTTTTTTATTACCATAAAACAGGTGTGGTATGAAATCTCATCAGAACTTCATAAGTATGATTCGGAGACATTTTAAAGATTTAAATCAGTTGTACTAGAAAACGTGTGGGTTTAGGTTGTTTATATAAAAAGTTATCGGCGTTTTTATTACCAATTATTCCACTTTTTACACTTTGTGGAAGAAAAAAAAAATCACATAAAATAAAATAAAAGAGGGGAAATTATTTGCATGAGTAAAGTTCTGGAAAATGAGCTTTTATAATCCAGAATCAATTGCACTTCAGGTGCAAAATGTTTTCTTCAAAATATCTCCAGTCTTAATGATTTGAATGCTTAATTCAATTTTAATGGAGCTTTTGAAATCAATTGAATCGAATTGATTACAAAATTCAACATTTTTGAGGATTTTATTTTGTAATTTTCTCACGAATTAGGAAAATAAAATCTCATTCATATCTCGTTGACATGGAAAAATTGTCAAAGAATCAAAAAATCTCCTTAACTAATGCATAACGAGGAGAAGTATTGTAGATTAAGGTAAACTTTATCATCTAGTGCCTGTTATTTGGGCATAAACTTAATAGTTTTCTTTGATTTCTGATTCTTTGGATGAAAGTTCCATTTTTTGCCTAAACGATTAATTTAAACAATAAAATGAGAGCCGACAATAATGAAAATTATTAAAATGAATCTATTTTGGTCGCTACAACAATTAATAATACAATGTTCTTAGGTTTTCAAAAATGTTAAAATTTAATCTCTTCCGAAAAATTTATTCCAAATATAGAACAGTATTTTTTTCTGTATCTTTAAATAATGATGAAAACGATACCGCACAAAAATAGGGGAGAGAAGAATACTTAAGTCGGAATGAACATGAATTTGAATATTAAATTTGTAAACAAAAAATAGCGCGATTGGAGGAATCATGATGTCATGCAATCCACAGAGTGTTTTCCTCATAACAAAAACATGCCATACAAGCACTTAGCTTTAAATCTTGACACAAGAAGTTTTTTTTTCTTTCTCTTGGTTTCTTTTTTTTGAGTCGTTTTAATTACTAAATTTCATATTAATCCTTTTTCAGAGCAAATCATAGTTCCTGATCAAGAGAAAATAATTCAATTATTAATACTATTTAGATTGTTGATAAATTCTTAGATCATAAAATGTAAACAAAACAGTCCCTATGGTAAATTTGTATCAAAAAACAAAAGATTTACTTTCTTCAAAGCAGTGTTGCAAATGAAGATGTCTACACTAGATGAAGAATGTAGATTCTTCAATGGTTTTTGTCTAGCTAAGAAACTTTCTTCATAAAGATCGATTCTACATGTAGAAAGAAAAAAACCATCTACATGTAGATTGTGTCTACATGTAGAATCTGTCTACATGTAGATTCGATGTAGATGTCTATAATTCTACATTTTTTCCAGGTCTACATCAGAAAAGAATGTAGAATCGTAGACATCTACATTAAATCTACATGTAGACAGATTCTACATGTAGACACAATCTACATGTAGATGGTTTTTTTCTTTCTACATGTAGAATCGATTTTATGAAGAAATTTCTGTCTCAGAATTTATCTGATCCAGACAAATAGCCAGAATGCAACACTGCTTCAAAGTATGATTAAATTAATAATGACGTCAGACATTAACTGCCACTATTTCTTTTTTGTTGGCTTGAAAATGTTTATGCAGAAAACGCAAAAATGATAGACAAGAAGAAAAATCATTACAAAGTGTATTTTTAGATTATTTGCTGCTAAGATTTTGCCTTTTACACATTTGCACGATTCCAGATCATTCACAACTGGAAGATATTATTTTCCTTTCCTCCACGTTTCATAACTTCCTCTTTCTCATTCTTTCTGGTTAAAAAAATTAATATAAGCAGTAAAAACGAAGCAAAATTAAGAGGGAAGAAAAACATTTTTCTGACATAGATTTTTGTGTGAAAATGTAAATGAATCCATCAACAACTCATATACACTATTCTTAGATGAGAGGCACACTGGTAATATTTTTCTCTTACTTTTTTGTGCTCAGATATTTTTTCGTTTTATATATTATTACTTGCTATAAAGTGTGAAAAAGATATTTCGTTAAATAAAAAGTACATTTAGCGCATTTTTGAAACTTGTTTCGAAAAGGTAGCTTAATAATTCACTTTGTTCGTTCGTTCGTTCGGGCGGAGAAAAACTTTTTAACTAGACATCGTAGAGAGCTCGAGTTTATTTTATTAACTCCGTTACTATTGATTTATGGGTCCATTGAGTGTTTAAAAGTCTTTAAGCCATGTTTTTATGCTATAATTAATGATTTTCTTTTTGTTTTCAGTGTAACCTGCCCAAATTTTATTTTACCTCTATAATTTCAGCATTACCTCTATAATTTCAAATTTTTCTTGCCGTTGTAAAATTTGAATTTCAAAAAACCGTTAAATGATAAACTTTTTCTATGTAGAAATTCATCGCAAAAAATTATTAATTTTACTATAATTAATGTTTTTGTAGTGCAACTTTTAGCGGGAAAATTTAAAATTTTTATTCGTTTCAATAACACGAAGACTTTGGTAATTTTTCAAATTTAATTTTCAGAACAATAAATACTGGTAGATGAGAGTTAAGCTTTTCAATTTTTTGCTTTTTATAATCTAGATTAATGTTTTTATGATATAACTGAAAATACATTTCAATGACTCTCAGTTTTGTAAATATAGTTTGATTAATCTTAAATTTATAATGAATTTGGAGATTTTCATTCTATTGTGCTGTTGTATCTCTTATGACCAGTACTTTTTTTAATACTCAAGCATCATGACAAAAAAAGTTTTAAAAATCAAATTTGATTATAATCAGAAACTACTTAAGATATTGTTTAAAGTATGACGGCATTGATTTGAAATCTCTGAAAAAAGTTAAAAAAAATTCACAAAAACTATTAAGCAGATACATAGGCACATGTTTTACTAGTTAGACATACAGAGAACATGAAATGCCTTGATAACATATTAATGAGTCACATAGATGAAAGAATAAGCATTTATTCATAAGAGAAAAATACTTTGTGTGATCTGAGACAGAATAAGACGAGTGAGAAGATTAGCCAATAAATTTTGTCGAAAGAATTTTTATTCCTAATAAAATTTTAATTTTAGTTTCTCTTGAGACTGACTAAAAGCATGTTGATATCATAAGATAGCAGATTTTTTTGAATAATTAAGTTTTTAAATTTGGAATGTTATTCAACTATAGTTAAATAAAGACAATGCAAATTATACATTTTTATATGTTTTTAAAATTTATAACAATTTGCCAAATTGTTCATCTGGCAACGTAGCATTTTTCACTGCATCCATGAATGTGCAATAATGACCGCAAGCAACCAATTTGAATTTGTCCTATATTATAGCTTTTATTATATATTCACACCGTATTCACGTGTGAATGTATTGTTTTTCTTCTTTTTTCATTTAATTTCCGATAGGTCTGTTAGTAGGGCAATAATACTTTTCGCCTTCTCTTCCATTAAGTTTCGCAAAAAAGGAAATAAGTTTGAGAATTTAAACGAAAACGAAAAATAATAAATAATAAAATCCATAAAAGGTGATAAAAACTGAAGGAGCATGAGAGAGAGAAAAACAACAACATTGCGCAATGTGGCGATCTTTTCATTTCAGTACTAACGGGATTTTCTGTACGTGTTATACTATACTTACACACATTAAACGTGATTCCTTTTACTCATCACCAGTATGTAGAGCAATCGAATATTGCTAGTGTGGTTCAAAAATAAACCAACTTGATTCATTTTGATTTGATAGACTTATGTTAATATCTGTCCTAATTTCCTGTTTTTTGTATGAAATTTTGTCTATTTTACAAATCATCTAATGATGCTTAAAATAAATTTCATATTGGAAACGCCACATTAATTTATCGCGTTAATAAACGTAAAGTGAAAACAAAGTTCGAGTAAATTAAATATAATTATTCAAAAATCTCCTACTTTTTTCATTTTATACAATTATTTTACAACGACAACATATTGAATTATTGTAATCCTTTTTTTTTAAATTTGAAAACTTCTATTCTTAAAGTCTTGATCATTGTAAATTTTTAATAGCTTATCAAAGATGTTAAATAAAAAACAATTAAACTCATGATATATGGTAAAATGTGAGTAAAAACATTAAGTAAACTGAGAGAGTGATTTTGCAACATCAAAACTTGTTAAATATTGTTCGGAATTTCAGCACTCATTGTAAGTCGCCAACTCATTTCCCGTCACCTGATCTTTTAAACTTCTTAAACCACGTATATTAGTTAAAAACTTAATTATATAAATTAATAATTAAATTCTTTACGGTAAAAACATTCAGTATGCAATATAGTTTAAATAAAAAGTTACTCCCTAATATCCTAAATTATCAAGTTAAACATTGCGGGAGTTTCTTTGGATTTTTTTTTATTCTCTTTCTATCTCACATTCATTCATACTTTTTATTTAACTAACACTTAAACCAACGCACACAATACAAAAGCAATATTAAATGTTTGTTGCTGATATATTTTGTGTCAAGCTTTTTTCTAAGTATATAGGGTTTACTGTTTCTTTTGAAAAGATGAAATCTGTCAGTGCAATGTTTTTGTTTTTTTATTCTATTACTTTTTGCCAAGTTTCATATATTTTGATAAGTTTTGAGAGTCAATTTTTTGGAATCAGACATAAATAAATGACACAGTTATTGTTACTTTTTAGTCATTAGTTTGTACAATGTTTGCTTCCAAGAGATGAAATAAATTTTATTTTGAAATGCTTTCTGCTTCGTCGATCAAAAACAAAAGGACTGTATACGATGAGCTCAATTGCGATAATTGTTGTCAACTTTAGACATTTAAAGTTTTTTAAATAAAGAAATAAACATTTTAATGACTATCCCAAATTGAAGACTATGTTAAGTAAATAAACAACTAGATAAATTACTCTTTAAAACAAGTATAAAAATAAATTTATTAAAATATGCTGAGTGAAACCAAAAGCAAAGACAAATAGTCATCCCAATTTTTTTTTTTATCTTCGTTTTCAATTTAAATAGCTTTATATTGAAGTGTCATAAAAGTCCATCCTTGCTGTTATAAATTATTCGATAATTATATGACTATTCCGAAATAAACCAAATCTCATTTATATCGTCGTAAAATCAGCAAAAGAAAATTTTAAATTTTGCATATGAGAAGATATTGCTCATTTCATAATGTTTCCCTCAACAAAAGCATAAAAATTCATTAGTTTCTTCAAATCTTAAGCTCTCAAAGATCATAAAATATTTTTTCAATATAAAAATATGAAAATTTAATCCACTGCCAGTGTTTCGATAATTTTTTATTGCCTTTCGTAAGAACAATCAACATGCAGAAGAAATTAAAGAAATTACAGAAGTCCTCGTGTTATTGATCGAGGGACTTAAGCGCATTTTTGACGCAGCGATCAGTTTATGATTATTTTGCGTTCATTTACAGATCATTAGAAGATTAGAAGATCATTAATTTTAGTGCAATTAGCAAATAATTATAATGAATGCTTATATAAAAAGGCTTTGTTATTTAACGGTCAAAAAATAATTTGAAATTTTCCCGCTAAAAGTTGCACTTCAAAAACATCAATTAAAGTATAATTAATAATCTGTAGCAATGAATTTCCATACAGCAAGGGTTTATCATTAAACGTTTTTTTGGAATTCAAATTTTCTAACGGTCAGTAAGTTTTTGACAGCTTCCCGCCAAAAGATACACAAAAAATCATTAACTATAGTATATTTATCAATTTAATATCTTTCATTCTCCTATATAAATTGTTTATCATTTAACGGTTTTCTGAAGTTCAAATTTTGTAACGGTCGTATGCATTTGAAAGTATCTTGCCAAAAATTACAGTAAAAGCATTAATTATAGTATAAATAACAGTCTGTTGCAAAAAAATTTTCATTTTACCACGTTTTTCTTAACTTGTTTTTCAATTTAACGCTCTCATCACGTGTTTTTTCATATGAAATATAAAAATCATTAATTATAGTACTAAAACATGTTTCAAGACTTTTAAATGCGTTTCCCGAAAATAAAACAATGGACCTTAGCTAGTAAAACAAACTAGAACTCTCTATGAAGTCTAGTTAAAAAGTTTTTCTCCACCCGAACGAACAGACAAAGTGAGATATTAAGCTACCTTTTAGAAACAAGTTTCAAAAATGCGCTAAAAAGATCGAATATTGAATTGAAATAAACGAACGCTTATTTAGCTCATTTTCAATGAGTTACAATTGCAAATCTATTTGAAATTAAATTCAGAAAGAATTTAGATTATATCATTTTTTATTAAAAGTTAAAGTGTCGTAACATTTGAAGAATATATTGCATGGCTCTATTCTTAGACGTGCCCTGCCTCTTCCTTTTTACAATAATAATTTACTGACCCTCTTTCTGGAATTATGCACATACTTAACTCTCTTTCTCTCTCCGTTTTCGTTGTTTTACTACTATTTTTTTTTGTGTGCTCTTAGCTTTAAGAATATTAGTTTCCCACACAAATGCAGAGGTCTTAATAACTGAATCGAATTAAATTCAATATAAAATGATTGCAAATTTAATCGTTTTAATTGAAAGTTGGCAAGTTCTTAGTCTCGTTTCATTGATAAGAGTTCAATAGCAAGAATTAAATTTTATTCTTTACACATATATTTTCAAACCACCATCATCACAGTCCTTCTCCGTTCCTAACGAATGCACATCAAAATTTTGCATTTTTAATAAATTCTCATCTATAGAACATTTATGTAATTGTAAATCATCATAGCAATGCGGGTGCGGGTAGAAACGAAGTCAGTGAAGAATAAGAAATTTTTATTGCATGAATTATTTTCCCAATCAATTAAGTTCAATGAGGGGCGATAAATCAGGGCTGCGTGACATTGAAATATATACTCATATTATTATTATAATTTTTGTATAAAAATCATTCACGTTAGTTTTATTTTTTGATGCTTTTATAAATATTCTTCAATCCGAACTTATTTCTTGTCAAAAATGTAGAATGAATTCATGCATGAATGATCTTCATTTTGATCAAATACTATTGACAGAAAAAGCGAAGCTGGGTATACGTCGCATGTTTTAAAAATTAAATAAGGTTATTGTTTAATATTGTTAATTAAAAATAAGTAAAGCAATAAAAATTATTCTTTAAAGATTTCTTGTTTTAATAACTTTTAGAAAATCTTTCAATTTTCTTCCTCTACATCTCTCAATTTACGAAATTAAAATTAGTCGAATTCGAGAAAATAAAAAATGCTTTTATATGTTTAAAATATGCAAATTCCACTAGTAGAAAGAAGGCAAAGGAAAATAAACATTTATTTTATTTATTATGCTCTTTTAATCCATATTCCAGTTTCTCTGACTTCAGTTTTTTCAAGACATTCGCTCTCATTCTCCATCATTTTAGAGATTATTTTACATAATAATCATATTACTGCTGACTGAAACATGTTTGCGTATATATCTACAAATGCTGAGTGTTTCAACTCTTCTGCGTTGTGACTTTAAAAATATCTATCCAAAAATGCTCTCGAGAATTTTTTTTGGCAGGCTCAAGTGTTGTGCTTGATCAAACATGCACTCAATGTAGTAAACATTAATTTTTTTAAAATAGCTCATTGAATAATCTTTATATTAATGTTAAGAAATTTTTAAATCACCACAATAAGCATATAATTTATTATTGTTATCAACTGATGTTCAGAAGCATTTACACGAGTTATAAACTAAATAAGTTGTGTAAAAGGTAAAGCATGAAAGAATAGATTCTATTGTACCACACCCTTTTGACCTACAGTTTATAGAGGAATCCGAGCCAATTGCAAGCTTTGCACATTGGAAAGTCACGAGTCAGTCTAAAGACCTTATGTACCCTGCAATGTACCTAGTCACAATTCGTGTATGCAAGATGTTGTAATGAAATCATCCAGATGCTAGTATATCCTAGTATACCTAGGAAAAGAGACACGTTATGTACCGAAGTCCACAAAACTACATACGAACCGAGCTTCGTAACCAGAACGGTGAAATAAAAGAACTTCTAAAATTTGACTTGGCCTGAGATTGAACCCACAACCTTTGGCACGTAAGGCCAACGCTCTACCACTTAGGATCCTAGTAGCCAAAATCGTCCATATTTATTACATTGACCTTCGTTAGGATAAGTTGTGTACCTTAACATATTTATTCTTTAGTGAAATGCACTCTTATTTGAACTATGTATTACATAGGACAAAAACAAAATTATGTGATTGTTAAAGACAAAAAAAAAAAAACAGCAGTAAAATAAAGTGTAATAATCAGTAGATCATTATTTATGCAAATTGATATTTGATATAATTGTGTTAGATGTATAAGCTAACGATGATATAAGCGTAATATCACACTAAATATACCAAACGAAGCAAAACATGTATTATATCTCAGAGTTTATTAGCATCAATTAATGAACATTTTCTTTTTTTTGAAATTCATTAGCTACATCAAAAAGTTCAATAAATCTTTGATACCTGATCTAATCGTTATGATGATGCAGAAATTGAAATTAATTTTTAATAATCTGAAACTTAGGTAGCTATTATGTTTAATTTGAGGATTTAATCATCCAGAGGTCAGTTAATGGTTAAAAATTTATATTGAATTCCAAACCAGTGTTGCATTCTGGCTATTTGTCTGGATCAGATAAATTCTGAGACAGAAATTTCTTCATAAAATCGATTCTACATGTAGAAAGAAAAAAACCATCTACATGTAGATTGTGTCTACATGTAGAATCTGTCTACATGTAGATTTAATGTAGATGTCTACGATTCTACATTCTTCTCTGATGTAGACCTGGAAAAAAATGTAGAATTTTAGACATCTACATCGAATCTACATGTAGACAGATTCTACATGTAGACACAATCTACATGTAGATGGTTTTTTTCTTTCTACATGTAGAATCGATCTTTATGAAGAAAGTTTCTTAGCTAGACAAAAACTATTGAAGAATCTACATTCTTCATCTAGTGTAGACATCTACATTTGCAACACTGTTCCAAACCAATTAAATCACCACTTAGATTAAAGAATATACACAACTTTTTTTTTTAATTATGTTGCTGGTTATCCACATATCAAGCTCGAAGAAGATCTTCAAAATTGAATCATGCATCATCAATATTATTTTTTTTTAATTTCACATAACTTCTTGAGATCAATAAAGTGTCGAATATCGATTTGCAAATCACATACCTCGTCAAACATTTCACGTGGACTAAAAAACCACACATTAAAAGTTTATTGTTAAAAATTCTACAAAAAAATGCTTTAGGTTTAACAAAACAAAAGTTTATTCAATAAAATTTCCTTACCCAATCAAAAAATGTAGAAGTTCAATGTAAAATGTGCAAAAATTTCATTTAACTGTAATTTATTCGAATAGTATCATTTTCATACAAAACATATGCCACTCATATCTTTTTCAATTTTTATTTTATGATTTTTTTAAATAGTACACACGAGGATTGTAAAAAAAGAACGAGAGAAAAAAATTTCCACCTTTTCATGTATCTTTTGGGTTATGAGATTTTCTTCACCGTTCTCTATTCCACCTACGATTATTATAATAAAAATATCGTATTTAATATGAGAAAGAGTAGCTTACAAATATTCCTTTCTTCCTCATCACTTCTTAAGCGTCCACTAAATCTTTCAATTCAAGTTAATAATAAAGCATTTTATTATGATTGTGGTAGTCAAAACGGGTCACAAGATATTTCAAGACACGTATGTCAATTTTTTGTTTCTGGTGATTTCATACCATTATTACTTTTTATTTTGAACAGATTCAATATGAATGGAATAGCGGACTTTATGAGAAGACATTTTCTTATGAAGCGCCATGAACGATTACATTTTATTTCAAATTTGTTGAAATTACCAATTTCTCGTATGATTTTTATTTAACTTTGTACAACGCATAAAGTAAAGTCTGAAGACATAAAAAACCCAATGTCCAATAATGGACAGCAATAAATGACAGTGAGGTTCCTCTATATATTTCTATTTAAGAAAAAAATGGAAAACGAAAAACAATTTTTGACATTTTAAGTATGAGTTTTGTATAAATCAGCTCTTTTTGGGCTTCGATGTTTTTTTTTTCATTTAGATAAATTTGAGTGGGTGGTAGCGGATTTCTTTCTCAATCTCATGAAATATGAATAAATGAACAACAAGTTGAAGACATATCCAAAGTTGAGTTAAACCATCACATTACTTGAGCGCCTCCACTCGAAATTTTTTTTCACTTCCATAAGTAGTAGTTGAAAACATCTGCAAATCTTATTTGGTAATATGGCAGAAAATCTTACTGTCAATATCGCTTATTTGTAGATATATTACTGTCAATACTGGAAAATATTGTTGTGATCATAAAATTAAATTTTAAAAACAATGAAAAAATGTAAAATTGCATTCAGTGGCGCCAGCAGTGTCTCTATAAGTCGCAACAATTTTTCTACAATTTATGCGGACAAAAAAGAAGTTTCTCAGAAAGATGGGCGTTTTAAGACCTCTTTGCATTGCAAACACCCTCATCTTGATGTTTACAGAACCACATTAAACATCCAATTGCTTAATCAAACATTTTCTGGTTTATTTTCAAAAAAAGTTACCGCCTCAAATTCACAGGAAATTGTGTATTTTTGTGTAGTTCCATAGTAATACATATAGCTACTCTTTATAATCATGCAATCAATTAACAATTCTATACAAGCTTATGAGATTTTCCCAATAGTTTTTTTCTCATACAGAAAACTAGTAAATATAAAACAAATAAAACTACAGAGGCAAGAAGAATGTTATGCATAATAACAGAATTTACATAAAATAGAAACGCAGTTCTAGTATGAATTTCCGGTTACCTTTTTACATATCATACACATTTGAACTCAACTACCCATGTAGTGCATTCTTCTCAATTATTTTTTTTTTTCATATGTTTCCACATGAATTACCAATTCGATTAGAATGTAAACAGCAATAGATGATTGACAAGAACTTTTAAACATATCATAGCAAATATAAGCAGAATATGAAAAGAATAATATAACGAATCTTCATATTTATAGAGTTTACATTGTGAATACATTAATATATTGACTTTGGATATAGAATGGTACAATCTGTAAAATCTTTAGTATAGATATTGGTGTCAGTTTGGGAAAACGAATGACATTATCCATATTTATGTAGATTTAAATAAAAACTATATGAAGTACTATGTAATTGGTATTGTTTTACAACTTTGTACCTGTTTTTTTATTGTGTTGTGATTAATTATTACGAGCATGATAAAAGTTGATGATGATAATGAAAAAAAAAAAAATATGCAAACAATAGGTCATTGACACTTTAAATAAATTGAGGCGAAACGATATACCCGTCTAAAGACTTAAGTTTTAAATACAATAAACATTACAAATATAACGAATTAATTCATTGTTTTGTGTTAAACTTTTAACATTAACAGATTTTTTTAAGTTGTCAACTCATGGTAGCAATTAATTATTACTGCAATGAACTTATTTTTTTTTATTGCTGACATCTCATGTGCAACTATTTCGATGAATATTCTGAATATTTTTATGCGATCAAAATAATATGCCATTTAATTAATAACATTATGTAGCTTGAAATTTAACCCCATCACAATGACCTCATCCGAAAAGCCATTTGTTGTTTCATTTTCTCCACACACTTTTATTGTATGAATGAGTTTACTCAAACATTCACGAGAACGAATATATGCAATGCGGATGAAAGAGAAAATAGATACATACAAATATTGAGAAAGAACAGTTTTTCTTCTCAAAATTTTCTATGTTTAAATCATAACTTTGTACAAACGATCACCTAATTTTTCGCAATAAAGATTTTATAATATTTTTTACTTTTTTTTTTTAGGCATTTTTTATAAACTTCATTCGACTCTCGCTAGTCGCACAAATAGAACGTAATATAAACATTTCATTTCTCAAGCTCTAGATTTAAATTAATATTTTTCCTTTGACTGGCATGCTCTTCTGGCTTATTTCCCTTCTCATAATGAAAAATAGCTTGCATTTTTGATAGAATAGATCTTTCCGCTGTTATATACGAACATAAGTGACCATAGTTCTCTTTTAAAATTTGTAGAAAAAAAAACTCAAAACTTTGAATTTTTATCAGCTATCTAACCATAATTTGTACTGACCCTCAAAAAAATTTCTTCTTGTAAAAGATGACATAAAGTTATGAATAAACTCTTTCTTCTACTAGTCAATGAAAAGCTATTTTCCAGCAAAAGTTTTTCAAAAGTAAAATTGTCATCAGCTATATCACATTTACATTCAATGAATAAAACAATTTTAAAATTGAAGAATTACAATTAAAAGCACTTGAAAGAAGAAAAGGGGTAAACGAATCCATTCAATCCCAATGTGCATCATAATGAAGTTCTTTTTTATGTGTGAAAAGCATTTAAAGCATTCTTGAGCGTTGTCTGAGACTAAACTATGTATTATATTATTTTATAAAATGTTTATTCCACATTAAATATACATTTTTAATCCCTCTATATTCGCATTATTTCCATTTTTATATCTACAAGCCACTATGTGGCCATACATAACATGACAAGCATCTCATTATGGAACATCATAAAGGTCGTCTTGGAATGCAAAAAGAAACATAAAATATTTCTTTATTTTATTTTTCTTACTTAATTGACGTAAAGTCTTGATTTGTCCTTATATAAAATATAATACAATAATAAAATGCAATATGAACAGCATGTTGTTTGTGCAACATAAAATTGCACACATGTTTATTATTAATTCAATTCAACAAGAATTTTAGCCTTAAAGTGCGTTTAGTAATTGTATTGACTTAAACCCCTTAACAATTTTGAAATATTAAAGCATGTAAATATAAAAAAAAAACAATACTTTTTAAGGAGCCAAAAATTGCCGTAAAAAATCTCAGATACAAAACTCAAACAAAAATTTTATTAAATAAATAAATTTAAAAGAATCAACATCATGATTACAAAGAAGAGTTTTTTCTTTAATCTGTCGTACCTGATTTCTTATTTGCTTTTGATTAATATTTTATAATTTCGTATATTTTTTTTTTCAATTTTGTATAAAAGTTGTGATATTTACACAATAAGAATTTTGTTACTTCTCTTTTTTATATTTCATGACATTAAGTAAGGATGTCTTATGACTGTCTTTTTCTTGACCAAATGTGTATTTTTTTTTTCAAACAAGAAACTTTGTTTCGATAAGCTACTGCAGATTTTTTCAGTGAACATGCATCAAGACATTTATTGACGGACTGTTTACAATGTTGCTGAACTCATATGTTAATCCCCCTTATCACTTGCAAATCAATTTAGTTTATTTTTTAAAGTAGATTTCAATATTATAATGTAGCTCAATGCACTTATGGATCATTACACACATTTTTTTATTTTGACCATTTTGATCATTAATGCTTGTGTATACATTGTTGTGATTTCATTCAGTCATGGAAGCAATAAAATGAAATATAGTTCAGACTGTTTAAAAAATTTGTTTTGGCATATAAGTAGTGGATATTCCAAGATATTCAAGAAACAGCTAATAGATAAAGAATATATTTACCGACTTTATGCGTTGTTGCCAATTTTTTTTGTTATTAAAGCGTGTGACTTGAATTATTTAAAGCAAATTTTAAGACATACCTTACGAATATGCTGCATATTTCTAAATGGAATTCTTTAATTAGATAAATTACACAATAACTTAATGTTACAAAAAAAAATGAGCTTAAAAAATTTCTCAGAGAAAAAAAAATTAAATTTTAATTCAAAAATACTCAAGCTAGATATCTTTTGCAACAGACAGACAATCTCACAAATATGTGGTTTAAAGTCTTAAACATAAAAGGGGGAGAGAGAAAAGAGTAACAAATTAATTCAAAATTTTACGAACCATAACAATGATGCTTTTTTTTTGTTTAATGTTTATGTTAATTCCTAAAATTACTCGATTTCTTCTTCACTTCTCCGTCTAATTCTAATTTTTATCACTTACGTAAAGCCGTGTATTTAATACTTCATATAAACATTAAGATCTGTACATTACGCATTGTTAGGGCGAGAGTGTATTTGTAGGATCAAAACCTTAAAAAGAAGCAATGTCCCATAAAGGAAGAAAGTGTTTTAAATCTACTTTAATCTTTTTGAATAAATTAAAATTTGTATTGAATGAGATTTAACGTGACTATGCGCCACATGACTGACAAAAATAAATTAATTTTCCACTATTTTCATCAAAACTTAGTATTTCCTTAACCATAAAGAAAAGATTCATTCCAATTTTCCGCAGCAACCGGCACTTTTGAAAAAGAACTTTTATATTATAATGTATACTTCTCTTGATTTAATTAAATTTATTATGCAAAAACAACCTCAAAGATGATTTCAATATATTTAAAATTCATGTATTTTAGTCTGTTTTATGTAGTATATTTTTTTTTATTTTTTTGTTGCCGTTAACTCAATCATTACGCCATAAGAGTCTTTTTTTGTTCTTTACATTGCGACGACAACTCGCTCTATTTTACGCATAGTTTATTATCATCAAAGGTGAATTTTTAAATTAGATTCGTGATGGCAGGCGTACATACTAACATGTGCAGAGATGAGAGAACAAAATAGTAGTCATATGTATTTATTTAGTACGTGTAACGCATTTGCAACTACTTTTAATTTCAAATCAAAAAAGAAGCAGTTAATGAAAAAGCACTCATATTATAGCAAATGAGATTAAAAGGAGAAATTAAAATCAAGTGAAAAAGACAGAAAATCACTTTTGCTTTTATTATTACAAAATTTTAATTTCTTTCTTTTCTTCTTCTTATTATATCATGCTTTGTAGTTTATCAAATTGCTCACACGAAGAGCACGAATTATATCTGTAAAGGTAATTTCCATGTAGTTTTATTATTGTAATTTTTTTACCTCAAATACAATTATACGCTCAAAGAGCTTTGAAAATGAAACATAAAAGCAACAGAAACATAATTTAATGTGAAAGAAGAAAGACTTACTTAGCATATTATTTTTCAACTAGTTTATTCATTATTAAATAGGAATTTACTTCAATAGAATTTCCTTAATAGCATGCGCGACATTTTTCTCGTAATTTTATGAAAGGAGAGGAGGAGCTATTATAACAGAATGGTGGTTGCCTTCTTTCTTTTATCCTCTGTGTTAAACTTAAAAATTCCATTAAACGCACAATTTCAATTCTGACACGAGCGACAAGCCAGCGACAACAATTAACAGAATCATTGTAGGCAGAAGCATTGAAATTCAATTAAATATCCAAGCAAAAAAGGAACAAGAATGTATTTTAATAAATATCATTTAAATTCCAATTAAAATTAAAAGAATCTATAAGTAAAAATATAGACTAAATTGTTCATATTTGTTTCTCGTTTGCTATGAATGATAATAATTATAGTTAATTCGAAACTGTGCGGTTCTATAACTTTTCTCAAAGCTAGTTGAGTAAATGAATTTTCTCATTTAAGACATTTGATGAGGAAGAAAATGGAAGCTGTCCGATAAATTAAATAAAATTAAATAGCTATAAAAAGCGTATAACAATCAATTGAAATAAATTTTTTGCTATAATTGGACCAAAAAGGGTAATTGACCATCACATTCTGCGTTTAAAGCCAAAAACCGTCGATTGAAACTGATAAATAAAGTAAAAAGAATCAATTAAATATAACTCTTTAAATTTTCCTATTGAGCTTTTGCTTGAGTTGAATATAAACTGATTTTATTTATACAACAAGGATCGATTCATCATTTTCCAAATGCCTTTGCAAACATTAGCCTAAACAACTTTTTTGTAAAACTTCTGAAAAATATCAATCACACGTTGCGGAATACAAATCTTTGTTTTAATGTTTTATCTATTTAAATCTGATTTATAAATATTTATTCAAAATGAAGCTAAGGAAATGGGGATATCTATTGATAAAATCTCTTATATTTTTTTCGCTCATACATCAACGTTTTTAATTTTACTAGGTTTCATAAAATCTACAAACTCTCTTTCATTTTTGCAAAAAAAAAACCAATAGGCAAGAAAAAAGACATCTTGCAACCATATGTTTCTCACTGACATAAATTATTTAAGATTTTTTTCTTCTCTGTGTACTCTTTTGAACTAAAAGATTCAGCGTGTATAAAAACAATTTTATTGTTTTTTTTTTTAAAAAGCATAAACATACCAATGAAACATTAATGTATGAAATTTTTATTGCCAAAAAGAAGTAGTGAATGATTATCATTTTAATAAGAAGCGCAAAGAGCAAAGTAATATATATAAATATGTACCAACGAAAAATCGCAAAAATCGTGTTTGTAATTAAAAAAAAAGTCATTCGGCACAAAATACATGAAAAACAAGAAATGAAAATTGAACCAATATGACCGGAATTTTAAAATCTCTACTTATTTTATTTACTTTAACTTTTAATATACATACTGAGAAAGATTGCGACAAATATAAAATGTACTTGTGCACTGTAAAGCAATACACCATAAAATATATCTCTTTGAATCTGGACATGTGGAAAAGAATGTAATTTGCAACTGAAATGTCCCTACAATCAAAAGTAATTTTTAATGTTTTATCCACGCCAATATCCTGTTTTTTGTTCAATATTATCATTTCAATGGTTCATTCACCAAATTTTTGCCAAATTCATTCAATTTTATCAGTTTCAATTTACATTTGTTATTCTTTTTTTTATTGTATTTATTTCTCTTGCTTTTCATTATTGCCTGCCTGCTTGCAATGTATGTTGGCTTACTTGCTTTAAAGGTTGAACAACATTTTTTTATGTTTCACAATCTCACATTATGAATGTTTATGTATGACGAAAATAAAATAAATGTGTGTGATGAGTACGAATAGTGTGTAGCAAAGAGAGAGCGAACGAGAGAGGAAATTCCAATGAATAATATCTGGTTGTTTTTCAGTTGTAAATAAGACATATAGTTTTGCATTCAAATCATGTAAGAAAGCAACAAAAAATGCTTGATAAGATCAAACTTTTTTATCACACAAATTATTTCATCACATTTAAAATCTCTTCATTTATAAATGATAAAAAAAAGAAGATTAATTTCGTGTAGATTCAATTGCTACTGACTTTATGTTTTTTTCTCTGTGCTCTGCTGTTCTTTTACAGAAACGAGAAAAATATCAAACGCTAAAAATAAAGTTCCACAACTACATAAAACGCTTTCATTCGGACATTTAAAAAGAGAACACATACACAAACGCTATGAACCTGTTGATACGATAATGTTATTAGCTCTGCTTTTTTAACGCGATTTACTCGTAATGAATAAAGTCTATATAGTTAATAAATTATCTGAATTTTATTATTTTGCGATGTTTCATTCTAACCAAAAGTGTTTCAAAATAGGTGAAACGAGTTTCATATTAAGTTTAAAAAACTATTTAAAACAATAATTGTCCACAATTAACTTTTTGAAAAACTTCGAACTTAACATTATATTTTTTTAAAAAAATTCTCTCACTCTCGGATATTTTTGTGTTCGCCTCATGATGATGGTTTCTTTTTTTCTTTATTTATTTATAGATGTGGAAACAAAATGGAAAACGCTTTTTTACTTCTCTTTGTGACTGCATTTTCCTGCCCGACATTTACACGAAAATTGTGATTTTTCATTCAATACATGTCGAAAGAAAGAGCATACTTTAAAATTATAATTAATAGTAGCAAGGGACAAAGCAACAGAAACTAATTAACATTAGGAACAACGGTTGACAATTCACAGACTTTGTTTTAATTTTAAGAAGAAAAGAATTTATTTTCCTTATTATTTCTCGTCTCGGGGTCAGACACAATCGAGAAGCTCTCACAGTTGCATCTTTTTCCCGTTTTATGTTTATTTCATTAGTGAGGCACATAATTAGGGTTTATGATGAGACACAAATGTTGTATAAAGTCTTATTTGAATCCACACTGAATAATACGCAGCTTCAATTGTCTAGTACAAAATGAAATAACTTACCTTCATCCAAAAGTCTCTCTAAATGGGTAAAGACATTTGGTAATGCAGCCAATTGTTTACGATCTTTTAGCAACTGAGCCAAATAGTCAGCAATCGATTGCGGAGACTGCTGCTGAGAATTGTCTATTGCTGGATGAATATGATTCGTCATCATCATCATTTTGAAAGATTTTTTGTTTTTTAAATGTAGGGAAAATCACTTTAGTCACACAAAAATACTTTTCTCAAAAAGTAATAATCAAGTTAATATACACAAAATTATATTTCGATAGCAATTTAGTAAATATTTACTCTATTTAAATATCTTTAAAACTTTTCTTTAACATCCAAAAAAGTTTCTTCACTTATTTCATTTAATTTCTTCTGTATCGGAATTTTTAAGCTATAAACTTCGCGATCAGATAATTTTTAAAGTTTAATGGAAGACTTGTGTATAACAAACGGAAACAAATATCAATGAATTAAGATACTTTTCAGATTAATTTCACTAGTTAATTTGGTTAGATCGTTTAGTTAATTCACGCGATGTTTCCTTTTCAAAGAAATGAAATCGAATGATCATAAAAATGAAAAATCTCTTCATCACTCATTCTCAACAGTCTCTCACGCGTCTCACACATACATGCATCCAAGCACTAAAAAATATTCAATTGGGCGGTGTGCATTGTGGAAGAACAAGCTTTAACTGGCTTTAATGACCAAATAAAAATGTATCCAATATGTTTAATCAGCTGAATATAGATTGACAAAGATAGGTTTAAGAATAGCAAGATTTCGATCCAGAAATTATCATCAATTGAACACGAATCACATTAATGAGTAAGGAACGATCCATTTTGCCCAGCTTTAAGAGATCAGTTCTATTGTTTTCTATAGTGATCCTCAGAAAAAGCACCGACTAATTTGCCTACATCAACTGACATGGATTGGCTTAATATAGTAACTCAACAATTTTCAATAAAGACCCCCACGATTTTTGAACGTTTTAATTAAATTATGTTGCAGTATGTTGAAGATTAAAGAAATAATTTTTTTTCTAATGCTGTAAATCGTTTACATAAAAACATGCTTCGTCCCCATATTTTGTGTGAACATTAGACACAATACAGTATGCATAGTGAATCGATTAAGCCCACGTTGAATGAACACTCCCACGCTCCTTCTATTTTCCAATCAAAATTCTCCATATGAAAGATAACAGCTCTAAAATCGAACAATTTTTATGGACAGAAACTTGATTGTGATAACGAGACTCCACTAACATATTGAAATAGAGCAAAGTTGTGGTCTAAATTACTCGATTAATTGATATGAGCAGGTTTGAGTGTTTTATGTCGATTTCAATTAATTTTAATTTTAGCGCCTGTGTGGAGCTGGTAATGTGCCATGTGTTCGATGAATTAATTCAATGCTAAAATATTTAACAACACAATTAAACAGTACTTCTTGATGTCAAAATTCATTTAGTGCAAATTCTAAAGCGCTTTTTTAAAAGCTGTAAAATCTTTTGATTTCATCAGTAATTCATACAAAACTTTATGAAGAAAAAAACAAATAATGATCTCTACAGATCTTCAAAAATGGACTATTATGTCATAGGTTTATGAGTCTTAAAAAAAAATAATGATTGTAGAAATGCTTTGGACATTCAAGTTGTTTTTATGAAGGATTTTTTTAATGACTATAACAATTTCCTCCTTCAACAAGCATTTTTGGGTTGAGCGTTGTATAAACTGATTGTATAGATCACACAAAATAGAGCTACAACTACTGGAAGGAATATTTCGGAAGCACACAAAAAGACATGCATCCACAACATAGCAATTCTTTTGACACTTTTAAATTTCGCAGAATATTTTGTGAGTTTCCTTGGGACAAAAAAAAAAAAATATGAATGAAGTACACACTTAGTGTAATAAAGTTGAGAAATAATTTATGCCCACATGGGCCCACATGAGATTAGCATATTCTTTAGAATGATCATTCGTTTTGCCCATAAATCTCATTGAAATGAATTATGATTTTCTACAAAAAGTAAAAAGATTTACAGTGCACCTGATGAAAAAAAATCCGCTTTTTCCACGTTACATGAATCGTCAGACAGAGAGGGAGGGGCGTATCCAGAATTTTTTGTTAAAAAACCGTAGAAAAATGATTGAATTTATTAATGGAGTAAAGTGGTTATAATCCTTCCTTAATTCATCCCTGTGTATCGTCATTTTCCATTCACATAGGGAAAATTTCTTTAATTTAGAAATAAGAATAAGAAAAGGAAATATGCTGCAAATCAAATCACAGAAAATGTGAAGTAAATGATTTATGTTTATGCACTGGAATTCACGACTGAACGTGATTTAACGCATTTTAATAACTTTAAATCATCGGACTCTTAAAAATAACTCAATATCTAAAATTTCAGGAAGATTCATTTTCTCTACGGAATGAAAATGTAAAGCATGTGTACATGCATGCGTGGGATCTACTTTTCTAACACATCAACATCAAGTATACAAAAGTATTATATACCTTTCTTAGTAAGATTATGGTAAACAAATACTGGATGAATTACTGACTAGATAAAGTTTTCGCAAGTTTCACCAAAACATTAGTAGATATATCTTCCTGAAAATGTAAAAGTAATTAAATTTACTTTCCACAGCATGTGATCATAATTTTCTAAAACTGAAACCAATGCCTTTTTTAAAAAAAAAACGAATAACACTTTCTCTCGAAACACTTAAAAAAAACAAACTTTGCTTAAATAGATGTGTAACAAATACTAGACCTTGATGATATTTGTCACAACGATCACAACCAAACAATTTACCTAATAAAGTCATCGCCCACGACTATTCGCAAACATGATTTGCTAAGTTTCTTTATTTTCTGATGGAGATAAACTCATTCATAAAATAAGCTTTGTATGCTCACTCGCCATTGTGTCATATGAATGAATTGATTGAAATTTTTCAAATTATCTTACAACCTGTGACCATAAAATTTGAAAAATATACAACAGCATGAAAAAAAATTTAAATTTTCCAAACTTGATGCCTTTAATCTTATCTAACATGCCAGATATACTCAATTTAAGCAGGAACGAAAAAAATGGTTTAACATAAGAACGTTGCAAAGTGACATATGTTTACTTCAATTGTCGTAGATTAAAGCTTCATTTTTTGTAATTTTATTTGAATACATTTTTTGCCCGTACAATGAGACATTCGTAATTAATTAAGTAGCTAAAATATGAATGTTCTCATTTAAAATGCTTTGAAAAGTTTTTGTGTGAAAATGATTGTTTGATCAGATCATACAAATTCTCAAAGAGAGAAATCTTTGAAGTATGGAAATCAATCTTCTGGAACCGGCAACTCAATAATGATCCCACACTTTCTTAGCTTAATTTGGAAGTTCTTAAAAATTCTGATGTTTATTATTATAAGTTTGTTAGGGTCGATGAACATCTGTTCGCTGACAAATCAGGATGCTCTTGAGAAAACGTCCTCATTAACCTCTTTGAAGTAAATATCTTTCATGCATTGTCATAAAAAAGAGTTGAAAAGTTTTCGTAGGTGTTAATTATCATCTCTATGCCATAATTGGGCTGCTGGCAGTGAAATAATGTTTACTCATTCATATTCCTCTTCGATTAGCTTCATACTATAGATGAAAGATAAAATTGTGTAGAAATTTAAATTGGTAATATATTTTTTTAAACCCCATGCCAATTTGGCTCACTTCCATTTTACTTTAGGCCATAAAAAGCAAAATACAGCAAAAACAACTTGATGATCTCCGCTTAAAATGATTTCATCACCAAGAATGTTTTTTCTTACCTGCTTGCTTGCTGTTCATACTATGAAGCTCGGCGAAGGAAAATATTTATTTCCAAAAAGCACATTGGCAAATACAAATATGGTGAGATCGTGGGTGAATTGGTAAATAGTTTTGTATCTGTTTTTTTATTAAGATTTTTTTAAAAAAAAAAAACTGATGTAAATACTTTAGATAAATAAATTTTTGATTTACAAAATTTGGTCAATTTTTATACTTGATTGATAATCTTTTATTTAATTATATGCTTTTTACTCTTTGTGCTATTATCTAAATATTTTTCCAGTAAGTTGATTAAAAACGAATTTTCTTTGCAACTTGTTGCAAATCCAATTGTTCTAAACTAAAGATTATCTTAAACTGATGAGAGCCGTATGATCGAACATATGATTTAAATGCTTGCTTTTCAGATTGGTTCAAAAAGGAATTTTTTGATATTAAACTCTCCAAATAGGTAAATTTGTATTTGTCATTCGTTATTATATTCTGGTTTAAAATACCTCTATGCATGTCCTGAAGAATTTTCTCCACGAGCTATTTTACCTATGGTCTATGGATTTACTCTATATTAAAGATTAAGGACTGATTTATATTTTGATTGGATCTCATTTTTTATACCACGTTTTTCCAGAGGTCGAAGTCGATGAAGCAAACTCACTTCACTTCACTAAAATTTTAATCGGTTTCAAGTCAGCTCGAGTGAACTCATTTTTTTCGTGTTCACTCGAGTCGACTTTTAACCGAGTTGATTTTTTCATGTTCACTTTAGTCGACTTTTAACCGAGTTGATATTTTCGTGTTCACTTTAGTCGACTTGAAACCGACTTGATTTTTTCGTGTTCACTTTAGTCGACTTGAAACCGACTTGAGTTCACTAAGGAAAAAAAAATGTAATATACCAAACTGATTTCTGCTAGTGCTTGTGAAGTATATGTGATTACATACAAAATTGCAGAATTTGTCCTTTTTTACTTTTCATAACCATAAAGCAAACTAAACGAATTAATTTAAAATATTTTTTAGATTTCATATATTTTATAAATGTTTTGCACTGTAGATTATTTTTCTGATTTGAAAATAATTTATTACGAACTGCTACAATTATGAATGAAATTATTTTAATTCACACCATATTTCCAAATTTGGTGAATATATTTTAATCTCATATTTATTTGTTTGACAACATTGATATATTGATAAGTGCACTGAATGAATCGTAAATTCTATTTTTCTTCTCACTTGTTTTTAATTTCACCATTAAATATAACACTTTTTTTTTAATTATAGAGTTAAATTTCTTTAAGGTACAAACATAAATAAAGAAAAAAATTTAAAACTTGAATTATAATAAACTGGAAGTTTGAAAAATATTTTAAATTAATTCGTTTAGTTTGCTATATGGTTATGAAAAGTAAAAAAGGACAAATTCTGCAATTTTGTATGTAATCACATATACTTCACAAGTACTAGCAGAAATCAGTTTGGTATATTACATTTTTTTTCCTTAGTGAACTCAAGTCGGTTTCAAGTCGACTAAAGTGAACACGAAAAAATCAACTCGGTTAAAAGTTGACTCGAGTGAACACGAAAAAATCAAGTCGGTTTCAAGTCGACTAAAGTGAACACGAAAATATCAACTCGGTTAAAAGTCGACTAAAGTGAACATGAAAAAATCAACTCGGTTAAAAGTCGACTCGAGTGAACACGAAAAAAATGAGTTCACTCGAGCTGACTTGAAACCGATTGAAATTTTAGTGAAGTGAAGTGAAGTGAAACGACTCCACTTCACCAACTTCGACCTCTGCGTTTTTATTATTATTATTATTATTATTACTACGTTACTACGTTTTTCTTAACTTGCTTTCTTGTTTGTTTGTTTGTTTGTTTGTTTGTTTGCAAAAAATTTCAAATCTTGCGATCAATTTTTCGACCACTTCTACTGCTCCAATCGAGCTCATTTTTTTTACTCACACGTATTCCCGGTGACAATACAATATTTTAACACTTTGGAAACACAAAAATGCTTAATTATAGTACAATTTATGTAAAACTTTTTTATATGGGAAAAAATCCAATGTCAATGATATAAAATTTTGATTTGTATTAAATATTATACTTGTGATGCTCTAAAGTCATTTATATGATTCATTATAGTTTAATTAATATTATTAATTATTAATTATACCATAAATTTGAGCAGCTAAAGATATTCTGGTAAGACAAAAAAATTGACATGTAATTTTTTCATGAATATTCGTAAGTGAAAATTTGAATTTTCAAAAAAACCGTTAAGCACAAGTCCGTTACGAATTAATGCAAAATAACTATTAATATGCGATGTGCATTTAGCACACATAGTTTGAGCATAAATTTATGCTGTTTTAAATGTATTGCATTATTTATAACACTTCACCAACTTAATTAAATTGACTTTTCTTTTTATTAACGGTTTGACGTATTTTTGCATAACATATAAATGATATTCATTGAATTTAAATTTGAAAATCCGTTATAAATACGTTACATATGTGATTTGCATCTTTATGTTAAGAATCCACACGTTATGAAGTAGAAATGGTACAGATAAACACAAAATCTTTACGAGTGATTTTTAATGTACTTTACTAATGAATGCTTTAAAAAAATTAAATTTTATAAAACGAATGAAAAATTTTGAAAGTCGTTACTAATTTCCCATTGAAAACTGGTAATTTATAAACAGTTGAACGCAACGAAGTGAAGTTCAACACACCTGTAACCTATAAACCTACTGTAATCTATAAACAGTTGAACGTAACGAAGTGCAACGAAGTGAAGTTCAACACACCTGTAACCTATAAACCTACTGTAATCTATAAACAGTTGAACGTAACGAAGTGCAGCGAAGTGAAGTTCAACACACCTGTAACCTATAAACCTAATGTAATCTATAAACAGTTGAACGTAACGAAGTGCAACGAAGTGAAGTTCAACACACCTGTAACCTATAAACCTACTGTGATCTATAAACAGTTGAACGTAACGAAGTGCAAAGAAGTGAAGTTCAACACACCTGTAACCTATGAACCTACTGTAATCTATAAACAGTTGAACGTAACGAAGTGCAACGAAGTGAAGTTCAACACACCTGTAACCTATAAACCTACTGTAATCTATAAACAGTTGAACGTAACGAAGTGCAACGAAGTGAAGTTCAACACACCTGTAACCTATAAACCTACTGTGATCTATAAACAGTTGAACGTAACGAAGTGCAACGAAGTGAAGTTCAACACACCTGTAACCTATAAACCTACTCTAATCTATAAACAGTTGAACGTAACGAAGCGCAACGAAGTGGAGTTCAACACACCTGTAACCTATGAACCTACTGTAATCTATAAACAGTTGAACGTAACGAAGTGCAACGAAGTGAAGTTCAACACACCTGTAACCTATAAACCTACTGTAATCTATAAACAGTTGAACGTAACGAAGTGCAACGAAGTGGAGTTCAACACACCTGTAACCTATAAACCTCCTGTGATCTATAAACAGTTGAACGTAACGAAGTGCAACGAAGTGAAGTTCAACACACCTGTAACCTATAAACCTACTCTAATCTATAAACAGTTGAACGTAACGAAGCGCAACGAAGTGGAGTTCAACACACCTGTAACCTATGAACCTACTGTAATCTATAAACAGTTGAACGTAACGAAGTGCAACGAAGTGAAGTTCAACACACCTGTAACCTATAAACCTACTGTAATCTATAAACAGTTGAACGTAACGAAGTGCAGCGAAGTGAAGTTCAACACACCTGTAACCTATAAACCTAATGTAATCTATAAACAGTTGAACGTAACGAAGTGCAACGAAGTGAAGTTCAACACACCTGTAACCTATAAACCTACTGTGATCTATAAACAGTTGAACGTAACGAAGTGCAACGAAGTGAAGTTCAACACACCTGTAACCTATAAACCTACTCTAATCTATAAACAGTTGAACGTAACGAAGCGCAACGAAGTGGAGTTCAACACACCTGTAACCTATGAACCTACTGTAATCTATAAACAGTTGAACGTAACGAAGTGCAACGAAGTGAAGTTCAACACACCTGTAACCTATAAACCTACTGTAATCTATAAACAGTTGAACGTAACGAAGCGCAACGAAGTGAAGTTCAACACACCTGTAACCTATAAACCTACTCTAATCTATAAACAGTTGAACGTAACGAAGTGCAACGAAGTGAAGTTCAACACACCTGTAACCTATAAACCTACTGTAATCTATAAACAGTTGAACGTAACGAAGCGCAACGAAGTGAAGTTCAACACACCTGTAACCTATGAACCTACTGTAATCTATAAACAGTTGAACGTAACGAAGTGCAACGAAGTGAAGTTCAACACACCTGTAACCTATAAACCTACTGTAATCTATAAACAGTTGAACGTAACGAAGTGCAACGAAGTGAAGTTCAACACACCTGTAACCTATAAACCTACTGTGATCTATAAACAGTTGAACGTAACGAAGTGCAACGAAGTGAAGTTCAACACACCTGTAACCTATAAACCTACTCTAATCTATAAACAGTTGAACGTAACGAAGCGCAACGAAGTGGAGTTCAACACACCTGTAACCTATGAACCTACTGTAATCTATAAACAGTTGAACGTAACGAAGTGCAACGAAGTGAAGTTCAACACACCTGTAACCTATAAACCTACTGTAATCTATAAACAGTTGAACGTAACGAAGTGCAACGAAGTGGAGTTCAACACACCTGTAACCTATAAACCTCCTGTGATCTATAAACAGTTGAACGTAACGAAGTGCAACGAAGTGAAGTTCAACACACCTGTAACCTATAAACCTACTGTAATCTATAAACAGTTGAACGTAACGAAGCGCAACGAAGTGGAGTTCAACACACCTGTAACCTATGAACCTACTGTAATCTATAAACAGTTGAACGTAACGAAGTGCAACGACCTATTTATAGGTTACAGGTGTGTTGAACTCCACTTCGTTGCACTTCGTTACGTTCAACTGTTTATAGATTAGAGTAGGTTTATAGGTTACAGGTGTGTTGAACTTCACTTCGTTGCACTTCGTTACGTTCAACTGTTTATAGATTACAGTAGGTTTATAGGTTACAGGTGTGTTGAACTTCACTTCGTTGCACTTCGTTACGTTCAACTGTTTATAGATTACAGTAGGTTCATAGGTTACAGGTGTGTTGAACTCCACTTCGTTGCGCTTCGTTACGTTCAACTGTTTATAGATTAGAGTAGGTTTATAGGTTACAGGTGTGTTGAACTTCACTTCGTTGCACTTCGTTACGTTCAACTGTTTATAGATTACAGTAGGTTTATAGGTTACAGGTGTGTTGAACTTCACTTCGTTGCACTTCGTTACGTTCAACTGTTTATAGATTACAGTAGGTTCATAGGTTACAGGTGTGTTGAACTCCACTTCGTTGCGCTTCGTTACGTTCAACTGTTTATAGATTAGAGTAGGTTTATAGGTTACAGGTGTGTTGAACTTCACTTCGTTGCACTTCGTTACGTTCAACTGTTTATAGATCACAGTAGGTTTATAGGTTACAGGTGTGTTGAACTTCACTTCGTTGCACTTCGTTACGTTCAACTGTTTATAGATTACATTAGGTTTATAGGTTACAGGTGTGTTGAACTTCACTTCGCTGCACTTCGTTACGTTCAACTGTTTATAGATTACAGTAGGTTTATAGGTTACAGGTGTGTTGAACTTCACTTCGTTGCACTTCGTTACGTTCAACTGTTTATAGATTACAGTAGGTTCATAGGTTACAGGTGTGTTGAACTCCACTTCGTTGCGCTTCGTTACGTTCAACTGTTTATAGATTACAGTAGGTTTATAGGTTACAGGTGTGTTGAACTTCACTTCGTTGCACTTCGTTACGTTCAACTGTTTATAGATCACAGGAGGTTTATAGGTTACAGGTGTGTTGAACTCCACTTCGTTGCACTTCGTTACGTTCAACTGTTTATAGATTACAGTAGGTTTATAGGTTACAGGTGTGTTGAACTTCACTTCGTTGCACTTCGTTACGTTCAACTGTTTATAGATTACAGTAGGTTCATAGGTTACAGGTGTGTTGAACTCCACTTCGTTGCGCTTCGTTACGTTCAACTGTTTATAGATCACAGTAGGTTTATAGGTTACAGGTGTGTTGAACTTCACTTCGTTGCACTTCGTTACGTTCAACTGTTTATAGATTACAGTAGGTTTATAGGTTACAGGTGTGTTGAACTTCACTTCGTTGCACTTCGTTACGTTCAACTGTTTATAGATTACAGTAGGTTTATAGGTTACAGGTGTGTTGAACTTCACTTCGTTGCACTTCGTTACGTTCAACTGTTTATAGATCACAGTAGGTTTATAGGTTACAGGTGTGTTGAACTTCACTTCGTTGCACTTCGTTACGTTCAACTGTTTATAGATTACAGTAGGTTTATAGGTTACAGGTGTGTTGAACTTCACTTCGTTGCACTTCGTTACGTTCAACTGTTTATAGATTACAGTAGGTTCATAGGTTACAGGTGTGTTGAACTTCACTTCTTTGCACTTCGTTACGTTCAACTGTTTATAGATCACAGTAGGTTTATAGGTTACAGGTGTGTTGAACTTCACTTCGTTGCACTTCGTTACGTTCAACTGTTTATAGATTACATTAGGTTTATAGGTTACAGGTGTGTTGAACTTCACTTCGCTGCACTTCGTTACGTTCAACTGTTTATAGATTACAGTAGGTTTATAGGTTACAGGTGTGTTGAACTTCACTTCGTTGCACTTCGTTACGTTCAACTGTTTATAGATTACAGTAGGTTTATAGGTTACAGGTGTGTTGAACTTCACTTCGTTGCGTTCAACTGTTTATAAATTACCAGTTTTCAATGGGAAATTAGTAACGACTTTCAAAATTTTTCATTCGTTTTATAAAATTTAATTTTTTTAAAGCATTCATTAGTAAAGTACATTAAAAATCACTCGTAAAGATTTTGTGTTTATCTGTACCATTTCTACTTCATAACGTGTGGATTCTTAACATAAAGATGCAAATCACATATGTAACGTATTTATAACGGATTTTCAAATTTAAATTCAATGAATATCATTTATATGTTATGCAAAAATACGTCAAACCGTTAATAAAAAGAAAAGTCAATTTAATTAAGTTGGTGAAGTGTTATAAATAATGCAATACATTTAAAACAGCATAAATTTATGCTCAAACTATGTGTGCTAAATGCACATCGCATATTAATAGTTATTTTGCATTAATTCGTAACGGACTTGTGCTTAACGGTTTTTTTGAAAATTCAAATTTTCACTTACGAATATTCATGAAAAAATTACATGTCAATTTTTTTGTCTTACCAGAATATCTTTAGCTGCTCAAATTTATGGTATAATTAATAATTAATAATATTAATTAAACTATAATGAATCATATAAATGACTTTAGAGCATCACAAGTATAATATTTAATACAAATCAAAATTTTAT
The DNA here is from genome assembly GCA_917627325.4 of Chironomus riparius. Taxonomy (NCBI): domain Eukaryota; kingdom Metazoa; phylum Arthropoda; class Insecta; order Diptera; family Chironomidae; genus Chironomus; species Chironomus riparius. Next base: position 22,014,634 of record OU895879.1, on the reverse strand, counting down.
ATCATTGACATTGGATTTTTTCCCATATAAAAAAGTTTTACATAAATTGTACTATAATTAAGCATTTTTGTGTTTCCAAAGTGTTAAAATATTGTATTGTCACCGGGAATACGTGTGAGTAAAAAAAATGAGCTCGATTGGAGCAGTAGAAGTGGTCGAAAAATTGATCGCAAGATTTGAAATTTTTTGCAAACAAACAAACAAACAAACAAACAAACAAGAAAGCAAGTTAAGAAAAACGTAGTAATTTCTACTTTTTAGTCTACGAGTAAAAACGTGGTTTTTTAAAAAGTTTTTTTTATAAAGTATTTTTCTTAATAAAAGTATATAAAGTTGTGTCATTTTTCACATTAAGATTTCTCGTGATTTCCATTGATGTGATACATTTTGATTGTTTATGATTTGTTGTTACCTTCCCTTTGCCGTAGGTCCATAAAAAAATAAACCATCGTCTAATCCGACGGTAATAATGCTTACAACTATAAAAGTAAAACAAACAGGTCTTTAAATTGATTAAAATTATTTAAAAAAAATATCAGTGAAATACGTTGATTTGCGAGCATTAATAAACAGATTCTAGCTGATTAAGGACGAGTAGTTGATAACTGTAGAAAGAAATGGCTAAAAAGTGCGACTTTTGCTTAAATAAGCTAAAAGCAAATGAAGGATTCAATGTAAAAGAAATCGTGATTGATAAGAATCCAGGCATTATTAAGCTTTCAGATGTGTTGCTCGATTTATTTTTCTGTGAGGTATGCATTAATTCATAATTAAATATAACTATATCGATTAATATTTTGCAAACTTATTTTACAGCTGGATGTTTCGAATATTTGTCCAGAATGCATGGATACAATCAGCAAGCAATTTATATTTAAGCAGAAAATTAGAAAGAACATTCAAATGCCATCATCAAATGTAATTGTACAGATATCAAAGTTTTTTAGTAAGACTAAAGAAACAATGTCAACCAGTGAACATTTAGATATCCTTAGTATTTTCCCTGAACGCCGAAAGAGATTTGTTGAAACTGTGCAAAAGTTTTCTCCTGAAATATGCATTATGCCACCGATTATAAAAGAAATATTACCAAATAATTCCAACTCAATGAATAAAACACATTCAATTATAAATAAGAAAACTGTCTCATGTAATTCATCAGAGACGGAGTCAAATGGTAGCAATTACAATGTTAATAAATCTATTCAAAAGCGAAAGAAGAAATCGGGTAAAGCTCGAAACTTTAAAGGTACCAAAAAACAAAAGAGTGTCTCTATGGATTCGATCGTAAGTAAGCAATTAACATTAGGAAGTTTTTGAATTGATTGTTTCTTCAATCTAAAAAGCTTCTGAAATTATGCTATAAACTTAATGTCGATTAATATTTCATAATAATTTGTAGAAGATGAACCAGTCACCGAAAGTTGTGAGGAACAACCGAAGAAGTTTGAATTCTTCCTTTGCGATCAAAACGACACCGTCTTCAGAAAATCAAGAACCGTACTCAATACTTCCAGACTAAATTTAACAAAAGAACAAGAGGGATGGATTAATGAAACCATGGAAAGTACTGAACGGAATGAAAACTTTTACTCTTGTAAATTTTGTTTTAAAGATCTCAAGTCAAGTACAGCAATGTGTTATCATTATATAAATCGGCATTTACTTAAGAAATTAACAAAGAAGCAAGTGTGGGTTGCACATAAAATTAAGGAAGGAATAATACAAGTGGAGTGTGAAAATGGATTAAAAATGACAAAATGGAAATGTACTGAATGCTCAAAAATTTATAATAATCAACCTGGAATTAGATATCATTTGACAAAACATTTGAAGGATGACTTTAATGATATTTTCGAAATTTCAGATGTAAAATAAATTCAAAATGAAGTACAAAAATACTTTTTAATTCTATTGTAAGGTTTTGTTTTTATTGAAACCAGTGGATGTTTATTTGAAAACAAGTTGAAAATTAATAAATCTCAGTTTCTTGAAAGCTATTGATGACTTTTTCCTTATCGTGCTTATTTTTTATATGTTTTTGCATAGTTCGTCTGCTTTTGAACTGTATATTACAGTGAGGACAAATAAATATCTCTAAATGAGTCTGTAAATGAGCAGCACGTGCAGAAGAAGTTTTGTATGATTTTGAGCATAATGAACATTTAAAAAACTTTTCGCTTGAATGTGATCTAGAATGAATTTTATAGTCATGCTTATCTCGACATATTTTGTTACATATTTCACACGTCATATTCAATTTTCCTGAGACAATTTTCAAATGTTTAACTAGGTGACATTTTTTGGAAAATGTTTTTTGACAATGTAGGCAGTTGAATGACTTTTCCTTGCAGTTTTTCATGTGAGATAATTTTTCATAAAGCGTCACAAATTCTGCTTTACATACCGAACAAGTAAATGATGAATTTGGAAAAAGCTCAGCATGATTGTTGCGCATATGAATTGTAAATGCTTGATTGTTATTAAAATTTCTGAAATCCACTGGACACGTTAATATTTTGGCATGAAATATAAGTAAGTGCGTGATAAGTTCGTTATCGTTACTAAATGCTTTCAAGCAATGTCCACATTGAAGTGAATTTTCATCAAAAATTAATGTTCTTTCGTCTTCTGCACATTTCTGGTTAACAATTTTGACTCCATATTTTAGAAAGAAACCAGAACTTTCAATTGGAAACAAAGTATGATCTTGGACATGAATTTCGTAAGATTCATCATCAACAAACATAACATTGCAGGCTTGACATTTTGGATAATTCATATATTTTGCTAAAGTATCAAAAAGTTGATGTCCATTATTATGTGCCGTGAAATGTGCCTGATTCGAAAATTGGAAAGAACATCGCGTACAGAATAATTTACAGTAACGTTTTGTTGAACTTTTGTGTAACAGCATGTGATGATCATAATCTTCGTTAGATTCGGAAGCGAAATCACATTTATTGCAGGAGTAGACGAGCTCATGTTCATTAACATCATAATTACTAGATTCTTGATTCTGTTGCTCTTCTTCAATCAAATTTAAATGTTCGAAATCGTTTGAAGTATCAGTGACTCTGATTTCATCATCGATCTCTTCAATTACATTGTTTTCTTCAAGCACTTCCAATTTAGGTTCAAAAGACTCAACTTCCTCTATTTGGTATTCAAATTCTGTATCATTATAATGCTCAAAATTTTCAACTTTCAATGTCTCTAAAGATCTCCACGAAGATTTAAATTTGGATTTTGGTAAGAGCATCAAATATTCATTGTGCTTAATGCACTGTACTTCTTCGCAATCATTTAAAAAGTCCTTACATCTAGTCAGAACTTTATTTTCTTTAAAATGTTCATTATTATTTCTAACATTTTCTGAAAAAATATAGAACTGAACCAGTAGATCTTTGCACCTCTCACAAATCAAAGCAGCTTCAAGATTTCTGACCTACAAGTTTAATCATTGATTTAAAAATAATTTTAAGACCTTAATATTTTTTAAAAAAACCTTTTTTGAGAATAATTCTTCTATCATAGTGCTAAATTCAACAATTTTGGCATCAAAATCCACTGCATTTTGGTCTACCTCAATTAAATTATTTTTATCGCTACTGTTTTTACAGAAAATACAGTTCAATTCACTCATTTTTCAGAAATATTTTTTTAGCGCATTTTTGAAACTTATTTCGAAAAGGCAGCTTAATAATTCACTTTGTTCGTTCGTTCGGGTGGAGAAAAACTTTTCAACTAGACATCGTAGAGAGTTCTAGTTTGTTTTATTAGCTTAGATACATTGTTTTATTTTTGGGAATCCCATTTAAAAGTCTTGAAACAGTGTTTTTGTACTTTAATAAATGATTTTTATATTTCATTTGAAAAAACACGTGATGAAAGCGTTTAGAAATTCGAATTTATTTCTACCGTTGAAAATTTTTGAATCTCAAAAAACCGTTAAATTACCAAGCTTTTTTATATGAAAATTTTTTGCAACAGACTGTTATTTATACTATAATTAATGCTTTTACTTTAACTTTTGGCAAGATACTTTCAAATGCATACGACCGTTACAAAATTTGAACTTTAGAAAACCGTTAAATGACAAGCAATTTGTAAATGAGAATGAAAGATATTAAATTGTTAAATATACTATAATTAATGATTTTTTGTGTATCTTTTGGCGGGAAGCTTTCAAAAACTTACTGACCGTTAAAAAATTTTAATTCCAAAAAACCGTTAAATGATAAACTCTTTCTGTATGGAAATTCTTTGCTACAGATTATTAATTATACTATAATTGATGTTTTTGGTGCAACTTTTAGCGGGAAAATTTCAAATTATTTTTTGACCGTTAAATAACAAAGCCTTTTTATATAAGCATTCATTATAATTATTTGCTAATTGCACTAAAATTAATGATCTTCTAATCTTCTAATAATCTGTATATGAACGCAAAATAATTAGATAATCAAATACTGATCGCTAAAACAAAAATGCGCTTAAGTCCCTCGATCAATAACACGAGGACTTCTGTAATTTTTTTACTACTTAGAATTATTTTTGTTTACAAACGAAACAAACTTTAATCTTTGAATCTCAAACAAACGGTTGCTGTACACAGTTGTTAAATTAACATGCTCATGAAAATTATGAAAAACTGAAAAACTGATTTTGGTTTATATAATAATAATAATAGCATAAACTATCCTAAAAGACAACGAGTATGCTTCCTAATTATCTCAGCTTATATACTTATGTTGTAGGTCCCCACGTTGATCGAAAAAGTGAAAAGTTTGTCAAAAATTCAGCTTATATGCTTATGTTGTAGACATTGGTCCCTAGTTTATGGGAAAAATAATTTTTTCCCCCGGAAGTGCCTGGTCCACGAGAAAAGAGGGTTTGCATTTTTGTACTTCACGTAATTTTTAAACTGCTATTGTGCTTCACCTACTATGAAGAACTTTCTTATGAATATCCACATGATATACTTTTTGTGCATATTGGTTCCTAAAAGTTGAAAAAAGTTCGAAAAAACTAGGTTTTTTGTCATCTTTTGGACCTCATGACTATATCAGGCTTTTTAAATATTTTTAGATTGCAGTATTTTGTAGATCTCATTTATATCTACAAACATTACATGCATAATCTACAGATTTTATGTAGTTTGAGTAGTGAAAATTAACTTTGAAGTCAAAAATTTGCATATTTTTTGCTATATTCTCAATTGTGATTCACTGTCCATGTCCGGCTCCCAAATTTTATTTCATTAATTTGTAGACCCTAGTATGTTCTATCAATTAATGCAATAAGAAAAAAGAATCACTTGCCGGAAAGCTTCAAAATATGAGCCTGAAGTTGGTCTAGTGAGGTATCTCAAAATTCAAAATGAATTTTCACATACGAGTCTTAATGAAAGGAACTGAAATTTTCAGGTTTTATTTAAAAAGCAATGTACTTAACATCCACAACAAAAGTTTTTAATTAAAAACACAATTTTGTTGAAAATTTATGCAAAAAGTGATATATGATGTTATGAAACCATTAAATGCTCAATAAAGCTACTTTAACTAGTTCAAATCAAAACATATCTACAATTTTCATATAGTTCATTTGAAAAGCTTTCCAATGGTATAAAATAAGTCATATAAAGATGTGATTTCTAGTAAATATCATCAAAAGTTTAAAAAATGTATCAAATTTTAACGAATCTGAAAACCTATGCTTGACATTTTTGCTTAGAACTATTGTAAATCTTAAGTGTATGCAATAATTTTGGAATTGTTAGAAAGCTTAAAGTAGTGTTGATGTATTTAAAAAGAAATTGAAGCTCATTAGCAGCTAGAAGAACAGATATGCTAGGTCCAATATGTCATACTTTGACTGCCACTACTAGGCACAAAGGTCATTCCACTTTTAATTTTTGGACTTTTTTCTATAGATCTATGCTAGAACTATAATATAAATTCCATAAAAGTAGATTTCCGATCGGCCGGTTTCTGAGATCTCATTGACCAGACGTCAATGATTCAGCTTTGAAAAAAGCAGGGGTCGAAGCGAACTTTGTTCCCCAAGTTCGCTTCGCTAAAAATTCAACTTGCCACTATGGGGCAAAATTGAAAAAAAGCGGCAATTAAGGAAATTTTTGAACTGTTTTGAACTACGCTTTCAGGGTTATTTTTTCTTGTAGAGGACATCAAAATTGACTTCTATGCCGAATTTCAGGTCATTTGATGCTATTTTTACAATTCTGTGACTGTTTGAAATTGAAAATGAGTGAAAATTTTGATTTTTTTCACGTCTTATTTAAACTGTCACATCTTTTTAATACCTAAAGGTATTAAGAAACGCTTTTCGGTGTCATGCAAGGGCTTTGTTTTGATAATGTACAAAATTTGTAATTTTGTAGTTTTGGTACCAGTATGGGAAGAAATGTGTGAAAATCCTATGAAAAATATATTCAAGCATGCCGCAAAGATCTTAAATGGCCACTTTTCAGTCATATAAGCACACTCCCGAATAGACAAAGAGCGTGCTCACTTTTGTGAGCACGTTGATGAGCATGCTCAAAATCATCATTTAACGTGCTCACCCGAGCACACTCAGTTGAACATGCTTGTGAGCACATTGTGAATATGCTCACAAAAAAACAAATTTTTTGAAATTTTTTATTTTATTGAGCATGCTCGAGAGCATACTCAATTCCTAAATATAAGCATGCTCACTTGAGTACACTCTTAAGCATACTCGTGAGCACATTGTGAATATGCTCACAAAAAAATCAATATTTTTAAATTTTTTATTTTATTGAGCATGCTCGAGAGCATACTCATTCTCGAGAGCATGCTCATGAGCATACTCAATTACCAAACTTAAGCATGCTCACTTGAGTACACTCTTAAGCATACTCGTGAGCACATTGTGAATATGCTCACAAAAAAAACAATTTTTATAATATTTCAAATTTTATTGAGCATGCTCATGAGCATACTCAATTTTCAAATTTAAGTATGCTCACTCTTAAGCATACTCGTGAGCACATTGTGAATGTGCTCGAAAAAACATTTTTTTTTAAGATTTCACATTTTATTGAGCGTGCTCAAGAGCACATATATTGAGCATACTCTGAGTATGCTCATGATTTTGTATATACTTCACAAGGCAAAGTTTCTAGAATTATATATAGTTATCTACTTTTTAACTATAAACATTGTTTAAAAACATTTTGAGATCAATTTCGAAGTATTTAACTTTGTTATAGTTTATATATGAGTTTTTGCCATAATATATTATAAAGGTAAATTGCAGCAGTGGTGTAATGGTTATGGTAATGGTCTTAGCAACAGAGCGGTCGTGAGTTCGAATACAGGTTAAATCCAAAATTTTCTTAAGTGTCTTTTTCAGATTATTAATTAACAAAATTTATTCTAGAACATTTAAAAACCTTACAATAGTAAAATATATCAAAAAAATAACTTCAAAATTTAATTTTTTTGAAAATTATAAAATAATGTGAGTACACTCAGTGAGCATGCTCAGAGTACACTCACGAGCACACTCACTGAGTGTACTCAAATGTCACATCATATGACATAAAAAATGTTGCGTGTCACACAACAATTTGAGCATGCTCAAAATTTGTTAAAATAACGTGCTCAGAGCATGCTCAAAAAGCGTGCTCATTAGCGTAAAGTAGTGGCATCACTTTTCGTATGAAAGAGCACGCTCACGCGAGCATGCTCAGCACTAAATTTGAGCGCGCTCATAGCGTGCTCTTTGTCTATTCGGGACTGTGTTTTAGCCTCTGTCTTTAAGTTTTCAAAAATGTATAAACATCAAAATTTCTTTGGTACACTTTTGAGATAAATTGATTTAAATAAGTAGTAGAATAATTCAACAAAAACTAAAATATCTTAAAAAAGTTACGAAACAACAACAAAAAATGAGTTTTGTGTTATTTTTCGATGACAAACAATATTTGAAGACAAATTGCGAAGAAATTTTTTTCAAAAAGTTTAAAATCTGCCGAGATATAGGGTACTTTTCATATCTGACGACTTGTATGGTTTTCGCATCACTCAAACTGCTCTTACTTTTGTGTACCTCAATATTTTTTAATTCTGTTTACAGTTTATTGTAGCTAAGTGTAGACCTTTCTAAGAATGTATAATACTTTGTAGTTTAGTATTATCTTGGTCATGAATTCAGGACTTGTTTGTGAACGACCCTAATCTACAAAAAATCTCAAAATCGTCATTTCTAGAAATATCACTTAGAAACAAAATTAGGTATTGTTTTTATGTTTTTAATGATGACATATGGTATTAACCCGTTCTTTACTAGCGTAACATATATGTTACGCCAACTTTTTCGTAAAATTCTCTGCTATAATTGATCTTACATTGAATCTGATCAATGATTTACATTTATAGCTAGATCAAGGACCTTTCTTAACATTTCATGATGCTTAATTGTGTAAAATGGAGAAGATAATTAAACTTTTCTTTTACGTAGAAAATTTAGACATTTTGAAACTCAAAATTTTCACATTTTCTGACACATTTTTCATCAGAACTAGACAGATTTATAAAGTAAATGGTCTATAAATATAGTTAAAAACTCATTAATAAAGGTAAAGCATAGTTAAATACATTAACTATGTGACGATAATAAATGTAACATATATGTAACGCTAGGAAAATACGATATAAATTGCCCGTTACATATGTGTAACGCTAGTTTTTTGCAAATATTTTAGTGTTTTGGATTTAAAAAATTATTTAATTAATTTAATTGATTTGACTTTGATTTAAGCCAAATCATTATGTAGACAGCTAAATTATGATAAGAGTGAAGTATTTTGTGGCAAATACATGAAAATTAGTGTTTCATTGAAGATTTTTTTACACTTGAAAAAACTTGATTAAAAAAATTATAGGAAAATTTGAAAGTGATTTTTTTGTGATTTTTACTGATTTCGAGTGATTCATAATGCATTAGTTAATAAAATAGAGTGAAAATAACGAGTTGGTGAGGTCCGAACGCTGAATAATGTCTCATGTCAAAGATATGGCATAAAATAAAATTGTAAATAAATTTGAGTTATTTTCGTATTCCTATAAATTCGAGTGTTTAAAGTAGAGTCCAATTATGTGAAATAGCTAATAATTAATAAAAAAGTATTGCATTATTGACATAAGTTTAGGAAAAAGGGAAAATAAAAGAATTAAAATTTTTGTGAGAAAAAAATTTTTGATTGCAAAATCCTAGCGTAACATATATGTTACGGACAAAATTTGTTAATTCTATTAAATCTGTGCATTTATTTGAGCAAACTCTTCGTCAAACTTATTTTTATACTGCAATTCATCAAATAAATGCAGTCTAATGTCCCAAAAAAATTCCGTAATTAACGGGTTAATGGCTATTAAAACTTAAAAAATCGTTATTTCGATCACTTCTACTGCTTTAATCGAGCTCAAATTTTTTATGCACACTTATTCTCGGTGACAATACAATATTTTAACACTTAAAAACCACAAAAATGCTTAATTATAGTACAGTTTAAGTAAAACTTTTTTATATGGGAAAAAATCCAATGTCAATGATATAAAATTTTGATTTGTTAAAATATTACACTTGAAATGCTCAAAAGTCATTTATATGATTCATTATAGTTTAATTAATATTATTATTCTGGTAAGACCAAAAAATTGACAAATAATTTTTTCATTGATATTCGTAAGTGAAAACTGTACGTTTTTAATACAAAATAACTATTGATATGCAAATATGCATTTAGCACACATCGTTTGAGCATAATATTTATGCTTTTAATGTATTAGATTGATTCTTAACAATTCACTAACATTTAATTCCAATGTTAGCAAAGAGAACAGAGTCCGTTACAAACAAAAAAAAATTCAAAATTTTCGCGCAGTATTTTTTTAAAATTTCAAAATAAGAAAGTCCGTTACTTTTTATTTTTTTTAAACTAGGTGTTTTTTAAAGCATTTACATTTAAGGGATGCAATTTCATCACAGTGATTATCTTAATCATAAAAACTAGTAGGAATGTTCACCAAAATTACAAATTACTCGAAAAATAATAATTCACAACGAATTTTTTTAAAAATAAGAACTTCGAAGATTCGGTTTTCGAAAAATAAGAACCTCGAAAATTCGAAGTTCGAATAATAAGAACTCAAAAATTTCTGTTTGCTAGCATTGGATTTAATTAAATTCACTTTCTTTTTATCAACGGCTTGACGTAGTTTTGCATAACATATAAATGACATTCATTAAAATTAAAGTTGAAAAATCCGTTATAAATACTTTAGTGTTAAGTAGAAATGGTACGAATAAACGCCAAATCTTTATGATTGATTTTTAATGTACTTTACTAATTGATGTTCAGAACACTTTTAAGAGTTTAATGTGTTTCCAAGTTTGAATTAAATTATATAAAACGAATGAAAAATTTTGATAGTGTTTATTAATTACCCATTAAAAACTGGTAATCAATAAATAGTTGAACGAAACGGAGTGAAACTAAGTGAAGTTTAGAATTTTGAAAGTTGAATCGATTTGGAGATTTTAAAGACTAAAAAGTAGAAAATAAAATACTTTAAAAAAACTTTTTTTAAAAAAAGCATGCTTTTATTTCCGTTTACAGAGCACTAAAAAGGAGAAAATAAATTTTTTTGCTAAGCTCTCAAATTTGATACAAAATTTTATGACTCAAAATAAAAGCGTGGGGCGCTGTTATAAATATCACTTAATCTTGAATTTGTTTGTTTACATAAGCGTTAGGTCTTCAATGTTTATAGGATTTTTTAAGGAGAATGATGAGCCCTTACAAATTATGGTAAATCTGAGACGGTAGACTTGATCTTTATGAGATTAATGTAGAGTTTTCTGTGTGACACTAGAAATCAAGTCTTACTCTCCTGTTAAATCTAACTAGTTCCTTTGTGTCAAAAAATAATTTGAGATCAAAACGTTAAAAGATCTTTCGTTTTAATACAAAAGTTGAATTAAGAAATGGATAATTAAACTGATTTAAAATAAATTTTGGAAAATCTAGAGCTAGTTTATATTTAACGCCCCACGCTTTTATTTTACCTAGATAAGCGGTGAAATGGCATCAGTGGCCTAAATGGTAGAGCGTTGGCCTTCTGTGCCAAAGGTCCTGGGTTCAATCCCAGGCAATGTCTAATTTTCGAAACTCTTTTTCCATTTCACCGTATTAGTTACGAAGCTCGGTTCGTGTGCTGGGTGTAGTTTTGAGGTCTTTGGCACAGAATCTGCCTCCTTTGCTAGGTATACAAGGATATACTAGCATCTGGATGACTTCCTTACGGCATCTTGCGCACACGAATAATGACCAGGTACATTGCAGGGTACATCAGGTCTTATGACGTACACGTGTCTTTGCAATATGCAGAGCTTGCAAGTGGTTCGGATCCCACTATAAACTGTAAGTCTAAAGGGTGTGGTACAATAAATTTTGTTCCAATTTGAATCGCAGTGCTTCCAGCTGAAAGGCTGGGCCCTTCACACATTATTATTTATACCTACATATGTTTCAAAATGCAATTTAAAGCATTTTTGGTTTCGATCATAGTAGGCTATTTTCAAAAAAATATCGATTTTATATCTATATTAGCATTCTTTATCATTTATAATACCTAGATATGTTTCAAAATGCAATTAAAAGCATTTTTTGTTTCGATCATAGTAGGTTATTTTCAAAAAAATATCGATTTTATATCTATATTAGCATTCTTTATCATTTAAAATACCTAGATATGTATCAAAATGCAATTTAAAGCATATTTGGTTTCGATCATAGTAAGTTATTTTCAAAAAAATATCGATTTTATATCTATATTAGCATTCTTTATCATTTATCATACCTAGATATGTTTTAAAATGCAATTTAAAGCATTTTTGGTTTCGATCATAGTAGGCTATTTTCAAAAAAAATATCGATTTTATATCTTTATTAGCATTCTTTATAATTTATAATACCTAGATATGTTTTAAAATGCAATTTAAAGCATTTTTGGTTTCGATCATAGTAGGCTATTTTCAAAAAAAAAATCGATTTTATATCTATATTAGAATTCTTTATCATTTATAATACCTTGATATGTTTCAAAATGCAATTTAAAGCATTTTTGGTTTCGATCATAGTAGGCTATTTTCAAAAAAAATATCGATTTTATATCTATATTAGAATTCTTTATCATTTATAATACCTAGATATGTTTTAAAATGCAATTTAAAGCATTTTTGGTTTCGATCATAGTAGGCTATTTTCAAAAAAAAATATCGATTTTATATCTTTATTAGCATTCTTTATAATTTATAATACCTAGATATGTTTTAAAATGCAATTTAAAGCATTTTTGGTTTCGATCATAGTAGGTTATTTTCAAAAAAATATCGATTTTATATCTATATTAGCATTCTTTATCATTTATAATACTTAGATATGTTTTAAAATGCAATTTAAATCATTTTTGGTTTCGATCATAGTAGGCTATTTTCAAAAAAATATCGATTTTATATCTATACTAGCATTCTTTATCATTTAAAATACCTTGTATGTTTTAAAATGCAATTTTAAGCATTTTTGTTTTGGATCATAGTAGGCTATTTTCAAAAAAATATCGATTTTATATCTATACTAGCATTCTTTATCATTTAAAATACCTAAATATGTTTTAAAATGCAATTTTAAGCATTTTTGTTTTGCATCATAGTAGGCTATTTTCAAAAAAATATCGATTTTATATCTATATTAGAATTCTTTATCATTTATAATACCTAGATATGTTTTAAAATGCAATTTAAAGCATTTTTGGTTTCGATCATAGTAGGCTATTTTCACAAAAATATCGATTTTATATCTATATTAGCATTCTTTATCATTTATAATACTTAGATATGTTTTAAAATGCAATTTAAAGCATTTTTGGTTTCGATCATAGTAAGCTATTTTCAAAAAAATATCGATTTTATATCTATATTAGAATTCTTTATCATTTATAATACCTTGATATGTTTCAAAATGCAATTTAAAGCATTTTTGGTTTGGATCATAGTAGGCTTTTTTCAAAAAAATATCGATTTTATATCTATATTAGCATTCTTTATCATTTAAAATACCTAGATATGTTTTAAAATGCAATTTAGATCATTTTTGTTTTGGATCATAGTAGGCTATTTTCAAAAAAATATCGATTTTATATCTATATTAGAATTCTTTATCATTTATAATACCTAGATATGTTTTAAAATGCAATTTAAAGCATTTTTGGTTTCGATCATAGTAGGCTATTTTCAAAAAAATATCGATTTTATATCTATATTAGCATTCTTTATCATTTATAATACTTAGATATGTTTTAAAATGCAATTTAAAGCATTTTTGGTTTCGATCATAGTAAGCTATTTTCAAAAAAATATCGATTTTATATCTATACTAGCATTCTTTATCATTTAAAATACCTAGATATGTTTCAAAATGCAATTTAAAGCATTTTTGGTTTGGATCACAATAGGCTATTTTCAAAAAAATATCGATTTTATATCTTTATTAGCATTCTTTATAATTTATAATACCTAGATATGTTTTAAAATGCAATTTAAAGCATTTTTGGTTTCGATCATAGTAGGCTATTTTCAAAAAAATATCGATTTTATATCTATATTAACATTCTTTATCATTTATAATACTTAGATATGTTTTAAAATGCAATTTAAATCATTTTTGTTTTGGATCATAGTAGGCTATTTTCAAAAAAAAATATCGATTTTATATCTATATTAGAATTCTTTATCATTTATAATACCTAGATATGTTTTAAAATGCAATTTAAAGCATTTTTGGTTTCGATCATAGTAGGCTATTTTCAAAAAAAATATCGATTTTATATCTATATTAGCATTCTTTATCATTTATAATACCTAGATATGTTTTAAAATTGAATTTAAAGCATTTTTGGTTTCGATCATAGTAGGCTATTTTCAAAAAAATATCGATTTTATTTCCATTTTAGCATTCTTTATCATTTAAAATACCTAGATATGTTTTAAAATGCAATTTAAAGCATTTTTGTTTTGGATCATAGTAGGCTATTTTCAAAAAAATATCGATTTTATATCTTTATTAGCATTCTTTATCATTTATAATACCTAGATATGTTTTAAAATGCAATTTAAAGCATTTTTGGTTTTGATCATAGTAGGCTATTTTCAAAAAAATATCGATTTTATATCTATATTAGCATTCTTTATCATTTATAATACTTAGATATGTTTTAAAATGCAATTTTAAGCATTTTTGTTTTGGATCATAGTAGGCTATTTTCAAAAAAATTTCGATTTTATATCTATACTAGCATTCTTAATCATTTATCATACTTAGATATGTTTTAAAATGCAATTTAAAGCATTTTTGGTTTCGATCATAGTAGGCTATTTTCAAAAAAATATCGATTTTATATCTATATTAGCATTCTTTATCATTTATCATACCTAGATATGTTTTAAAATGCAATTGAAAGCATTTTTGGTTTCGAACATAGTAGACTATTTTCAGAAAAATATCGATTCTATTTACATATTAGCATTCTTTATCATTTATAAAACCTAGATTTGTTTTAAAATGCAATTTAAAGCATTTTTGGTTTGGATCACAGCAGGCTATTTTCAAAAAAATATCGATTTTATATCTATATTAGCATTCTTTATCATTTATCATACCTAGATATGTTTTAAAATGCAATTGAAAGCATTTTTGGTTTCGAACATAGTAGACTATTTTCAGAAAAATATCGATTCTATTTACATATTAGCATTCTTTATCATTTATAATACCTAGATATGTTTTAAAATGCAATTTAAAGCATTTTTGGTTTCGATCATAGTAGGCTATTTTCAAAAAAATATCGATTTTATATCTATACTAGCATTCTTTATCATTTATCATACCTAGATATGTTTTAAAATGCAATTGAAAGCATTTTTGGTTTCGAACATAGTAGACTATTTTCAGAAAAATATCGATTCTATTTACATATTAGCATTCTTTATCATTTATAATACTTAGATATGTTTTAAAATGCAATTTAAAGCATTTTTGGTTTCGATCATAGTAGGCTATTTTCAAAAAAATATCGATTTTATATCTATATTAGCATTCTTTATCATTTATCATACCTAGATATGTTTTAAAATGCAATTGAAAGCATTTTTGGTTTCGAACATAGTACACTATTTTCAGAAAAATATCGATTCTATTTACATATTAGCATTCTTTATCATTTATAAAACCTAGATTTGTTTTAAAATGCAATTTAAAGCATTTTTGGTTTGGATCACAGCAGGCTATTTTCAAAAAAATATCGATTTTATATCTATATTTGCATTCTTTATCATTTATAATATTTAGATATATTTTAAAATGCAATTTAAAGCATTTTTGGTTTCGATCATAGTAGGCTATTTTCAAAAAAATATCGATTTTATATCTATATTAGCATTCTTTATCATTTATAATACTTAGATATGTTTTAAAATGCAATTTAAAGCATTTTTGGTTTCGATCATAGTAGGCTATTTTCAAAAAAATATCGATTTTATATCTATATTAGCATTCTTTATCATTTATAATACCTAGATATGTTTTAAAATGCAATTTAAAGCATTTTTGGTTTGAATCACAGTAGGCTTTTTTCAAAAAAATATCGATTTTATATCTATACTAGCATTCTTTATCATTTATCATACCTAGATATGTTTTAAAATGCAATTGAAAGCATTTTTGGTTTCGAACATAGTACACTATTTTCAGAAAAATATCGACTCTATTTACATATTAGCATTCTTTATCATTTATAAAACCTAGATTTGTTTTAAAATGCAATTTAAAGCATTTTTGGTTTGGATCACAGCAGGCTATTTTCAAAAAAATATCGATTTTATATCTATATTAGCATTCTTTATCATTTATAATACCTAGATATGTTTTAAAATGCAATTTAAAGCATTTTTGGTTTCGATCATAGTAGGCTATTTTCAAAAAAATATCGATTTTATATCTATATTAGCATTCTTTATCATTTATAATACCTAGATATGTTTTAAAATGCAATTTAAAGCATTTTTGGTTTGGATCACAGTAGGCTTTTTTCAAAAAAATATCGATTTTATATCTATATTAGCATTCTTTATCATTTATAATACCTAGATATGTTTTAAAATGCAATTTAAAGCATTTTTGGTTTGGATCACAGTAGGCTATTTTCAAAAAAATATCGATTTTATATCTTTATTAGCATTCTTCATAATTTATAATACCTAGATATGTTTTAAAATGCAATTTAAAGCATTTTTGGTTTCGATCATAGTAGGCTATTTTCAAAAAAATATCGATTTTATATCTATATTAGCATTCTTAATCATTTATAATACTTAGATATGTTTTAAAATGCAATTTAAAATATTTTTGTTTTGGATCATAGTAGGCTATTTTCAAAAAAATATCGATTTTTTATCTATATAGCATTCTTTATCATTTATAATACTTAGATATATTTTAAAATGCAATTTAAAGCATTTTTGGTTTCGATCATAGTAGGCTATTTTCAAAAAAATATCGATTTTATATCTATATTAGCATTCTTTATCATTTATAATACCTAGATATGTTTTAAAATGCAATTTAAAGCATTTTTGGTTTGGATCACAGTAGGCTATTTTCAAAAAAATATCGATTTTATATCTTTATTAGCATTCTTCATAATTTATAATACCTAGATATGTTTTAAAATGCAATTTAAAGCATTTTTGGTTTCGATCATAGTAGGCTATTTTCAAAAAAATATCGATTTTATATCTATATTAGCATTCTTAATCATTTATAATACTTAGATATGTTTTAAAATGCAATTTAAAATATTTTTGTTTTGGATCATAGTAGGCTATTTTCAAAAAAATATCGATTTTATATCTATATAGCATTCTTTATCATTTATCATACTTAGATATATTTTAAAATGCAATTTAAAGCATTTTTGGTTTCGTTCATAGTAGGCTATTTTCAAAAAAATATCGATTTTATATCTTTATTAGCATTCTTTATAATTTATAATACTTAGATATGTTTTAAAATGCAATTTAAATCATTTTTGGTTTCGATCATAGTAGGCTATTTTCAAAAAAATATCGATTTTATATCTATATTAGCATTCTTTATCATTTAAAATACCTAGATATGTTTTAAAATGCAATTTAAAGCATTTTTGGTTTGGATCACAGTAGGCTATTTTCAAAAAAATATCGATTTTATATCTTTATTAGCATTCTTTATAATTTATAATACCTAGATATGTTTTAAAATGCAATTTAAAGCATTTTTGGTTTGGATCACAGTAGGCTATTTTCAAAAAAATATCGATTTTATATCTTTATTAGCATTCTTTATAATTTATAATACTTAGATATGTTTTAAAATGCAATTTAAAGCATTTTTGGTTTCGATCATAGTAGGCTATTTTCAAAAAAATATCGATTTTATATCTTTATTAGCATTCTTTATAATTTATAATACCTAGATATGTTTTAAAATGCAATTTAAAGCATTTTTGGTTTCGATCATAGTAGGCTATTTTCAAAAAAATATCGATTTTATATCTATATTAGCATTCTTTATCATTTATAATACCTTGATATGTTTTAAAATGCAATTTAAAGCATTTTTGTTTTGGATCATAGTAGGCTATTTTCAAAAAAATATCGATTTTATATCTATATTAGCATTCTTTATCATTTATAATACCTTGATATGTTTTAAAATGCAATTTAAAGCATTTTTGGTTTGGATCACAGTAGCCTATTTTCAAAAAAATATCGATTTTATATCTTTATTAGCATTCTTTATAATTTATAATACCTAGATATGTTTTAAAATGCAATTTAAAGCATTTTTGGTTTCGATCATAGTAGGCTATTTTCAAAAAAAATATCGATTTTATATCTTTATTAGCATTCTTTATAATTTATAATACCTAGATATGTTTTAAAATGCAATTTAAAGCATTTTTGGTTTCGATCATAGTAGGCTATTTTCAAAAAAAAAATCGATTTTATATCTATATTAGAATTCTTTATCATTTATAATACCTTGATATGTTTCAAAATGCAATTTAAAGCATTTTTGGTTTCGATCATAGTAGGCTATTTTCAAAAAAAATATCGATTTTATATCTGTATTAGAATTCTTTATCATTTATAATACCTAGATATGTTTTAAAATGCAATTTAAAGCATTTTTGGTTTCGATCATAGTAGGCTATTTTCAAAAAAAAAATCGATTTTATATCTGTATTAGAATTCTTTATCATTTATAATACCTTGATATGTTTCAAAATGCAATTTAAAGCATTTTTGGTTTCGATCATAGTAGGCTATTTTCAAACAAATATCGATTTTATATCTATATTAGCATTCTTTATCATTCATAACACCTAGATATATTTTAAAATGCAATTTAAAGCATTTTTGGTTTCGATCATAGTAGGCTATTTTCAAAAAAATATCGATTTTATATCTTTATTAGCATTCTTTATAATTTATAATACCTAGATATGTTTTAAAATGCAATTTAAAGCATTTTTGGTTTCGATCATAGTAGGCTATTTTCAAAAAAATATCGATTTTATATCTTTTTTAGCATTCTTTATCATTTATAATACCTAGATATGTTTTAAAATGCAATTTAAAGCATTTTTGGTTTCGATCATAGTAGGCTATTTTTAAAAAAAATATCGATTTTATATCTATATTAGAATTCTTTATCATTTATAATACCTAGATATGTTTTAAAATGCAATTTAAAGCATTTTTGGTTGGTCGATTTTATATCTATATTAGAATTCTTTATCATTTATAATACCTTGATATGTTTCAAAATGCAATTTAAAGCATTTTTGGTTTCGATCATAGTAGGCTATTTTCAAAAAAAATATCGATTTTATATCTGTATTAGAATTCTTTATCATTTATAATACCTAGATATGTTTTAAAATGCAATTTAAAGCATTTTTGGTTTCGATCATAGTAGGCTATTTTCAAAAAAAAAATCGATTTTATATCTGTATTAGAATTCTTTATCATTTATAATACCTTGATATGTTTCAAAATGCAATTTAAAGCATTTTTGGTTTCGATCATAGTAGGCTATTTTCAAACAAATATCGATTTTATATCTATATTAGCATTCTTTATCATTCATAACACCTAGATATATTTTAAAATGCAATTTAAAGCATTTTTGGTTTCGATCATAGTAGGCTATTTTCAAAAAAATATCGATTTTATATCTTTATTAGCATTCTTTATAATTTATAATACCTAGATATGTTTTAAAATGCAATTTAAAGCATTTTTGGTTTCGATCATAGTAGGCTATTTTCAAAAAAATATCGATTTTATATCTTTTTTAGCATTCTTTATCATTTATAATACCTAGATATGTTTTAAAATGCAATTTAAAGCATTTTTGGTTTCGATCATAGTAGGCTATTTTTAAAAAAAATATCGATTTTATATCTATATTAGAATTCTTTATCATTTATAATACCTAGATATGTTTTAAAATGCAATTTAAAGCATTTTTGGTTTCGATCATAGTAGGCTATTTTCAAAAAAAATATCGATTTTATATCTTTATTAGCATTCTTTATAATTTATAATACCTAGATTTGTTTTAAAATGCAATTTAAAGCATTTTTGGTTTCGATCATAGTAGGCTATTTTCAAAAAAAAATCGATTTTATATCTATATTAGAATTCTTTATCATTTATAATACCTAGATATGTTTTGAAATGCAATTTAAAGCATTTTTGGTTTCGATCATAGTAGGCTATTTTCAAAAAAATATCGATTTTATATCTATATTAGCATTATTTATAATTTATAATACCTAGATATGTTTTAAAATGCAATTTAAAGCATTTTTGGTTTCGATCATAGTAGGCTATTTTCAAAAAAATATCGATTTTATATCTATATTAGCATTCTTTATCATTTATAATACTTAGATATGTTTCAAAATGCAATTTAAAGCATTTTTGGTTTCGATCATAGTAGGCTATTTTCAAAAAAATATCGATTTTATATCTATATTAGCATTCTTTATCATTTATAATACCTAGATATGTTTTAAAATGCAATTTAAAGCATTTTTGTTTTGGATCATAGTAGGCTATTTTCAAAAAAATATCGATTTTATATCTATATTAGCATTCTTTATCATTTATAATACCTAGATATGTTTTAAAATGCAATTTAAAGCATTTTTGGTTTCGATCATAGTAGGCTATTTTCAAAAAAATATCGATTTTATATCTTTATTAGCATTCTTTATAATTTATAATACCTAGATATGTTTTAAAATGCAATTTAAAGCATTTTTGGTTTCGATCATAGTAGGCTATTTTCAAAAAAATATCGATTTTATATCTTTATTAGCATTCTTTATAATTTATAATACCTAGATATGTTTTAAAATGCAATTTAAAGCATTTTTGGTTTCGATCATAGTAGGCTATTTTCAAAAAAATATCGATTTTATATCTTTATTAGCATTCTTAATAATTTATGATACCTAGATATGTTTTAAAATGCAATTTAAAGCATTTTTGGTTTCGATCATAGTAGGCTATTTTCAAAAAAATATCGATTTTATATCTATATTAGCATTCTTTATCATTTATAATACTTAGATATGTTTTAAAATGCAATTTAAAGCATTTTTGGTTTGGATCACAGTAGGCTATTTTCAAAAAAATATCGATTTTATATCTATATTAGCATTCTTTATAATTTATAATACCTAGATATGTTTTAAAATGCAATTTAAAGCATTTTTGGTTTGGATCACAGTAGGCTATTTTCAAAAAAATATCGATTTTATATCTATATTAGCATTCTTTATCATTCATAATACCTAGATATGTTTTAAAATGCAATTTAAAGCATTTTTGGTTTCGATCATAGTAGGCTATTTTCAAAAAAATATCGATTTTATATCTATATTAGCATTCTTTATCATTTATAATACTTAGATATGTTTTAAAATGCAATTTAAAGCATTTTTGGTTTGGATCATAGTAGGCTATTTTCAAAAAAATATCGATTTTATATCTTTATTAGCATTCTTTATAATTTATAATACCTAGATATGTTTTAAAATGCAATTTAAAGCATTTTTGGTTTCGATCATAGTAGGCTATTTTCAAAAAAATATCGATTTTATATCTATATTAGCATTCTTTATCATTTAAAATACTTAGATATGTTTTAAAATGCAATTTAAAGCATTTTTGTTTGGGATCATAGTAGGCCATTTTCAAAAAAATATCGATTTTATATCTATATTAGCATTCTTTATCATTTATAATACCTTGCTTTGTTTTAAAATGCAATTTAAAGCATTTTTGGTTTGGATCACAGTAGGCTATTTTAAAAAAAATATCGATTTTATATCTTTATTAGCATTCTTCATAATTTATAATACCTAGATATGTTTTAAAATGCAATTTAAAGCATTTTTGGTTTCGATCATAGTAGGCTATTTTCAGAAAAATATCGATTTTATATCTATATTAGCATTCTTTATCATTTATAATACTTAGATATGTTTTAAAATGCAATTTAAAGCATTTTTGTTTTGGATAATAGTAGGCTATTTTCAAAAAAATATCGATTTTATATCTATATTAGCATTCTTTATAATTTATAATACCTAGATATGTTTTAAAATGCAATTTAAAGCATTTTTGGTTTGGATCACAGTAGGCTATTTTCAAAAAAATATCGATTTTATATCTTTATTAGCATTCTTTATAATTTATAATACCTAGATATGTTTTAAAATGCAATTTAAAGCATTTTTGGTTTCGATCATAGTAGGCTATTTTCAAAAAAATATCGATTTTATATCTTTATTAGCATTCTTTATAATTTATAATACCTAGATATGTTTTAAAATGCAATTTAAAGCATTTTTGGTTTCGATCATAGTAGGCTATTTTCAAAAAAATATCGATTTTATATCTTTATTAGCATTCTTTATCATTTATAATACCTAGATATGTTTTAAAATGCAATTTAAAGCATTTTTGGTTTCGATCATAGTAGGCTATTTTTAAAAAAAATATCGATTTTATATCTATATTAGAATTCTTTATCATTTATAATACCTAGATATGTTTTAAAATGCAATTTAAAGCATTTTTGGTTTCGATCATAGTAGGCTATTTTCAAAAAAAATATCGATTTTATATCTTTATTAGCATTCTTTATAATTTATAATACCTAGATTTGTTTTAAAATGCAATTTAAAGCATTTTTGGTTTCGATCATAGTAGGCTATTTTCAAAAAAAAAATCGATTTTATATCTATCTTAGAATTCTTTATCATTTATAATACCTAGATATGTTTTGAAATGCAATTTAAAGCATTTTTGGTTTCGATCATAGTAGGCTATTTTCAAAATAATATCGATTTTATATCTATATTAGCATTCTTTATCATTTATCATACCTAGATATGTTTTAAAATGCAATTTAAAGCATTTTTGGTTTCGATCATAGTAGGCTATTTTCAAAAAAAATATCGATTTTATATCTATATTAGCATTCTTTATCATTTATAATACCTTGATATGTTTAAAAATGCAATTTAAAGCATTTTTGGTTTGGATCACAGTAGCCTATTTTCAAAAAAATATCGATTTTATATCTTTATTAGCATTCTTTATAATTTATAATACCTAGATATGTTTTAAAATGCAATTTAAAGCATTTTTGGTTTCGATCATAGTAGGCTATTTTCAAAAAAAATATCGATTTTATATCTTTATTAGCATTCTTTATAATTTATAATACCTAGATATGTTTTAAAATGCAATTTAAAGCATTTTTGGTTTCGATCATAGTAGGCTATTTTCAAAAAAAAAATCGATTTTATATCTATATTAGAATTCTTTATCATTTATAATACCTTGATATGTTTCAAAATGCAATTTAAAGCATTTTTGGTTTCGATCATAGTAGGCTATTTTCAAAAAAAATATCGATTTTATATCTATATTAGAATTCTTTATCATTTATAATACCTAGATATGTTTTAAAATGCAATTTAAAGCATTTTTGGTTTCGATCATAGTAGGCTATTTTCAAAAAAAAAATCGATTTTATATCTGTATTAGAATTCTTTATCATTTATAATACCTTGATATGTTTCAAAATGCAATTTAAAGCATTTTTGGTTTCGATCATAGTAGGCTATTTTCAAAAAAAATATCGATTTTATATCTATATTAGAATTCTTTATCATTTATAATACCTAGATATGTTTTAAAATGCAATTTAAAGCATTTTTGGTTTCGATCATAGTAGGCTATTTTCAAAAAAAATATCGATTTTATATCTTTATTAGCATTCTTTATAATTTATAATACCTAGATATGTTTTAAAATGCAATTTAAAGCATTTTTGGTTTCGATCATAGTAGGCTATTTTCAAAAAAAAAATCGATTTTATATCTATATTAAAATTCTTTATCATTTATAATACCTTGATATGTTTCAAAATGCAATTTAAAGCATTTTTGGTTTCGATCATAGTAGGCTATTTTCAAAAAAATATCGATTTTATATCTATATTAGAATTCTTTATCATTTATAATACCTAGATATGTTTTAAAATGCAATTTAAAGCATTTTTGGTTTCGATCATAGTAGGCTATTTTCAAAAAAATATCGATTTTATATCTATATTAGCATTCTTTATCATTTAAAATACCTAGATATGTTTTAAAATGCAATTTAAAGCATTTTTGTTTTGGATCATAGTAGGCTATTTTCAAAAAAATATCGATTTTATATCTATATTAGCATTCTTTATCATTTATAATACTTAGATATGTTTTAAAATGCAATTTAAAGCATTTTTGGTTTCGATCATAGTAAGCTATTTTCAAAAAAATATCGATTTTATATCTATATTAGAATTCTTTATCATTTATAATACTTAGATATGTTTTAAAATGCAATTTAAAGCATTTTTGGTTTCGATCATAGTAAGCTATTTTCAAAAAAATATCGATTTTATATCTATACTAGCATTCTTTATCATTTAAAATACCTAGATATGTTTTAAAATGCAATTTTAAGCATTTTTGTTTTGGATCATAGTAGGCTATTTTCAAAAAAATATCGATTTTATATCTATATTAGAATTCTTTATCATTTATAATACCTTGATATGTTTCAAAATGCAATTTAAAGCATTTTTGGTTTCGATCATAGTAAGCTATTTTCAAAAAAATATCGATTTTATATCTATACTAGCATTCTTTATCATTTAAAATACCTAGATATGTTTTAAAATGCAATTTTAAGCATTTTTGTTTTGGATCATAGTAGGCTATTTTCAAAAAAAATATCGATTTTATATCTATAGTAGAATTCTTTATCATTTATAATACCTAGATATGTTTTAAAATGCAATTTAAAGCATTTTTGGTTTCGATCATAGTAGGCTATTTTCAAAAAAATATCGATTTTATATCTATATTAGCATTCTTTATCATTTAAAATACCTAGATATGTTTTAAAATGCAATTTAAAGCATTTTTGTTTTGGATCATAGTAGGCTATTTTCAAAAAAATATCGATTTTATATCTATATTAGCATTCTTTATCATTTATAATACTTAGATATGTTTTAAAATGCAATTTAAAGCATTTTTGTTTTGGATCATAGTAGGCTATTTTCAAAAAAATATCGATTTTATATCTATATTAGAATTCTTTATCATTTATAATACCTAGATATGTTTTAAAATGCAATTTAAAGCATTTTTGGTTTCGATCATAGTAGGCTATTTTCAAAAAAATATCGATTTTATATCTATATTAGCATTCTTTATCATTTAAAATACCTAGATATGTTTTAAAATGCAATTTAAAGCATTTTTGTTTTGGATCATAGTAGGCTATTTTCAAAAAAATATCGATTTTATATCTATATTAGCATTCTTTATCATTTAAAATACCTAGATATGTTTTAAAATGCAATTTAAAGCATTTTTGTTTTGGATCATAGTAGGCTATTTTCAAAAAAATATCGATTTTATATCTATATTAGCATTCTTTATCATTTATAATACTTAGATATGTTTTAAAATGCAATTTAAAGCATTTTTGGTTTCGATAATAGTAAGCTATTTTCAAAAAAATATCGATTTTATATCTATATTAGAATTCTTTATCATTTATAATACTTAGATATGTTTTAAAATGCAATTTAAAGCATTTTTGGTTTCGATCATAGTAAGCTATTTTCAAAAAAATATCGATTTTATATCTATACTAGCATTCTTTATCATTTAAAATACCTAGATATGTTTTAAAATGCAATTTTAAGCATTTTTGTTTTGGATCATAGTAGGCTATTTTCAAAAAAATATCGATTTTATATCTATATTAGAATTCTTTATCATTTATAATACCTTGATATGTTTCAAAATGCAATTTAAAGCATTTTTGGTTTCGATCATAGTAAGCTATTTTCAAAAAAATATCGATTTTATATCTATACTAGCATTCTTTATCATTTAAAATACCTAGATATGTTTTAAAATGCAATTTTAAGCATTTTTGTTTTGGATCATAGTAGGCTATTTTCAAAAAAAATATCGATTTTATATCTATAGTAGAATTCTTTATAATTTATAATACCTAGATATGTTTTAAAATGCAATTTAAAGCATTTTTGGTTTCGATCATAGTAGGCTATTTTCAAAAAAATATCGATTTTATATCTATATTAGCATTCTTTATAATTTATAATACCTAGATATGTTTTAAAATGCTATTTAAAGCATTTTTGGTTTCGATCATAGTAGGCTATTTTCAAAAAAATATCGATTTTATATCTATATTAGCATTCTTTATCATTTAAAATACCTAGATATGTTTTAAAATGCAATTTAAAGCATTTTTGTTTTGGATCATAGTAGGCTATTTTCAAAAAAATATCGATTTTATATCTATATTAGCATTCTTTATCATTTATAATACTTAGATATGTTTTAAAATGCAATTTAAAGCATTTTTGGTTTCGATCATAGTAAGCTATTTTCAAAAAAATATCGATTTTATATCTATATTAGAATTCTTTATCATTTATAATACTTAGATATGTTTTAAAATGCAATTTAAAGCATTTTTGGTTTCGATCATAGTAAGCTATTTTCAAAAAAATATCGATTTTATATCTATACTAGCATTCTTTATCATTTAAAATACCTAGATATGTTTTAAAATGCAATTTTAAGCATTTTTGTTTTGGATCATAGTAGGCTATTTTCAAAAAAATATCGATTTTATATCTATATTAGAATTCTTTATCATTTATAATACCTTGATATGTTTCAAAATGCAATTTAAAGCATTTTTGGTTTCGATCATAGTAAGCTATTTTCAAAAAAATATCGATTTTATATCTATACTAGCATTCTTTATCATTTAAAATACCTAGATATGTTTTAAAATGCAATTTTAAGCATTTTTGTTTTGGATCATAGTAGGCTATTTTCAAAAAAAATATCGATTTTATATCTATAGTAGAATTCTTTATCATTTATAATACCTAGATATGTTTTAAAATGCAATTTAAAGCATTTTTGGTTTCGATCATAGTAGGCTATTTTCAAAAAAATATCGATTTTATATCTATATTAGCATTCTTTATCATTTAAAATACCTAGATATGTTTTAAAATGCAATTTAAAGCATTTTTGTTTTGGATCATAGTAGGCTATTTTCAAAAAAATATCGATTTTATATCTATATTAGCATTCTTTATCATTTATAATACTTAGATATGTTTTAAAATGCAATTTAAAGCATTTTTGTTTTGGATCATAGTAGGCTATTTTCAAAAAAATATCGATTTTATATCTATATTAGAATTCTTTATCATTTATAATACCTAGATATGTTTTAAAATGCAATTTAAAGCATTTTTGGTTTCGATCATAGTAGGCTATTTTCAAAAAAATATCGATTTTATATCTATATTAGCATTCTTTATCATTTAAAATACCTAGATATGTTTTAAAATGCAATTTAAAGCATTTTTGTTTTGGATCATAGTAGGCTATTTTCAAAAAAATATCGATTTTATATCTATATTAGCATTCTTTATCATTTAAAATACCTAGATATGTTTTAAAATGCAATTTAAAGCATTTTTGTTTTGGATCATAGTAGGCTATTTTCAAAAAAATATCGATTTTATATCTATATTAGCATTCTTTATCATTTATAATACTTAGATATGTTTTAAAATGCAATTTAAAGCATTTTTGGTTTCGATAATAGTAAGCTATTTTCAAAAAAATATCGATTTTATATCTATATTAGAATTCTTTATCATTTATAATACTTAGATATGTTTTAAAATGCAATTTAAAGCATTTTTGGTTTCGATCATAGTAAGCTATTTTCAAAAAAATATCGATTTTATATCTATACTAGCATTCTTTATCATTTAAAATACCTAGATATGTTTTAAAATGCAATTTTAAGCATTTTTGTTTTGGATCATAGTAGGCTATTTTCAAAAAAATATCGATTTTATATCTATATTAGAATTCTTTATCATTTATAATACCTTGATATGTTTCAAAATGCAATTTAAAGCATTTTTGGTTTCGATCATAGTAAGCTATTTTCAAAAAAATATCGATTTTATATCTATACTAGCATTCTTTATCATTTAAAATACCTAGATATGTTTTAAAATGCAATTTTAAGCATTTCTGTTTTGGATCATAGTAGGCTATTTTCAAAAAAAATATCGATTTTATATCTATAGTAGAATTCTTTATAATTTATAATACCTAGATATGTTTTAAAATGCAATTTAAAGCATTTTTGGTTTCGATCATAGTAGGCTATTTTCAAAAAAATATCGATTTTATATCTATATTAGCATTCTTTATAATTTATAATACCTAGATATGTTTTAAAATGCTATTTAAAGCATTTTTGGTTTCGATCATAGTAGGCTATTTTCAAAAAAATATCGATTTTATATCTATATTAGCATTCTTTATCATTTATAATACTTAGATATGTTTTAAAATGCAATTTAAAGCATTTTTGGTTTGGATCATAGTAGGCTATTTTCAAAAAAATATCGATTTTATATCTTTATTAGCATTCTTTATAATTTATAATACCTAGATATGTTTTAAAATGCAATTTAAAGCATTTTTGGTTTCGATCATAGTAGGCTATTTTCAAAAAAATATCGATTTTATATCTATATTAGCATTCTTTATCATTTAAAATACTTAGATATGTTTTAAAATGCAATTTAAAGCATTTTTGTTTGGGATCATAGTAGGCTATTTTCAAAAAAATATCGCTTTAATATCTATATTAGCATTCTTTATCATTTATAATACCTTGCTTTGTTTTAAAATGCAATTTAAAGCATTTTTGGTTTGGATCACAGTAGGCTATTTTAAAAAAAATATCGATTTTATATCTTTATTAGCATTCTTCATAATTTATAATACCTAGATATGTTTTAAAATGCAATTTAAAGCATTTTTGGTTTCGATCATAGTAGGCTATTTTCAGAAAAATATCGATTTTATATCTATATTAGCATTCTTTATCATTTATAATACTTAGATATGTTTTAAAATGCAATTTAAAGCATTTTTGTTTTGGATAATAGTAGGCTATTTTCAAAAAAATATCGATTTTATATCTATATTAGCATTCTTTATAATTTATAATACCTAGATATGTTTTAAAATGCAATTTAAAGCATTTTTGGTTTGGATCACAGTAGGCTATTTTCAAAAAAATATCGATTTTATATCTTTATTAGCATTCTTTATAATTTATAATACCTAGATATGTTTTAAAATGCAATTTAAAGCATTTTTGGTTTCGATCATAGTAGGCTATTTTCAAAAAAAATATCGATTTTATATCTATATTAGCATTCTTTATAATTTATAATACCTAGATATGTTTTAAAATGCAATTTAAAGCATTTTTGGTTTCGATCATAGTAGGCTATTTTCAAAAAAAATATCGATTTTATATCTATATTAGCATTCTTTATCATTTATAATACCTTGATATGTTTTAAAATGCAATTTAAAGCATTTTTGGTTTGGATCACAGTAGCCTATTTTCAAAAAAATATCGATTTTATATCTTTATTAGCATTCTTTATAATTTATAATACCTAGATATGTTTTAAAATGCAATTTAAAGCATTTTTGGTTTCGATCATAGTAGGCTATTTTCAAAAAAAATATCGATTTTATATCTTTATTAGCATTCTTTATAATTTATAATACCTAGATATGTTTTAAAATGCAATTTAAAGCATTTTTGGTTTCGATCATAGTAGGCTATTTTCAAAAAAAAAATCGATTTTATATCTATATTAGAATTCTTTATCATTTATAATACCTTGATATGTTTCAAAATGCAATTTAAAGCATTTTTGGTTTCGATCATAGTAGGCTATTTTCAAAAAAAATATCGATTTTATATCTATATTAGAATTCTTTATCATTTATAATACCTAGATATGTTTTAAAATGCAATTTAAAGCATTTTTGGTTTCGATCATAGTAGGCTATTTTCAAAAAAAAAAATCGATTTTATATCTGTATTAGAATTCTTTATCATTTATAATACCTTGATATGTTTCAAAATGCAATTTAAAGCATTTTTGGTTTCGATCATAGTAGGCTATTTTCAAAAAAAATATCGATTTTATATCTATATTAGAATTCTTTATCATTTATAATACCTAGATATGTTTTAAAATGCAATTTAAAGCATTTTTGGTTTCGATCATAGTAGGCTATTTTCAAAAAAAATATCGATTTTATATCTTTATTAGCATTCTTTATAATTTATAATACCTAGATATGTTTTAAAATGCAATTTAAAGCATTTTTGGTTTCGATCATAGTAGGCTATTTTCAAAAAAAAAATCGATTTTATATCTATATTAGAATTCTTTATCATTTATAATACCTTGATATGTTTCAAAATGCAATTTAAAGCATTTTTGGTTTCGATCATAGTAGGCTATTTTCAAAAAAATATCGATTTTATATCTATATTAGAATTCTTTATCATTTATAATACCTAGATATGTTTTAAAATGCAATTTAAAGCATTTTTGGTTTCGATCATAGTAGGCTATTTTCAAAAAAATATCGATTTTATATCTATATTAGCATTCTTTATCATTTAAAATACCTAGATATGTTTTAAAATGCAATTTAAAGCATTTTTGTTTTGGATCATAGTAGGCTATTTTCAAAAAAATATCGATTTTATATCTATATTAGCATTCTTTATCATTTATAATACTTAGATATGTTTTAAAATGCAATTTAAAGCATTTTTGGTTTCGATCATAGTAAGCTATTTTCAAAAAAATATCGATTTTATATCTATATTAGAATTCTTTATCATTTATAATACTTAGATATGTTTTAAAATGCAATTTAAAGCATTTTTGGTTTCGATCATAGTAAGCTATTTTCAAAAAAATATCGATTTTATATCTATACTAGCATTCTTTATCATTTAAAATACCTAGATATGTTTTAAAATGCAATTTTAAGCATTTTTGTTTTGGATCATAGTAGGCTATTTTCAAAAAAATATCGATTTTATATCTATATTAGAATTCTTTATCATTTATAATACCTTGATATGTTTCAAAATGCAATTTAAAGCATTTTTGGTTTCGATCATAGTAAGCTATTTTCAAAAAAATATCGATTTTATATCTATACTAGCATTCTTTATCATTTAAAATACCTAGATATGTTTTAAAATGCAATTTTAAGCATTTTTGTTTTGGATCATAGTAGGCTATTTTCAAAAAAAATATCGATTTTATATCTATAGTAGAATTCTTTATCATTTATAATACCTAGATATGTTTTAAAATGCAATTTAAAGCATTTTTGGTTTCGATCATAGTAGGCTATTTTCAAAAAAATATCGATTTTATATCTATATTAGCATTCTTTATCATTTAAAATACCTAGATATGTTTTAAAATGCAATTTAAAGCATTTTTGTTTTGGATCATAGTAGGCTATTTTCAAAAAAATATCGATTTTATATCTATATTAGCATTCTTTATCATTTCTAATACTTAGATATGTTTTAAAATGCAATTTAAAGCATTTTTGGTTTCGATCATAGTAAGCTATTTTCAAAAAAATATCGATTTTATATCTATATTAGCATTCTTTATCATTTAAAATACCTAGATATGTTTTAAAATGCAATTTTAAGCATTTTTGTTTTGGATCATAGTAGGCTATTTTCAAAAAAATATCGATTTTATATCTATATTAGCATTCTTTATCATTTAAAATACCTAGATATGTTTTAAAATGCAATTTAAAGCATTTTTGTTTTGGATCATAGTAGGCTATTTTCAAAAAAATATCGATTTTATATCTATATTAGCATTCTTTATCATTTATAATACTTAGATATGTTTTAAAATGCAATTTAAAGCATTTTTGGTTTCGATCATAGTAAGCTATTTTCAAAAAAATATCGATTTTATATCTATATTAGCATTCTTTATCATTTAAAATACCTAGATATGTTTTAAAATGCAATTTAAAGCATTTTTGGTTTCGATCATAGTAAGCTATTTTCAAAAAAATATCGATTTTATATCTATACTAGCATTCTTTATCATTTAAAATACCTAGATATGTTTTAAAATGCAATTTAAAGCATTTTTGGTTTCGATCATAGTAGGCTATTTTCAAAAAAAATATCGATTTTATATCTATAGTAGAATTCTTTATCATTTATAATACCTAGATATGTTTTAAAATGCAATTTAAAGCATTTTTGGTTTCGATCATAGTAGGCTATTTTCAAAAAAATATCGATTTTATATCTATATTAGCATTCTTTATCATTTAAAATACCTAGATATGTTTTAAAATGCAATTTAAAGCATTTTTGTTTTGGATCATAGTAGGCTATTTTCAAAAAAATATCGATTTTATATCTATATTAGCATTCTTTATCATTTATAATACTTAGATATGTTTTAAAATGCAATTTAAAGCATTTTTGGTTTCGATCATAGTAAGCTATTTTCAAAAAAATATCGATTTTATATCTATATTAGCATTCTTTATCATTTAAAATACCTAGATATGTTTTAAAATGCAATTTTAAGCATTTTTGTTTTGGATCATAGTAGGCTATTTTTAAAAAAATATCGATTTTATATCTATATTAGCATTCTTTATCATTTATAATACCTTAATATGTTTCAAAATGCAATTTAAAGCAATTTTGGTTTCGATCATAGTAGGCTATTTTTAAAAAAAATATCGATTTTATATCTACATTAGAATTCTTTATCATTTATAATACCTAGATATGTTTTAAAATGCAATTTAAAGCATTTTTGGTTTCGATCATAGTAGGCTATTTATAAAAAAATATCGATTTTATATCTATACTAGCATTCTTTATCATTTAAAATACCTAGATATGTTTTAAAATGCAATTTTAAGCATTTTTGTTTTGGATCATAGTAGGCTATTTTCAAAAAAATATCGATTTTATATCTATACTAGCATTCTTTATCATTTAAAATACCTAGATATGTTTTAAAATGCAATTTTAAGCATTTTTGTTTTGGATCATAGTAGGCTATTTTCAAAAAATATCGATTTTATATCTATACTAGCATTCTTTATCATTTAAAATACCTAGATATGTTTTAAAATGCAATTTTAAGCATTTTTGTTTTGGATCATAGTAGGCTATTTTCAAAAAAATATCGATTTTATATCTATATTAGAATTCTTTATCATTTATAATACCTTGATATGTTTCAAAATGCAATTTAAAGCATTTTTGGTTTCGATCATAGTAAGCTATTTTCAAAAAAATATCGATTTTATATCTATATTAGAATTCTTTATCATTTATAATACCTTGATATGTTTCAAAATGCAATTTAAAGCATTTTTGGTTTGGATCACAGTAGGCTATTTTCAAAAAAATATCGATTTTATATCTATATTAGAATTCTTTATCATTTATAATACCTAGATATGTTTTAAAATGCAATTTAAAGCATTTTTGGTTTCGATCATAGTAAGCTATTTTCAAAAAAATATCGATTTTATATCTATATTAGAATTCTTTATCATTTATAATACCTAGATATGTTTTAAAATGTAATTTAAAGCATTTTTGGTTTCGATCATAGTAGGCTATTTTCAGAAAAATATCGATTTTATATCTATATTAGCATTCTTTATCATTTATAATACTTAGATATGTTTTAAAATGCAATTTAAATCATTTTTGTTTTGGATCATAGTAGGCTATTTTCAAAAGAATATCGATTTTATATCTATATTAGAATTCTTTATCATTTATAATACCTAGATATGTTTTAAAATGCAATTTAAAGCATTTTTGGTTTCGATCATAGTAGGCTATTTTCAAAAAAATATCGATTTTATATCTATATTAGCATTCTTTATCATTTATAATACTTAGATATGTTTTAAAATGCAATTTAAAGCATTTTTGGTTTCGATCATAGTAAGCTATTTTCAAAAAAATATCGATTTTATATCTATATTAGCATTCTTTATCATTTATTATACTTAGATATGTTTTAAAATGCAATTTAAAGCATTTTTGGTTTGGATCATAGTAGGCTATTTTCAAAAAAAATATCGATTTTATATCTATATTAGAATTCTTTATCATTTATAATACTTAGATATGTTTTAAAATGCAATTTAAAGCATTTTTGGTTTCGATCATAGTAGGCTATTTTCAAAAAAATATCGATTTTATATCTATATTAGCATTCTTTATCATTTATAATACCTAGATATGTTTTAAAATGCAATTTTAAGCATTTTTGTTTTGGATCAT
Organism: Chironomus riparius; assembly: GCA_917627325.4. Lineage (NCBI taxonomy): Eukaryota > Metazoa > Arthropoda > Insecta > Diptera > Chironomidae > Chironomus > Chironomus riparius. The sequence goes on along the minus strand of OU895879.1, from coordinate 21,980,545 downwards.
AGTAGGCTATTTTCAAAAAAATATCGATTTTATATCTATATTAGAATTCTTTATCATTTAAAATACCTAGATATGTTTTAAAATGCAATTTTAAGCATTTTTGTTTTGGATCATAGTAGGCTTTTTTCAAAAAAATATCGATTTTATATCTATATTAGAATTCTTTATCATTTATAATACCTTGATATGTTTCAAAATGCAATTTAAAGCATTTTTGGTTTCGATCATAGTAGGCTATTTTCAAAAAAAATATCGATTTTATATCTATATTAGAATTCTTTATCATTTATAATACCTAGATATGTTTTAAAATGCAATTTAAAGCATTTTTGGTTTCGATCATAGTAGGCTATTTTCAAAAAAATATCGATTTTATATCTATATTAGCATTCTTTATCATTTAAAATACCTAGATATGTTTTAAAATGCAATTTAAAGCATTTTTGGTTTCGATCATAGTAAGCTATTTTCAAAAAAATATCGATTTTATATCTATATTAGAATTCTTTATCATTTATAATACCTTGATATGTTTCAAAATGCAATTTAAAGCATTTTTGGTTTGGATCACAGTAGGCTATTTTCAAAAAAATATCGATTTTATATCTTTATTAGCATTCTTTATCATTTATAATACTTAGATATGTTTTAAAATGCAATTTAAATCATTTTTGTTTTGGATCATAGTAGGCTTTTTTCAAAAAAATATCGATTTTATATCTATATTAGAATTCTTTATCATTTATAATACCTAGATATGTTTTAAAATGCAATTTAAAGCATTTTTGGTTTCGATCATAGTAGGCTATTTTCAAAAAAATATCGATTTTATATCTATATTAGCATTCTTTATCATTTATAATACTTAGATATGTTTTAAAATGCAATTTAAAGCATTTTTGGTTTCGATCATAGTAAGCTATTTTCAAAAAAATATCGATTTTATATCTATATTAGCATTCTTTATCATTTATTATACTTAGATATGTTTTAAAATGCAATTTAAAGCATTTTTGGTTTCGATCATAGTAGGCTATTTTCAAAAAAATATCGATTTTATATCTATATTAGCATTCTTTATCATTTATAATACCTAGATATGTTTTAAAATGCAATTTAAAGCATTTTTGGTTTCGATCATAGTAGATTTTTTTCAAAAAAAATATCGATTTTATATCTATATTAGCATTCTTTATCATTTATAATACCTAGATATGTTTTAAAATTGAATTTAAAGCATTTTTGGTTTCGATCATAGTAGGCTATTTTCAAAAAAATATCGATTTTATTTCCATTTTAGCATTCTTTATCATTTAAAATACCTAGATATGTTTTAAAATGCAATTTAAAGCATTTTTGTTTTGGATAATAGTAGGCTATTTTCAAAAAAATATCGATTTTATATCTTTATTAGCATTCTTTATAATTTATAATACCTAGATATGTTTTAAAATGCAATTTAAAGCATTTTTGGTTTCGATCATAGTAGGCTATTTTCAAAAAAATATCGATTTTATATCTATATTAGCATTCTTTATCATTTATAATACCTTGATATGTTTTAAAATGCAATTTAAAGCATTTTTGGTTTGGATCACAGTAGGCTATTTTCAAAAAAATATCGATTTTATATCTTTATTAGCATTCTTTATAATTTATAATACCTAGATATGTTTCAAAATGCAATTTAAAGCATTTTTGGTTTCGATCATAGTAGGCTATTTTCAAAAAAAATATCGATTTTATATCTATATTAGAATTCTTTATCATTTATAATACCTAGATATGTTTTAAAATGCAATTTAAAGCATTTTTGGTTTCGATCATAGTAGGCTATTTTCAAAAAAATATCGATTTTATATCTATATTAGCATTCTTTATCATTTAAAATACCTAGATATGTTTTAAAATGCAATTTAAAGCATTTTTGGTTTCGATCATAGTAAGCTATTTTCAAAAAAATATCGATTTTATATCTATATTAGAATTCTTTATCATTTATAATACCTTGATATGTTTCAAAATGCAATTTAAAGCATTTTTGGTTTGGATCACAGTAGGCTATTTTCAAAAAAATATCGATTTTATATCTTTATTAGCATTCTTTATAATTTATAATACCTAGATATGTTTTAAAATGCAATTTAAAGCATTTTTGGTTTCGATCATAGTAGGCTATTTTCAAAAAAATATCGATTTTATATCTATATTAGCATTCTTTATCATTTATAATACTTAGATATGTTTTAAAATGCAATTTAAATCATTTTTGTTTTGGATCATAGTAGGCTTTTTTCAAAAAAATATCGATTTTATATCTATATTAGAATTCTTTATCATTTATAATACCTAGATATGTTTTAAAATGCAATTTAAAGCATTTTTGGTTTCGATCATAGTAGGCTATTTTCAAAAAAATATCGATTTTATATCTATATTAGCATTCTTTATCATTTATAATACTTAGATATGTTTTAAAATGCAATTTAAAGCATTTTTGGTTTCGATCAAAGTAAGCTATTTTCAAAAAAATATCGATTTTATATCTATATTAGCATTCTTTATCATTTATTATACTTAGATATGTTTTAAAATGCAATTTAAAGCATTTTTGGTTTCGATCATAGTAGGCTATTTTCAAAAAAATATCGATTTTATATCTATATTAGCATTCTTTATCATTTATAATACCTAGATATGTTTTAAAATGCAATTTAAAGCATTTTTGGTTTCGATCATAGTAGATTTTTTTCAAAAAAAATATCGATTTTATATCTATATTAGCATTCTTTATCATTTATAATACCTAGATATGTTTTAAAATTGAATTTAAAGCATTTTTGGTTTCGATCATAGTAGGCTATTTTCAAAAAAATATCGATTTTATTTCCATTTTAGCATTCTTTATCATTTAAAATACCTAGATATGTTTTAAAATGCAATTTAAAGCATTTTTGTTTTGGATAATAGTAGGCTATTTTCAAAAAAATATCGATTTTATATCTATATTAGCATTCTTTATCATTTATAATACCTAGATATGTTTTAAAATGCAATTTAAAGCATTTTTGGTTTTGATCATAGTAGGCTATTTTTAAAAAAATATCGATTTTATATCTATATTAGCATTCTTTATCATTTATAATACCTAGATATGAATTAAAATTGAATTTAAAGCATTTTTGGTTTCGATCATAGTAGGCTATTTTCAAAAAAATATCGATTTTATATCTTTATTAGCATTCTTTATAATTTATAATACTTAGATATGTTTTAAAATGCAATTTTAATATATATTTAAGCATATATCTATATTAGAATTCTTTATCATTTATAATACCTAGATATGTTTTAAAATGCAATTTAAAGCATTTTGGTTTTGGTTCATAGTAGGCTATTTTCAAAAAAATATCGATTTTATATCTATATTAGCATTCTTTATCATTTATAATACCTAGATATGTTTTAAAATGCAATTTAAAGCATTTTTGGTTTCGATCATAGTAGGCTATTTTCAAAAAAATATCGATTTTATATCTTTATTAGCATTCTTTATAATTTATAATACCTAGATATGTTTTAAAATGCAATTTAAAGCATTTTTGGTTTCGATCATAGTAGGCTATTTTCAAAAAAATATCGATTTTATATCTATATTAGCATTCTTTATCATTTATAATACCTTGATATGTTTTAAAATGCAATTTAAAGCATTTTTGGTTTGGATCACAGTAGGCTATTTTCAAAAAAATATCGATTTTATATCTTTATTAGCATTCTTTATAATTTATAATACCTAGATATGTTTCAAAATGCAATTTAAAGCATTTTTGGTTTCGATCATAGTAGGCTATTTTCAAAAAAAATATCGATTTTATATCTATATTAACATTCTTTATCATTTATAATACCTAGATATGTTTTAAAATGTAATTTAAAGCATTTTTGGTTTCGATCATAGTAGGCTATTTTCAAAAAAAATATCGATTTTATATCTATATTAGAATTCTTTATCATTTATAATACCTAGATATGTTTTAAAATGCAATTTAAAGCATTTTTGGTTTCGATCATAGTAGGCTATTTTCAAAAAAAATATCGATTTTATATCTTTATTAGCATTCTTTATAATTTATAATACCTAGATATGTTTTAAAATGCAATTTAAAGCATTTTTGGTTTCGATCATAGTAGGCTATTTCAAAAAAATATTGATTTTATATCTTTATTAGCATTCTTTATAATTTATAATACCTAGATATGTTTTAAAATGCAATTTAAAGCATTTTTGGTTTCGATCATAGTAGGCTATTTTCAAAAAAAATATCGATTTTATATCTATATTAGAATTCTTTATCATTTATAATACCTAGATATGTTTTAAAATGCAATTTAAAGCATTTTTGGTTTCGATCATAGTAGGCTATTTTCAAAAAAATATCGATTTTATATCTTTATTAGCATTCTTTATCATTTATAATACCTAGATATGTTTTAAAATGCAATTGAAAGCATTTTTTGTTTCGAACATAGTAGGCTATTTTCAGAAAAATATCGATTTTATTTCTATATTAGCATTCTTTATCATTTATAATACCTAGATTTGTTTTAAAATGCAATTTAAAGCATTTTTGGTTTCGATCATAGTAGGCTATTTTCAAAAAAATATCGATTTTATATCTATATTAGCATTCTTAATCATTTATCATACCTAGATATGTTTTAAAATGCAATTTAAAGCATTTTTGGTTTCGAACATAGTAGGCTATTTTCAGAAAAATATCGATTTTATTTCCATATTAGCATTCTTTATCATTTATAATACCTAGATTTGTTTTAAAATGCAATTTAAAGCATTTTTGGTTTTTAACACAGTAGGCTATTTTCAAAAAAATATCGATTTTATATCTATATTAGCATTCTTTATCATTTATCATACCTAGATATGTTTTAAAATGCAATTGAAAGCATTTTTTGTTTCGAACATAGTAGGCTATTTTCAGAAAAATATCGATTTTATTTCTATATTAGCATTCTTTATCATTTATCATACCTAGATATGTTTTAAAATGCAATTTAAAGCATTTTTGGTTTCGATCATATTAGGCTATTTTCAAAAAAATATCGATTTTATATCTATATTAGCATTCTTTATAATTTATAATACCTAGATATGTTTTAAAATGCAATTTAAAGCATTTTTGGTTTCGATCATAGTAGGCTATTTTCAAAAAAATATCGATTTTATATCTATATTAGCATTCTTTATCATTTATAATACTTAAATATGTTTCAAAATGCAATTTAAAGCATTTTTGGTTTCGATCATAGTAGGCTATTTTCAAAAAAATATCGATTTTATATCTATATTAGCATTTTTTATCATTTATAATACCTAGATATGTTTTAAAATGCAATTTAAAGCATTTTTGTTTTGGATCATAGTAGGCTATTTTCAAAAAAATATCGATTTTATATCTATATAGCATTCTTTATCATTTATAATACCTAAATATGTTTTAAAATGCAATTTAAAGCATTTTTGGTTTGGATCATAGTAGGCTATTTTCAAAAAAATATCGATTTTATATCTATATAGCATTCTTTATCATTTATAATACCTAGATATGTTTTAAAATGCAATTTAAAGCATTTTTGGTTTGGATCATAGTAGGCTATTTTCAAAAAAATATCGATTTTATATCTATATTAGCATTCTTTATCATTTATAATACTTAGATATGTTTTAAAATACAATTTAAAGCATTTTTGGTTTCGATCATAGTAGGCTATTTTTAAAAAAATATCGATTTTATATCTATATAGCATTCTTTATCATTTATAATACTTAGATATGTTTTAAAATACAATTTAAAGCATTTTTGGTTTCGATCATAGTAGGCTATTTTCAAAAAAATATCGATTTTATATCTATATTAGCATTCTTTATCATTTATAATACTTAGATATGTTTTAAAATGCAATTTAAAGCATTTTTGTTTTGGATCATAGTAGGCTATTTTCAAAAAAATATCGATTTTATATCTATATTAGCATTCTTTATCATTTATAATACTTAGATATGTTTCAAAATGCAATTTAAAGCATTTTTGGTTTCGATCATAGTAGGCTATTTTCAAAAAAATATCGATTTTATATCTATATTAGCATTCTTTATCATTTATAATACCTAGATATGTTTTAAAATGCAATTTAAAGCATTTTTGTTTTGGATCATAGTAGGCTATTTTCAAAAAAATATCGATTTTATATCTATATTAGCATTCTTTATCATTTATAATACCTAGATTTGTTTTAAAATGCAATTTAAAGCATTTTTGTTTTCGATCATAGTAGGCTATTTTCAAAAAAATATCGATTTTATATCTATATTAGCATTCTTTATCATTTATAATACTTAGATATGTTTTAAAATACAATTTAAAGCATTTTTGGTTTCGATCATAGTAGGCTATTTTCAAAAAAATATCGATTTTATATCTATATAGCATTCTTTATCATTTATACTACCTAGATATGTTTTAAAATGCAATTTAAAGCATTTTTGGTTTGGATCATAGTAGGCTATTTTCAAAAAAATATCGATTTTATATCTATATTAGCATTCTTTATCATTTATAATACTTAGATATGTTTTAAAATACAATTTAAAGCATTTTTGGTTTCGATCATAGTAGGCTATTTTCAAAAAAATATCGATTTTATATCTATATTAGCATTCTTTATCATTTATAATACCTAGATATGTTTTAAAATGCAATTTAAGGCATTTTTGTTTTGGATCATAGTAGGCTATTTTCAAAAAAATATCGATTTTATATCTATATTAGCATTCTTTATCATTTATAATACTTAGATATGTTTCAAAATGCAATTTAAAGCATTTTTGGTTTCGATCATAGTAGGCTATTTTCAAAAAAATATCGATTTTATATCTATATTAGCATTCTTTATCATTTATAATACCTAGATATGTTTTAAAATGCAATTTAATGCATTTTTGTTTTGGATCATAGTAGGCTATTTTCAAAAAAATATCGATTTTATATCTATATTAGCATTCTTTATCATTTATAATACCTAGATATGTTTTAAAATGCAATTTTAAGCATTTTTGTTTTGGATCATAGTAGGCTATTTTCAAAAAAATATCGATTTTATATCTATATTAGAATTCTTTATCATTTATAATACCTTGATATGTTTCAAAATGCAATTTAAAGCATTTTTGGTTTCGATCATAGTAAGCTATTTTCAAAAAAATATCGATTTTATATCTATACTAGCATTCTTTATCATTTAAAATACCTAGATATGTTTTAAAATGCAATTTTAAGCATTTTTGTTTTGGATCATAGTAGGCTATTTTCAAAAAAAATATCGATTTTATATCTATAGTAGAATTCTTTATCATTTATAATACCTAGATATGTTTTAAAATGCAATTTAAAGCATTTTTGGTTTCGATCATAGTAGGCTATTTTCAAAAAAATATCGATTTTATATCTATATTAGCATTCTTTATCATTTAAAATACCTAGATATGTTTTAAAATGCAATTTAAAGCATTTTTGTTTTGGATCATAGTAGGCTATTTTCAAAAAAATATCGATTTTATATCTATATTAGCATTCTTTATCATTTATAATACTTAGATATGTTTTAAAATGCAATTTAAAGCATTTTTGTTTTGGATCATAGTAGGCTATTTTCAAAAAAATATCGATTTTATATCTATATTAGAATTCTTTATCATTTATAATACCTAGATATGTTTTAAAATGCAATTTAAAGCATTTTTGGTTTCGATCATAGTAGGCTATTTTCAAAAAAATATCGATTTTATATCTATATTAGCATTCTTTATCATTTAAAATACCTAGATATGTTTTAAAATGCAATTTAAAGCATTTTTGTTTTGGATCATAGTAGGCTATTTTCAAAAAAATATCGATTTTATATCTATATTAGCATTCTTTATCATTTAAAATACCTAGATATGTTTTAAAATGCAATTTAAAGCATTTTTGTTTTGGATCATAGTAGGCTATTTTCAAAAAAATATCGATTTTATATCTATATTAGCATTCTTTATCATTTATAATACTTAGATATGTTTTAAAATGCAATTTAAAGCATTTTTGGTTTCGATAATAGTAAGCTATTTTCAAAAAAATATCGATTTTATATCTATATTAGAATTCTTTATCATTTATAATACTTAGATATGTTTTAAAATGCAATTTAAAGCATTTTTGGTTTCGATCATAGTAAGCTATTTTCAAAAAAATATCGATTTTATATCTATACTAGCATTCTTTATCATTTAAAATACCTAGATATGTTTTAAAATGCAATTTTAAGCATTTTTGTTTTGGATCATAGTAGGCTATTTTCAAAAAAATATCGATTTTATATCTATATTAGAATTCTTTATCATTTATAATACCTTGATATGTTTCAAAATGCAATTTAAAGCATTTTTGGTTTCGATCATAGTAAGCTATTTTCAAAAAAATATCGATTTTATATCTATACTAGCATTCTTTATCATTTAAAATACCTAGATATGTTTTAAAATGCAATTTTAAGCATTTTTGTTTTGGATCATAGTAGGCTATTTTCAAAAAAAATATCGATTTTATATCTATAGTAGAATTCTTTATAATTTATAATACCTAGATATGTTTTAAAATGCAATTTAAAGCATTTTTGGTTTCGATCATAGTAGGCTATTTTCAAAAAAATATCGATTTTATATCTATATTAGCATTCTTTATAATTTATAATACCTAGATATGTTTTAAAATGCTATTTAAAGCATTTTTGGTTTCGATCATAGTAGGCTATTTTCAAAAAAATATCGATTTTATATCTATATTAGCATTCTTTATCATTTAAAATACCTAGATATGTTTTAAAATGCAATTTAAAGCATTTTTGTTTTGGATCATAGTAGGCTATTTTCAAAAAAATATCGATTTTATATCTATATTAGCATTCTTTATCATTTATAATACTTAGATATGTTTTAAAATGCAATTTAAAGCATTTTTGGTTTCGATCATAGTAAGCTATTTTCAAAAAAATATCGATTTTATATCTATATTAGAATTCTTTATCATTTATAATACTTAGATATGTTTTAAAATGCAATTTAAAGCATTTTTGGTTTCGATCATAGTAAGCTATTTTCAAAAAAATATCGATTTTATATCTATACTAGCATTCTTTATCATTTAAAATACCTAGATATGTTTTAAAATGCAATTTTAAGCATTTTTGTTTTGGATCATAGTAGGCTATTTTCAAAAAAATATCGATTTTATATCTATATTAGAATTCTTTATCATTTATAATACCTTGATATGTTTCAAAATGCAATTTAAAGCATTTTTGGTTTCGATCATAGTAAGCTATTTTCAAAAAAATATCGATTTTATATCTATACTAGCATTCTTTATCATTTAAAATACCTAGATATGTTTTAAAATGCAATTTTAAGCATTTTTGTTTTGGATCATAGTAGGCTATTTTCAAAAAAAATATCGATTTTATATCTATAGTAGAATTCTTTATCATTTATAATACCTAGATATGTTTTAAAATGCAATTTAAAGCATTTTTGGTTTCGATCATAGTAGGCTATTTTCAAAAAAATATCGATTTTATATCTATATTAGCATTCTTTATCATTTAAAATACCTAGATATGTTTTAAAATGCAATTTAAAGCATTTTTGTTTTGGATCATAGTAGGCTATTTTCAAAAAAATATCGATTTTATATCTATATTAGCATTCTTTATCATTTATAATACTTAGATATGTTTTAAAATGCAATTTAAAGCATTTTTGTTTTGGATCATAGTAGGCTATTTTCAAAAAAATATCGATTTTATATCTATATTAGAATTCTTTATCATTTATAATACCTAGATATGTTTTAAAATGCAATTTAAAGCATTTTTGGTTTCGATCATAGTAGGCTATTTTCAAAAAAATATCGATTTTATATCTATATTAGCATTCTTTATCATTTAAAATACCTAGATATGTTTTAAAATGCAATTTAAAGCATTTTTGTTTTGGATCATAGTAGGCTATTTTCAAAAAAATATCGATTTTATATCTATATTAGCATTCTTTATCATTTAAAATACCTAGATATGTTTTAAAATGCAATTTAAAGCATTTTTGTTTTGGATCATAGTAGGCTATTTTCAAAAAAATATCGATTTTATATCTATATTAGCATTCTTTATCATTTATAATACTTAGATATGTTTTAAAATGCAATTTAAAGCATTTTTGGTTTCGATAATAGTAAGCTATTTTCAAAAAAATATCGATTTTATATCTATATTAGAATTCTTTATCATTTATAATACTTAGATATGTTTTAAAATGCAATTTAAAGCATTTTTGGTTTCGATCATAGTAAGCTATTTTCAAAAAAATATCGATTTTATATCTATACTAGCATTCTTTATCATTTAAAATACCTAGATATGTTTTAAAATGCAATTTTAAGCATTTTTGTTTTGGATCATAGTAGGCTATTTTCAAAAAAATATCGATTTTATATCTATATTAGAATTCTTTATCATTTATAATACCTTGATATGTTTCAAAATGCAATTTAAAGCATTTTTGGTTTCGATCATAGTAAGCTATTTTCAAAAAAATATCGATTTTATATCTATACTAGCATTCTTTATCATTTAAAATACCTAGATATGTTTTAAAATGCAATTTTAAGCATTTCTGTTTTGGATCATAGTAGGCTATTTTCAAAAAAAATATCGATTTTATATCTATAGTAGAATTCTTTATAATTTATAATACCTAGATATGTTTTAAAATGCAATTTAAAGCATTTTTGGTTTCGATCATAGTAGGCTATTTTCAAAAAAATATCGATTTTATATCTATATTAGCATTCTTTATAATTTATAATACCTAGATATGTTTTAAAATGCTATTTAAAGCATTTTTGGTTTCGATCATAGTAGGCTATTTTCAAAAAAATATCGATTTTATATCTATATTAGCATTCTTTATCATTTATAATACTTAGATATGTTTTAAAATGCAATTTAAAGCATTTTTGGTTTGGATCATAGTAGGCTATTTTCAAAAAAATATCGATTTTATATCTTTATTAGCATTCTTTATAATTTATAATACCTAGATATGTTTTAAAATGCAATTTAAAGCATTTTTGGTTTCGATCATAGTAGGCTATTTTCAAAAAAATATCGATTTTATATCTATATTAGCATTCTTTATCATTTAAAATACTTAGATATGTTTTAAAATGCAATTTAAAGCATTTTTGTTTGGGATCATAGTAGGCTATTTTCAAAAAAATATCGCTTTAATATCTATATTAGCATTCTTTATCATTTATAATACCTTGCTTTGTTTTAAAATGCAATTTAAAGCATTTTTGGTTTGGATCACAGTAGGCTATTTTAAAAAAAATATCGATTTTATATCTTTATTAGCATTCTTCATAATTTATAATACCTAGATATGTTTTAAAATGCAATTTAAAGCATTTTTGGTTTCGATCATAGTAGGCTATTTTCAGAAAAATATCGATTTTATATCTATATTAGCATTCTTTATCATTTATAATACTTAGATATGTTTTAAAATGCAATTTAAAGCATTTTTGTTTTGGATAATAGTAGGCTATTTTCAAAAAAATATCGATTTTATATCTATATTAGCATTCTTTATAATTTATAATACCTAGATATGTTTTAAAATGCAATTTAAAGCATTTTTGGTTTGGATCACAGTAGGCTATTTTCAAAAAAATATCGATTTTATATCTTTATTAGCATTCTTTATAATTTATAATACCTAGATATGTTTTAAAATGCAATTTAAAGCATTTTTGGTTTCGATCATAGTAGGCTATTTTCAAAAAAAATATCGATTTTATATCTATATTAGCATTCTTTATAATTTATAATACCTAGATATGTTTTAAAATGCAATTTAAAGCATTTTTGGTTTCGATCATAGTAGGCTATTTTCAAAAAAAATATCGATTTTATATCTATATTAGCATTCTTTATCATTTATAATACCTTGATATGTTTTAAAATGCAATTTAAAGCATTTTTGGTTTGGATCACAGTAGCCTATTTTCAAAAAAATATCGATTTTATATCTTTATTAGCATTCTTTATAATTTATAATACCTAGATATGTTTTAAAATGCAATTTAAAGCATTTTTGGTTTCGATCATAGTAGGCTATTTTCAAAAAAAATATCGATTTTATATCTTTATTAGCATTCTTTATAATTTATAATACCTAGATATGTTTTAAAATGCAATTTAAAGCATTTTTGGTTTCGATCATAGTAGGCTATTTTCAAAAAAAAAATCGATTTTATATCTATATTAGAATTCTTTATCATTTATAATACCTTGATATGTTTCAAAATGCAATTTAAAGCATTTTTGGTTTCGATCATAGTAGGCTATTTTCAAAAAAAATATCGATTTTATATCTATATTAGAATTCTTTATCATTTATAATACCTAGATATGTTTTAAAATGCAATTTAAAGCATTTTTGGTTTCGATCATAGTAGGCTATTTTCAAAAAAAAAAATCGATTTTATATCTGTATTAGAATTCTTTATCATTTATAATACCTTGATATGTTTCAAAATGCAATTTAAAGCATTTTTGGTTTCGATCATAGTAGGCTATTTTCAAAAAAAATATCGATTTTATATCTATATTAGAATTCTTTATCATTTATAATACCTAGATATGTTTTAAAATGCAATTTAAAGCATTTTTGGTTTCGATCATAGTAGGCTATTTTCAAAAAAAATATCGATTTTATATCTTTATTAGCATTCTTTATAATTTATAATACCTAGATATGTTTTAAAATGCAATTTAAAGCATTTTTGGTTTCGATCATAGTAGGCTATTTTCAAAAAAAAAATCGATTTTATATCTATATTAGAATTCTTTATCATTTATAATACCTTGATATGTTTCAAAATGCAATTTAAAGCATTTTTGGTTTCGATCATAGTAGGCTATTTTCAAAAAAATATCGATTTTATATCTATATTAGAATTCTTTATCATTTATAATACCTAGATATGTTTTAAAATGCAATTTAAAGCATTTTTGGTTTCGATCATAGTAGGCTATTTTCAAAAAAATATCGATTTTATATCTATATTAGCATTCTTTATCATTTAAAATACCTAGATATGTTTTAAAATGCAATTTAAAGCATTTTTGTTTTGGATCATAGTAGGCTATTTTCAAAAAAATATCGATTTTATATCTATATTAGCATTCTTTATCATTTATAATACTTAGATATGTTTTAAAATGCAATTTAAAGCATTTTTGGTTTCGATCATAGTAAGCTATTTTCAAAAAAATATCGATTTTATATCTATATTAGAATTCTTTATCATTTATAATACTTAGATATGTTTTAAAATGCAATTTAAAGCATTTTTGGTTTCGATCATAGTAAGCTATTTTCAAAAAAATATCGATTTTATATCTATACTAGCATTCTTTATCATTTAAAATACCTAGATATGTTTTAAAATGCAATTTTAAGCATTTTTGTTTTGGATCATAGTAGGCTATTTTCAAAAAAATATCGATTTTATATCTATATTAGAATTCTTTATCATTTATAATACCTTGATATGTTTCAAAATGCAATTTAAAGCATTTTTGGTTTCGATCATAGTAAGCTATTTTCAAAAAAATATCGATTTTATATCTATACTAGCATTCTTTATCATTTAAAATACCTAGATATGTTTTAAAATGCAATTTTAAGCATTTTTGTTTTGGATCATAGTAGGCTATTTTCAAAAAAAATATCGATTTTATATCTATAGTAGAATTCTTTATCATTTATAATACCTAGATATGTTTTAAAATGCAATTTAAAGCATTTTTGGTTTCGATCATAGTAGGCTATTTTCAAAAAAATATCGATTTTATATCTATATTAGCATTCTTTATCATTTAAAATACCTAGATATGTTTTAAAATGCAATTTAAAGCATTTTTGTTTTGGATCATAGTAGGCTATTTTCAAAAAAATATCGATTTTATATCTATATTAGCATTCTTTATCATTTCTAATACTTAGATATGTTTTAAAATGCAATTTAAAGCATTTTTGGTTTCGATCATAGTAAGCTATTTTCAAAAAAATATCGATTTTATATCTATATTAGCATTCTTTATCATTTAAAATACCTAGATATGTTTTAAAATGCAATTTTAAGCATTTTTGTTTTGGATCATAGTAGGCTATTTTCAAAAAAATATCGATTTTATATCTATATTAGCATTCTTTATCATTTAAAATACCTAGATATGTTTTAAAATGCAATTTAAAGCATTTTTGTTTTGGATCATAGTAGGCTATTTTCAAAAAAATATCGATTTTATATCTATATTAGCATTCTTTATCATTTATAATACTTAGATATGTTTTAAAATGCAATTTAAAGCATTTTTGGTTTCGATCATAGTAAGCTATTTTCAAAAAAATATCGATTTTATATCTATATTAGCATTCTTTATCATTTAAAATACCTAGATATGTTTTAAAATGCAATTTAAAGCATTTTTGGTTTCGATCATAGTAAGCTATTTTCAAAAAAATATCGATTTTATATCTATACTAGCATTCTTTATCATTTAAAATACCTAGATATGTTTTAAAATGCAATTTAAAGCATTTTTGGTTTCGATCATAGTAGGCTATTTTCAAAAAAAATATCGATTTTATATCTATAGTAGAATTCTTTATCATTTATAATACCTAGATATGTTTTAAAATGCAATTTAAAGCATTTTTGGTTTCGATCATAGTAGGCTATTTTCAAAAAAATATCGATTTTATATCTATATTAGCATTCTTTATCATTTAAAATACCTAGATATGTTTTAAAATGCAATTTAAAGCATTTTTGTTTTGGATCATAGTAGGCTATTTTCAAAAAAATATCGATTTTATATCTATATTAGCATTCTTTATCATTTATAATACTTAGATATGTTTTAAAATGCAATTTAAAGCATTTTTGGTTTCGATCATAGTAAGCTATTTTCAAAAAAATATCGATTTTATATCTATATTAGCATTCTTTATCATTTAAAATACCTAGATATGTTTTAAAATGCAATTTTAAGCATTTTTGTTTTGGATCATAGTAGGCTATTTTTAAAAAAATATCGATTTTATATCTATATTAGCATTCTTTATCATTTATAATACCTTAATATGTTTCAAAATGCAATTTAAAGCAATTTTGGTTTCGATCATAGTAGGCTATTTTTAAAAAAAATATCGATTTTATATCTACATTAGAATTCTTTATCATTTATAATACCTAGATATGTTTTAAAATGCAATTTAAAGCATTTTTGGTTTCGATCATAGTAGGCTATTTATAAAAAAATATCGATTTTATATCTATACTAGCATTCTTTATCATTTAAAATACCTAGATATGTTTTAAAATGCAATTTTAAGCATTTTTGTTTTGGATCATAGTAGGCTATTTTCAAAAAAATATCGATTTTATATCTATACTAGCATTCTTTATCATTTAAAATACCTAGATATGTTTTAAAATGCAATTTTAAGCATTTTTGTTTTGGATCATAGTAGGCTATTTTCAAAAAATATCGATTTTATATCTATACTAGCATTCTTTATCATTTAAAATACCTAGATATGTTTTAAAATGCAATTTTAAGCATTTTTGTTTTGGATCATAGTAGGCTATTTTCAAAAAAATATCGATTTTATATCTATATTAGAATTCTTTATCATTTATAATACCTTGATATGTTTCAAAATGCAATTTAAAGCATTTTTGGTTTCGATCATAGTAAGCTATTTTCAAAAAAATATCGATTTTATATCTATATTAGAATTCTTTATCATTTATAATACCTTGATATGTTTCAAAATGCAATTTAAAGCATTTTTGGTTTGGATCACAGTAGGCTATTTTCAAAAAAATATCGATTTTATATCTATATTAGAATTCTTTATCATTTATAATACCTAGATATGTTTTAAAATGCAATTTAAAGCATTTTTGGTTTCGATCATAGTAAGCTATTTTCAAAAAAATATCGATTTTATATCTATATTAGAATTCTTTATCATTTATAATACCTAGATATGTTTTAAAATGTAATTTAAAGCATTTTTGGTTTCGATCATAGTAGGCTATTTTCAGAAAAATATCGATTTTATATCTATATTAGCATTCTTTATCATTTATAATACTTAGATATGTTTTAAAATGCAATTTAAATCATTTTTGTTTTGGATCATAGTAGGCTATTTTCAAAAGAATATCGATTTTATATCTATATTAGAATTCTTTATCATTTATAATACCTAGATATGTTTTAAAATGCAATTTAAAGCATTTTTGGTTTCGATCATAGTAGGCTATTTTCAAAAAAATATCGATTTTATATCTATATTAGCATTCTTTATCATTTATAATACTTAGATATGTTTTAAAATGCAATTTAAAGCATTTTTGGTTTCGATCATAGTAAGCTATTTTCAAAAAAATATCGATTTTATATCTATATTAGCATTCTTTATCATTTATTATACTTAGATATGTTTTAAAATGCAATTTAAAGCATTTTTGGTTTGGATCATAGTAGGCTATTTTCAAAAAAAATATCGATTTTATATCTATATTAGAATTCTTTATCATTTATAATACTTAGATATGTTTTAAAATGCAATTTAAAGCATTTTTGGTTTCGATCATAGTAGGCTATTTTCAAAAAAATATCGATTTTATATCTATATTAGCATTCTTTATCATTTATAATACCTAGATATGTTTTAAAATGCAATTTTAAGCATTTTTGTTTTGGATCATAGTAGGCTATTTTCAAAAAAATATCGATTTTATATCTATATTAGAATTCTTTATCATTTAAAATACCTAGATATGTTTTAAAATGCAATTTTAAGCATTTTTGTTTTGGATCATAGTAGGCTTTTTTCAAAAAAATATCGATTTTATATCTATATTAGAATTCTTTATCATTTATAATACCTTGATATGTTTCAAAATGCAATTTAAAGCATTTTTGGTTTCGATCATAGTAGGCTATTTTCAAAAAAAATATCGATTTTATATCTATATTAGAATTCTTTATCATTTATAATACCTAGATATGTTTTAAAATGCAATTTAAAGCATTTTTGGTTTCGATCATAGTAGGCTATTTTCAAAAAAATATCGATTTTATATCTATATTAGCATTCTTTATCATTTAAAATACCTAGATATGTTTTAAAATGCAATTTAAAGCATTTTTGGTTTCGATCATAGTAAGCTATTTTCAAAAAAATATCGATTTTATATCTATATTAGAATTCTTTATCATTTATAATACCTTGATATGTTTCAAAATGCAATTTAAAGCATTTTTGGTTTGGATCACAGTAGGCTATTTTCAAAAAAATATCGATTTTATATCTTTATTAGCATTCTTTATCATTTATAATACTTAGATATGTTTTAAAATGCAATTTAAATCATTTTTGTTTTGGATCATAGTAGGCTTTTTTCAAAAAAATATCGATTTTATATCTATATTAGAATTCTTTATCATTTATAATACCTAGATATGTTTTAAAATGCAATTTAAAGCATTTTTGGTTTCGATCATAGTAGGCTATTTTCAAAAAAATATCGATTTTATATCTATATTAGCATTCTTTATCATTTATAATACTTAGATATGTTTTAAAATGCAATTTAAAGCATTTTTGGTTTCGATCATAGTAAGCTATTTTCAAAAAAATATCGATTTTATATCTATATTAGCATTCTTTATCATTTATTATACTTAGATATGTTTTAAAATGCAATTTAAAGCATTTTTGGTTTCGATCATAGTAGGCTATTTTCAAAAAAATATCGATTTTATATCTATATTAGCATTCTTTATCATTTATAATACCTAGATATGTTTTAAAATGCAATTTAAAGCATTTTTGGTTTCGATCATAGTAGATTTTTTTCAAAAAAAATATCGATTTTATATCTATATTAGCATTCTTTATCATTTATAATACCTAGATATGTTTTAAAATTGAATTTAAAGCATTTTTGGTTTCGATCATAGTAGGCTATTTTCAAAAAAATATCGATTTTATTTCCATTTTAGCATTCTTTATCATTTAAAATACCTAGATATGTTTTAAAATGCAATTTAAAGCATTTTTGTTTTGGATAATAGTAGGCTATTTTCAAAAAAATATCGATTTTATATCTTTATTAGCATTCTTTATAATTTATAATACCTAGATATGTTTTAAAATGCAATTTAAAGCATTTTTGGTTTCGATCATAGTAGGCTATTTTCAAAAAAATATCGATTTTATATCTATATTAGCATTCTTTATCATTTATAATACCTTGATATGTTTTAAAATGCAATTTAAAGCATTTTTGGTTTGGATCACAGTAGGCTATTTTCAAAAAAATATCGATTTTATATCTTTATTAGCATTCTTTATAATTTATAATACCTAGATATGTTTCAAAATGCAATTTAAAGCATTTTTGGTTTCGATCATAGTAGGCTATTTTCAAAAAAAATATCGATTTTATATCTATATTAGAATTCTTTATCATTTATAATACCTAGATATGTTTTAAAATGCAATTTAAAGCATTTTTGGTTTCGATCATAGTAGGCTATTTTCAAAAAAATATCGATTTTATATCTATATTAGCATTCTTTATCATTTAAAATACCTAGATATGTTTTAAAATGCAATTTAAAGCATTTTTGGTTTCGATCATAGTAAGCTATTTTCAAAAAAATATCGATTTTATATCTATATTAGAATTCTTTATCATTTATAATACCTTGATATGTTTCAAAATGCAATTTAAAGCATTTTTGGTTTGGATCACAGTAGGCTATTTTCAAAAAAATATCGATTTTATATCTTTATTAGCATTCTTTATAATTTATAATACCTAGATATGTTTTAAAATGCAATTTAAAGCATTTTTGGTTTCGATCATAGTAGGCTATTTTCAAAAAAATATCGATTTTATATCTATATTAGCATTCTTTATCATTTATAATACTTAGATATGTTTTAAAATGCAATTTAAATCATTTTTGTTTTGGATCATAGTAGGCTTTTTTCAAAAAAATATCGATTTTATATCTATATTAGAATTCTTTATCATTTATAATACCTAGATATGTTTTAAAATGCAATTTAAAGCATTTTTGGTTTCGATCATAGTAGGCTATTTTCAAAAAAATATCGATTTTATATCTATATTAGCATTCTTTATCATTTATAATACTTAGATATGTTTTAAAATGCAATTTAAAGCATTTTTGGTTTCGATCAAAGTAAGCTATTTTCAAAAAAATATCGATTTTATATCTATATTAGCATTCTTTATCATTTATTATACTTAGATATGTTTTAAAATGCAATTTAAAGCATTTTTGGTTTCGATCATAGTAGGCTATTTTCAAAAAAATATCGATTTTATATCTATATTAGCATTCTTTATCATTTATAATACCTAGATATGTTTTAAAATGCAATTTAAAGCATTTTTGGTTTCGATCATAGTAGATTTTTTTCAAAAAAAATATCGATTTTATATCTATATTAGCATTCTTTATCATTTATAATACCTAGATATGTTTTAAAATTGAATTTAAAGCATTTTTGGTTTCGATCATAGTAGGCTATTTTCAAAAAAATATCGATTTTATTTCCATTTTAGCATTCTTTATCATTTAAAATACCTAGATATGTTTTAAAATGCAATTTAAAGCATTTTTGTTTTGGATAATAGTAGGCTATTTTCAAAAAAATATCGATTTTATATCTATATTAGCATTCTTTATCATTTATAATACCTAGATATGTTTTAAAATGCAATTTAAAGCATTTTTGGTTTTGATCATAGTAGGCTATTTTTAAAAAAATATCGATTTTATATCTATATTAGCATTCTTTATCATTTATAATACCTAGATATGAATTAAAATTGAATTTAAAGCATTTTTGGTTTCGATCATAGTAGGCTATTTTCAAAAAAATATCGATTTTATATCTTTATTAGCATTCTTTATAATTTATAATACTTAGATATGTTTTAAAATGCAATTTTAATATATATTTAAGCATATATCTATATTAGAATTCTTTATCATTTATAATACCTAGATATGTTTTAAAATGCAATTTAAAGCATTTTGGTTTTGGTTCATAGTAGGCTATTTTCAAAAAAATATCGATTTTATATCTATATTAGCATTCTTTATCATTTATAATACCTAGATATGTTTTAAAATGCAATTTAAAGCATTTTTGGTTTCGATCATAGTAGGCTATTTTCAAAAAAATATCGATTTTATATCTTTATTAGCATTCTTTATAATTTATAATACCTAGATATGTTTTAAAATGCAATTTAAAGCATTTTTGGTTTCGATCATAGTAGGCTATTTTCAAAAAAATATCGATTTTATATCTATATTAGCATTCTTTATCATTTATAATACCTTGATATGTTTTAAAATGCAATTTAAAGCATTTTTGGTTTGGATCACAGTAGGCTATTTTCAAAAAAATATCGATTTTATATCTTTATTAGCATTCTTTATAATTTATAATACCTAGATATGTTTCAAAATGCAATTTAAAGCATTTTTGGTTTCGATCATAGTAGGCTATTTTCAAAAAAAATATCGATTTTATATCTATATTAACATTCTTTATCATTTATAATACCTAGATATGTTTTAAAATGTAATTTAAAGCATTTTTGGTTTCGATCATAGTAGGCTATTTTCAAAAAAAATATCGATTTTATATCTATATTAGAATTCTTTATCATTTATAATACCTAGATATGTTTTAAAATGCAATTTAAAGCATTTTTGGTTTCGATCATAGTAGGCTATTTTCAAAAAAAATATCGATTTTATATCTTTATTAGCATTCTTTATAATTTATAATACCTAGATATGTTTTAAAATGCAATTTAAAGCATTTTTGGTTTCGATCATAGTAGGCTATTTCAAAAAAATATTGATTTTATATCTTTATTAGCATTCTTTATAATTTATAATACCTAGATATGTTTTAAAATGCAATTTAAAGCATTTTTGGTTTCGATCATAGTAGGCTATTTTCAAAAAAAATATCGATTTTATATCTATATTAGAATTCTTTATCATTTATAATACCTAGATATGTTTTAAAATGCAATTTAAAGCATTTTTGGTTTCGATCATAGTAGGCTATTTTCAAAAAAATATCGATTTTATATCTTTATTAGCATTCTTTATCATTTATAATACCTAGATATGTTTTAAAATGCAATTGAAAGCATTTTTTGTTTCGAACATAGTAGGCTATTTTCAGAAAAATATCGATTTTATTTCTATATTAGCATTCTTTATCATTTATAATACCTAGATTTGTTTTAAAATGCAATTTAAAGCATTTTTGGTTTCGATCATAGTAGGCTATTTTCAAAAAAATATCGATTTTATATCTATATTAGCATTCTTAATCATTTATCATACCTAGATATGTTTTAAAATGCAATTTAAAGCATTTTTGGTTTCGAACATAGTAGGCTATTTTCAGAAAAATATCGATTTTATTTCCATATTAGCATTCTTTATCATTTATAATACCTAGATTTGTTTTAAAATGCAATTTAAAGCATTTTTGGTTTTTAACACAGTAGGCTATTTTCAAAAAAATATCGATTTTATATCTATATTAGCATTCTTTATCATTTATCATACCTAGATATGTTTTAAAATGCAATTGAAAGCATTTTTTGTTTCGAACATAGTAGGCTATTTTCAGAAAAATATCGATTTTATTTCTATATTAGCATTCTTTATCATTTATCATACCTAGATATGTTTTAAAATGCAATTTAAAGCATTTTTGGTTTCGATCATATTAGGCTATTTTCAAAAAAATATCGATTTTATATCTATATTAGCATTCTTTATAATTTATAATACCTAGATATGTTTTAAAATGCAATTTAAAGCATTTTTGGTTTCGATCATAGTAGGCTATTTTCAAAAAAATATCGATTTTATATCTATATTAGCATTCTTTATCATTTATAATACTTAAATATGTTTCAAAATGCAATTTAAAGCATTTTTGGTTTCGATCATAGTAGGCTATTTTCAAAAAAATATCGATTTTATATCTATATTAGCATTTTTTATCATTTATAATACCTAGATATGTTTTAAAATGCAATTTAAAGCATTTTTGTTTTGGATCATAGTAGGCTATTTTCAAAAAAATATCGATTTTATATCTATATAGCATTCTTTATCATTTATAATACCTAAATATGTTTTAAAATGCAATTTAAAGCATTTTTGGTTTGGATCATAGTAGGCTATTTTCAAAAAAATATCGATTTTATATCTATATAGCATTCTTTATCATTTATAATACCTAGATATGTTTTAAAATGCAATTTAAAGCATTTTTGGTTTGGATCATAGTAGGCTATTTTCAAAAAAATATCGATTTTATATCTATATTAGCATTCTTTATCATTTATAATACTTAGATATGTTTTAAAATACAATTTAAAGCATTTTTGGTTTCGATCATAGTAGGCTATTTTTAAAAAAATATCGATTTTATATCTATATAGCATTCTTTATCATTTATAATACTTAGATATGTTTTAAAATACAATTTAAAGCATTTTTGGTTTCGATCATAGTAGGCTATTTTCAAAAAAATATCGATTTTATATCTATATTAGCATTCTTTATCATTTATAATACTTAGATATGTTTTAAAATGCAATTTAAAGCATTTTTGTTTTGGATCATAGTAGGCTATTTTCAAAAAAATATCGATTTTATATCTATATTAGCATTCTTTATCATTTATAATACTTAGATATGTTTCAAAATGCAATTTAAAGCATTTTTGGTTTCGATCATAGTAGGCTATTTTCAAAAAAATATCGATTTTATATCTATATTAGCATTCTTTATCATTTATAATACCTAGATATGTTTTAAAATGCAATTTAAAGCATTTTTGTTTTGGATCATAGTAGGCTATTTTCAAAAAAATATCGATTTTATATCTATATTAGCATTCTTTATCATTTATAATACCTAGATTTGTTTTAAAATGCAATTTAAAGCATTTTTGTTTTCGATCATAGTAGGCTATTTTCAAAAAAATATCGATTTTATATCTATATTAGCATTCTTTATCATTTATAATACTTAGATATGTTTTAAAATACAATTTAAAGCATTTTTGGTTTCGATCATAGTAGGCTATTTTCAAAAAAATATCGATTTTATATCTATATAGCATTCTTTATCATTTATACTACCTAGATATGTTTTAAAATGCAATTTAAAGCATTTTTGGTTTGGATCATAGTAGGCTATTTTCAAAAAAATATCGATTTTATATCTATATTAGCATTCTTTATCATTTATAATACTTAGATATGTTTTAAAATACAATTTAAAGCATTTTTGGTTTCGATCATAGTAGGCTATTTTCAAAAAAATATCGATTTTATATCTATATTAGCATTCTTTATCATTTATAATACCTAGATATGTTTTAAAATGCAATTTAAGGCATTTTTGTTTTGGATCATAGTAGGCTATTTTCAAAAAAATATCGATTTTATATCTATATTAGCATTCTTTATCATTTATAATACTTAGATATGTTTCAAAATGCAATTTAAAGCATTTTTGGTTTCGATCATAGTAGGCTATTTTCAAAAAAATATCGATTTTATATCTATATTAGCATTCTTTATCATTTATAATACCTAGATATGTTTTAAAATGCAATTTAATGCATTTTTGTTTTGGATCATAGTAGGCTATTTTCAAAAAAATATCGATTTTATATCTATATTAGCATTCTTTATCATTTATAATACCTAGATATGTTTTAAAATGCAATTTAAAGCATTTTTGTTTTGGATCATAGTAGGCTATTTTCAAAAAAATATCGATTTTATATCTATATTAGCATTCTTTATCATTTATAATACCTAGATATGTTTTAAAATACAATTTAAAGCATTTTTGGTTTCGATCATAGTAGGCTATTTTCAAAAAAATATCGATTTTATATCTATATTAGCATTCTTTATCATTTATAATACTTAGATATGTTTTAAAATACAATTTAAAGCATTTTTGGTTTCGATCATAGTAGGCTATTTTCAAAAAAATATCGATTTTATATCTATATTAGCATTCTTTATCATTTATAATACCTAGATATGTTTTAAAATGCAATTTAAGGCATTTTTGTTTTGGATCATAGTAGGCTTTTTTCAAAAAAATATCGATTTTATATCTATATTAGCATTCTTTATCATTTATAATACTTAGATATGTTTTAAAATGCAATTTAAAGCATTTTTGTTTTGGATCATAGTAGGCTATTTTCAAAAAAATATCGATTTTATATCTATATTAGCATTCTTTATCATTTATAATACCTAGATATGTTTTAAAATACAATTTAAAGCATTTTTGGTTTCGATCATAGTAGGCTATTTTCAAAAAAATATCGATTTTATATCTATATTAGCATTCTTAATCATTTATAATACTTAGATATGTTTTAAAATGCAATTTAAAGCATTTTTGTTTTGGATCATAGTAGGCTATTTTCAAAAAAATATCGATTTTATATCTATATTAGCATTCTTTATCATTTATAATACCTAGATATGTTTTAAAATACAATTTAAAGCATTTTTGGTTTCGATCATAGTAGGCTATTTTCAAAAAAATATCGATTTTATATCTATATTAGCATTCTTTATCATTTATAATACTTAGATATGTTTTAAAATGCAATTTAAAGCATTTTTGTTTTGGATCATAGTAGGCTATTTTCAAAAAAATATCGATTTTATATCTATATTAGCATTCTTTATCATTTATAATACCTAGATATGTTTTAAAATACAATTTAAAGCATTTTTGGTTTCGATCATAGTAGGCTATTTTCAAAAAAATATCGATTTTATATCTATATTAGCATTCTTTATCATTTATAATACCTAGATATGTTTTAAAATGCAATTTAAAGCATTTTTGTTTTGGATCACAGTAGGCTATTTTCAAAAAAATATCGATTTTATATCTATATTAGCATTCTTTATAATTTATAATACCTTGATTTGTTTTAAAATGCAATTTAAAGCATTTTTGGTTTCGATCATAGTAGGCTATTTTCAAAAAAAATATTGATTTTATATCTATTTTAGAATTCTTTATCATTTATAATACCTAGATATGTTTTAAAATGCAATTTAAAGCATTTTTGGTTTCGATCATAGTAGGCTATTTTCAAAAAAATATCGATTTTATATCTTTATTAGCATTCTTTATAATTTATGATACCTAGATATGTTTTAAAATGCAATTTAAAGCATTTTTGGTTTCGATCATAGTAGGCTATTTTCAAAAAAATATCGATTTTATATCTATATTAGCATTCTTTATCATTTATAATACCTAGATATGTTTTCAAATGCAATTTAAAGCATTTTTGGTTTGGATCATAGTAGGCTATTTTCAAAAAAATATCGATTTTATATCTATATTAGCATTCTTTATCATTTATAATACCTACCCGAATAGACAAAGAGCGTGCTCACTTTTGTGAGCACGTTAATGAGCATGCTCAAAATCATCATTTAACGTGCTCACCTGAGCACACTCAGTTGAACATGCTTGTGAGCACATTGTGAATATGCTCACAAAAAAACAAATTTTTTGAAATTTTTTATTTTATTGAGCATGCTCGAGAGCATACTCAATTCCTAAATCTAAGCATGCTCACTTGAGTACACTCTTAAGCATACTCGTGAGCACATTGTGAATATGCTCACAAAAAAATCAATTTTTTTAAATTTTTCATTTTATTGAGCATGCTCGAGAGCATACTCATTCTTGAGAGCATGCTCATGAGCATACTCAATTACCAAACTTAAGCATGCTCACTTGAGTACACTCTTAAGCATACTCGTGAGCACATTGTGAATATGCTCACAAAAAAAACAATTTTTATAATATTTCACATTTTATTGAGCATGCTCATGAGCATACTCAATTCTCAAATTTAAGCATGCTCACTCTTAAGCATACTCGTGAGCACATTGTGAATGTGCTCTAAAAAAACATTTTTTTTAAAGATTTCACATTTCATTGAGCGTGCTCAAGAGCACATATATTGAGCATACTCTGAGTATGCTCATGATTTTGTATATACTTCACAAGTCAAAGTTTCTAGAATTATATATAGTTATCTACTTTTTAACTATAAACATTGTTTAAAAACATTTTGAGATCAATTTCGAAGTATTTAACTTTGTTATAGTTTATATATGAGTTTTTGCCATAATAAATTATAAAGGTAAATTGCAGCAGTGGTGTAATGGTTATGGTAATGGTCTTAGCAACAGAGCGGTCGTAAGTTCGAATCCAGGTAAAATTCAAAATTTTCTTAAGTGTTTTTTTCAGATTATTAATGAACAAAATTTATTCAAGAACATTAAAAAACTCTACAACAGTAAAATATATCAAAAAAAATAATTTCAAAATTTAATTTTTTTGAAAATTATGAAATAATGTGAGTACACTCAGTGAGCATGCTCAGAGTACACTCACGAGCACACTCACCGAGTGTACTCAAATGTCACATCATATGACATAAAAAATGTTGCATGTCACACAACAATTTGAGCATGCTCAAAATTTGTTAAAATAACGTGCTCAGAGCATGCTCAAAAAACGTGCTCATTAGCGTAAAGTAGTGGCATCACTTTTCGTATGAAAGAGCACGCTCACGCGAGCATGCTCAGCACTGAAATTGAGCGCGCTCATAGCGTGCTCTTTGTCTATTCGGGCTAGATATGTTTTAAAATGCAATTTAAAGCATTTTTGGTTTCGATCATAGTAGGCTATTTTCAGAAAAATATCGATTTTATATCTATATTAGCATTCTTTATCATTTATAATACTTAGATATGTTTTAAAATGCAATTTAAAGCATTTTTGTTTTGGATCATAGTAGGCTATTTTCAAAAAAATATCGATTTTATATCTATATTAGCATTCTTTATCATTTATAATACTTAGATATGTTTTAAAATGCAATTTAAAGCATTTTTGGTTTCGATCATAGTAGGCTATTTTCAGAAAAATATCGATTTTCTATCTTTATTAGCATTCTTTATCATTTATAATACTTAGATATGTTTTAAAATGCAATTTAAAGCATTTTTGTTTTGGATCATAGTAGGCTATTTTCAAAAAAATATCGATTTTATATCTATATTAGCATTCTTTATAATTTATAATACCTAGATATGTTTTAAAATGCAATTTAAAGCATTTTTTGTTTCGATCATAGTAGGCTATTTTCAAAAAAATATCGATTTTATATCTTTATTAGCATTCTTTATAATTTATAATACCTAGATATGTTTTAAAATGCAATTTAAAGCATTTTTGGTTTCGATCATAGTAGGCTATTTTCAAAAAAAATATTGATTTTATATCTATATTAGCATTCTTTATCATTTATAATACCTAGATATGTTTTAAAATGCAATTTAAAGCATTTTTGGTTTCGATCATAGTAGGCTATTTTCAAAAAAATATCGATTTTATATCTTTATTAGCATTCTTTATAATTTATGATACCTAGATATGTTTTAAAATGCAATTTAAAGCATTTTTGGTTTCGATCATAGTAGGCTATTTTCAAAAAAATATCGATTTTATATCTTTATTAGCATTCTTTATAATTTATGATACCTAGATATGTTTTAAAATGCAATTTAAAGCATTTTTGGTTTCGATCATAGTAGGCTATTTTCAAAAAAAATATCGATTTTATATCTATATTAGCATTCTTTATCATTTATAATACTTAGATATGTTTTAAAATGCAATTTAAAGCATTTTTGGTTTCGATCATAGTAAGCTATTTTCAAAAAAATATCGATTTTATATCTATATTAGCATTCTTTATCATTTATTATACTTAGATATGTTTTAAAATGCAATTTAAAGCATTTTTGGTTTGGATCATAGTAGGCTATTTTCAAAAAAAATATCGATTTTATATCTATATTAGCATTCTTTATCATTTATAATACCTAGATATGTTTTAAAATGCAATTTAAAGCATTTTTGGTTTCGATCATAGTAGGCTACCCGGGTGGACACAGCCAGTTAAAGTCCATTATTGGACAATCATTTAACAGTCTTTTGACTTGCCCAAATTTATACGACATAAAGAACTAGACGTTTACTAGACTTTAACTGGACATTCATGCTAATCAATCAAGTGTTCGAAACTCAAAAATAATTTTTCTTACTTTTTTGACCATATACTTCACAAGCGCTTACAGAAATCACTTATATAAGGTCCACCAAAATTTGTATGAAACTTTTAAGTAAATATAATTGTTTCACGCGCAAGTGTTCGAGACTCAATTTTTACTAGAGATTTTTCATAAGTGATAGTGTACTTTAATTAATTAATTACACTAATACAATAATAATATTTTACATAAGCAAAAATATGGAGAAAAAGACACGTGTTATTTATTTTATTTCGATTTTTTTGTAACTGGACATTAACTAGACATATTTGCAATTCCTACGTCCAGTTAAATGGAAAGCGCAAAATATGTCATTAGTCGTCCCTAAGTCTAGTTGCAAAGGCTCGTCAATGGATACTTACTCGCCATGAACAGGCAAGTCAATTGCAAGCTTTTAACTAGTACTTTGTCCACTCGGGCTATTTTCAAAAAAATATCGATTTTATATCTATATTAGCATTCTTTATCATTTATAATACCTAGATATGTTTTAAAATGCAATTTTAAGCATTTTTGTTTTGGATCATAGTAGGCTATTTTCAAAAAAATATCGATTTTATATCTATATTAGAATTCTTTATCATTTAAAATACCTAGATATGTTTTAAAATGCAATTTTAAGCATTTTTGTTTTGGATCATAGTAGGCTTTTTTCAAAAAAATATCGATTTTATATCTATATTAGAATTCTTTATCATTTATAATACCTTGATATGTTTCAAAATGCAATTTAAAGCATTTTTGGTTTCGATCATAGTAGGCTATTTTCAAAAAAAATATCGATTTTATATCTATATTAGAATTCTTTATCATTTATAATACCTAGATATGTTTTAAAATGCAATTTAAAGCATTTTTGGTTTCGATCATAGTAGGCTATTTTCAAAAAAATATCGATTTTATATCTATATTAGCATTCTTTATCATTTAAAATACCTAGATATGTTTTAAAATGCAATTTAAAGCATTTTTGGTTTCGATCATAGTAAGCTATTTTCAAAAAAATATCGATTTTATATCTATATTAGAATTCTTTATCATTTATAATACCTTGATATGTTTCAAAATGCAATTTAAAGCATTTTTGGTTTGGATCACAGTAGGCTATTTTCAAAAAAAAAACAACGATTTTATATCTTTATTAGCATTCTTTATAATTTATAATACCTAGATATGTTTTAAAATGCAATTTAAAGCATTTTTGGTTTCGATCATAGTAGGCTATTTTCAAAAAAATATCGATTTTATATCTATATTAGCATTCTTTATCATTTATAATACTTAGATATGTTTTAAAATGCAATTTAAATCATTTTTGTTTTGGATCATAGTAGGCTATTTTCAAAAAAATATCGATTTTATATCTATATTAGAATTCTTTATCATTTATAATACCTAGATATGTTTTAAAATGCAATTTAAAGCATTTTTGGTTTCGATCATAGTAGGCTATTTTCAAAAAAATATCGATTTTATATCTATATTAGCATTCTTTATCATTTATAATACTTAGATATGTTTTAAAATGCAATTTAAAGCATTTTTGGTTTCGATCATAGTAAGCTATTTTCAAAAAAATATCGATTTTATATCTATACTAGCATTCTTTATCATTTATTATACTTAGATATGTTTTAAAATGCAATTTAAAGCATTTTTGGTTTCGATCATAGTAGGCTATTTTCAAAAAAATATCGATTTTATATCTATATTAGCATTCTTTATCATTTATAATACCTAGATATGTTTTAAAATGCAATTTAAAGCATTTTTGGTTTCGATCATAGTAGATTTTTTTCAAAAAAAATATCGATTTTATATCTATATTAGCATTCTTTATCATTTATAATACCTAGATATGTTTTAAAATTGAATTTAAAGCATTTTTGGTTTCGATCATAGTAGGCTATTTTCAAAAAAATATCGATTTTATTTCCATTTTAGCATTCTTTATCATTTAAAATACCTAGATATGTTTTAAAATGCAATTTAAAGCATTTTTGTTTTGGATAATAGTAGGCTATTTTCAAAAAAATATCGATTTTATATCTATATTAGCATTCTTTATCATTTATAATACCTAGATATGTTTTAAAATGCAATTTAAAGCATTTTTGGTTTTGATCATAGTAGGCTATTTTTAAAAAAATATCGATTTTATATCTATATTAGCATTCTTAATCATTTATAATACCTAGATATGAATTAAAATTGAATTTAAAGCATTTTTGGTTTCGATCATAGTAGGCTATTTTCAAAAAAATATCGATTTTATATCTATATTAGCATTCTTTATCATTTATTATACTTAGATATGTTTTAAAATGCAATTTAAAGCATTTTTGGTTTTGATCATAGTAGGCTATTTTTAAAAAAATATCGATTTTATATCTATATTAGCATTCTTTATCATTTATAATACTTAGATATGTTTTAAAATGCAATTTTAATATATATTTAAGCATATATCTATATTAGAATTATTTATCATTTATAATACCTTGATATGTTTCAAAATGCAATTTAAAGCATTTTTGGTTTGGATCACAGTAGGCTATTTTCAAAAAAATATCGATTTTATATCTTTATTAGCATTCTTTATAATTTATAATACTTAGATATGTTTTAAAATGCAATTTTAATATATATTTAAGCATATATCTATATTAGAATTCTTTATCATTTATAATACCTAGATATGTTTTAAAATGCAATTTAAAGCATTTTGGTTTTGGTTCATAGTAGGCTATTTTCAAAAAAATATCGATTTTATATCTATATTAGCATTCTTTATCATTTATAATATCTAGATATGTTTTAAAATGCAATTTAAAGCATTTTTGGTTTCGATCATAGTAGGCTATTTTCAAAAAAATATCGATTTTATATCTTTATTAGCATTCTTTATAATTTATAATACCTAGATATGTTTTAAAATGCAATTTAAAGCATTTTTGGTTTCGATCATAGTAGGCTATTTTCAAAAAAATATCGATTTTATATCTATATTAGCATTCTTTATCATTTATAATACCTTGATATGTTTTAAAATGCAATTTAAAGCATTTTTGGTTTGGATCACAGTAGGCTATTTTCAAAAAAATATCGATTTTATATCTTTATTAGCATTCTTTATAATTTATAATACCTAGATATGTTTCAAAATGCAATTTAAAGCATTTTTGGTTTCGATCATAGTAGGCTATTTTCAAAAAAAATATCGATTTTATATCTATATTAACATTCTTTATCATTTATAATACCTAGATATGTTTTAAAATGTAATTTAAAGCATTTTTGGTTTCGATCATAGTAGGCTATTTTCAAAAAAAATATCGATTTTATATCTATATTAGAATTCTTTATCATTTATAATACCTAGATATGTTTTAAAATGCAATTTAAAGCATTTTTGGTTTCGATCATAGTAGGCTATTTTCAAAAAAAATATCGATTTTATATCTTTATTAGCATTCTTTATAATTTATAATACCTAGATATGTTTTAAAATGCAATTTAAAGCATTTTTGGTTTCGATCATAGTAGGCTATTTCAAAAAAATATTGATTTTATATCTTTATTAGCATTCTTTATAATTTATAATACCTAGATATGTTTTAAAATGCAATTTAAAGCATTTTTGGTTTCGAACAAAGTAGGCTATTTTCAAAAAAAATATCGATTTTATATCTATATTAGAATTCTTTATCATTTATAATACCTAGATATGTTTTAAAATGCAATTTAAAGCATTTTTGGTTTCGATCATAGTAGGCTATTTTCAAAAAAATATCGATTTTATATCTTTATTAGCATTCTTTATCATTTATAATACCTAGATATGTTTTAAAATGCAATTGAAAGCATTTTTTGTTTCGAACAAAGTAGGCTATTTACAGAAAAATATCAATTTTATTTCTATATTAGCATTCTTTATCATTTATAATACCTAGATATGTTTTAAAATGCAATTTAAAGCATTTTTGGTTTCGATCATAGTAGGCTATTTTCAAAAAAATATCGATTTTATATCTATATTAGCATTCTTAATCATTTATCATACCTAGATATGTTTTAAAATGCAATTTAAAGCATTTTTGGTTTCGAACATAGTAGGCTATTTTCAGAAAAATATCGATTTTATTTCTATATTAGTATTCTTTATCATTTATAATACCTAGATTTGTTTTAAAATGCAATTTAAAGCATTTTTGGTTTTTAACACAGTAGGCTATTTTCAAAAAAATATCGATTTTATATCTATATTAGCATTCTTTATCATTTATCATACCTAGATATGTTTTAAAATGCAATTGAAAGCATTTTTTGTTTCGAACATAGTAGGCTATTTTCAGAAAAATATCGATTTTATTTCTATATTAGCATTCTTTATCATTTATCATACCTAGATATGTTTTAAAATGCAATTTAAAGCATTTTTGGTTTCGATCATATTAGGCTATTTTCAAAAAAATATCGATTTTATATCTATATTAGCATTCTTTATAATTTATAATACCTAGATATGTTTTAAAATGCAATTTAAAGCATTTTTGGTTTCGATCATAGTAGGCTATTTTCAAAAAAATATCGATTTTATATCTATATTAGCATTCTTTATCATTTATAATACTTAAATATGTTTCAAAATGCAATTTAAAGCATTTTTGGTTTCGATCATAGTAGGCTATTTTCAAAAAAATATCGATTTTATATCTATATTAGCATTTTTTATCATTTATAATACCTAGATATGTTTTAAAATGCAATTTAAAGCATTTTTGTTTTGGATCATAGTAGGCTATTTTCAAAAAAATATCGATTTTATATCTATATAGCATTCTTTATCATTTATAATACCTAGATATGTTTTAAAATGCAATTTAAAGCATTTTTGGTTTGGATCATAGTAGGCTATTTTCAAAAAAATATCGATTTTATATCTATATAGCATTCTTTATCATTTATAATACCTAGATATGTTTTAAAATGCAATTTAAAGCATTTTTGGTTTGGATCATAGTAGGCTATTTTCAAAAAAATATCGATTTTATATCTATATTAGCATTCTTTATCATTTATAATACTTAGATATGTTTTAAAATGCAATTTAAAGCATTTTTGTTTTGGATCATAGTAGGCTATTTTCAAAAAAATATCGATTTTATATCTATATTAGCATTCTTTATCATTTATAATACCTAGATATGTTTTAAAATGCAATTTAAAGCATTTTTGTTTTGGATCATAGTAGGCTATTTTCAAAAAAATATCGATTTTATATCTATATTAGCATTCTTTATCATTTATAATACCTAGATTTGTTTTAAAATGCAATTTAAAGCATTTTTGTTTTCGATCATAGTAGGCTATTTTCAAAAAAATATCGATTTTATATCTATATTAGCATTCTTTATCATTTATAATACTTAGATATGTTTTAAAATACAATTTAAAGCATTTTTGGTTTCGATCATAGTAGGCTATTTTCAAAAAAATATCGATTTTATATCTATATAGCATTCTTTATCATTTATACTACCTAGATTTGTTTTAAAATGCAATTTAAAGCATTTTTGTTTTCGATCATAGTAGGCTATTTTCAAAAAAATATCGGTTTTATATCTATATTAGCATTCTTTATCATTTATAATACTTAGATATGTTTTAAAATACAATTTAAAGCATTTTTGGTTTCGATCATAGTAGGCTATTTTCAAAAAAATATCGATTTTATATCTATATTAGCATTCTTTATCATTTATAATACTTAGATATGTTTTAAAATACAATTTAAAGCATTTTTGGTTTCGATCATAGTAGGCTATTTTCAAAAAAATATCGATTTTATATCTATATAGCATTCTTTATCATTTATACTACCTAGATATGTTTTAAAATGCAATTTAAAGCATTTTTGGTTTGGATCATAGTAGGCTATTTTCAAAAAAATATCGATTTTATATCTATATTAGCATTCTTTATCATTTATAATACTTAGATATGTTTTAAAATACAATTTAAAGCATTTTTGGTTTCGATCATAGTAGGCTATTTTCAAAAAAATATCGATTTTATATCTATATAGCATTCTTTATCATTTATACTACCTAGATATGTTTTAAAATGCAATTTAAAGCATTTTTGGTTTGGATCATAGTAGGCTATTTTCAAAAAAATATCGATTTTATATCTATATTAGCATTCTTTATCATTTATAATACTTAGATATGTTTTAAAATGCAATTTAAAGCATTTTTGTTTTGGATCATAGTAGGCTATTTTCAAAAAAATATCGATTTTATATCTATATTAGCATTCTTTATCATTTATAATACTTAGATATGTTTCAAAATGCAATTTAAAGCATTTTTGGTTTCGATCATAGTAGGCTATTTTCAAAAAAATATCGATTTTATATCTATATTAGCATTCTTTATCATTTATAATACCTAGATATGTTTTAAAATGCAATTTAAAGCATTTTTGTTTTGGATCATAGTAGGCTATTTTCAAAAAAATATCGATTTTATATCTATATAGCATTCTTTATCATTTATACTACCTAGATATGTTTTAAAATGCAATTTAAAGCATTTTTGGTTTGGATCATAGTAGGCTATTTTCAAAAAAATATCGATTTTATATCTATATTAGCATTCTTTATCATTTATAATACTTAGATATGTTTTAAAATGCAATTTAAAGCATTTTTGTTTTGGATCATAGTAGGCTATTTTCAAAAAAATATCGATTTTATATCTATATTAGCATTCTTTATCATTTATAATACTTAGATATGTTTCAAAATGCAATTTAAAGCATTTTTGGTTTCGATCATAGTAGGCTATTTTCAAAAAAATATCGATTTTATATCTATATTAGCATTCTTTATCATTTATAATACCTAGATATGTTTTAAAATGCAATTTAAAGCATTTTTGTTTTGGATCATAGTAGGCTATTTTCAAAAAAATATCGATTTTATATCTATATTAGCATTCTTTATCATTTATAATACCTAGATATGTTTTAAAATGCAATTTAAAGCATTTTTGTTTTGGATCATAGTAGGCTATTTTCAAAAAAATATCGATTTTATATCTATATTAGCATTCTTTATCATTTATAATACCTAGATTTGTTTTAAAATGCAATTTAAAGCATTTTTGTTTTCGATCATAGTAGGCTATTTTCAAAAAAATATCGATTTTATATCTATATTAGCATTCTTTATCATTTATAATACTTAGATATGTTTTAAAATACAATTTAAAGCATTTTTGGTTTCGATCATAGTAGGCTATTTTCAAAAAAATATCGATTTTATATCTATATAGCATTCTTTATCATTTATACTACCTAGATATGTTTTAAAATGCAATTTAAAGCATTTTTGGTTTGGATCATAGTAGGCTATTTTCAAAAAAATATCGATTTTATATCTATATTAGCATTCTTTATCATTTATAATACTTAGATATGTTTTAAAATACAATTTAAAGCATTTTTGGTTTCGATCATAGTAGGCTATTTTCAAAAAAATATCGATTTTATATCTATATTAGCATTCTTTATCATTTATAATACTTAGATATGTTTTAAAATGCAATTTAAGGCATTTTTGTTTTGGATCATAGTAAGCTATTTTCAAAAAAATATCGATTTTATATCTATATTAGCATTCTTTATCATTTATAATACCTAGATATGTTTTAAAATGCAATTTAAAGCATTTTTGTTTTGGATCATAGTAGGCTTTTTTCAAAAAAATATCGATTTTATATCTATATTAGCATTCTTTATCATTTATAATACTTAGATATGTTTTAAAATGCAATTTAAAGCATTTTTGTTTTGGATCATAGTAGGCTATTTTCAAAAAAATATCGATTTTATATCTATATTAGCATTCTTTATCATTTATAATACCTAGATATGTTTTAAAATACAATTTAAAGCATTTTTGGTTTCGATCATAGTAGGCTATTTTCAAAAAAATATCGATTTTATATCTATATTAGCATTCTTAATCATTTATAATACTTAGATATGTTTTAAAATGCAATTTAAAGCATTTTTGTTTTGGATCATAGTAGGCTATTTTCAAAAAAATATCGATTTTATATCTATATTAGCATTCTTTATCATTTATAATACTTAGATATGTTTTAAAATGCAATTTAAAGCATTTTTGTTTTGGATCATAGTAGGCTATTTTCAAAAAAATATCGATTTTATATCTATATTAGCATTCTTTATCATTTATAATACTTAGATATGTTTTAAAATACAATTTAAAGCATTTTTGGTTTCGATCATAGTAGGCTATTTTCAAAAAAATATCGATTTTATATCTATATTAGCATTCTTTATCATTTATAATACCTAGATATGTTTTAAAATGCAATTTAAAGCATTTTTGTTTTGGATCACAGTAGGCTATTTTCAAAAAAATATCGATTTTATATCTATATTAGCATTCTTTATAATTTATAATACCTTGATTTGTTTTAAAATGCAATTTAAAGCATTTTTGGTTTCGATCATAGTAGGCTATTTTCAAAAAAAATATTGATTTTATATCTATTTTAGAATTCTTTATCATTTATAATACCTAGATATGTTTTAAAATGCAATTTAAAGCATTTTTGGTTTCGATCATAGTAGGCTATTTTCAAAAAAATATCGATTTTATATCTTTATTAGCATTCTTTATAATTTATGATACCTAGATATGTTTTAAAATGCAATTTAAAGCATTTTTGGTTTCGATCATAGTAGGCTATTTTCAAAAAAATATCGATTTTATATCTATATTAGCATTCTTTATAATTTATAATACCTAGATATGTTTTAAAATGCAATTTAAAGCATTTTTGGTTTCGATCATAGTAGGCTATTTTCAGAAAAATATCGATTTTATATCTATATTAGCATTCTTTATCATTTATAATACTTAGATATGTTTTAAAATGCAATTTAAAGCATTTTTGTTTTGGATCATAGTAGGCTATTTTCAAAAAAATATCGATTTTATATCTATATTAGCATTCTTTATCATTTATAATACTTAGATATGTTTTAAAATGCAATTTAAAGCATTTTTGGTTTCGATCATAGTAGGCTATTTTCAGAAAAATATCGATTTTATATCTTTATTAGCATTTTTTATAATTTATAATACCTAGATATGTTTTAAAATGCAATTTAAATCATTTTTTGTTTCGATCATAGTAGGCTATTTTCAAAAAAATATCGATTTTATATCTTTATTAGCATTCTTTATAATTTATAATACCTAGATATGTTTTAAAATGCAATTTAAAGCATTTTTGGTTTCGATCATAGTAGGCTATTTTCAAAAAAAATATTGATTTTATATCTATATTAGCATTCTTTATCATTTATAATACCTAGATATGTTTTAAAATGCAATTTAAAGCATTTTTGGTTTCGATCATAGTAGGCTATTTTCAAAAAAATATCGATTTTATATCTTTATTAGCATTCTTTATAATTTATGATACCTAGATATGTTTTAAAATGCAATTTAAAGCATTTTTGGTTTCGATCATAGTAGGCTATTTTCAAAAAAAATATCGATTTTATATCTATATTAGAATCCTTTATCATTTATAATACCTAGGTTTGTTTTAAAATGCAATTTAAAGCATTTTGGTTTCGATCATAGTAGGCTATTTTCAAAAAAATATCGATTTTATATCTATATTAGCATTCTTTATCATTTATC
This sequence comes from Chironomus riparius, assembly GCA_917627325.4. Taxonomy (NCBI): domain Eukaryota; kingdom Metazoa; phylum Arthropoda; class Insecta; order Diptera; family Chironomidae; genus Chironomus; species Chironomus riparius. The sequence goes on along the minus strand of OU895879.1, from coordinate 21,942,244 downwards.
ATACCTAGATATGTTTTAAAATGCAATTTAAAGCATTTTTGGTTTCGATCATAGTAGGCTATTTTCAAAAAAATATCGATTTTATATCTATATTAGCATTCTTTATCATTTATAATGCTTAGATATGTTTCAAAATGCAATTTAAAGCATTTTTGGTTTCGATCATAGTAGGCTATTTTCAAAAAAATATCGATTTTATATCTATATTAGCATTCTTTATCATTTATAATACCTAGATATGTTTTAAAATGCAATTTAAAGCATTTTTGGTTTGGATCATAGTAGGCTATTTTCAAAAAAATATCGATTTTATATCTATATTAGCATTCTTTATCATTTATAATACCTAGATATGTTTTAAAATACAATTTAAAGCATTTTTGGTTTCGATCATGGTAGGCTATTTTCAAAAAAATATCGATTTTATATCTATATAGCATTCTTTATCATTTATAATACCTAGATATGTTTTAAAATGCAATTTAAAGCATTTTTGGTTTGGATCATAGTAGGCTATTTATGATTATAGATTTTATATCTATATTAGCATTCTGTCGACTTGTGACGCTAGACCTCGACATAAAGTCTACTTTCCTCTAAACGAAATGATATAAATTGAGTAATCAAGTACGAGTGCTTCAAATCTGCTTTCTTAATAACTTTATCAAGTTTATTGATATTTCAAGCCCGTACGGGATTACAATTTGTATTTGGTGATTATATTCCTGTTTAAATGGAATATTATAGTCTTAAGTGCTAAATATAATTCATGAAATAGTAGATAAAACCTACAAAACGTGGGAAAATGCGTCCACTATGATCAAGGTTGAGTATGGAAAGAAAGAAGCCATGTCAAATTGTTTAAGGTGAAATGAGGGATGAAGCGCATAATGGTCACGACAGACATTCTGTCTAATAACGTTAGAGGTATGACAAATTCAGGAAGTTTTAAAGATAAGGTAAATTTAATGATTTAACGTTGCTAGCTGACATTGTCCCCTGCTTAATTTGTCTCTATCTAACGCTTGTACTCGACTGATGAGTCGCTTTCATCATCACGTTCATGACCTTTGTATGTCCTTTTGCTCTGATTATTCAACTTAAAAGTCGAGTGATTCGGAACAATAATAATTGACTTCAATCTTTGTTTGTTTGGGATGACAGGCTGTGCAGCAGGATTAGAGCATCCTGGTAAGGATGGATATGTTCCAAATCTACCACAATTCTATCGTTAGCCTGTTGTGCTGCAACAACTGGACGTATAGCGTCGAGTTGTCGTTTATACTGACGATAATTTATCAACCATTGATTTGCTAAAGTTGTTACAGCACAGAATTTTGATGGTGGATCTCTAATCCTAGCGATTAAAATCAAATCATCCTGATTTATATCAAAGGCGTTCCAATTGATGCTAGATATTTCCACCTTTTTGATTAACAGCGTCCTTTTAGGATGATTTGATTTCATAATTGGGCATACAGCATCATCGATCGAAATTTCACGCCACTCAATTGCCTTTTGGCAGTCTTCAATGGATGCAAAAGTAATATTTCCGTAATATCCATTTGCTTGGTGTGTGCTATCGCAAAAAATCCTCACCAGCTTCAAACTCTCACCTGATAAACGTGTCATCAGTTCCATAAAGCAGCAACTTATATGCACACGTGCTAAGCGCACTGTCCTTTCATTTTCTGGATCTTCATACAATGGATCTCGAGTCAAGTTTCGCAATTTTCCAGCTAATGAAGAAGCTCCATCTCTTACCTCGATGCTGCGAAGGAATCTTGCTTCTCCAAGCTCAGTCATCAACTTGATGATGGAATCAGGATCCAAATTGTGACTATTTTCCATTGTTAGAAATAAATTTTGCTTTAAAATGCCGTAACTAACCTTGCAGCTGAGCGTATGACGTCGTTCAGAGGACAAATTCGAATCGGTTTCCCTCTGGCTGAGCGACTTTAACGGCTTGTTGACCCCTTTTGAAAACAAGATTGTATTATTATCACAATTATTGTGACTTTTTTCATCAATTTCCAATTTTCCATTCCACTTTGTTCCATCGTCTGCGACATTATCACTACTGGCAATGTAACGCCAGTCATTGACGATTGATATTTCCCGTATTTCTGAGATTCTTGGTGCCACAAATTGTTGAAGCTGCAAAGTATGTGAATACAGCCAACGCAAAACTGTTATTGAGTCTGACCAGAATGTAGTACACGCGATCCTAAGTCTTTTGTGCTGTGTTTTTATAATTTTAGCAATTTTTGTACCGATAACAGCTGCCATTAATTCCAATTTAGGGATGGATGCATATTGAACAGGAGTGACTCGGCACTTTGCCATTACAAGCGCGACATTAATCTGTTTATTGGTCATGAAACGAAAATAGGCAACTGCAGCATAAGCTTCCGGTGAAGCATCGACAAAAACATGTAATGCTACATTACTGGATCTGATGCTATGATATCCATAGTGCCTGGGGATCTCTAATTTGACAATTTCTTCAAATTTTTTCAGCCATTTGATCCATGCTTCAAATAAATCTTCTGGGATATGCTGCTCCCATGAAAGTCCACGTCGCCAAATTGCTTGTAAGATCATTCGTCCCCTGATATGAAAATGTGATATTAGACCTAAGCAGTCGAATATCTTCATTACGAAGCTAAGCACTTCGCGTTTTGTTGGATGATAATCATGTTCTAATGATAAGCTCACTAGTTCAAGATTATTTGTCATTTGGAAAGTAAACACATCCTTTCTTGGGTCCCAAAACAAGCCAAGTACTTTCCTTGATGTCATATCTTGATCCGATCCCAAGTCCATGAGCAAATCTTTGTCAATTATTTCTTGTGGTAATTTTTTAAGAACTTCCTCGCTATTTGAGCGGAAGTCTACCATATTCCAGCTAATTTCACCAAATAGATCTATAGTTTCCTTGGCTGCTTGCACTCCTTCTTCTTCTGTATCTTCTGAATTGAATGCATCATCCATATACATGGATGTTAGACCAATTTTGCTTGCCAATGGATACTTTTGCATATTCTTTTCACAATGATCGATTTTGATGGCATTTGCTTGCGATGGAGAACAAGTCGGTCCAAAAAGCATGTTTTGAAAAATATAGATGGTCGGATCCTTTGAGCTGTCGCAATTTCTCCACAGGAATCTCTGCACTTGCTGATCTTCCGATATTATTCTTACTTGATGGTACATTTTTGTGACATCACTTACTACCGCAATTTTCCTTTCTCGAAAGTGGAAAAGAGCTTGTGTAAGTGGTACTAGATTATCAGGACCTTTGAGCAGTCTTGAATTAAGCGAAACACCTTGATGCTTACATGCTGTGTCAACTACCCATATCGGCTTTGGTGGTTGCTTATTATTGTTGAACGTGACAAATCCAACAACATAATTAATACGACTATGCGGAATTTCTGGATTAAGATCCTCTTCAGTTGCTTCCCGTACAAATCCTTGTTCTCTTAAGGATTTTTGATGATCATTTGCCCATTGTGTCATACCTAAATGCTTCAGGCGTGCTTCTGTAGCATGTAAACGTTTTAAAGCTGTGCTATAGTTATCAGGTAATGAACATTCATCATCTCTCCAGTACAACCCGATCTCATATCGATTTCCGTCTCGTCTCATCGTATTACTTTGAATATTCTTTGCTCGAATATCCTCTTCACATAAATATTCCTTGTTTGAGTCAACGATTCCAACTGATTCGAAACGCTTATAGTATTTTACTAATTCGTGAAGTTCCTGCAGTGACTCCTTCTCTTGTTCAGTTTCTAATTTATGGATACATTGTGATTCTGACTCACAACAATAAAATATTGATTTTGATGGAACTGATCCACCACAAATAGTCCAACCCAACGGCGTACGCTCTGCTATAGGCGCAGATTCTTGCGTGAAGTCTACTATTGTTTCAAGTGAAATCATCCATTTAGCATCGGGAAGTCCTAAAAGGATTTGCGGCCTCTGCTCCGTAAACTTAGGAATTAAAGCATTCGTAAGATACGGATATTCCGCTTTTATCGCTTCTGGATCTTGTTCCTGCTTTGGCAATGATAACTTTTGGAGCGCTATCATTCCATTCAAGCTAATGCGCTTGTCAGGATCTCCAATTGGAGCAATATTTAAGTCATGTAAAAATGCATTTGACTCTAAACGTTCTGTTTCCGGTTCCAACCATGTTAACTCGAGTTTATGCGGTTTCCATGGAATGTGAAGTTTGTCAAATAGCTCCTTGTTTACCAATGAGGCACTTGCTGCTCTATCCATCAACAGCGTTGTCTCGATTTTGTTTCCATATCCATCTATCACGTAGATGGGAACAACTTTAAAGTAAGTTGATTTCGTTCTAGATACAAGTTTTATAGATGCCCGACTACTCGATGGTTGTGAAGGTTCCTTTGCTTCATCACACGATGGTGGATGCATCATTGTTGTATGTGAGGCAGGATCTTTGCAATTTTTCTTATAACACTTTGGAATTCGTCCGGATCTTGGGCAAGTCGTACTGTTGTGTTGATTAGACGAAAGACATTTAGCGCATATCTTATTGCTAGCGAGAAATTTAGCTTTCTCGTCATATTGTAGCTTTCGAAACTCATCGCATCTATAGAGCGGATGCTTTTTATCTTTTCCACAGTACCAACAATCCGGTCTCTCTCTTTTCCACTTTTTCGTCGGAAATGGTTTTGGTTTATCCTGTCCTTCATACTGAGCCACATTAATTGAAGCTTTTACCTTCGCTTTCTTTATACAGTCAGTAGTGCAATACCATTCATTTAATTTATCTGAATCTTCTCCTGCCTTGCTGGTACACTTTAAATGAACTATGCGTTCACACCAAGTGCATTTTATTCCAACTTCTGGATTCTCTGGATTCGTACAGGATTTAATCAAACATTTGTATGGAGTCTCTGGCATGCCATTTTCATTTAGCTTAATTATGGCTGACATTTTGATGAAAAATTGATAAGCTCAATTTTTTCTTTCTTAACCAATTTAGCAAAACAAAGTTCTCCCAAAAAAAAATTTTTGGATACGATGTTGACTTTGTGGGAATGTTAAATTTGTAGTTTTGAATATAATTATGTCGACTTGTGACGCTAGACCTCGACATAAAGTCTACTTTCCTCTAAACGAAATGATATAAATCGAGTAATCAAGTACGAGTGCTTCAAATCTGCTTTCTTAATAACTTTATCAAGTTTATTGATATTTCAAGCCCGTACGGGATTACAATTTGTATTTGGTGATTATATTCCTGTTTAAATGGAATATTATAGTCTTAAGTGCTAAATATAATTCATGAAATAGTAGATAAAACCTACAAAACGTGGGAAAATGCGTCCACTATGATCAAGGTTGAGTATGGAAAGAAAGAAGCCATGTCAAATTGTTTAAGGTGAAATGAGGGATGAAGCGCATAATGGTCACGACAGACATTCTGTCTAATAACGTTAGAGGTATGACAAATTCAGGAAGTTTTAAAGATAAGGTAAATTTAATGATTTAACGTTGCTAGCTGACAGCATTCTTTATCATTTATAATACTTAGATATGTTTTAAAATGCAATTTAAAGCATTTTTGTTTTGGATCATAGTAGGCTATTTTCAAAAAAATATCGATTTTATATCTATATTAGCATTCTTTACCATTTATAATACTTAGATATGTTTCAAAATGCAATTTAAAGCATTTTTGGTTTCGATCCCGAGCGACAATTTGTGGCGATGGCAGTTGTGTGATTGCCTCCAAACTGCCTTGCCTTGAACAAGTCGATTTCAAGGCACTGCTTCATACTGCATTGCCTTGTGGCTACCATACGACTGCCACAAAAACAAAATTTTTTTTTCTAAAATTTCTGCCTTGCTAAGGCAGTTACAAGGCTGTCATATGACTGCCACCGATTTCAGCATTGTTGCAACATACTTCACAAGTACAATCAGAAATGACTAATATAAGTCGAAGAAATGTTTCCATACTTTTCCTAAGATATTTTAAATAATATCTGTTGTGGCATGAAACTTTAACTGATTCGTGCTCCTTTCAAGACTTAAGTCGTGATAAGACTTAAACTTTTGAATCTCATTTTCTTATTAATTATAGTACAAAACCAAATTAGCTAACGAACATTTGATATTCAAAAAATCAAAAATTATAATAGAATTATAACAGTTTTTTGCTGCCATAATAACTGCCTTGTAAGCACCACCTCGTCAACACCCAGGCGATTACAAGGTAAGTTGGTCAGAAGTCGGTGGCAGTTTCAAGACAGCCTTGCGCGCGGAAATATGGAGGTCAGGAGTTGCCATCAAGGCGATAAGGCATTCGTATGGTGATTATTGATTCGCCTTGACTCAAGGCAGTTGGCAGCAGGCAACGACTTATGACCGCCTTATGGCTGCAATGGAGCGGATAAATGTCGCTCGGGCGATCATAGTAGGCTATTTTCAAAAAAATATCGATTTTATATCTATATTAGCATTCTTTATAATTTATAATACCTAGATATGTTTTAAAATGCAATTTAAAGCATTTTTGGTTTCGATCATAGTAGGCTATTTTCAAAAAAATATCGATTTTATATCTATATTAGCATTCTTTATCATTTATAATACCTAGATATGTTTTAAAATGCAATTTAAAGCATTTTTGGTTTGGATCATAGTAGGCTATTTTCAAAAAAATATCGATTTTATATCTATATTAGCATTCTTTATAATTTATAATACCTAGATATGTTTTAAAATGCAATTTAAAGCATTTTTGGTTTCGATCATAGTAGGCTATTTTCAAAAAAATATCGATTTATATCTATATTAGCATTCTTTATAATTTATAATACCTAGATATGTTTTAAAATGCAATTTAAAGCATTTTTGTTTTGGATCACAGTAGGCTATTTTCAAAAAAATATCGATTTTATATATATTAGCATTCTTTATCATTTATAATACCTAGATATGTTTTAAAATGCAATTTAAAGCATTTTTGGTTTGGATCACAGTAGGCTATTTTCAAAAAAATATCGATTTTATATCTATATTAGCATTCTTTATCATTTATAATACTTAGATATGTTTTAAAATGCAATTTAAAGCATTTTTGGTTTGGATCACAGTAGGCTATTTTCAAAAAAATATCGATTTTATATCTATATTAGCATTCTTTATCATTTATAATACTTAGATATGTTTTAAAATGCAATTTAAAGCATTTTTGGTTTCGATCATAGTAGGCTATTTTCAAACAAATATCGATTTTATATCTATATTAGCATTCTTTATAATTTATAATACCTAGATATGTTTTAAAATGCAATTTAAAGCATTTTTGGTTTCGATCATAGTAGGCTATTTTCAAAAAAATATCGATTTTATATCTATATTAGCATTCTTTATCATTTATAATACTTAGATTTGTTTTAAAATGCAATTTAAAGCATTTTTGGTTTGGATCACAGTAGGCTATTTTCAAAAAAATATCGATTTTATATCTATATTAGCATTCTTTATAATTTATAATACCTAGATATGTTTTAAAATGCAATTTAAAGCATTTTTGGTTTCGATCATAGTAGGCTATTTTCAAAAAAATATCGATTTTATATCTATATTAGCATTCTTTATCATTTATAATACTTAGATATGTTTTAAAATGCAATTTAAAGCATTTTTGGTTTGGATCATAGTAGGCTATTTTCAAAAAAATATCGATTTTATATCTTTATTAGCATTCTTTATAATTTATAATACCTAGATATGTTTTAAAATGCAATTTAAAGCATTTTTGGTTTCGATCATAGTAGGCTATTTTCAAAAAAATATCGATTTTATATCTATATTAGCATTCTTTATCATTTAAAATACTTAGATATGTTTTAAAATGCAATTTAAAGCATTTTTGTTTTGGATCATAGTAGGCTATTTTCAAAAAAATATCGATTTTATATCTATATTAGCATTCTTTATCATTTATAATACCTTGAAATGTTTTAAAATGCAATTTAAAGCATTTTTGTTTTGGATCACAGTAGGCTATTTTCAAAAAAATATCGATTTTATATCTATATTAGCATTCTTTATAATTTATAATACCTAGATATGTTTTAAAATGCAATTTAAAACATTTTTGGTTTCGATCATAGTAAGCTATTTTCAAAAAAATATCGATTTTATATCTATATTAGAATTCTTTATCATTTATAATACCTTGCTTTGTTTTAAAATGCAATTTAAAGCATTTTTGGTTTCGATCATAGTAGGCTATTTTCAGAAAAATATCGATTTTATATCTATATTAGCATTCTTTATCATTTATAATACTTAGATATGTTTTAAAATGCAATTTAAAGCATTTTTGTTTTGGATAATAGTAGGCTATTTTCAAAAAAATATCGATTTTATATCTTTATTAGCATTCTTTATAATTTATAATACCTAGATATGTTTTAAAATGCAATTTAAAGCATTTTTGGTTTCGATCATAGTAGGCTATTTTCAAAAAAATATCGATTTTATATCTTTATTAGCATTCTTTATAATTTATAATACCTAGATATGTTTTAAAATGCAATTTAAAGCATTTTTGGTTTCGATCATAGTAGGCTATTTTCAAAAAAATATCGATTTTATATCTATATTAGCATTCTTTATCATTTATAATACCTAGATATGTTTTAAAATGCAATTTAAAGCATTTTTGGTTTCGATCATAGTAGGCTATTTTTAAAAAAAATATCGATTTTATATCTATATTAGAATTCTTTATCATTTATAATACCTAGATATGTTTTAAAATGCAATTTAAAGCATTTTTGGTTTCGATCATAGTAGGCTATTTTCAAAAAAAATATCGATTTTATATCTTTATTAGCATTCTTTATAATTTATAATACCTAGATTTGTTTTAAAATGCAATTTAAAGCATTTTTGGTTTCGATCATAGTAGGCTATTTTCAAAAAAAAAATCGATTTTATATCTATATTAGAATTCTTTATCATTTATAATACCTAGATATGTTTTGAAATGCAATTTAAAGCATTTTTGGTTTCGATCATAGTAGGCTATTTTCAAAATAATATCGATTTTATATCTATATTAGCATTCTTTATCATTTATCATACCTAGATATGTTTTAAAATGCAATTTAAAGCATTTTTGGTTTCGAACATAGTAGGCTATTTTCAGAAAAATATCGATTTTATTTCCATATTAGCATTCTTTATCATTTATAATACCTAGATTTGTTTTAAAATGCAATTTAACGCATTTTCGGTTTTTATCACAGTAGGCTATTTTCAAAAAAATATCGATTTTATATCTATATTAGCATTATTTATAATTTATAATACCTAGATATGTTTTAAAATGCAATTTAAAGCATTTTTGGTTTCGATCATAGTAGGCTATTTTCAAAAAAATATCGATTTTATATCTATATTAGCATTCTTTATCATTTATAATACTTAGATATGTTTTAAAATACAATTTAAAGCATTTTTGGTTTCGATCATAGTAGGCTATTTTCAAAAAAATATCGATTTTATATCTATATAGCATTCTTTATCATTTATAATACTTAGATATGTTTTAAAATGCAATTTAAAGCATTTTTGTTTTGGATCATAGTAGGCTATTTTCAAAAAAATATCGATTTTATATCTATATTAGCATTCTTTATCATTTATAATACCTAGATATGTTTTAAAATGCAATTTAAAGCATTTTTGGTTTCGATCATAGTAGGCTATTTTTAAAAAAAATATCGATTTTATATCTATATTAGAATTCTTTATCATTTATAATACCTAGATATGTTTTAAAATGCAATTTAAAGCATTTTTGGTTTCGATCATAGTAGGCTATTTTCAAAAAAAATATCGATTTTATATCTTTATTAGCATTCTTTATAATTTATAATACCTAGATTTGTTTTAAAATGCAATTTAAAGCATTTTTGGTTTCGATCATAGTAGGCTATTTTCAAAAAAATATCGATTTTATATCTATATTAGCATTCTTTATCATTTATAATACCTTGAAATGTTTTAAAATGCAATTTAAAGCATTTTTGTTTTGGATCACAGTAGGCTATTTTCAAAAAAATATCGATTTTATATCTATATTAGCATTCTTTATAATTTATAATACCTAGATATGTTTTAAAATGCAATTTAAAACATTTTTGGTTTCGATCATAGTAAGCTATTTTCAAAAAAATATCGATTTTATATCTATATTAGAATTCTTTATCATTTATAATACCTTGCTTTGTTTTAAAATGCAATTTAAAGCATTTTTGGTTTCGATCATAGTAGGCTATTTTCAGAAAAATATCGATTTTATATCTATATTAGCATTCTTTATCATTTATAATACTTAGATATGTTTTAAAATGCAATTTAAAGCATTTTTGTTTTGGATAATAGTAGGCTATTTTCAAAAAAATATCGATTTTATATCTTTATTAGCATTCTTTATAATTTATAATACCTAGATATGTTTTAAAATGCAATTTAAAGCATTTTTGGTTTCGATCATAGTAGGCTATTTTCAAAAAAATATCGATTTTATATCTTTATTAGCATTCTTTATAATTTATAATACCTAGATATGTTTTAAAATGCAATTTAAAGCATTTTTGGTTTCGATCATAGTAGGCTATTTTCAAAAAAATATCGATTTTATATCTATATTAGCATTCTTTATCATTTATAATACCTAGATATGTTTTAAAATGCAATTTAAAGCATTTTTGGTTTCGATCATAGTAGGCTATTTTTAAAAAAAATATCGATTTTATATCTATATTAGAATTCTTTATCATTTATAATACCTAGATATGTTTTAAAATGCAATTTAAAGCATTTTTGGTTTCGATCATAGTAGGCTATTTTCAAAAAAAATATCGATTTTATATCTTTATTAGCATTCTTTATAATTTATAATACCTAGATTTGTTTTAAAATGCAATTTAAAGCATTTTTGGTTTCGATCATAGTAGGCTATTTTCAAAAAAAAAATCGATTTTATATCTATATTAGAATTCTTTATCATTTATAATACCTAGATATGTTTTGAAATGCAATTTAAAGCATTTTTGGTTTCGATCATAGTAGGCTATTTTCAAAATAATATCGATTTTATATCTATATTAGCATTCTTTATCATTTATCATACCTAGATATGTTTTAAAATGCAATTTAAAGCATTTTTGGTTTCGAACATAGTAGGCTATTTTCAGAAAAATATCGATTTTATTTCCATATTAGCATTCTTTATCATTTATAATACCTAGATTTGTTTTAAAATGCAATTTAACGCATTTTTGGTTTTTATCACAGTAGGCTATTTTCAAAAAAATATCGATTTTATATCTATATTAGCATTATTTATAATTTATAATACCTAGATATGTTTTAAAATGCAATTTAAAGCATTTTTGGTTTCGATCATAGTAGGCTATTTTCAAAAAAATATCGATTTTATATCTATATTAGCATTCTTTATCATTTATAATACTTAGATATGTTTTAAAATACAATTTAAAGCATTTTTGGTTTCGATCATAGTAGGCTATTTTCAAAAAAATATCGATTTTATATCTATATAGCATTCTTTATCATTTATAATACTTAGATATGTTTTAAAATTCAATTTAAAGCATTTTTGTTTTGGATCATAGTAGGCTATTTTCAAAAAAATATCGATTTTATATCTATATTAGCATTCTTTATCATTTATAATACCTAGATATGTTTTAAAATGCAATTTAAAGCATTTTTGTTTTGGATCATAGTAGGCTATTTTCAAAAAAATATCGATTTTATATCTATATTAGCATTCTTTATCATTTATAATACCTAGATATGTTTTAAAATGCAATTTAAAGCATTTTTGGTTTCGATCATAGTAGGCTATTTTCAAAAAAAATATTGATTTTATATCTATATTAGAATTCTTTATCATTTATAATACCTTGATATGTTTTAAAATTCAATTTAAAGCATTTTTGTTTTGGATCATAGTAGGCTATTTTCAAAAAAATATCGATTTTATATCTATATTAGCATTCTTTATCATTTATAATACTTAGATATGTTTCAAAATGCAATTTAAAGCATTTTTGGTTTCGATCATAGTAGGCTATTTTCAAAAAAATATCGATTTTATATCTATATTAGCATTCTTTATCATTTATAATACCTAGATATGTTTTAAAATGCAATTTAAAGCATTTTTGTTTTGGATCATAGTAGGCTATTTTCAAAAAAATATCGATTTTATATCTATATTAGCATTCTTTATCATTTATAATACTTAGATATGTTTCAAAATGCAATTTAAAGCATTTTTGGTTTCGATCATAGTAGGCTATTTTCAAAAAAATATCGATTTTATATCTATATTAGCATTCTTTATCATTTATAATACCTAGATATGTTTTAAAATGCAATTTAAAGCATTTTTGTTTTGGATCATAGTAGGCTATTTTCAAAAAAATATCGATTTTATATCTATATTAGCATTCTTTATCATTTATAATACCTAGATATGTTTTAAAATGCAATTTAAAGCATTTTTGGTTTCGATCATAGTAGGCTATTTTCAAAAAAAATATCGATTTTATATCTATATTAGAATTCTTTATCATTTATAATACCTTGATATGTTTTAAAATGCAATTTAAAGCATTTTTGTTTCGGATCACAGTAGGCTATTTTCAAAAAAATATCGATTTTATGTCTATATTAGCATTCTTTATAATTTATAATACCTAGATATGTTTTAAAATGCAATTTAAAGCATTTTTGGTTCGGATCACAGTAGGCTATTTTCAAAAAAATATCGATTTTATATCTATATTAGCATTCTTTATCATTTATAATACTTAGATATGTTTTAAAATGCAATTTAAATCATTTTTGTTTTGGATCATAGTAGGCTATTTTCAAAAAAATATCGATTTTATATCTATATTAGAATTCTTTATCATTTATAATACCTAGATATGTTTTAAAATGCAATTTAAAGCATTTTTGGTTTCGATCATAGTAGGCTATTTTCAAAAAAATATCGATTTTATATCTATATTAGCATTCTTTATCATTTATAATACCTAGATATGTTTTAAAATGCAATTTAAAGCATTTTTGGTTTCGATCATAGTAGGCTATTTTCAAAAAAATATCGATTTTATATCTATATTAGAATTCTTTATCATTTATAATACCTAGATATGTTTTAAAATGCAATTTAAAACATTTTTGGTTTCGATCATAGTAGGCTATTTTCAAAAAAATATCGATTTTATATCTTTATTAGAATTCTTTATCATTTATAATACCTTGCTTTGTTTTAAAATGCAATTTAAAGCATTTTTGGTTTGGATCATAGTAGGCTATTTTCAGAAAAATATCGATTTTATATCTATATTAGCATTCTTTATCATTTATAATACTTAGATATGTTTTAAAATGCAATTTAAAGCATTTTTGTTTTGGATAATAGTAGGCTATTTTCAAAAAAATATCGATTTTATATCTTTATTAGCATTCTTTATAATTTATAATACCTAGATATGTTTTAAAATGCAATTTAAAGCATTTTTGGTTTCGATCATAGTAGGCTATTTTCAAAAAAATATCGATTTTATATCTTTATTAGCATTCTTTATAATTTATAATACCTAGATATGTTTTAAAATGCAATTTAAAGCATTTTTGGTTTCGATCATAGTAGGCTATTTTCAAAAAAATATCGATTTTATATCTTTATTAGCATTCTTTATCATTTATAATACCTAGATATGTTTTAAAATGCAATTTAAAGCATTTTTGGTTTCGATCATAGTGGGCTATTTTTAAAAAAAATATCGATTTTATATCTATATTAGAATTCTTTATCATTTATAATACCTAGATATGTTTTAAAATGCAATTTAAAGCATTTTTGGTTTCGATCATAGTAGGCTATTTTCAAAAAAAATATCGATTTTATATCTTTATTAGCATTCTTTATAATTTATAATACCTAGATATGTTTTAAAATGCAATTTAAAGCATTTTTGGTTTGGATCATAGTAGGCTATTTTCAAAAAAATATCGATTTTATATCTATATTAGCATTCTTTATCATTTATCATACCTAGATATGTTTTAAAATGCAATTTAAAGCATTTTTGGTTTCGAACATAGTAGGCTATTTTCAGAAAAATATCGATTTTATTTCCATATTAGCATTCTTTATCATTTATAATACCTAGATTTGTTTTAAAATGCAATTTAAAGCATTTTTGTTTTGGATCATAGTAGGCTATTTTCAAAAAAATATCGATTTTATATCTATATTAGCATTCTTTATCATTTATAATACCTAGATATGTTTTAAAATGCAATTTAAAGCATTTTTGGTTTCGATCATAGTAGGCTATTTTTAAAAAAAAAATCGATTTTATATCTATATTAGAATTCTTTATCATTTATAATACCTAGATATGTTTTGAAATGCAATTTAAAGCATTTTTGGTTTCGATCATAGTAGGCTATTTTCAAAATAATATCGATTTTATATCTATATTAGCATTCTTTATCATTTATCATACCTAGATATGTTTTAAAATGCAATTTAAAGCATTTTTGGTTTCGAACATAGTAGGCTATTTTCAGAAAAATATCGATTTTATTTCCATATTAGCATTCTTTATCATTTATAATACCTAGATTTGTTTTAAAATGCAATTTAAAGCATTTTTGTTTTGGATCATAGTAGGCTATTTTCAAAAAAATATCGATTTTATATCTATATTAGCATTCTTTATCATTTATAATACCTAGATATGTTTTAAAATGCAATTTAAAGCATTTTTGGTTTCGATCATAGTAGGCTATTTTCAAAAAAATATCGATTTTATATCTATATTAGCATTCTTTATCATTTATAATACCTAGATATGTTTTAAAATGCAATTTAAAGCATTTTTGGTTTCGATCATAGTAGGCTATTTTCAAAAAAAATATCGATTTTATATCTATATTAGAATTCTTTATCATTTATAATACCTTGATATGTTTTAAAATTCAATTTAAAGCATTTTTGTTTTGGATCATAGTAGGCTATTTTCAAAAAAATATCGATTTTATATCTATATTAGCATTCTTTATCATTTATAATACTTAGATATGTTTCAAAATGCAATTTAAAGCATTTTTGGTTTCGATCATAGTAGGCTATTTTCAAAAAAATATCGATTTTATATCTATATTAGCATTCTTTATCATTTATAATACCTAGATATGTTTTAAAATGCAATTTAAAGCATTTTTGTTTTGGATCATAGTAGGCTATTTTCAAAAAAATATCGATTTTATATCTATATTAGCATTCTTTATCATTTATAATACCTAGATATGTTTTAAAATGCAATTTAAAGCATTTTTGTTTTGGATCATAGTAGGCTATTTTCAAAAAAATATCGATTTTATATCTATATTAGAATTCTTTATCATTTATAATACCTAGATATGTTTTGAAATGCAATTTAAAGCATTTTTGGTTTCGATCATAGTAGGCTATTTTCAAAAAAATATCGATTTTATATCTATATTAGCATTCTTTATCATTTATAATACCTAGATATGTTTTAAAATGCAATTTAAAGCATTTTTGTTTTGGATCATAGTAGGCTATTTTCAAAAAAATATCGATTTTATATCTATATTAGCATTCTTTATCATTTATAATACCTAGATATGTTTTAAAATGCAATTTAAAGCATTTTTGGTTTCGATCATAGTAGGCTATTTTCAAAAAAAATATCGATTTTATATCTATATTAGAATTTTTTATCATTTATAATACCTTGATATGTTTTAAAATGCAATTTAAAGCATTTTTGTTTCGGATCACAGTAGTCTATTTTCAAAAAAATATCGATTTTATGTCTATATTAGCATTCTTTATAATTTATAATACCTAGATATGTTTTAAAATGCAATTTAAAGCATTTTTGGTTCGGATCACAGTAGGCTATTTTCAAAAAAATATCGATTTTATATCTATATTAGCATTCTTTATCATTTATAATACTTAGATATGTTTTAAAATGCAATTTAAATCATTTTTGTTTTGGATCATAGTAGGCTATTTTCAAAAAAATATCGATTTTATATCTATATTAGAATTCTTTATCATTTATAATACCTAGATATGTTTTAAAATGCAATTTAAAGCATTTTTGGTTTCGATCATAGTAGGCTATTTTCAAAAAAATATCGATTTTATATCTATATTAGCATTCTTTATCATTTATAATACCTAGATATGTTTTAAAATGCAATTTAAAGCAGTTTTGGTTTCGATCATAGTAGGCTATTTTCAAAAAAATATCGATTTTATATCTATATTAGAATTCTTTATCATTTATAATACCTAGATATGTTTTAAAATGCAATTTAAAGCATTTTTGTTTTGGATCATAGTAGGCTATTTTCAAAAAAATATCGATTTTATATCTATATTAGCATTCTTTATCATTTATAATACCTAGATATGTTTTAAAATGCAATTTAAAGCATTTTTGTTTTGGATCATAGTAGGCTATTTTCAAAAAAATATCGATTTTATATCTATATTAGCATTCTTTATCATTTATAACACCTAGATATGTTTTAAAATGCAATTTAAAGCATTTTTGGTTTCGATCATAGTAGGCTATTTTCAAAAAAAATATCGATTTTATATCTATATTAGAATTCTTTATCATTTATAATACCTTGATATGTTTTAAAATGCAATTTAAAGCATTTTTGTTTCGGATCACAGTAGGCTATTTTCAAAAAAATATCGATTTTATGTCTATATTAGCATTCTTTATAATTTATAATACCTAGATATGTTTTAAAATGCAATTTAAAGCATTTTTGGTTCGGATCACAGTAGGCTATTTTCAAAAAAATATCGATTTTATATCTATATTAGAATTCTTTATCATTTATAATACCTTGATATGTTTTAAAATGCAATTTAAAGCATTTTTGTTTCGGATCACAGTAGGCTATTTTCAAAAAAATATCGATTTTATATCTATATTAGCATTCTTTATCATTTATAATACTTAGATATGTTTTAAAATGCAATTTAAATCATTTTTGTTTTGGATCATAGTAGGCTATTTTCAAAAAAATATCGATTTTATATCTATATTAGAATTCTTTATCATTTATAATACCTAGATATGTTTTAAAATGCAATTTAAAGCATTTTTGGTTTCGATCATAGTAGGCTATTTTCAAAAAAATATCGATTTTATATCTATATTAGCATTCTTTATCATTTATAATACCTAGATATGTTTTAAAATGCAATTTAAAGCAGTTTTGGTTTCGATCATAGTAGGCTATTTTCAAAAAAATATCGATTTTATATCTATATTAGAATTCTTTATCATTTATAATACCTAGATATGTTTTAAAATGCAATTTAAAGCATTTTTGGTTTGGATCACAGTAGGCTATTTTCAAAAAAATATCGATTTTATATCTTTATTAGCATTCTTTATAATTTATAATACCTAGATATGTTTTAAAATGCAATTTAAAGCATTTTTGGTTTCGATCATAGTAGGCTATTTTCAAAAAAATATCGATTTTATATCTTTATTAGCATTCTTAATAATTTATGATACCTAGATATGTTTTAAAATGCAATTTAAAGCATTTTTGGTTTCGATCATAGTAGGCTATTTTCAAAAAAATATCGATTTTATATCTATATTAGCATTCTTTATCATTTATAATACTTAGATATGTTTTAAAATGCAATTTAAAGCATTTTTGGTTTCGATCATAGTAGGCTATTTTCAAAAAAATATCGATTTTATATCTATATTAGCATTCTTTATCATTTATAATACCTAGATATGTTTTAAAATGCAATTTAAAGCAATTTTGGTTTGGATCACAGTAGGCTATTTTCAAAAAAATATCGATTTTATATCTATATTAGCATTCTTTATCATTTATAATACTTAGATATGTTTTAAAATGTAATTTAAAGCATTTTTGGTTTCGATCATAGTAGGCTATTTTCAAACAAATATCGATTTTATATCTATATTAGCATTCTTTATAATTTATAATACCTAGATATGTTTTAAAATGCAATTTAAAGCATTTTTGGTTTCGATCATAGTAGGCTATTTTCAAAAAAATATCGATTTTATATCTATATTAGCATTCTTTATCATTTATAATACCTAGATTTGTTTTAAAATGCAATTTAAAGCATTTTTGGTTTGGATCACAGTAGGCTATTTTCAAAAAAATATCGATTTTATATCTATATTAGCATTCTTTATAATTTATAATACCTAGATATGTTTTAAAATGCAATTTAAAGCATTTTTGGTTTCGATCATAGTAGGCTATTTTCAAAAAAATATCGATTTATATCTATATTAGCATTCTTTATAATTTATAATACCTAGATATGTTTTAAAATGCAATTTAAAGCATTTTTGTTTTGGATCACAGTAGGCTATTTTCAAAAAAATATCGATTTTAAATCTTTATTAGCATTCTTTATAATTTATAATACCTAGATATGTTTTAAAATGCAATTTAAAGCATTTTTGGTTTCGATCATAGTAGGCTATTTTCAAAAAAATATCGATTTTATATCTTTATTAGCATTTTTAATAATTTATGATACCTAGATATGTTTTAAAATGCAATTTAAAGCATTTTTGGTTTCGATCATAGTAGGCTATTTTCAAAAAAATATCGATTTTATATCTATATTAGAATTCTTTATCATTTATAATACCTTGATATGTTTTAAAATGCAATTTAAAGCATTTTTGTTTTGGATCATAGTAGGCTATTTTCAAAAAATATCGATTTTATATCTATATTAGCATTCTTTATAATTTATAATACCTAGATTTGTTTTAAAATGCAATTTAAAGCATTTTTGGTTTGGATCACAGTAGGCTATTTTCAAAAAAATATCGATTTTATATCTATATTAGCATTCTTTATAATTTATAATACCTAGATATGTTTTAAAATGCAATTTAAAGCATTTTTGGTTTGGATCACAGTAGGCTATTTTCAAAAAAATATCGATTTTATGTCTATATTAGCATTCTTTATCATTTATAATACTTAGATATGTTTTAAAATGCAATTTAAAGCATTTTTGGTTTCGATCATAGTAGGCTATTTTCAAACAAATATCGATTTTATATCTATATTAGCATTTCTTTATAATTTATAATACCTAGATATGTTTTAAAATGCAATTTAAAGCATTTTTGGTTTCGATCATAGTAGGCTATTTTCAAAAAAATATCGATTTTATATCTATATTAGCATTCTTTATCATTTATAATACCTAGATTTGTTTTAAAATGCAATTTAAAGCATTTTTGGTTTGGATCATAGTAGGCTATTTTCAAAAAAATATCGATTTTATATCTATATTAGCATTCTTTATAATTTATAATACCTAGATATGTTTTAAAATGCAATTTAAAGCATTTTTGGTTTCGATCATAGTAGGCTATTTTCAAACAAATATCGATTTTATATCTATATTAGCATTCTTTATAATTTATAATACCTAGATATGTTTTAAAATGCAATTTAAAGCATTTTTGGTTTCGATCATAGTAGGCTATTTTCAAAAAAATATCGATTTTATATCTATATTAGCATTCTTTATCATTTATAATACCTAGATTTGTTTTAAAATGCAATTTAAAGCATTTTTGGTTTGGATCACAGTAGGCTATTTTCAAAAAAATATCGATTTTATATCTATATTAGCATTCTTTATAATTTATAATACCTAGATATGTTTTAAAATGCAATTTAAAGCATTTTTGGTTTCGATCATAGTAGGCTATTTTCAAAAAAATATCGATTTTATATCTTTATTAGCATTCTTAATAATTTATGATACCTAGATATGTTTTAAAATGCAATTTAAAGCATTTTTGGTTTCGATCATAGTAGGCTATTTTCAAAAAAATATCGATTTTATATCTATATTAGCATTCTTTATAATTTATAATACCTAGATATGTTTTAAAATGCAATTTAAAGCATTTTTGGTTTGGATCACAGTAGGCTATTTTCAAAAAAATATCGATTTTATGTCTATATTAGCATTCTTCATCATTTATAATACTTAGATATGTTTTAAAATGCAATTTAAAGCATTTTTGTTTTGGATCATAGTAGGCTATTTTCAAAAAATATCGATTTTATATCTATATTAGCATTCTTTATAATTTATAATACCTAGATATGTTTTAAAATGCAATTTAAAGCATTTTTGGTTTGGATCACAGTAGGCTATTTTCAAAAAAATATCGATTTTATGTCTATATTAGCATTCTTTATCATTTATAATACTTAGATATGTTTTAAAATGCAATTTAAAGCATTTTTGGTTTCGATCATAGTAGGCTATTTTCAAACAAATATCGATTTTATATCTATATTAGCATTCTTTATAATTTATAATACCTAGATATGTTTTAAAATGCAATTTAAAGCATTTTTGGTTTCGATCATAGTAGGCTATTTTCAAAAAAATATCGATTTTATATCTATATTAGCATTCTTTATCATTTATAATACCTAGATTTGTTTTAAAATGCAATTTAAAGCATTTTTGGTTTGGATCACAGTAGGCTATTTTCAAAAAAATATCGATTTTATATCTATATTAGCATTCTTTATAATTTATAATACCTAGATATGTTTTAAAATGCAATTTAAAGCATTTTTGGTTTCAATCATAGTAGGCTATTTTCAAAAAAATATCGATTTTATATCTATATTAGCATTTTTTATCATTTATAATACTTAAATGTGTTTTAAAATGCAATTTAAAGCATTTTTGGTTTGGATCACAGTAAGCTATTTTCAAAAAAATATCGATTTTATGTCTATATTAGCATTCTTTATAATTTATAATACCTAGATATGTTTTAAAATGCAATTTAAAGCATTTTTGGTTTGGATCACAGTAAGCTATTTTCAAAAAAATATCGATTTTATGTCTATATTAGCATTCTTTATCATTTATAATACTTAGATATGTTTTAAAATGCAATTTAAAGCATTTTTGGTTTCGATCATAGTAGGCTATTTTCAAACAAATATCGATTTTATATCTATATTAGCATTCTTTATAATTTATAATACCTAGATATGTTTTAAAATGCAATTTAAAGCATTTTTGGTTTCGATCATAGTAGGCTATTTTCAAAAAAATATCGATTTTATATCTATATTAGCATTCTTTATCATTTATAATACCTAGATATGTTTTAAAATGCAATTTAAAGCAGTTTTGGTTTCGATCATAGTAGGCTATTTTCAAAAAAATATCGATTTTATATCTATATTAGAATTCTTTATCATTTATAATACCTAGATATGTTTTAAAATGCAATTTAAAGCATTTTTGGTTTGGATCACAGTAGGCTATTTTCAAAAAAATATCGATTTTATATCTTTATTAGCATTCTTTATAATTTATAATACCTAGATATGTTTTAAAATGCAATTTAAAGCATTTTTGGTTTCGATCATAGTAGGCTATTTTCAAAAAAATATCGATTTTATATCTTTATTAGCATTCTTAATAATTTATGATACCTAGATATGTTTTAAAATGCAATTTAAAGCATTTTTGGTTTCGATCATAGTAGGCTATTTTCAAAAAAATATCGATTTTATATCTATATTAGCATTCTTTATCATTTATAATACCTAGATATGTTTTAAAATGCAATTTAAAGCATTTTTGGTTTCGATCATAGTAGGCTATTTTCAAACAAATATCGATTTTATATCTATATTAGCATTCTTTATAATTTATAATACCTAGATATGTTTTAAAATGCAATTTAAAGCATTTTTGGTTTCGATCATAGTAGGCTATTTTCAAAAAAATATCGATTTTATATCTATATTAGCATTCTTTATCATTTATAATACCTAGATTTGTTTTAAAATGCAATTTAAAGCATTTTTGGTTTGGATCACAGTAGGCTATTTTCAAAAAAATATCGATTTTATATCTATATTAGCATTCTTTATAATTTATAATACCTAGATATGTTTTAAAATGCAATTTAAAGCATTTTTGTTTTGGATCACAGTAGGCTATTTTCAAAAAAATATCGATTTTAAATCTTTATTAGCATTCTTTACAATTTATAATACCTAGATATGTTTTAAAATGCAATTTAAAGCATTTTTGGTTTCGATCATAGTAGGCTATTTTCAAAAAAATATCGATTTTATATCTTTATTAGCATTCTTAATAATTTATGATACCTAGATATGTTTTAAAATGCAATTTAAAGCATTTTTGGTTTCGATCATAGTAGGCTATTTTCAAAAAAATATCGATTTTATATCTATATTAGAATTCTTTATCATTTATAATACCTTGATATGTTTTAAAATGCAATTTAAAGCATTTTTGTTTTGGATCATAGTAGGCTATTTTCAAAAAATATCAATTTTATATCTATATTAGCATTCTTTATAATTTATAATACCTAGATATGTTTTAAAATGCAATTTAAAGCATTTTTGGTTTGGATCACAGTAGGCTATTTTCAAACAAATATCGATTTTATATCTATATTAGCATTCTTTATAATTTATAATACCTAGATATGTTTTAAAATGCAATTTAAAGCATTTTTGGTTTCGATCATAGTAGGCTATTTTCAAAAAAATATCGATTTTATATCTATATTAGCATTCTTTATCATTTATAATACCTAGATTTGTTTTAAAATGCAATTTAAAGCATTTTTGGTTTCGATCATAGTAGGCTATTTTCAAAAAAATATCGATTTTATATCTATATTAGCATTCTTTATCATTTATAATACCTAGATTTGTTTTAAAATGCAATTTAAAGCATTTTTGGTTTCAATCATAGTAGGCTATTTTCAAAAAAATATCGATTTTATATCTATATTAGCATTTTTTATCATTTATAATACTTAAATATGTTTTAAAATGCAATTTAAAGCATTTTTGGTTTGGATCACAGTAAGCTATTTTCAAAAAAATATCGATTTTATGTCTATATTAGCATTCTTTATAATTTATAATACCTAGATATGTTTTAAAATGCTATTTAAAGCATTTTTGGTTTGGATCACAGTAAGCTATTTTCAAAAAAATATCGATTTTATGTCTATATTAGCATTCTTTATCATTTATAGTACTTAGATATGTTTTAAAATGCAATTTAAAGCATTTTTGGTTTCGATCATAGTAGGTTTTTTTCAAACAAATATCGATTTTATATCTATATTAGCATTCTTTATAATTTATAATACCTAGATATGTTTTAAAATGCAATTTAAAGCATTTTTGGTTTCGATCATAGTAGGCTATTTTCAAAAAAATATCGATTTTATATCTATATTAGCATTCTTTATCATTTATAATACCTAGATTTGTTTTAAAATGCAATTTAAAGCATTTTTGGTTTGGATCATAGTAGGCTATTTTCAAAAAAATATCGATTTTATATCTATATTAGCATTCTTTATAATTTATAATACCTAGATATGTTTTAAAATGCAATTTAAAGCATTTTTGGTTTCGATCATAGTAGGCTATTTTCAAACAAATATCGATTTTATATCTATATTAGCATTCTTTATAATTTATAATACCTAGATATGTTTTAAAATGCAATTTAAAGCATTTTTGGTTTCGATCATAGTAGGCTATTTTCAAAAAAATATCGATTTTATATCTATATTAGCATTCTTTATCATTTATAATACCTAGATTTGTTTTAAAATGCAATTTAAAGCATTTTTGGTTTGGATCACAGTAGGCTATTTTCAAAAAAATATCGATTTATATCTATATTAGCATTCTTTATCATTTATAATACCTAGATATGTTTTAAAATGCAATTTAAAGCATTTTTGGTTTCGATCATAGTAGGCTATTTTCAAAAAAATATCGATTTTAAATCTTTATTAGCATTCTTTATAATTTATAATACCTAGATATGTTTTAAAATGCAATTTAAAGCATTTTTGGTTTCGATCATAGTAGGCTATTTTCAAAAAAATATCGATTTTATATCTTTATTAGCATTCTTAATAATTTATGATACCTAGATATGTTTTAAAATGCAATTTAAAGCATTTTTGGTTTCGATCATAGTAGGCTATTTTCAAAAAAATATCGATTTTATATCTATATTAGAATTCTTTATCATTTATAATACCTTGATATGTTTTAAAATGCAATTTAAAGCATTTTTGTTTTGGATCATAGTAGGCTATTTTCAAAAAATATCGATTTTATATCTATATTAGCATTCTTTATAATTTATAATACCTAGATATGTTTTAAAATGCAATTTAAAGCATTTTTGGTTTGGATCACAGTAGGCTATTTTCAAAAAAATATCGATTTTATGTCTATATTAGCATTCTTTATCATTTATAATACTTAGATATGTTTTAAAATGCAATTTAAAGCATTTTTGTTTTGGATCATAGTAGGCTATTTTCAAAAAATATCGATTTTATATCTATATTAGCATTCTTTATAATTTATAATACCTAGATATGTTTTAAATTGCAATTTAAAGCATTTTTGGTTTCGATCATAGTAGGCTATTTTCAAAAAAATATCGATTTTATATCTATATTAGCATTCTTTATCATTTATAATACCTAGATTTGTTTTAAAATGCAATTTAAAGCATTTTTGGTTTGGATCACAGTAGGCTATTTTCAAAAAAATATCGATTTTATATCTATATTAGCATTCTTTATAATTTATAATACCTAGATATGTTTTAAAATGCAATTTAAAGCATTTTTGGTTTCAATCATAGTAGGCTATTTTCAAAAAAATATCGATTTTATATCTATATTAGCATTTTTTATCATTTATAATACTTAAATGTGTTTTAAAATGCAATTTAAAGCATTTTTGGTTTGGATCACAGTAAGCTATTTTCAAAAAAATATCGATTTTATGTCTATATTAGCATTCTTTATCATTTATAATACTTAGATATGTTTTAAAATGCAATTTAAAGCATTTTTGGTTTCGATCATAGTAGGCTATTTTCAAACAAATATCGATTTTATATCTATATTAGCATTCTTTATAATTTATAATACCTAGATATGTTTTAAAATGCAATTTAAAGCATTTTTGGTTTCGATCATAGTAGGCTATTTTCAAACAAATATCGATTTTATATCTATATTAGCATTCTTTATAATTTATAATACCTAGATATGTTTTAAAATGCAATTTAAAGCATTTTTGGTTTCGATCATAGTAGGCTATTTTCAAACAAATATCGATTTTATATCTATATTAGCATTCTTTATAATTTATAATACCTAGATATGTTTTAAAATGCAATTTAAAGCATTTTTGGTTTCGATCATAGTAGGCTATTTTCAAAAAAATATCGATTTTATATCTATATTAGCATTCTTTATCATTTATAATACCTAGATTTGTTTTAAAATGCAATTTAAAGCATTTTTGGTTTGGATCATAGTAGGCTATTTCGATTTTATATCTATATTAGCATTCTTTATAATTTATAATACCTAGATATGTTTTAAAATGCAATTTAAAGCATTTTTGGTTTCGATCATAGTAGGCTATTTTCAAAAAAATATCGATTTTATATCTATATTAGCATTCTTTATCATTTATAATACTTAGATATGTTTTAAAATGCAATTTAAAGCATTTTTGGTTTGGATCACAGTAGGCTATTTTCAAAAAATACTTTATAAAAAAAAACTTTTTAAAAAACTACGTTTTTCGCGTAGACTAAAAAGTAGAAAATAACTTTTATTCTTGGTTGTAAAGAATTTGGTTTTAAATTTTCAGATTATATTTAATAAATTTTTATATCCTAGTCAATATTGTTCACAAAGTTTCGAATAAGTGCACTTTGATCTTATCGTATAACTCAACAACTTAAAAACGTGGGCGCATTATAAGAGGAGAAATAAGTTTATGTGAAATCAATACTTTATGATAAACTTAAATTAATGCGCCCACGTTTTTAAGTTGTTGAGTTATACGATAAGATCAAAGTGCACTTATTCGAAACTTTGTGAACAATATTGACTAGGATATAAAAATTTATTAAATATAATCTGAAAATTTAAAACCAAATTCTTTACAACCAAGAATAAAAGTTATTTTCTACTTTTTAGTCTACGCGAAAAACGTAGTTTTTTAAAAAGTTTTTTTTTATAAAGTATTTTATTTTCTACTTTTTAGTCTTATTCTAATGAAATAGAGAAATAAAGATTATAGGGGGTTTATAGGTTACAGGTGTGTTGAACTTCACTTCGTTGCACTTCGTTACGTTCAACTGTTTATAGATCACAGGAGGTTTATAGGTTACAGGTGTGTTGAACTTCACTTCGTTGCACTTCGTTACGTTCAACTGTTTATAGATTACAGTAGGTTTATAGGTTACAGGTGTGTTGAACTTCACTTCGTTGCACTTCGTTACGTTCAACTGTTTATAGATTACAGTAGGTTCATAGGTTACAGGTGTGTTGAACTCCACTTCGTTGCGCTTCGTTACGTTCAACTGTTTATAGATTAGAGTAGGTTTATAGGTTACAGGTGTGTTGAACTTCACTTCGTTGCACTTCGTTACGTTCAACTGTTTATAGATCACAGTAGGTTTATAGGTTACAGGTGTGTTGAACTTCACTTCGTTGCACTTCGTTACGTTCAACTGTTTATAGATTACATTAGGTTTATAGGTTACAGGTGTGTTGAACTTCACTTCGCTGCACTTCGTTACGTTCAACTGTTTATAGATTACAGTAGGTTTATAGGTTACAGGTGTGTTGAACTTCACTTCGTTGCACTTCGTTACGTTCAACTGTTTATAGATTACAGTAGGTTCATAGGTTACAGGTGTGTTGAACTCCACTTCGTTGCGCTTCGTTACGTTCAACTATTTATAGATTAGAGTAGGTTTATAGGTTACAGGTGTGTTGAACTTCACTTCGTTGCACTTCGTTACG
This sequence comes from Chironomus riparius, assembly GCA_917627325.4. Classification (NCBI taxonomy): domain Eukaryota; kingdom Metazoa; phylum Arthropoda; class Insecta; order Diptera; family Chironomidae; genus Chironomus; species Chironomus riparius. The sequence continues at coordinate 21,915,119 of OU895879.1, read as the reverse complement.
TTCAACTGTTTATAGATCACAGGAGGTTTATAGGTTACAGGTGTGTTGAACTCCACTTCGTTGCACTTCGTTACGTTCAACTGTTTATAGATTACAGTAGGTTTATAGGTTACAGGTGTGTTGAACTTCACTTCGTTGCACTTCGTTACGTTCAACTGTTTATAGATTACAGTAGGTTCATAGGTTACAGGTGTGTTGAACTCCACTTCGTTGCGCTTCGTTACGTTCAACTGTTTATAGATTAGAGTAGGTTTATAGGTTACAGGTGTGTTGAACTTCACTTCGTTGCACTTCGTTACGTTCAACTGTTTATAGATCACAGTAGGTTTATAGGTTACAGGTGTGTTGAACTTCACTTCGTTGCACTTCGTTACGTTCAACTGTTTATAGATTACAGTAGGTTTATAGGTTACAGGTGTGTTGAACTTCACTTCGTTGCACTTCGTTACGTTCAACTGTTTATAGATTACAGTAGGTTCATAGGTTACAGGTGTGTTGAACTTCACTTCTTTGCACTTCGTTACGTTCAACTGTTTATAGATCACAGTAGGTTTATAGGTTACAGGTGTGTTGAACTTCACTTCACTGCACTTCGTTACGTTCAACTGTTTATAGATTACATTAGGTTTATAGGTTACAGGTGTGTTGAACTTCACTTCGCTGCACTTCGTTACGTTCAACTGTTTATAGATTACAGTAGGTTTATAGGTTACAGGTGTGTTGAACTTCACTTCGTTGCACTTCGTTACGTTCAACTGTTTATAGATTACAGTAGGTTTATAGGTTACAGGTGTGTTGAACTTCACTTCGTTGCGTTCAACTGTTTATAAATTACCAGTTGACAATGGGAAATTAGTAACGACTTTCAAAATTTTTCATTCGTTTTATAAAATTTAATTTTTTTAAAGCATTCATTAGTAAAGTACATTAAAAATCACTCGTAAAGATTTTGTGTTTATCTGTACCATTTCTACTTCATAACGTGTGGATTCTTAACATAAAGATGCAAATCACATATGTAACGTATTTATAACGGATTTTCAAATTTAAATTCAATGAATATCATTTATATGTTATGCAAAAATACGTCAAACCGGTGAAGTGTTATAAATAATGCAATACATTTAAAACAGCATAAATTTATGCTCAAACTATGTGTGCTAAATGCACATCGCATATTAATAGTTATTTTGCATTAATTCGTAACGGACTTGTGCTTAACGGTTTTTTTGAAAATTCAAATTTTCACTTACGAATATTCATGAAAAAATTACATGTCAATTTTTTTGTCTTACCAGAATATCTTTAGCTGCTCAAATTTATGGTATAATTAATAATTAATAATATTAATTAAACTATAATGAATCATATAAATGACTTTAGAGCATCACAAGTATAATATTTAATACAAATCAAAATTTTATATCATTGACATTGGATTTTTTCCCATATAAAAAAGTTTTACATAAATTGTACTATAATTAAGCATTTTTGTGTTTCCAAAGTGTTAAAATATTGTATTGTCACCGGGAATACGTGTGAGTAAAAAAAATGAGCTCGATTGGAGCAGTAGAAGTGGTCGAAAAATTGATCGCAAGATTTGAAATTTTTTGCAAACAAACAAACAAACAAACAAACAAACAAGAAAGCAAGTTAAGAAAAACGTAGTAATAAAAATATCGATTTTATATCTATATTAGCATTCTTTATCATTTATAATACTTAGATATGTTTTAAAATGCAATTTAAAGCATTTTTGGTTTCGATCATAGTAGGCTATTTTCAAACAAATATCGATTTTATATCTATATTAGCATTCTTTATCATTCATAACACCTAGATATGTTTTAAAATGCAATTTAAAGCATTTTTGGTTTCGATCATAGTAGGCTATTTTCAAAAAAATATCGATTTTATATCTATATTAGAATTCTTTATCATTTATAATACTTAGATATGTTTCAAAATGCAATTTAAAGCATTTTTGGTTTCGATCATAGTAGGCTTTTTTCAAAAAAAATATCGATTTTATATCTATATTAGAATTCTTTATCATTTATAATACCTTGATATGTTTTAAAATGCAATTTAAAGCATTTTTGGTTTCGATCATAGTAGGCTATTTTCAAACAAATATCGATTTTATATCTATATTAGCATTCTTTATAATTTATAATACCTAGATATGTTTTAAAATGCAATTTAAAGCATTTTTGGTTTCGATCATAGTAGGCTATTTTCAAAAAAATATCGATTTTATATCTATATTAGCATTCTTTATCATTTATAATACCTAGATTTGTTTTAAAATGCAATTTAAAGCATTTTTGGTTTGGATCATAGTAGGCTATTTTCAAAAAAATATCGATTTTATATCTATATTAGCATTCTTTATAATTTATAATACCTAGATATGTTTTAAAATGCAATTTAAAGCATTTTTGGTTTCGATCATAGTAGGCTATTTTCAAAAAAATATCGATTTTATATCTATATTAGCATTCTTTATCATTTATAATACTTAGATATGTTTTAAAATGCAATTTAAAGCATTTTTGTTTTGGATCACAGTAGGCTATTTTCAAAAAATACTTTATAAAAAAAAACTTTTTAAAAAACTACGTTTTTCGCGTAGACTAAAAAGTAGAAAATAACTTTTATTCTTGGTTGTAAAGAATTTGGTTTTAAATTTTCAGATTATATTTAATAAATTTTTATATCCTAGTCAATATTGTTCACAAAGTTTCGAATAAGTGCACTTTGATCTTATCGTATAACTCAACAACTTAAAAACGTGGGCGCATTATAAGAGGAGAAATAAGTTTATGTGAAATCAATACTTTATGATAAACTTAAATTAATGCGCCCACGTTTTTAAGTTGTTGAGTTATACGATAAGATCAAAGTGCACTTATTCGAAACTTTGTGAACAATATTGACTAGGATATAAAAATTTATTAAATATAATCTGAAAATTTAAAACCAAATTCTTTACAACCAAGAATAAAAGTTATTTTCTACTTTTTAGTCTACGCGAAAAACGTAGTTTTTTAAAAAGTTTTTTTTTATAAAGTATTTTATTTTCTACTTTTTAGTCTTATTCTAATGAAATAGAGAAATAAAGATTATAGGGGGTTTATAGGTTACAGGTGTGTTGAACTTCACTTCGTTGCACTTCGTTACGTTCAACTGTTTATAGATCACAGGAGGTTTATAGGTTACAGGTGTGTTGAACTTCACTTCGTTGCACTTCGTTACGTTCAACTGTTTATAGATTACAGTAGGTTTATAGGTTACAGGTGTGTTGAACTTCACTTCGTTGCACTTCGTTACGTTCAACTGTTTATAGATTACAGTAGGTTCATAGGTTACAGGTGTGTTAAACTCCACTTCGTTGCGCTTCGTTACGTTCAACTGTTTATAGATTAGAGTAGGTTTATAGGTTACAGGTGTGTTGAACTTCACTTCGTTGCACTTCGTTACGTTCAACTGTTTATAGATCACAGTAGGTTTATAGGTTACAGGTGTGTTGAACTTCACTTCGTTGCACTTCGTTACGTTCAACTGTTTATAGATTACATTAGGTTTATAGGTTACAGGTGTGTTGAACTTCACTTCGCTGCACTTCGTTACGTTCAACTGTTTATAGATTACAGTAGGTTTATAGGTTACAGGTGTGTTGAACTTCACTTCGTTGCACTTCGTTACGTTCAACTGTTTATAGATTACAGTAGGTTCATAGGTTACAGGTGTGTTGAACTCCACTTCGTTGCGCTTCGTTACGTTCAACTGTTTATAGATTAGAGTAGGTTTATAGGTTACAGGTGTGTTGAACTTCACTTCGTTGCACTTCGTTACGTTCAACTGTTTATAGATTACAGTAGGTTCATAGGTTACAGGTGTGTTGAACTCCACTTCGTTGCGCTTCGTTACGTTCAACTGTTTATAGATTAGAGTAGGTTTATAGGTTACAGGTGTGTTGAACTTCACTTCGTTGCACTTCGTTACGTTCAACTGTTTATAGATCACAGTAGGTTTATAGGTTACAGGTGTGTTGAACTTCACTTCGTTGCACTTCGTTACGTTCAACTGTTTATAGATTACAGTAGGTTTATAGGTTACAGGTGTGTTGAACTTCACTTCGTTGCACTTCGTTACGTTCAACTGTTTATAGATTACAGTAGGTTCATAGGTTACAGGTGTGTTGAACTTCACTTCTTTGCACTTCGTTACGTTCAACTGTTTATAGATCACAGTAGGTTTATAGGTTACAGGTGTGTTGAACTTCACTTCTTTGCACTTCGTTACGTTCAACTGTTTATAGATCACAGTAGGTTTATAGGTTACAGGTGTGTTGAACTTCACTTCGTTGCACTTCGTTACGTTCAACTGTTTATAGATTACATTAGGTTTATAGGTTACAGGTGTGTTGAACTTCACTTCGCTGCACTTCGTTACGTTCAACTGTTTATAGATTACAGTAGGTTCATAGGTTACAGGTGTGTTGAACTTCACTTCTTTGCACTTCGTTACGTTCAACTGTTTATAGATCACAGTAGGTTTATAGGTTACAGGTGTGTTGAACTTCACTTCGTTGCACTTCGTTACGTTCAACTGTTTATAGATTACATTAGGTTTATAGGTTACAGGTGTGTTGAACTTCACTTCGCTGCACTTCGTTACGTTCAACTGTTTATAGATTACAGTAGGTTTATAGGTTACAGGTGTGTTGAACTTCACTTCGTTGCACTTCGTTACGTTCAACTGTTTATAGATTACAGTAGGTTTATAGGTTACAGGTGTGTTGAACTTCACTTCGTTGCGTTCAACTGTTTATAAATTACCAGTTTTCAATGGGAAATTAGTAACGACTTTCAAAATTTTTCATTCGTTTTATAAAATTTAATTTTTTTAAAGCATTCATTAGTAAAGTACATTAAAAATCACTCGTAAAGATTTTGTGTTTATCTGTACCATTTCTACTTCATAACGTGTGGATTCTTAACATAAAGATGCAAATCACATATGTAACGTATTTATAACGGATTTTCAAATTTAAATTCAATGAATATCATTTATATGTTATGCAAAAATACGTCAAACCGTTAATAAAAAGAAAAGTCAATTTAATTAAGTTGGTGAAGTGTTATAAATAATGCAATACATTTAAAACAGCATAAATTTATGCTCAAACTATGTGTGCTAAATGCACATCGCATATTAATAGTTATTTTGCATTAATTCGTAACGGACTTGTGCTTAACGGTTTTTTTGAAAATTCAAATTTTCACTTACGAATATTCATGAAAAAATTACATGTCAATTTTTTTGTCTTACCAGAATATCTTTAGCTGCTCAAATTTATGGTATAATTAATAATTAATAATATTAATTAAACTATAATGAATCATATAAATGACTTTAGAGCATCACAAGTATAATATTTAATACAAATCAAAATTTTATATCATTGACATTGGATTTTTTCCCATATAAAAAAGTTTTACATAAATTGTACTATAATTAAGCATTTTTGTGTTTCCAAAGTGTTAAAATATTGTATTGTCACCGGGAATACGTGTGAGTAAAAAAAATGAGCTCGATTGGAGCAGTAGAAGTGGTCGAAAAATTGATCGCAAGATTTGAAATTTTTTGCAAACAAACAAACAAACAAACAAACAAACAAGAAAGCAAGTTAAGAAAAACGTAGTAATAAAAATATCGATTTTATATCTATATTAGCATTCTTTATCATTTATAATACTTAGATATGTTTTAAAATGCAATTTAAAGCATTTTTGGTTTCGATCATAGTAGGCTATTTTCAAACAAATATCGATTTTATATCTATATTAGCATTCTTTATCATTCATAACACCTAGATATGTTTTAAAATGCAATTTAAAGCATTTTTGGTTTCGATCATAGTAGGCTATTTTCAAAAAAATATCGATTTTATATCTATATTAGAATTCTTTATCATTTATAATACTTAGATATGTTTCAAAATGCAATTTAAAGCATTTTTGGTTTCGATCATAGTAGGCTTTTTTCAAAAAAAATATCGATTTTATATCTATATTAGAATTCTTTATCATTTATAATACCTTGATATGTTTTAAAATGCAATTTAAAGCATTTTTGTTTTGGATCACAGTAGGCTATTTTCAAAAAAATATCGATTTTATATCTATATTAGCATTCTTTATAATTTATAATACCTAGATATGTTTTAAAATGCAATTTAAAGCATTTTTGGTTTCGATCATAGTAGGCTATTTTCAAAAAAATATCGATTTTAAATCTATATTAGAATTCTTTATCATTTATAATACCTTGATTTGTTTTAAAATGCAATTTAAAAATTTTTGGTTTGGATCACAGTATGCTATTTTCAAAAAAAAATCTATTTTATATCTTTATTAGCATTCTTCATAATTTATAATACCTAGATATGTTTTAAAATGCAATTTAAAGCATTTTTGGTTTCGATCATAGTAGGCTAATTTCAGAAAAATATCGATTTTATATCTATATTAGCATTCTTTATCATTTATAATACTTAGATATGTTTTAAAATGCAATTTAAAGCATTTTTGGTTTCGATCATAGTAGGCTATTTTCAAAAAAATATCGATTTTATATCTATATTAGCATTCTTTATCATTTATAATACCTAGATTTGTTTTAAAATGCAATTTAAAGCATTTTTGGTTTGGATCATAGTAGGCTATTTTCAAAAAAATATCGATTTTATATCTATATTAGCATTCTTTATAATTTATAATACCTAGATATGTTTTAAAATGCAATTTAAAGCATTTTTGGTTTCGATCATAGTAGGCTATTTTCAAAAAAATATCGATTTTATATCTATATTAGCATTCTTTATCATTTATAATACTTAGATATGTTTTAAAATGCAATTTAAAGCATTTTTGGTTTGGATCACAGTAGGCTATTTTCAAAAAATACTTTATAAAAAAAAACTTTTTAAAAAACTACGTTTTTCGCGTAGACTAAAAAGTAGAAAATAACTTTTATTCTTGGTTGTAAAGAATTTGGTTTTAAATTTTCAGATTATATTTAATAAATTTTTATATCCTAGTCAATATTGTTCACAAAGTTTCGAATAAGTGCACTTTGATCTTATCGTATAACTCAACAACTTAAAAACGTGGGCGCATTATAAGAGGAGAAATAAGTTTATGTGAAATCAATACTTTATGATAAACTTAAATTAATGCGCCCACGTTTTTAAGTTGTTGAGTTATACGATAAGATCAAAGTGCACTTATTCGAAACTTTGTGAACAATATTGACTAGGATATAAAAATTTATTAAATATAATCTGAAAATTTAAAACCAAATTCTTTACAACCAAGAATAAAAGTTATTTTCTACTTTTTAGTCTACGCGAAAAACGTAGTTTTTTAAAAAGTTTTTTTTTATAAAGTATTTTATTTTCTACTTTTTAGTCTTATTCTAATGAAATAGAGAAATAAAGATTATAGGGGGTTTATAGGTTACAGGTGTGTTGAACTTCACTTCGTTGCACTTCGTTACGTTCAACTGTTTATAGATCACAGGAGGTTTATAGGTTACAGGTGTGTTGAACTTCACTTCGTTGCACTTCGTTACGTTCAACTGTTTATAGATTACAGTAGGTTTATAGGTTACAGGTGTGTTGAACTTCACTTCGTTGCACTTCGTTACGTTCAACTGTTTATAGATTACAGTAGGTTCATAGGTTACAGGTGTGTTAAACTCCACTTCGTTGCGCTTCGTTACGTTCAACTGTTTATAGATTAGAGTAGGTTTATAGGTTACAGGTGTGTTGAACTTCACTTCGTTACGTTCAACTGTTTATAGATCACAGTAGGTTTATAGGTTACAGGTGTGTTGAACTTCACTTCGTTGCACTTCGTTACGTTCAACTGTTTATAGATTACATTAGGTTTATAGGTTACAGGTGTGTTGAACTTCACTTCGCTGCACTTCGTTACGTTCAACTGTTTATAGATTACAGTAGGTTTATAGGTTACAGGTGTGTTGAACTTCACTTCGTTGCACTTCGTTACGTTCAACTGTTTATAGATTACAGTAGGTTCATAGGTTACAGGTGTGTTGAACTCCACTTCGTTGCGCTTCGTTACGTTCAACTGTTTATAGATTAGAGTAGGTTTATAGGTTACAGGTGTGTTGAACTTCACTTCGTTGCACTTCGTTACGTTCAACTGTTTATAGATTACAGTAGGTTCATAGGTTACAGGTGTGTTGAACTCCACTTCGTTGCGCTTCGTTACGTTCAACTGTTTATAGATTAGAGTAGGTTTATAGGTTACAGGTGTGTTGAACTTCACTTCGTTGCACTTCGTTACGTTCAACTGTTTATAGATCACAGTAGGTTTATAGGTTACAGGTGTGTTGAACTTCACTTCGTTGCACTTCGTTACGTTCAACTGTTTATAGATTACAGTAGGTTTATAGGTTACAGGTGTGTTGAACTTCACTTCGTTGCACTTCGTTACGTTCAACTGTTTATAGATTACAGTAGGTTCATAGGTTACAGGTGTGTTGAACTTCACTTCTTTGCACTTCGTTACGTTCAACTGTTTATAGATCACAGTAGGTTTATAGGTTACAGGTGTGTTGAACTTCACTTCTTTGCACTTCGTTACGTTCAACTGTTTATAGATCACAGTAGGTTTATAGGTTACAGGTGTGTTGAACTTCACTTCGTTGCACTTCGTTACGTTCAACTGTTTATAGATTACATTAGGTTTATAGGTTACAGGTGTGTTGAACTTCACTTCGCTGCACTTCGTTACGTTCAACTGTTTATAGATTACAGTAGGTTCATAGGTTACAGGTGTGTTGAACTTCACTTCTTTGCACTTCGTTACGTTCAACTGTTTATAGATCACAGTAGGTTTATAGGTTACAGGTGTGTTGAACTTCACTTCGTTGCACTTCGTTACGTTCAACTGTTTATAGATTACATTAGGTTTATAGGTTACAGGTGTGTTGAACTTCACTTCGCTGCACTTCGTTACGTTCAACTGTTTATAGATTACAGTAGGTTTATAGGTTACAGGTGTGTTGAACTTCACTTCGTTGCACTTCGTTACGTTCAACTGTTTATAGATTACAGTAGGTTTATAGGTTACAGGTGTGTTGAACTTCACTTCGTTGCGTTCAACTGTTTATAAATTACCAGTTTTCAATGGGAAATTAGTAACGACTTTCAAAATTTTTCATTCGTTTTATAAAATTTAATTTTTTTAAAGCATTCATTAGTAAAGTACATTAAAAATCACTCGTAAAGATTTTGTGTTTATCTGTACCATTTCTACTTCATAACGTGTGGATTCTTAACATAAAGATGCAAATCACATATGTAACGTATTTATAACGGATTTTCAAATTTAAATTCAATGAATATCATTTATATGTTATGCAAAAATACGTCAAACCGTTAATAAAAAGAAAAGTCAATTTAATTAAGTTGGTGAAGTGTTATAAATAATGCAATACATTTAAAACAGCATAAATTTATGCTCAAACTATGTGTGCTAAATGCACATCGCATATTAATAGTTATTTTGCATTAATTCGTAACGGACTTGTGCTTAACGGTTTTTTTGAAAATTCAAATTTTCACTTACGAATATTCATGAAAAAATTACATGTCAATTTTTTTGTCTTACCAGAATATCTTTAGCTGCTCAAATTTATGGTATAATTAATAATTAATAATATTAATTAAACTATAATGAATCATATAAATGACTTTAGAGCATCACAAGTATAATATTTAATACAAATCAAAATTTTATATCATTGACATTGGATTTTTTCCCATATAAAAAAGTTTTACATAAATTGTACTATAATTAAGCATTTTTGTGTTTCCAAAGTGTTAAAATATTGTATTGTCACCGGGAATACGTGTGAGTAAAAAAAATGAGCTCGATTGGAGCAGTAGAAGTGGTCGAAAAATTGATCGCAAGATATGAAATTTTTTGCAAACAAACAAACAAACAAACAAACAAACAAGAAAGCAAGTTAAGAAAAACGTAGTAATAAAAATATCGATTTTATATCTATATTAGCATTCTTTATCATTTATAATACTTAGATATGTTTTAAAATGCAATTTAAAGCATTTTTGGTTTCGATCATAGTAGGCTATTTTCAAACAAATATCGATTTTATATCTATATTAGCATTCTTTATCATTCATAACACCTAGATATGTTTTAAAATGCAATTTAAAGCATTTTTGGTTTCGATCATAGTAGGCTATTTTCAAAAAAATATCGATTTTATATCTATATTAGAATTCTTTATCATTTATAATACTTAGATATGTTTCAAAATGCAATTTAAAGCATTTTTGGTTTCGATCATAGTAGGCTTTTTTCAAAAAAAATATCGATTTTATATCTATATTAGAATTCTTTATCATTTATAATACCTTGATATGTTTTAAAATGCAATTTAAAGCATTTTTGTTTTGGATCACAGTAGGCTATTTTCAAAAAAATATCGATTTTATATCTATATTAGCATTCTTTATAATTTATAATACCTAGATATGTTTTAAAATGCAATTTAAAGCATTTTTGGTTTCGATCATAGTAGGCTATTTTCAAAAAAATATCGATTTTAAATCTATATTAGAATTCTTTATCATTTATAATACCTTGATTTGTTTTAAAATGCAATTTAAAAATTTTTGGTTTGGATCACAGTATGCTATTTTCAAAAAAAAATCTATTTTATATCTTTATTAGCATTCTTCATAATTTATAATACCTAGATATGTTTTAAAATGCAATTTAAAGCATTTTTGGTTTCGATCATAGTAGGCTAATTTCAGAAAAATATCGATTTTATATCTATATTAGCATTCTTTATCATTTATAATACTTAGATATGTTTTAAAATGCAATTTAAAGCATTTTTGGTTTCGATCATAGTAGGCTATTTTCAAAAAAATATCGATTTTATATCTATATTAGCATTCTTTATCATTTATAATACCTAGATTTGTTTTAAAATGCAATTTAAAGCATTTTTGGTTTGGATCATAGTAGGCTATTTTCAAAAAAATATCGATTTTATATCTATATTAGCATTCTTTATAATTTATAATACCTAGATATGTTTTAAAATGCAATTTAAAGCATTTTTGGTTTCGATCATAGTAGGCTATTTTCAAAAAAATATCGATTTTATATCTATATTAGCATTCTTTATCATTTATAATACTTAGATATGTTTTAAAATGCAATTTAAAGCATTTTTGGTTTGGATCACAGTAGGCTATTTTCAAAAAATACTTTATAAAAAAAAACTTTTTAAAAAACTACGTTTTTCGCGTAGACTAAAAAGTAGAAAATAACTTTTATTCTTGGTTGTAAAGAATTTGGTTTTAAATTTTCAGATTATATTTAATAAATTTTTATATCCTAGTCAATATTGTTCACAAAGTTTCGAATAAGTGCACTTTGATCTTATCGTATAACTCAACAACTTAAAAACGTGGGCGCATTATAAGAGGAGAAATAAGTTTATGTGAAATCAATACTTTATGATAAACTTAAATTAATGCGCCCACGTTTTTAAGTTGTTGAGTTATACGATAAGATCAAAGTGCACTTATTCGAAACTTTGTGAACAATATTGACTAGGATATAAAAATTTATTAAATATAATCTGAAAATTTAAAACCAAATTCTTTACAACCAAGAATAAAAGTTATTTTCTACTTTTTAGTCTACGCGAAAAACGTAGTTTTTTAAAAAGTTTTTTTTTATAAAGTATTTTATTTTCTACTTTTTAGTCTTATTCTAATGAAATAGAGAAATAAAGATTATAGGGGGTTTATAGGTTACAGGTGTGTTGAACTTCACTTCGTTGCACTTCGTTACGTTCAACTGTTTATAGATCACAGGAGGTTTATAGGTTACAGGTGTGTTGAACTTCACTTCGTTGCACTTCGTTACGTTCAACTGTTTATAGATTACAGTAGGTTTATAGGTTACAGGTGTGTTGAACTTCACTTCGTTGCACTTCGTTACGTTCAACTGTTTATAGATTACAGTAGGTTCATAGGTTACAGGTGTGTTAAACTCCACTTCGTTGCGCTTCGTTACGTTCAACTGTTTATAGATTAGAGTAGGTTTATAGGTTACAGGTGTGTTGAACTTCACTTCGTTACGTTCAACTGTTTATAGATCACAGTAGGTTTATAGGTTACAGGTGTGTTGAACTTCACTTCGTTGCACTTCGTTACGTTCAACTGTTTATAGATTACATTAGGTTTATAGGTTACAGGTGTGTTGAACTTCACTTCGCTGCACTTCGTTACGTTCAACTGTTTATAGATTACAGTAGGTTTATAGGTTACAGGTGTGTTGAACTTCACTTCGTTGCACTTCGTTACGTTCAACTGTTTATAGATTACAGTAGGTTCATAGGTTACAGGTGTGTTGAACTCCACTTCGTTGCGCTTCGTTACGTTCAACTGTTTATAGATTAGAGTAGGTTTATAGGTTACAGGTGTGTTGAACTTCACTTCGTTGCACTTCGTTACGTTCAACTGTTTATAGATTACAGTAGGTTCATAGGTTACAGGTGTGTTGAACTCCACTTCGTTGCGCTTCGTTACGTTCAACTGTTTATAGATTAGAGTAGGTTTATAGGTTACAGGTGTGTTGAACTTCACTTCGTTGCACTTCGTTACGTTCAACTGTTTATAGATCACAGTAGGTTTATAGGTTACAGGTGTGTTGAACTTCACTTCGTTGCACTTCGTTACGTTCAACTGTTTATAGATTACAGTAGGTTTATAGGTTACAGGTGTGTTGAACTTCACTTCGTTGCACTTCGTTACGTTCAACTGTTTATAGATTACAGTAGGTTCATAGGTTACAGGTGTGTTGAACTTCACTTCTTTGCACTTCGTTACGTTCAACTGTTTATAGATCACAGTAGGTTTATAGGTTACAGGTGTGTTGAACTTCACTTCTTTGCACTTCGTTACGTTCAACTGTTTATAGATCACAGTAGGTTTATAGGTTACAGGTGTGTTGAACTTCACTTCGTTGCACTTCGTTACGTTCAACTGTTTATAGATTACATTAGGTTTATAGGTTACAGGTGTGTTGAACTTCACTTCGCTGCACTTCGTTACGTTCAACTGTTTATAGATTACAGTAGGTTCATAGGTTACAGGTGTGTTGAACTTCACTTCTTTGCACTTCGTTACGTTCAACTGTTTATAGATCACAGTAGGTTTATAGGTTACAGGTGTGTTGAACTTCACTTCGTTGCACTTCGTTACGTTCAACTGTTTATAGATTACATTAGGTTTATAGGTTACAGGTGTGTTGAACTTCACTTCGCTGCACTTCGTTACGTTCAACTGTTTATAGATTACAGTAGGTTTATAGGTTACAGGTGTGTTGAACTTCACTTCGTTGCACTTCGTTACGTTCAACTGTTTATAGATTACAGTAGGTTTATAGGTTACAGGTGTGTTGAACTTCACTTCGTTGCGTTCAACTGTTTATAAATTACCAGTTTTCAATGGGAAATTAGTAACGACTTTCAAAATTTTTCATTCGTTTTATAAAATTTAATTTTTTTAAAGCATTCATTAGTAAAGTACATTAAAAATCACTCGTAAAGATTTTGTGTTTATCTGTACCATTTCTACTTCATAACGTGTGGATTCTTAACATAAAGATGCAAATCACATATGTAACGTATTTATAACGGATTTTCAAATTTAAATTCAATGAATATCATTTATATGTTATGCAAAAATACGTCAAACCGTTAATAAAAAGAAAAGTCAATTTAATTAAGTTGGTGAAGTGTTATAAATAATGCAATACATTTAAAACAGCATAAATTTATGCTCAAACTATGTGTGCTAAATGCACATCGCATATTAATAGTTATTTTGCATTAATTCGTAACGGACTTGTGCTTAACGGTTTTTTTGAAAATTCAAATTTTCACTTACGAATATTCATGAAAAAATTACATGTCAATTTTTTTGTCTTACCAGAATATCTTTAGCTGCTCAAATTTATGGTATAATTAATAATTAATAATATTAATTAAACTATAATGAATCATATAAATGACTTTAGAGCATCACAAGTATAATATTTAATACAAATCAAAATTTTATATCATTGACATTGGATTTTTTCCCATATAAAAAAGTTTTACATAAATTGTACTATAATTAAGCATTTTTGTGTTTCCAAAGTGTTAAAATATTGTATTGTCACCGGGAATACGTGTGAGTAAAAAAAATGAGCTCGATTGGAGCAGTAGAAGTGGTCGAAAAATTGATCGCAAGATTTGAAATTTTTTGCAAACAAACAAAAAAACAAACAAACAAACAAGAAAGCAAGTTAAGAAAAACGTAGTAATAAAAATATCGATTTTATATCTATATTAGCATTCTTTATCATTTATAATACTTAGATATGTTTTAAAATGCAATTTAAAGCATTTTTGGTTTCGATCATAGTAGGCTATTTTCAAACAAATATCGATTTTATATCTATATTAGCATTCTTTATCATTCATAACACCTAGATATGTTTTAAAATGCAATTTAAAGCATTTTTGGTTTCGATCATAGTAGGCTATTTTCAAAAAAATATCGATTTTATATCTATATTAGAATTCTTTATCATTTATAATACTTAGATATGTTTCAAAATGCAATTTAAAGCATTTTTGGTTTCGATCATAGTAGGCTTTTTTCAAAAAAAATATCGATTTTATATCTATATTAGAATTCTTTATCATTTATAATACCTTGATATGTTTTAAAATGCAATTTAAAGCATTTTTGTTTTGGATCACAGTAGGCTATTTTCAAAAAAATATCGATTTTATATCTATATTAGCATTCTTTATAATTTATAATACCTAGATATGTTTTAAAATGCAATTTAAAGCATTTTTGGTTTCGATCATAGTAGGCTATTTTCAAAAAAATATCGATTTTAAATCTATATTAGAATTCTTTATCATTTATAATACCTTGATTTGTTTTAAAATGCAATTTAAAAATTTTTGGTTTGGATCACAGTAGGCTATTTTCAAAAAAAAATCTATTTTATATCTTTATTAGCATTCTTCATAATTTATAATACCTAGATATGTTTTAAAATGCAATTTAAAGCATTTTTGGTTTCGATCATAGTAGGCTAATTTCAGAAAAATATCGATTTTATATCTATATTAGCATTCTTTATCATTTATAATACTTAGATATGTTTTAAAATGCAATTTAAAGCATTTTTGTTTTGGATCATAGTAGGCTATTTTCAAAAAAATATCGATTTTATATCTATATAGCATTCTTTATCGTTAATCATACTTAGATATATTTTAAAATGCAATTTAAAGCATTTTTGGTTTCGATCATAGTAGGCTATTTTCAAAAAAATATCGATTTTATATCTATATTAGCATTCTTTATCATTTATAATACCTAGATATGTTTTAAAATGCAATTTAAAGCATTTTTGGTTTGGATCACAGTAGGCTATTTTCAAAAAAATATCGATTTTATATCTATATTAGCATTCTTTATAATTTATAATACCTAGATATGTTTTAAAATGCAATTTAAAGCATTTTTGGTTTGGATCACAGTAGGCTATTTTCAAAAAAATATCGATTTTATATCTTTATTAGCATTCTTTATAATTTATAATACCTAGATATGTTTTAAAATGCAATTTAAAGCATTTTTGGTTTCGATCATAGTAGGCTATTTTCAAAAAAATATCGATTTTATATCTATATTAGCATTCTTTATCATTTATAATACCTAGATATGTTTTAAAATGCAATTTAAAGCATTTTTGGTTTCGATCATAGTAGGCTATTTTCAAAAAAATATCGATTTTATATCTATATTAGCATTCTTTATCATTTATAATACTTAGATATGTTTTAAAATGCAATTTAAAGCATTTTTGGTTTCGACCATAGTAGGCTATTTTCAAAAAAATATCGATTTTATATCTTTATTAGCATTCTTTATAATTTATAATACCTAGATATGTTTTAAAATGCAATTTAAAGCATTTTTGGTTTCGATCAAAGTAGGCTATTTTCAGAAAAAATATCGATTTTATATCTATATTAGAATTCTTTATCATTTATAATACCTAGATTTGTTTTAAAATGCAATTTAAAGCATTTTTGGTTTCGATCATAGTAGGCTATTTTCAAAAAAAAAATCGATTTTATATCTATATTAGAATTCTTTATCATTTATAATACCTAGATATGTTTTAAAATGCAATTTAAAGCATTTTTGGTTTGGATCACAGTAGGCTATTTTCAAAAAAATATCGATTTTATATCTATATTAGCATTCTTTATAATTTATAATACCTAGATATGTTTTAAAATGCAATTTAAAGCATTTTTGGTTTGGATCACAGTAGGCTATTTTCAAAAAAATATCGATTTTATATCTTTATTAGCATTCTTTATAATTTATAATACCTAGATATGTTTTAAAATGCAATTTAAAGCATTTTTGGTTTCGATCATAGTAGGCTATTTTCAAAAAAATATCGATTTTATATCTTTATTAGCATTCTTTATCATTTATAATACCTAGATATGTTTTAAAATGCAATTTAAAGCATTTTTGGTTTCGATCATAGTAGGCTATTTTCAAAAAAATATCGATTTTATATCTATATTAGCATTCTTTATAATTTATAATACCTAGATATGTTTTAAAATGCAATTTAAAGCATTTTTGGTTTCGATCAAAGTAGGCTATTTTCAGAAAAAATATCGATTTTATATCTATATTAGAATTCTTTATCATTTATAATACCTAGATTTGTTTTAAAATGCAATTTAAAGCATTTTTGGTTTCGATCATAGTAGGCTATTTTCAAAAAAAAAATCGATTTTATATCTATATTAGAATTCTTTATCATTTATAATACCTAGATATGTTTTGAAATGCAATTTAAAGCATTTTTGGTTTCGATCATAGTAGGCTATTTTCAAAAAAATATCGATTTTATATCTATATTAGCATTCTTTATCATTTATCATGCCTAGATATGTTTTAAAATGCAATTGAAAGCATTTTTGGTTTCGAACATAGTAGGCTATTTTCAGAAAAATATCGATTTTAATTCTATATTAGCATTCTTTATCATTTATAATACCTAGATTTGTTTTAAAATGCAATTTAAAGCATTTTTGGTTTCGATCATAGTAGGCTATTTTCAAAAAAATATCGATTTTATATCTATATTAGCATTCTTTATCATTTATCATGCCTAGATATGTTTTAAAATGCAATTGAAAGCATTTTTGGTTTCGATCATAGTAGGCTATTTTCAAAAAAAAATCGATTTTATATCTATATTAGAATTCTTTATCATTTATAATACCTAGATATGTTTTGAAATGCAATTTAAAGCATTTTTGGTTTCGATCATAGTAGGCTATTTTCAAAAAAATATCGATTTATATCTATATTAGCATTCTTTATCATTTATCATGCCTAGATATGTTTTAAAATGCAATTGAAAGCATTTTTGGTTTCGAACATAGTAGAAACCAAAAATATCGATTTTAATTCTATATTAGCATTCTTTATCATTTATAATACCTAGATTTGTTTTAAAACAATTTAAAGCATTTTTGTTTTGGATCACAGTTGGCTATTTTCCAAAAAATATCGATTTTATATCTTTATTAGCATTCTTTATAATTTATAATACCTAGATATGTTTTAAAATGCAATTTAAAGCATTTTTGGTTTCGATCATAGTAGGCTATTTTCAAAAAAATATCGATTTTATATCTATATTAGCATTCTTTATAATTTATAATACCTAGATATGTTTTAAAATGCAATTTAAAGCATTTTTGGTTTGGATCATAGTAGGCTATTTTCAAAAAAATATCGATTTTATATCTATATTAGCATTCTTTATCATTTATAATACTTAGATATGTTTCAAAATGCAATTTAAAGCATTTTTGGTTTCGATCATAGTAGGCTATTTTCAAAAAAATATCGATTTTATATCTATATCAGCATTCTTTATCATTTATAATACCTAGATATGTTTTAAAATGCAATTTAAAGCATTTTTGTTTTGGATCATAGTAGGCTATTTTCAAAAAAATATCGATTTTATATCTATATTAGCATTCTTAATCATTTATAATACCTAGATATGTTTTAAAATGCAATTTAAAGCATTTTTGGTTTCGATCATAGTAGGCTATTTTCAAAAAAATATCGATTTTATATCTATATTAGCATTCTTTATAATTTATAATACCTAGATATGTTTTAAAATGCAATTTAAAGCATTTTTGGTTTCGATCATAGTAGGCTATTTTCAAAAAAATATCGATTTATATCTATATTAGCATTCTTTATAATTTATAATACCTAGATATGTTTTAAAATGCAATTTAAAGCATTTTTGTTTCGGATCACAGTAGGCTATTTTCAAAAAAATATCGATTTTATATCTATAGTAGAATTCTTTATCATTTATAATACCTTGATTTGTTTTAAAATGCAATTTAAAGCATTTTTGTTTTGGATCACAGTAGGCTATTTTCAAAAAAATATCGATTTTATATCTATATTAGAATTCTTTATCATTTATAATACCTAGATATGTTTTAAAATGCAATTTAAAGCATTTTTGGTTTCGATCATAGTAGGCTATTTTCAAAAAAATATCGATTTATATCTATATTAGCATTCTTTATAATTTATAATACCTAGATATGTTTTAAAATGCAATTTAAAGCATTTTTGGTTTGGATCATAGTAGGCTATTTTCAAAAAAATATCGATTTTATATCTATATTAGCATTCTTTATAATTTATAATACTTAGATATGTTTTAAAATGCAATTTAAAGCATTTTTGGTTTCGATCATAGTAGGCTATTTTCAAAAAAATATTGATTTTATATCTATATTAGCATTCTTTATAATTTATAATACCTAGATATGTTTTAAAATGCAATTTAAAGCATTTTTGGTTTGGATCATAGTAGGCTATTTTCAAAAAAATATCGATTTTATATCTATATTAGCATTCTTTATCATTTATAATACTTAGATATGTTTCAAAATGCAATTTAAAGCATTTTTGGTTTCGATCATAGTAGGCTATTTTCAAAAAAATATCGATTTTATATCTATATTAGCATTCTTTATAATTTATAATACCTAGATATGTTTTAAAATGCAATTTAAAGCATTTTTGGTTTCGATCATAGTAGGCTATTTTCAAAAAAATATCGATTTATATCTATATTAGCATTCTTTATAATTTATAATACCTAGATATGTTTTAAAATGCAATTTAAAGCATTTTTGTTTCGGATCACAGTAGGCTATTTTCAAAAAAATATCGATTTTATATCTATATTAGAATTCTTTATCATTTATAATACTTAGATATGTTTCAAAATGCAATTTAAAGCATTTTTGGTTTCGATCATAGTAGGCTTTTTTCAAAAAAAATATCGATTTTATATCTATATTAGAATTCTTTATCATTTATAATACCTTGATATGTTTTAAAATGCAATTTAAAGCATTTTTGTTTTGGATCACAGTAGGCTATTTTCAAAAAAATATCGATTTTATATCTATATTAGCATTCTTTATAATTTATAATACCTAGATATGTTTTAAAATGCAATTTAAAGCATTTTTGGTTTCGATCATAGTAGGCTATTTTCAAAAAAATATCGATTTTAAATCTATATTAGAATTCTTTATCATTTATAATACCTTGATTTGTTTTAAAATGCAATTTAAAAATTTTTGGTTTGGATCACAGTAGGCTATTTTCAAAAAAAAATCTATTTTATATCTTTATTAGCATTCTTCATAATTTATAATACCTAGATATGTTTTAAAATGCAATTTAAAGCATTTTTGGTTTCGATCATAGTAGGCTAATTTCAGAAAAATATCGATTTTATATCTATATTAGCATTCTTTATCATTTATAATACTTAGATATGTTTTAAAATGCAATTTAAAGCATTTTTGTTTTGGATCATAGTAGGCTATTTTCAAAAAAATATCGATTTTATATCTATATAGCATTCTTTATCGTTAATCATACTTAGATATATTTTAAAATGCAATTTAAAGCATTTTTGGTTTCGATCATAGTAGGCTATTTTCAAAAAAATATCGATTTTATATCTATATTAGCATTCTTTATCATTTATAATACCTAGATATGTTTTAAAATGCAATTTAAAGCATTTTTGGTTTGGATCACAGTAGGCTATTTTCAAAAAAATATCGATTTTATATCTATATTAGCATTCTTTATAATTTATAATACCTAGATATGTTTTAAAATGCAATTTAAAGCATTTTTGGTTTGGATCACAGTAGGCTATTTTCAAAAAAATATCGATTTTATATCTTTATTAGCATTCTTTATAATTTATAATACCTAGATATGTTTTAAAATGCAATTTAAAGCATTTTTGGTTTCGATCATAGTAGGCTATTTTCAAAAAAATATCGATTTTATATCTATATTAGCATTCTTTATCATTTATAATACCTAGATATGTTTTAAAATGCAATTTAAAGCATTTTTGGTTTCGATCATAGTAGGCTATTTTCAAAAAAATATCGATTTTATATCTATATTAGCATTCTTTATCATTTATAATACTTAGATATGTTTTAAAATGCAATTTAAAGCATTTTTGGTTTCGACCATAGTAGGCTATTTTCAAAAAAATATCGATTTTATATCTTTATTAGCATTCTTTATAATTTATAATACCTAGATATGTTTTAAAATGCAATTTAAAGCATTTTTGGTTTCGATCAAAGTAGGCTATTTTCAGAAAAAATATCGATTTTATATCTATATTAGAATTCTTTATCATTTATAATACCTAGATTTGTTTTAAAATGCAATTTAAAGCATTTTTGGTTTCGATCATAGTAGGCTATTTTCAAAAAAAAATCGATTTTATATCTATATTAGAATTCTTTATCATTTATAATACCTAGATATGTTTTAAAATGCAATTTAAAGCATTTTTGGTTTGGATCACAGTAGGCTATTTTCAAAAAAATATCGATTTTATATCTATATTAGCATTCTTTATAATTTATAATACCTAGATATGTTTTAAAATGCAATTTAAAGCATTTTTGGTTTGGATCACAGTAGGCTATTTTCAAAAAAATATCGATTTTATATCTTTATTAGCATTCTTTATAATTTATAATACCTAGATATGTTTTAAAATGCAATTTAAAGCATTTTTGGTTTCGATCATAGTAGGCTATTTTCAAAAAAATATCGATTTTATATCTTTATTAGCATTCTTTATCATTTATAATACCTAGATATGTTTTAAAATGCAATTTAAAGCATTTTTGGTTTCGATCATAGTAGGCTATTTTCAAAAAAATATCGATTTTATATCTATATTAGCATTCTTTATAATTTATAATACCTAGATATGTTTTAAAATGCAATTTAAAGCATTTTTGGTTTCGATCAAAGTAGGCTATTTTCAGAAAAAATATCGATTTTATATCTATATTAGAATTCTTTATCATTTATAATACCTAGATTTGTTTTAAAATGCAATTTAAAGCATTTTTGGTTTCGATCATAGTAGGCTATTTTCAAAAAAAAAATCGATTTTATATCTATATTAGAATTCTTTATCATTTATAATACCTAGATATGTTTTGAAATGCAATTTAAAGCATTTTTGGTTTCGATCATAGTAGGCTATTTTCAAAAAAATATCGATTTTATATCTATATTAGCATTCTTTATCATTTATCATGCCTAGATATGTTTTAAAATGCAATTGAAAGCATTTTTGGTTTCGAACATAGTAGGCTATTTTCAGAAAAATATCGATTTTAATTCTATATTAGCATTCTTTATCATTTATAATACCTAGATTTGTTTTAAAATGCAATTTAAAGCATTTTTGGTTTCGATCATAGTAGGCTATTTTCAAAAAAATATCGATTTTATATCTATATTAGCATTCTTTATCATTTATCATGCCTAGATATGTTTTAAAATGCAATTGAAAGCATTTTTGGTTTCGATCATAGTAGGCTATTTTCAAAAAAAAAAATCGATTTTATATCTATATTAGAATTCTTTATCATTTATAATACCTAGATATGTTTTGAAATGCAATTTAAAGCATTTTTGGTTTCGATCATAGTAGGCTATTTTCAAAAAAATATCGATTTATATCTATATTAGCATTCTTTATCATTTATCATGCCTAGATATGTTTTAAAATGCAATTGAAAGCATTTTTGGTTTCGAACATAGTAGAAACCAAAAATATCGATTTTAATTCTATATTAGCATTCTTTATCATTTATAATACCTAGATTTGTTTTAAAACAATTTAAAGCATTTTTGTTTTGGATCACAGTTGGCTATTTTCCAAAAAATATCGATTTTATATCTTTATTAGCATTCTTTATAATTTATAATACCTAGATATGTTTTAAAATGCAATTTAAAGCATTTTTGGTTTCGATCATAGTAGGCTATTTTCAAAAAAATATCGATTTTATATCTATATTAGCATTCTTTATAATTTATAATACCTAGATATGTTTTAAAATGCAATTTAAAGCATTTTTGGTTTGGATCATAGTAGGCTATTTTCAAAAAAATATCGATTTTATATCTATATTAGCATTCTTTATCATTTATAATACTTAGATATGTTTCAAAATGCAATTTAAAGCATTTTTGGTTTCGATCATAGTAGGCTATTTTCAAAAAAATATCGATTTTATATCTATATCAGCATTCTTTATCATTTATAATACCTAGATATGTTTTAAAATGCAATTTAAAGCATTTTTGTTTTGGATCATAGTAGGCTATTTTCAAAAAAATATCGATTTTATATCTATATTAGCATTCTTAATCATTTATAATACCTAGATATGTTTTAAAATGCAATTTAAAGCATTTTTGGTTTCGATCATAGTAGGCTATTTTCAAAAAAATATCGATTTTATATCTATATTAGCATTCTTTATAATTTATAATACCTAGATATGTTTTAAAATGCAATTTAAAGCATTTTTGGTTTCGATCATAGTAGGCTATTTTCAAAAAAATATCGATTTATATCTATATTAGCATTCTTTATAATTTATAATACCTAGATATGTTTTAAAATGCAATTTAAAGCATTTTTGTTTCGGATCACAGTAGGCTATTTTCAAAAAAATATCGATTTTATATCTATAGTAGAATTCTTTATCATTTATAATACCTTGATTTGTTTTAAAATGCAATTTAAAGCATTTTTGTTTTGGATCACAGTAGGCTATTTTCAAAAAAATATCGATTTTATATCTATATTAGAATTCTTTATCATTTATAATACCTAGATATGTTTTAAAATGCAATTTAAAGCATTTTTGGTTTCGATCATAGTAGGCTATTTTCAAAAAAATATCGATTTATATCTATATTAGCATTCTTTATAATTTATAATACCTAGATATGTTTTAAAATGCAATTTAAAGCATTTTTGGTTTGGATCATAGTAGGCTATTTTCAAAAAAATATCGATTTTATATCTATATTAGCATTCTTTATAATTTATAATACTTAGATATGTTTTAAAATGCAATTTAAAGCATTTTTGGTTTCGATCATAGTAGGCTATTTTCAAAAAAATATTGATTTTATATCTATATTAGCATTCTTTATAATTTATAATACCTAGATATGTTTTAAAATGCAATTTAAAGCATTTTTGGTTTGGATCATAGTAGGCTATTTTCAAAAAAATATCGATTTTATATCTATATTAGCATTCTTTATCATTTATAATACTTAGATATGTTTCAAAATGCAATTTAAAGCATTTTTGGTTTCGATCATAGTAGGCTATTTTCAAAAAAATATCGATTTTATATCTATATTAGCATTCTTTATAATTTATAATACCTAGATATGTTTTAAAATGCAATTTAAAGCATTTTTGGTTTCGATCATAGTAGGCTATTTTCAAAAAAATATCGATTTATATCTATATTAGCATTCTTTATAATTTATAATACCTAGATATGTTTTAAAATGCAATTTAAAGCATTTTTGTTTCGGATCACAGTAGGCTATTTTCAAAAAAATATCGATTTTATATCTATAGTAGAATTCTTTATCATTTATAATACCTTGATTTGTTTTAAAATGCAATTTAAAGCATTTTTGTTTTGGATCACAGTAGGCTATTTTCAAAAAAATATCGATTTTATATCTATATTAGAATTCTTTATCATTTATAATACCTAGATATGTTTTAAAATGCAATTTAAAGCATTTTTGGTTTCGATCATAGTAGGCTATTTTCAAAAAAATATCGATTTATATCTATATTAGCATTCTTTATAATTTATAATACCTAGATATGTTTTAAAATGCAATTTAAAGCATTTTTGGTTTGGATCATAGTAGGCTATTTTCAAAAAAATATCGATTTTATATCTATATTAGCATTCTTTATAATTTATAATACTTAGATATGTTTTAAAATGCAATTTAAAGCATTTTTGGTTTCGATCATAGTAGGCTATTTTCAAAAAAATATCGATTTTATATCTATATTAGAATTCTTTATCATTTATAATACCTTGATATGTTTTAAAATGCAATTTAAAGCATTTTTGGTTTGGATCACAGTAGGCTATTTTCAAAAAAATATCGATTTTATATCTATATTAGCATTCTTTATAATTTATAATACCTAGATATGTTTTAAAATGCAATTTAAAGCATTTTTGGTTTGGATCACAGTAGGCTATTTTCAAAAAAATATCGATTTTATATCTATATTAGCATTCTTTATCATTTATAATACCTAGATATGTTTTAAAATGCAATTTAAAGCATTTTTGGATTCGATCATAGTAGGCTATTTTCAAAAAAATATCGATTTTATATCTATATTAGCATTCTTTATCATTTATAATACCTAGATTTGTTTTAAAATGCAATTTAAAGCATTTTTGGTTTCGATCACAGTAGGCTATTTTCAAAAAAATATCGATTTTATATCTATATTAGCATTCTTTATAATTTATAATACCTAGATATGTTTTAAAATGCAATTTAAAGCATTTTTGGTTTCGATCATAGTAGGCTATTTTCAAAAAAATATCGATTTATATCTATATTAGCATTCTTTATAATTTATAATACCTAGATTTGTTTTAAAATGCAATTTAAAGCATTTTTGGTTTCGATCATAGTAGGCTATTTTCAAAAAAATATCGATTTATATCTATATTAGCATTCTTTATAATTTATAATACCTAGATATGTTTTAAAATGCAATTTAAAGCATTTTTGGTTTGGATCACAGTAGGCTATTTTCAAAAAAATATCGATTTTATATCTATATTAGCATTCTTTATCATTTATAATACTTAGATATGTTTTAAAATGTAATTTAAAGCATTTTTGGTTTCGATCATAGTAGGCTATTTTCAAACAAATATCGATTTTATATCTATATTAGCATTCTTTATAATTTATAATACCTAGATATGTTTTAAAATGCAATTTAAAGCATTTTTGGTTTCGATCATAGTAGGCTATTTTCAAAAAAATATCGATTTTATATCTATATTAGCATTCTTTATCATTTATAATACCTAGATTTGTTTTAAAATGCAATTTAAAGCATTTTTGGTTTGGATCACAGTAGGCTATTTTCAAAAAAATATCGATTTTATATCTATAGTAGAATTCTTTATCATTTATAATACCTTGATTTGTTTTAAAATGCAATTTAAAGCATTTTTGTTTTGGATCACAGTAGGCTATTTTCAAAAAAATATCGATTTTATATCTATATTAGCATTCTTTATAATTTATAATACCTAGATATGTTTTAAAATGCAATTTAAAGCATTTTTGGTTTCGATCATAGTAGGCTATTTTCAAAAAAATATCGATTTATATCTATATTAGCATTCTTTATAATTTATAATACCTAGATATGTTTTAAAATGCAATTTAAAGCATTTTTGTTTTGGATCACAGTAGGCTATTTTCAAAAAAATATCGATTTTATATCTTTATTAGCATTCTTTATAATTTATAATACCTAGATATGTTTTAAAATGCAATTTAAAGCATTTTTGGTTTCGATCATAGTAGGCTATTTTCAAAAAAATATCGATTTATATCTATATTAGCATTCTTTATAATTTATAATACCTAGATATGTTTTAAAATGCAATTAAAAGCATTTTTGTTTTGGATCACAGTAGGCTTTTTTCAAAAAAATATCGATTTTATATCTTTATTAGCATTCTTTATAATTTATAATACCTAGATATGTTTTAAAATGCAATTTAAAGCATTTTTGGTTTGGATCATAGTAGGCTATTTTCAAAAAAATATCGATTTTATATCTATATTAGCATTCTTTATAATTTATAATACTTAGATATGTTTTAAAATGCAATTTAAAGCATTTTTGGTTTCGATCATAGTAGGCTATTTTCAAAAAAATATCGATTTTATATCTATATTAGAATTCTTTATCATTTATAATACCTTGATATGTTTTAAAATGCAATTTAAAGCATTTTTGGTTTGGATCACAGTAGGCTATTTTCAAAAAAATATCGATTTTATATCTATATTAGCATTCTTTATAATTTATAATACCTAGATATGTTTTAAAATGCAATTTAAAGCATTTTTGGTTTGGATCACAGTAGGCTATTTTCAAAAAAATATCGATTTTATATCTATATTAGCATTCTTTATCATTTATAATACTTAGATATGTTTTAAAATGTAATTTAAAGCATTTTTGGTTTCGATCATAGTAGGCTATTTTCAAACAAATATCGATTTTATATCTATATTAGCATTCTTTATAATTTATAATACCTAGATATGTTTTAAAATGCAATTTAAAGCATTTTTGGTTTCGATCATAGTAGGCTATTTTCAAAAAAATATCGATTTTATATCTATATTAGCATTCTTTATCATTTATAATACCTAGATTTGTTTTAAAATGCAATTTAAAGCATTTTTGGTTTGGATCACAGTAGGCTATTTTCAAAAAAATATCGATTTTATATCTATATTAGCATTCTTTATCATTTATAATACCTAGATATGTTTTAAAATGCAATTTAAAGCATTTTTGGTTTGGATCACAGTAGGCTATTTTCAAAAAAATATCGATTTTATATCTTTATTAGCATTCTTAATAATTTATGATACCAAGATATGTTTTAAAATGCAATTTAAAGCATTTTTGGTTTCGATCATAGTAGGCTATTTTCAAAAAAATATCGATTTTATATCTATATTAGAATTCTTTATCATTTCTAATACCTTGATATGTTTTAAAATGCAATTTAAAGCATTTTTGTTTTGGATCATAGTAGGCTATTTTCAAAAAAATATCGATTTTATATCTATATTAGCATTCTTTATAATTTATAATACCTAGATATGTTTTAAAATGCAATTTAAAGCATTTTTGGTTTCGATCATAGTAGGCTATTTTCAAAAAAATATCGATTTTATATCTATATTAGCATTCTTTATCATTTATAATACCTAGATTTGTATTAAAATGCAATTTAAAGCATTTTTGGTTTGGATCACAGTAGGCTATTTTCAAAAAAATATCGATTTTATATCTATATTAGCATTCTTTATAATTTATAATACCTAGATATGTTTTAAAATGCAATTTAAAGCATTTTTGGTTTCGATCATAGTAGGCTATTTTCAAAAAAATATCGATTTTATATCTATATTAGCATTCTTTATCATTTATAATACTTAGATATGTTTTAAAATGCAATTTAAAGCATTTTTGGTTTGGATCACAGTAGGCTATTTTCAAAAAAATATCGATTTTATATCTATATTAGCATTCTTTATCATTTATAATACTTAGATATGTTTTAAAATGCAATTTAAAGCATTTTTGGTTTCGATCATAGTAGGCTATTTTCAAACAAATATCGAATTTATATCTATATTAGCATTCTTTATCATTTATAATACTTAGATATGTTTTAAAATGCAATTTAAAGCATTTTTGGTTTCGATCATAGTAGGCTATTTTCAAAAAAATATCGATTTTATATCTATATTAGAATTCTTTATCATTTATAATACCTTGATATGTTTTAAAATGCAATTTAAAGCATTTTTGGTTTGGATCACAGTAGGCTATTTTCAAAAAAATATCGATTTTATATCTATATTAGCATTCTTTATCATTTATAATACTTAGATATGTTTTAAAATGCAATTTAAAGCATTTTTGGTTTCGATCATAGTAGGCTATTTTCAAACAAATATCGATTTTATATCTATATTAGCATTCTTTATCATTCATAACACCTAGATATGTTTTAAAATGCAATTTAAAGCATTTTTGGTTTCGATCATAGTAGGCTATTTTCAAAAAAATATCGATTTTATATCTATATTAGAATTCTTTATCATTTATAATACCTTGATATGTTTTAAAATGCAATTTAAAGCATTTTTGGTTTGGATCACAGTAGGCTATTTTCAAAAAAATATCGATTTTATATCTATATTAGAATTCTTTATCATTTATAATACCTTGATATGTTTTAAAATGCAATTTAAAGCATTTTTGGTTTGGATCACAGTAGGCTATTTTCAAAAAAATATCGATTTTATATCTTTATTAGCATTCTTCATAATTTATAATACCTAGATATGTTTTAAAATGCAATTTAAAGCATTTTTGGTTTCGATCATAGTAGGCTATTTTCAAAAAAATATCGATTTTATATCTATATTAGCATTCTTTATCATTTATAATACTTAGATATGTTTTAAAATGCAATTTAAAGCATTTTTGTTTTGGATCATAGTAGGCTATTTTCAAAAAAATATCGATTTTATATCTATATTAGCATTCTTTATAATTTATAATACCTAGATATGTTTTAAAATGCAATTTAAAGCATTTTTGGTTTCGATCATAGTAGGCTATTTTCAAAAAAATATCGATTTTATATCTATATTAGAATTCTTTATCATTTATAATACCTAGATATGTTTTAAAATGCAATTTAAAGCATTTTTGGTTTGGATCACAGTAGGCTATTTTCAAAAAAATATCGATTTTATATCTTTATTAGCATTCTTTATAATTTATAATACCTAGATATGTTTTAAAATGCAATTTAAAGCATTTTTGGTTTCGATCATAGTAGGCTAATTTCAAAAAAATATCGATTTTATATCTATATTAGCATTCTTTATCATTTATAATACTTAGATATGTTTTAAAATGCAATTTAAAGCATTTTTGGTTTCGATCATAGTAGGCTAATTTCAGAAAAATATCGATTTTATATCTATATTAGCATTCTTTATCATTTATAATACTTAGATATGTTTTAAAATGCAATTTAAAGCATTTTTGTTTTGGATCATAGTAGGCTATTTTCAAAAAAATATCGATTTTATATCTATATAGCATTCTTTATCGTTAATCATACTTAGATATATTTTAAAATGCAATTTAAAGCATTTTTGGTTTCGATCATAAAAGGCTTTTTTCAAAAAAAATATCGATTTTATATCTATATTAGAATTCTTTATCATTTATAATACCTTGATATGTTTTAAAATGCAATTTAAAGCATTTTTGTTTTGGATCACAGTAGGCTATTTTACCTAGATTTGTTTTAAAATGCAATTTAAAGCATTTTTGGTTTGGATCACAGTAGGCTATTTTCAAAAAAATATCGATTTTATATCTATATTAGCATTCTTTATCATTTATAATACCTAGATATGTTTTAAAATGCAATTTAAAGCATTTTTGGTTTCGATCATAGTAGGCTATTTTCAAAAAAATATCGATTTATATCTATATTAGCATTCTTTATAATTTATAATACCTAGATATGTTTTAAAATGCAATTTAAAGCATTTTTGTTTTGGATCACAGTAGGCTATTTTCAAAAAAATATCGATTTTATATCTTTATTAGCATTCTTAATAATTTATGATACCAAGATATGTTTTAAAATGCAATTTAAAGCATTTTTGGTTTCGATCATAGTAGGCTATTTTCAAAAAAATATCGATTTTATATCTATATTAGAATTCTTTATCATTTATAATACCTTGATATGTTTTAAAATGCAATTTAAAGCATTTTTGTTTTGGATCATAGTAGGCTATTTTCAAAAAAATATCGATTTTATATCTATATTAGCATTCTTTATAATTTATAATACCTAGATATGTTTTAAAATGCAATTTAAAGCATTTTTGGTTTCGATCATAGTAGGCTATTTTCAAAAAAATATCGATTTTATATCTATATTAGCATTCTTTATCATTTATAATACCTAGATTTGTATTAAAATGCAATTTAAAGCATTTTTGGTTTGGATCACAGTAGGCTATTTTCAAAAAAATATCGATTTTATATCTATATTAGCATTCTTTATAATTTATAATACCTAGATATGTTTTAAAATGCAATTTAAAGCATTTTTGGTTTCGATCATAGTAGGCTATTTTCAAAAAAATATCGATTTTATATCTATATTAGCATTCTTTATCATTTATAATACTTAGATATGTTTTAAAATGCAATTTAAAGCATTTTTGGTTTGGATCACAGTAGGCTATTTTCAAAAAAATATCGATTTTATATCTATATTAGCATTCTTTATCATTTATAATACTTAGATATGTTTTAAAATGCAATTTAAAGCATTTTTGGTTTCGATCATAGTAGGCTATTTTCAAACAAATATCGAATTTATATCTATATTAGCATTCTTTATCATTTATAATACTTAGATATGTTTTAAAATGCAATTTAAAGCATTTTTGGTTTCGATCATAGTAGGCTATTTTCAAAAAAATATCGATTTTATATCTATATTAGAATTCTTTATCATTTATAATACCTTGATATGTTTTAAAATGCAATTTAAAGCATTTTTGGTTTGGATCACAGTAGGCTATTTTCAAAAAAATATCGATTTTATATCTATATTAGCATTCTTTATCATTTATAATACTTAGATATGTTTTAAAATGCAATTTAAAGCATTTTTGGTTTCGATCATAGTAGGCTATTTTCAAACAAATATCGATTTTATATCTATATTAGCATTCTTTATCATTCATAACACCTAGATATGTTTTAAAATGCAATTTAAAGCATTTTTGGTTTCGATCATAGTAGGCTATTTTCAAAAAAATATCGATTTTATATCTATATTAGAATTCTTTATCATTTATAATACCTTGATATGTTTTAAAATGCAATTTAAAGCATTTTTGGTTTGGATCACAGTAGGCTATTTTCAAAAAAATATCGATTTTATATCTATATTAGAATTCTTTATCATTTATAATACCTTGATATGTTTTAAAATGCAATTTAAAGCATTTTTGGTTTGGATCACAGTAGGCTATTTTCAAAAAAATATCGATTTTATATCTTTATTAGCATTCTTCATAATTTATAATACCTAGATATGTTTTAAAATGCAATTTAAAGCATTTTTGGTTTCGATCATAGTAGGCTATTTTCAAAAAAATATCGATTTTATATCTATATTAGAATTCTTTATCATTTATAATACCTAGATATGTTTCAAAATGCAATTTAAAGCATTTTTGTTTTGGATCATAGTAGGCTATTTTCAAAAAAATATCGATTTTATATCTTTATTAGCATTCTTTATAATTTATAATACCTAGATATGTTTTAAAATGCAATTTAAAGCATTTTTGGTTTCGATCATAGTAGGCTAATTTCAAAAAAATATCGATTTTATATCTATATTAGCATTCTTTATCATTTATAATACTTAGATATGTTTTAAAATGCAATTTAAAGCATTTTTGGTTTCGATCATAGTAGGCTAATTTCAGAAAAATATCGATTTTATATCTATATTAGCATTCTTTATCATTTATAATACTTAGATATGTTTTAAAATGCAATTTAAAGCATTTTTGTTTTGGATCATAGTAGGCTATTTTCAAAAAAATATCGATTTTATATCTATATAGCATTCTTTATCGTTAATCATACTTAGATATATTTTAAAATGCAATTTAAAGCATTTTTGGTTTCGATCATAAAAGGCTTTTTTCAAAAAAAATATCGATTTTATATCTATATTAGAATTCTTTATCATTTATAATACCTTGATATGTTTTAAAATGCAATTTAAAGCATTTTTGTTTTGGATCACAGTAGGCTATTTTCAAAAAAATATCGATTTTATATCTATATTAGCATTCTTTATAATTTATAATACCTAGATATGTTTTAAAATGCAATTTAAAGCATTTTTGGTTTCGATCATAGTAGGCTATTTTCAAAAAAATATCGATTTTATATCTATATTAGAATTCTTTATCATTTATAATACCTAGATATGTTTTAAAATGCAATTTAAAGCATTTTTGGTTTGGATCACAGTAGGCTATTTTCAAAAAAATATCGATTTTATATCTTTATTAGCATTCTTTATAATTTATAATACCTAGATATGTTTTAAAATGCAATTTAAAACATTTTTGGTTTCGATCATAGCAGGCTAATTTCAAAAAAATATCGATTTTATATCTATATTAGCATTCTTTATCATTTATAATACTTAGATATGTTTTAAAATGCAATTTAAAGCATTTTTGGTTTCGATCATAGTAGGCTAATTTCAGAAAAATATCGATTTTATATCTATATTAGCATTCTTTATCATTTATAATACTTAGATATGTTTTAAAATGCAATTTAAAGCATTTTTGTTTTGGATCATAGTAGGCTATTTTCAAAAAAATATCGATTTTATATCTATATAGCATTCTTTATCGTTAATCATACTTAGATATATTTTAAAATGCAATTTAAAGCATTTTTGGTTTCGATCATAAAAGGCTTTTTTCAAAAAAAATATCGATTTTATATCTATATTAGAATTCTTTATCATTTATAATACCTTGATATGTTTTAAAATGCAATTTAAAGCATTTTTGTTTTGGATCACAGTAGGCTATTTTCAAAAAAATATCGATTTTATATCTATATTAGCATTCTTTATAATTTATAATACCTAGATATGTTTTAAAATGCAATTTAAAGCATTTTTGTTTTCGATCATAGTAGGCTATTTTAAAAAAAATATCGATTTTAAATCTATATTAGAATTCTTTATCATTTATAATACCTTGATTTGTTTTAAAATGCAATTTAAAAATTTTTGGTTTGGATCACAGTAGGCTATTTTCAAAAAAAAATCTATTTTATATCTTTATTAGCATTCTTCATAATTTATAATACCTAGATATGTTTTTAAATGCAATTTAAAGCATTTTTGGTTTCGATCATAGTAGGCTAATTTCAGAAAAATATCGATTTTATATCTATATTAGCATTCTTTATCATTTATAATACTTAGATATGTTTTAAAATGCAATTTAAAGCATTTTTGTTTTGGATCATAGTAGGCTATTTTCAAAAAAATATCGATTTTATATCTATATAGCATTCTTTATCGTTAATCATACTTAGATATATTTTAAAATGCAATTTAAAGCATTTTTGGTTTCGATCATAGTAGGCTATTTTCAAAAAAATATCGATTTTATATCTATATTAGCATTCTTTATAATTTATAATACCTAGATATGTTTTAAAATGCAATTTAAAGCATTTTTGGTTTGGATCACAGTAGGCTATTTTCAAAAAAATATCGATTTTATATCTTTATTAGCATTCTTTATAATTTATAATACCTAGATATGTTTTAAAATGCAATTTAAAGCATTTTTGGTTCCGATCATAGTAGGCTATTTTCAAAAAAATATCGATTTTATATCTTTATTAGCATTCTTTATCATTTATAATACCTAGATATGTTTTAAAATGCAATTTAAAGCATTTTTGGTTTCGATCATAGTAGGCTATTTTCAAAAAAATATCGATTTTATATCTATATTAGCATTCTTTATCATTTATAATACTTAGATATGTTTTAAAATGCAATTTAAAGCATTTTTGGTTTCGACCATAGTAGGCTATTTTCAAAAAAATATCGATTTTATATCTTTATTAGCATTCTTTATAATTTATAATACCTAGATATGTTTTAAAATGCAATTTAAAGCATTTTTGGTTTCGATCATAGTAGGCTATTTTCAAAAAAATATCGATTTTATATCTATATTAGCATTCTTTATCATTTATCATGCCTAGATATGTTTTAAAATGCAATTGAAAGCATTTTTGGTTTCGAACATAGTAGGCTATTTTCAGAAAAATATCGATTTTAATTCTATATTAGCATTCTTTATCATTTATAATACCTAGATTTGTTTTAAAATGCAATTTAAAGCATTTTTGGTTTCGATCATAGTAGGCTATTTTCAAAAAAATATCGATTTTATATCTATATTAGCATTCTTTATCATTTATCATACCTAGATATGTTTTAAAATGCAATTTAAAGCATTTTTGGTTTCGAACATAGTAGGCTATTTTCAGAAAAATATCAATTTTATTTCCATATTAGCATTCTTTATCATTTATAATACCTAGATTTGTTTTAAAATGCAATTTAAAGCATTTTTGGTTTGGATCATAGTAGGCTATTTTCAAAAAAATATCGATTTTATATCTATATTAGCATTCTTTATCATTTATAATACTTAGATATGTTTTAAAATGCAATTTAAAGCATTTTTGGTTTCGATCATAGTAGGCTATTTTCAAAAAAAAAAATCGATTTTATATCTATATTAGAATTCTTTATCATTTATAATACCTAGATATGTTTTGAAATGCAATTTAAAGCATTTTTGGTTTCGATCATAGTAGGCTATTTTCAAAAAAATATCGATTTTATATCTATATTAGCATTCTTTATCATTTATCATGCCTAGATATGTTTTAAAATGCAATTGAAAGCATTTTTGGTTTCGAACATAGTAGGCTATTTTCAGAAAAATATCGATTTTAATTCTATATTAGCATTTTTTATCATTTATAATACCTAGATTTGTTTTAAAATGCAATTTAAAGCATTTTTGGTTTCGAACATAGTAGGCTATTTTCAAAAAAATATCGATTTTAATTCTAAATTAGCATTCTTTATCATTTATAATACCTAGATTTGTTTTAAAATGC
This sequence comes from Chironomus riparius, assembly GCA_917627325.4. Classification (NCBI taxonomy): domain Eukaryota; kingdom Metazoa; phylum Arthropoda; class Insecta; order Diptera; family Chironomidae; genus Chironomus; species Chironomus riparius. The sequence goes on along the minus strand of OU895879.1, from coordinate 21,879,801 downwards.
AATTTAAAGCATTTTTGTTTTGGATCACAGTAGGCTATTTTCAAAAAAATATCGATTTTATATCTTTATTAGCATTCTTTATAATTTATAATACCTAGATATGTTTTAAAATGCAATTTAAAGCATTTTTGGTTTGGATCATAGTAGGCTATTTTCAAAAAAATATCGATTTTATATCTATATTAGCATTCTTTATCATTTATAATACTTAGATATGTTTTAAAATGCAATTTAAAGCATTTTTGGTTTGGATCATAGTAGGCTATTTTCAAAAAAATATCGATTTTATATCTTTATTAGCATTCTTTATAATTTATAATACCTAGATATGTTTTAAAATGCAATTTAAAGCATTTTTGGTTTCGATCATAGTAGGCTATTTTCAAAAAAATATCGATTTTATATCTATATTAGCATTCTTTATCATTTAAAATACTTAGATATGTTTTAAAATGCAATTTAAAGCATTTTTGTTTTGGATCATAGTAGGCTATTTTCAAAAAAATATCGATTTTATATCTATATTAGCATTCTTTATCATTTATAATACCTTGAAATGTTTTAAAATGCAATTTAAAGCATTTTTGTTTTGGATCACAGTAGGCTATTTTCAAAAAAATATCGATTTTATATCTATATTAGCATTCTTTATAATTTATAATACCTAGATATGTTTTAAAATGCAATTTAAAACATTTTTGGTTTCGATCATAGTAGGCTATTTTCAAAAAAATATCGATTTTATATCTATATTAGAATTCTTTATCATTTATAATACCTTGCTTTGTTTTAAAATGCAATTTAAAGCATTTTTGGTTTCGATCATAGTAGGCTATTTTCAGAAAAATATCGATTTTATATCTATATTAGCATTCTTTATCATTTATCATACCTAGATATGTTTTAAAATGCAATTTAAAGCATTTTTGGTTTCGAACATAGTAGGCTATTTTCAGAAAAATATCAATTTTATTTCCATATTAGCATTCTTTATAATTTATAATACCTAGATATGTTTTAAAATGCAATTTAAAGCATTTTTGGTTTCGATCATAGTAGGCTATTTTCAAAAAAATATCGATTTTATATCTATATTAGCATTCTTTATCATTTATCATGCCTAGATATGTTTTAAAATGCAATTGAAAGCATTTTTGGTTTCGAACATAGTAGGCTATTTTCAGAAAAATATCGATTTTAATTCTATATTAGCATTCTTTATCATTTATAATACCTAGATTTGTTTTAAAATGCAATTTAAAGCATTTTTGGTTTCGATCATAGTAGGCTATTTTCAAAAAAATATCGATTTTATATCTATATTAGCATTCTTTATCATTTATCATACCTAGATATGTTTTAAAATGCAATTTAAAGCATTTTTGGTTTCGAACATAGTAGGCTATTTTCAGAAAAATATCAATTTTATTTCCATATTAGCATTCTTTATCATTTATAATACCTAGATTTGTTTTAAAATGCAATTTAAAGCATTTTTGGTTTGGATCATAGTAGGCTATTTTCAAAAAAATATCGATTTTATATCTATATTAGCATTCTTTATCATTTATAATACTTAGATATGTTTTAAAATGCAATTTAAAGCATTTTTGGTTTCGATCATAGTAGGCTATTTTCAAAAAAAAAAATCGATTTTATATCTATATTAGAATTCTTTATCATTTATAATACCTAGATATGTTTTGAAATGCAATTTAAAGCATTTTTGGTTTCGATCATAGTAGGCTATTTTCAAAAAAATATCGATTTTATATCTATATTAGCATTCTTTATCATTTATCATGCCTAGATATGTTTTAAAATGCAATTGAAAGCATTTTTGGTTTCGAACATAGTAGGCTATTTTCAGAAAAATATCGATTTTAATTCTATATTAGCATTTTTTATCATTTATAATACCTAGATTTGTTTTAAAATGCAATTTAAAGCATTTTTGGTTTCGAACATAGTAGGCTATTTTCAAAAAAATATCGATTTTAATTCTAAATTAGCATTCTTTATCATTTATAATACCTAGATTTGTTTTAAAATGCAATTTAAAGCATTTTTGTTTTGGATCACAGTAGGCTATTTTCAAAAAAATATCGATTTTATATCTTTATTAGCATTCTTTATAATTTATAATACCTAGATATGTTTTAAAATGCAATTTAAAGCATTTTTGGTTTGGATCATAGTAGGCTATTTTCAAAAAAATATCGATTTTATATCTATATTAGCATTCTTTATCATTTATAATACTTAGATATGTTTTAAAATGCAATTTAAAGCATTTTTGGTTTGGATCATAGTAGGCTATTTTCAAAAAAATATCGATTTTATATCTTTATTAGCATTCTTTATAATTTATAATACCTAGATATGTTTTAAAATGCAATTTAAAGCATTTTTGGTTTCGATCATAGTAGGCTATTTTCAAAAAAATATCGATTTTATATCTATATTAGCATTCTTTATCATTTAAAATACTTAGATATGTTTTAAAATGCAATTTAAAGCATTTTTGTTTTGGATCATAGTAGGCTATTTTCAAAAAAATATCGATTTTATATCTATATTAGCATTCTTTATCATTTATAATACCTTGAAATGTTTTAAAATGCAATTTAAAGCATTTTTGTTTTGGATCACAGTAGGCTATTTTCAAAAAAATATCGATTTTATATCTATATTAGCATTCTTTATAATTTATAATACCTAGATATGTTTTAAAATGCAATTTAAAACATTTTTGGTTTCGATCATAGTAGGCTATTTTCAAAAAAATATCGATTTTATATCTATATTAGAATTCTTTATCATTTATAATACCTTGCTTTGTTTTAAAATGCAATTTAAAGCATTTTTGGTTTCGATCATAGTAGGCTATTTTCAGAAAAATATCGATTTTATATCTATATTAGCATTCTTTATCATTTATAATACTTAGATATGTTTTAAAATGCAATTTAAAGCATTTTTGTTTTGGATAATAGTAGGCTATTTTCAAAAAAATATCGATTTTATATCTTTATTAGCATTCTTTATAATTTATAATACCTAGATATGTTTTAAAATGCAATTTAAAGCATTTTTGGTTTCGATCATAGTAGGCTATTTTCAAAAAAATATCGATTTTATATCTTTATTAGCATTCTTTATAATTTATAATACCTAGATATGTTTTAAAATGCAATTTAAAGCATTTTTGGTTTCGATCATAGTAGGCTATTTTCAAAAAAATATCGATTTTATATCTTTATTAGCATTCTTTATCATTTATAATACCTAGATATGTTTTAAAATGCAATTTAAAGCATTTTTGGTTTCGATCATAGTAGGCTATTTTTAAAAAAAATATCGATTTTATATCTATATTAGAATTCTTTATCATTTATAATACCTAGATATGTTTTAAAATGCAATTTAAAGCATTTTTGGTTTCGATCATAGTAGGCTATTTTCAAAAAAAATATCGATTTTATATCTTTATTAGCATTCTTTATAATTTATAATACCTAGATTTGTTTTAAAATGCAATTTAAAGCATTTTTGGTTTCGATCATAGTAGGCTATTTTCAAAAAAAAAAATCGATTTTATATCTATATTAGAATTCTTTATCATTTATAATACCTAGATATGTTTTGAAATGCAATTTAAAGCATTTTTGGTTTCGATCATAGTAGGCTATTTTCAAAATAATATCGATTTTATATCTATATTAGCATTCTTTATCATTTATCATACCTAGATATGTTTTAAAATGCAATTTAAAGCATTTTTGGTTTCGAACATAGTAGGCTATTTTCAGAAAAATATCGATTTTATTTCCATATTAGCATTCTTTATCATTTATAATACCTAGATTTGTTTTAAAATGCAATTTAACGCATTTTCGGTTTTTATCACAGTAGGCTATTTTCAAAAAAATATCGATTTTATATCTATATTAGCATTATTTATAATTTATAATACCTAGATATGTTTTAAAATGCAATTTAAAGCATTTTTGGTTTCGATCATAGTAGGCTATTTTCAAAAAAATATCGATTTTATATCTATATTAGCATTCTTTATCATTTATAATACTTAGATATGTTTTAAAATACAATTTAAAGCATTTTTGGTTTCGATCATAGTAGGCTATTTTCAAAAAAATATCGATTTTATATCTATATAGCATTCTTTATCATTTATAATACTTAGATATGTTTTAAAATTCAATTTAAAGCATTTTTGTTTTGGATCATAGTAGGCTATTTTCAAAAAAATATCGATTTTATATCTATATTAGCATTCTTTATCATTTATAATACCTAGATATGTTTTAAAATGCAATTTAAAGCATTTTTGTTTTGGATCATAGTAGGCTATTTTCAAAAAAATATCGATTTTATATCTATATTAGCATTCTTTATAATTTATAATACCTAGATATGTTTTAAAATGCAATTTAAAGCATTTTTGGTTTCGATCATAGTAGGCTATTTTCAAAAAAATATCGATTTTATATCTATATTAGAATTCTTTATCATTTATAATACCTAGATATGTTTTAAAATGCAATTTAAAGCATTTTTGGTTTGGATCACAGTAGGCTATTTTCAAAAAAATATCGATTTTATATCTTTATTAGCATTCTTTATAATTTATAATACCTAGATATGTTTTAAAATGCAATTTAAAGCATTTTTGGTTTCGATCATAGTAGGCTAATTTCAAAAAAATATCGATTTTATATCTATATTAGCATTCTTTATCATTTATAATACTTAGATATGTTTTAAAATGCAATTTAAAGCATTTTTGGTTTCGATCATAGTAGGCTAATTTCAGAAAAATATCGATTTTATATCTATATTAGCATTCTTTATCATTTATAATACTTAGATATGTTTTAAAATGCAATTTAAAGCATTTTTGTTTTGGATCATAGTAGGCTATTTTCAAAAAAATATCGATTTTATATCTATATAGCATTCTTTATCGTTAATCATACTTAGATATATTTTAAAATGCAATTTAAAGCATTTTTGGTTTCGATCATAAAAGGCTTTTTTCAAAAAAAATATCGATTTTATATCTATATTAGAATTCTTTATCATTTATAATACCTTGATATGTTTTAAAATGCAATTTAAAGCATTTTTGTTTTGGATCACAGTAGGCTATTTTCAAAAAAATATCGATTTTATATCTATATTAGCATTCTTTATAATTTATAATACCTAGATATGTTTTAAAATGCAATTTAAAGCATTTTTGGTTTCGATCATAGTAGGCTATTTTCAAAAAAATATCGATTTTATATCTATATTAGAATTCTTTATCATTTATAATACCTAGATATGTTTTAAAATGCAATTTAAAGCATTTTTGGTTTGGATCACAGTAGGCTATTTTCAAAAAAATATCGATTTTATATCTTTATTAGCATTCTTTATAATTTATAATACCTAGATATGTTTTAAAATGCAATTTAAAACATTTTTGGTTTCGATCATAGCAGGCTAATTTCAAAAAAATATCGATTTTATATCTATATTAGCATTCTTTATCATTTATAATACTTAGATATGTTTTAAAATGCAATTTAAAGCATTTTTGGTTTCGATCATAGTAGGCTAATTTCAGAAAAATATCGATTTTATATCTATATTAGCATTCTTTATCATTTATAATACTTAGATATGTTTTAAAATGCAATTTAAAGCATTTTTGTTTTGGATCATAGTAGGCTATTTTCAAAAAAATATCGATTTTATATCTATATAGCATTCTTTATCGTTAATCATACTTAGATATATTTTAAAATGCAATTTAAAGCATTTTTGGTTTCGATCATAAAAGGCTTTTTTCAAAAAAAATATCGATTTTATATCTATATTAGAATTCTTTATCATTTATAATACCTTGATATGTTTTAAAATGCAATTTAAAGCATTTTTGTTTTGGATCACAGTAGGCTATTTTCAAAAAAATATCGATTTTATATCTATATTAGCATTCTTTATAATTTATAATACCTAGATATGTTTTAAAATGCAATTTAAAGCATTTTTGTTTTCGATCATAGTAGGCTATTTTAAAAAAAATATCGATTTTAAATCTATATTAGAATTCTTTATCATTTATAATACCTTGATTTGTTTTAAAATGCAATTTAAAAATTTTTGGTTTGGATCACAGTAGGCTATTTTCAAAAAAAAATCTATTTTATATCTTTATTAGCATTCTTCATAATTTATAATACCTAGATATGTTTTTAAATGCAATTTAAAGCATTTTTGGTTTCGATCATAGTAGGCTAATTTCAGAAAAATATCGATTTTATATCTATATTAGCATTCTTTATCATTTATAATACTTAGATATGTTTTAAAATGCAATTTAAAGCATTTTTGTTTTGGATCATAGTAGGCTATTTTCAAAAAAATATCGATTTTATATCTATATAGCATTCTTTATCGTTAATCATACTTAGATATATTTTAAAATGCAATTTAAAGCATTTTTGGTTTCGATCATAGTAGGCTATTTTCAAAAAAATATCGATTTTATATCTATATTAGCATTCTTTATAATTTATAATACCTAGATATGTTTTAAAATGCAATTTAAAGCATTTTTGGTTTGGATCACAGTAGGCTATTTTCAAAAAAATATCGATTTTATATCTTTATTAGCATTCTTTATAATTTATAATACCTAGATATGTTTTAAAATGCAATTTAAAGCATTTTTGGTTCCGATCATAGTAGGCTATTTTCAAAAAAATATCGATTTTATATCTTTATTAGCATTCTTTATCATTTATAATACCTAGATATGTTTTAAAATGCAATTTAAAGCATTTTTGGTTTCGATCATAGTAGGCTATTTTCAAAAAAATATCGATTTTATATCTATATTAGCATTCTTTATCATTTATAATACTTAGATATGTTTTAAAATGCAATTTAAAGCATTTTTGGTTTCGACCATAGTAGGCTATTTTCAAAAAAATATCGATTTTATATCTTTATTAGCATTCTTTATAATTTATAATACCTAGATATGTTTTAAAATGCAATTTAAAGCATTTTTGGTTTCGATCATAGTAGGCTATTTTCAAAAAAATATCGATTTTATATCTATATTAGCATTCTTTATCATTTATCATGCCTAGATATGTTTTAAAATGCAATTGAAAGCATTTTTGGTTTCGAACATAGTAGGCTATTTTCAGAAAAATATCGATTTTAATTCTATATTAGCATTCTTTATCATTTATAATACCTAGATTTGTTTTAAAATGCAATTTAAAGCATTTTTGGTTTCGATCATAGTAGGCTATTTTCAAAAAAATATCGATTTTATATCTATATTAGCATTCTTTATCATTTATCATACCTAGATATGTTTTAAAATGCAATTTAAAGCATTTTTGGTTTCGAACATAGTAGGCTATTTTCAGAAAAATATCAATTTTATTTCCATATTAGCATTCTTTATCATTTATAATACCTAGATTTGTTTTAAAATGCAATTTAAAGCATTTTTGGTTTGGATCATAGTAGGCTATTTTCAAAAAAATATCGATTTTATATCTATATTAGCATTCTTTATCATTTATAATACTTAGATATGTTTTAAAATGCAATTTAAAGCATTTTTGGTTTCGATCATAGTAGGCTATTTTCAAAAAAAAAAATCGATTTTATATCTATATTAGAATTCTTTATCATTTATAATACCTAGATATGTTTTGAAATGCAATTTAAAGCATTTTTGGTTTCGATCATAGTAGGCTATTTTCAAAAAAATATCGATTTTATATCTATATTAGCATTCTTTATCATTTATCATGCCTAGATATGTTTTAAAATGCAATTGAAAGCATTTTTGGTTTCGAACATAGTAGGCTATTTTCAGAAAAATATCGATTTTAATTCTATATTAGCATTTTTTATCATTTATAATACCTAGATTTGTTTTAAAATGCAATTTAAAGCATTTTTGGTTTCGAACATAGTAGGCTATTTTCAAAAAAATATCGATTTTAATTCTAAATTAGCATTCTTTATCATTTATAATACCTAGATTTGTTTTAAAATGCAATTTAAAGCATTTTTGTTTTGGATCACAGTAGGCTATTTTCAAAAAAATATCGATTTTATATCTTTATTAGCATTCTTTATAATTTATAATACCTAGATATGTTTTAAAATGCAATTTAAAGCATTTTTGGTTTGGATCATAGTAGGCTATTTTCAAAAAAATATCGATTTTATATCTATATTAGCATTCTTTATCATTTATAATACTTAGATATGTTTTAAAATGCAATTTAAAGCATTTTTGGTTTGGATCATAGTAGGCTATTTTCAAAAAAATATCGATTTTATATCTTTATTAGCATTCTTTATAATTTATAATACCTAGATATGTTTTAAAATGCAATTTAAAGCATTTTTGGTTTCGATCATAGTAGGCTATTTTCAAAAAAATATCGATTTTATATCTATATTAGCATTCTTTATCATTTAAAATACTTAGATATGTTTTAAAATGCAATTTAAAGCATTTTTGTTTTGGATCATAGTAGGCTATTTTCAAAAAAATATCGATTTTATATCTATATTAGCATTCTTTATCATTTATAATACCTTGAAATGTTTTAAAATGCAATTTAAAGCATTTTTGTTTTGGATCACAGTAGGCTATTTTCAAAAAAATATCGATTTTATATCTATATTAGCATTCTTTATCATTTATAATACTTAGATATGTTTTAAAATGCAATTTAAAGCATTTTTGTTTTGGATAATAGTAGGCTATTTTCAAAAAAATATCGATTTTATATCTTTATTAGCATTCTTTATCATTTATAATACCTAGATTTGTTTTAAAATGCAATTTAAAGCATTTTTGGTTTCGATCATAGTAGGCTATTTTCAAAAAAATATCGATTTTATATCTATATTAGCATTCTTTATCATTTATCATACCTAGATATGTTTTAAAATGCAATTTAAAGCATTTTTGGTTTCGAACATAGTAGGCTATTTTCAGAAAAATATCAATTTTATTTCCATATTAGCATTCTTTATAATTTATAATACCTAGATATGTTTTAAAATGCAATTTAAAGCATTTTTGGTTTCGATCATAGTAGGCTATTTTCAAAAAAATATCGATTTTATATCTATATTAGCATTCTTTATCATTTATCATGCCTAGATATGTTTTAAAATGCAATTGAAAGCATTTTTGGTTTCGAACATAGTAGGCTATTTTCAGAAAAATATCGATTTTAATTCTATATTAGCATTCTTTATCATTTATAATACCTAGATTTGTTTTAAAATGCAATTTAAAGCATTTTTGGTTTCGATCATAGTAGGCTATTTTCAAAAAAATATCGATTTTATATCTATATTAGCATTCTTTATCATTTATCATACCTAGATATGTTTTAAAATGCAATTTAAAGCATTTTTGGTTTCGAACATAGTAGGCTATTTTCAGAAAAATATCAATTTTATTTCCATATTAGCATTCTTTATCATTTATAATACCTAGATTTGTTTTAAAATGCAATTTAAAGCATTTTTGGTTTGGATCATAGTAGGCTATTTTCAAAAAAATATCGATTTTATATCTATATTAGCATTCTTTATCATTTATAATACTTAGATATGTTTTAAAATGCAATTTAAAGCATTTTTGGTTTCGATCATAGTAGGCTATTTTCAAAAAAAAAAATCGATTTTATATCTATATTAGAATTCTTTATCATTTATAATACCTAGATATGTTTTGAAATGCAATTTAAAGCATTTTTGGTTTCGATCATAGTAGGCTATTTTCAAAAAAATATCGATTTTATATCTATATTAGCATTCTTTATCATTTATCATGCCTAGATATGTTTTAAAATGCAATTGAAAGCATTTTTGGTTTCGAACATAGTAGGCTATTTTCAGAAAAATATCGATTTTAATTCTATATTAGCATTTTTTATCATTTATAATACCTAGATTTGTTTTAAAATGCAATTTAAAGCATTTTTGGTTTCGAACATAGTAGGCTATTTTCAAAAAAATATCGATTTTAATTCTAAATTAGCATTCTTTATCATTTATAATACCTAGATTTGTTTTAAAATGCAATTTAAAGCATTTTTGTTTTGGATCACAGTAGGCTATTTTCAAAAAAATATCGATTTTATATCTTTATTAACATTCTTTATAATTTATAATACCTAGATATGTTTTAAAATGCAATTTAAAGCATTTTTGGTTTGGATCATAGTAGGCTATTTTCAAAAAAATATCGATTTTATATCTATATTAGCATTCTTTATCATTTATAATACTTAGATATGTTTTAAAATGCAATTTAAAGCATTTTTGGTTTGGATCATAGTAGGCTATTTTCAAAAAAATATCGATTTTATATCTTTATTAGCATTCTTTATAATTTATAATACCTAGATATGTTTTAAAATGCAATTTAAAGCATTTTTGGTTTCGATCATAGTAGGCTATTTTCAAAAAAATATCGATTTTATATCTATATTAGCATTCTTTATCATTTAAAATACTTAGATATGTTTTAAAATGCAATTTAAAGCATTTTTGTTTTGGATCATAGTAGGCTATTTTCAAAAAAATATCGATTTTATATCTATATTAGCATTCTTTATCATTTATAATACCTTGAAATGTTTTAAAATGCAATTTAAAGCATTTTTGTTTTGGATCACAGTAGGCTATTTTCAAAAAAATATCGATTTTATATCTATATTAGCATTCTTTATAATTTATAATACCTAGATATGTTTTAAAATGCAATTTAAAACATTTTTGGTTTCGATCATAGTAGGCTATTTTCAAAAAAATATCGATTTTATATCTATATTAGCATTCTTTATAATTTATAATACCTAGATATGTTTTAAAATGCAATTTAAAGCATTTTTGGTTTCGATCATAGTAGGCTATTTTCAAAAAAATATCGATTTTATATCTATATTAGCATTCTTTATCATTTAAAATACTTAGATATGTTTTAAAATGCAATTTAAAGCATTTTTGTTTTGGATCATAGTAGGCTATTTTCAAAAAAATATCGATTTTATATCTATATTAGCATTCTTTATCATTTATAATACCTTGAAATGTTTTAAAATGCAATTTAAAGCATTTTTGTTTTGGATAATAGTAGGCTATTTTCAAAAAAATATCGATTTTATATCTTTATTAGCATTCTTTATAATTTATAATACCTAGATATGTTTTAAAATGCAATTTAAAGCATTTTTGGTTTCGATCATAGTAGGCTATTTTCAAAAAAATATCGATTTTATATCTTTATTAGCATTCTTTATAATTTATAATACCTAGATATGTTTTAAAATGCAATTTAAAGCATTTTTGGTTTCGATCATAGTAGGCTATTTTCAAAAAAATATCGATTTTATATCTTTATTAGCATTCTTTATCATTTATAATACCTAGATATGTTTTAAAATGCAATTTAAAGCATTTTTGGTTTCGATCATAGTAGGCTATTTTTAAAAAAAATATCGATTTTATATCTATATTAGAATTCTTTATCATTTATAATACCTAGATATGTTTTAAAATGCAATTTAAAGCATTTTTGGTTTCGATCATAGTAGGCTATTTTCAAAAAAAATATCGATTTTATATCTTTATTAGCATTCTTTATAATTTATAATACCTAGATTTGTTTTAAAATGCAATTTAAAGCATTTTTGGTTTCGATCATAGTAGGCTATTTTCAAAAAAAAAAATCGATTTTATATCTATATTAGAATTCTTTATCATTTATAATACCTAGATATGTTTTGAAATGCAATTTAAAGCATTTTTGGTTTCGATCATAGTAGGCTATTTTCAAAATAATATCGATTTTATATCTATATTAGCATTCTTTATCATTTATCATACCTAGATATGTTTTAAAATGCAATTTAAAGCATTTTTGGTTTCGAACATAGTAGGCTATTTTCAGAAAAATATCGATTTTATTTCCATATTAGCATTCTTTATCATTTATAATACCTAGATTTGTTTTAAAATGCAATTTAACGCATTTTCGGTTTTTATCACAGTAGGCTATTTTCAAAAAAATATCGATTTTATATCTATATTAGCATTATTTATAATTTATAATACCTAGATATGTTTTAAAATGCAATTTAAAGCATTTTTGGTTTCGATCATAGTAGGCTATTTTCAAAAAAATATCGATTTTATATCTATATTAGCATTCTTTATCATTTATAATACTTAGATATGTTTTAAAATACAATTTAAAGCATTTTTGGTTTCGATCATAGTAGGCTATTTTCAAAAAAATATCGATTTTATATCTATATAGCATTCTTTATCATTTATAATACTTAGATATGTTTTAAAATTCAATTTAAAGCATTTTTGTTTTGGATCATAGTAGGCTATTTTCAAAAAAATATCGATTTTATATCTATATTAGCATTCTTTATCATTTATAATACCTAGATATGTTTTAAAATGCAATTTAAAGCATTTTTGTTTTGGATCATAGTAGGCTATTTTCAAAAAAATATCGATTTTATATCTATATTAGCATTCTTTATCATTTATAATACCTAGATATGTTTTAAAATGCAATTTAAAGCATTTTTGGTTTCGATCATAGTAGGCTATTTTCAAAAAAAATATTGATTTTATATCTATATTAGAATTCTTTATCATTTATAATACCTTGATATGTTTTAAAATTCAATTTAAATCATTTTTGTTTTGGATCATAGTCCCGAGCGACAATTTGTGGCGATGGCAGTTGTGTGATTGCCTCCAAACTGCCTTGCCTTGAACAAGTCGATTTCAAGGCACTGCTTCATACTGCATTGCCTTGTGGCTACCATACGACTGCCACAAAAACAAATTTTTTTCTTCTAAAATTACTGCCTTGCTAAGGCAGTTACAAGGCTGTCGTATGACTGCCACCGATTTCAGCATTGTCGCAACATACTTCACAAGTACAATCAGAAATGACTAATATAAGTCGAGGAAATGTTTCCATACTTTTCCTAAGATATTTTAAATAGTATCTTTTGTGGCATGAAACTTTAACTGATTCGTGCTTCTTTCAAGACTTAAGTCGTGATAAGACTTAAACTTTTGAATCTCATTTTCTTATTAATTATAGTACAAAACCAAATTAGCTAACGAACATTTAATATTCAAAAAATCAAAAAATATAACAGAATTATAACAGTTTTTTACTGCCATAATAACTGCCTCGTAAGCACCACCTCGTCAACACCCAGGCGATTACAAGGCAAGTTGGTCAGAAGTCGGTGGCAGTTTCAAGACAGCCTTGCGCGCGGAAATATGGAGGTCAGGAGTTGCCATCAAGGCGATAAGGCATTCGTATGGTGATTATTGATTCGCCTTGACTCAAGGCAGTTGGCAGTAGGCAACGACTTATGACCGCCTTATGGCTGGAATGGAGCGGATAAATGTCGCTCGGGAGTAGGCTATTTTCAAAAAAATATCGATTTTATATCTATATTAGCATTCTTTATCATTTATAATACTTAGATATGTTTCAAAATGCAATTTAAAGCATTTTTGGTTTCGATCATAGTAGGCTATTTTCAAAAAAATATCGATTTTATATCTATATTAGCATTCTTTATCATTTATAATACCTAGATATGTTTTAAAATGCAATTTAAAGCATTTTTGTTTTGGATCATAGTAGGCTATTTTCAAAAAAATATCGATTTTATATCTATATTAGCATTCTTTATCATTTATAATACTTAGATATGTTTCAAAATGCAATTTAAAGCATTTTTGGTTTCGATCATAGTAGGCTATTTTCAAAAAAATATCGATTTTATATCTATATTAGCATTCTTTATCATTTATAATACCTAGATATGTTTTAAAATGCAATTTAAAGCATTTTTGTTTTGGATCATAGTAGGCTATTTTCAAAAAAATATCGATTTTATATCTATATTAGCATTCTTTATCATTTATAATACCTAGATATGTTTTAAAATGCAATTTAAAGCATTTTTGGTTTCGATCATAGTAGGCTATTTTCAAAAAAAATATCGATTTTATATCTATATTAGAATTCTTTATCATTTATAATACCTTGATATGTTTTAAAATGCAATTTAAAGCATTTTTGTTTCGGATCACAGTAGGCTATTTTCAAAAAAATATCGATTTTATGTCTATATTAGCATTCTTTATAATTTATAATACCTAGATATGTTTTAAAATGCAATTTAAAGCATTTTTGGTTCGGATCACAGTAGGCTATTTTCAAAAAAATATCGATTTTATATCTATATTAGCATTCTTTATCATTTATAATACTTAGATATGTTTTAAAATGCAATTTAAATCATTTTTGTTTTGGATCATAGTAGGCTATTTTCAAAAAAATATCGATTTTATATCTATATTAGCATTCTTTATCATTTATAATACCTAGATATGTTTTAAAATGCAATTTAAAGCATTTTTGGTTTCGATCATAGTAGGCTATTTTCAAAAAAATATCGATTTTATATCTATATTAGCATTCTTTATCATTTATAATACCTAGATATGTTTTAAAATGCAATTTAAAGCAGTTTTGGTTTCGATCATAGTAGGCTATTTTCAAAAAAATATCGATTTTATATCTATATTAGAATTCTTTATCATTTATAATACCTAGATATGTTTTAAAATGCAATTTAAAACATTTTTGGTTTCGATCATAGTAGGCTATTTTCAAAAAAATATCGATTTTATATCTTTATTAGAATTCTTTATCATTTATAATACCTTGCTTTGTTTTAAAATGCAATTTAAAGCATTTTTGGTTTCGATCATAGTAGGCTATTTTCAGAAAAATATCGATTTTATATCTATATTAGCATTCTTTATCATTTATAATACTTAGATATGTTTTAAAATGCAATTTAAAGCATTTTTGTTTTGGATAATAGTAGGCTATTTTCAAAAAAATATCGATTTTATATCTTTATTAGCATTCTTTATAATTTATAATACCTAGATATGTTTTAAAATGCAATTTAAAGCATTTTTGGTTTCGATCATAGTAGGCTATTTTCAAAAAAATATCGATTTTATATCTTTATTAGCATTCTTTATCATTTATAATACCTAGATATGTTTTAAAATGCAATTTAAAGCATTTTTGGTTTCGATCATAGTAGGCTATTTTTAAAAAAAATATCGATTTTATATCTATATTAGAATTCTTTATCATTTATAATACCTAGATATGTTTTAAAATGCAATTTAAAGCATTTTTGGTTTCGATCATAGTAGGCTATTTTCAAAAAAAATATCGATTTTATATCTTTATTAGCATTCTTTATAATTTATAATACCTAGATATGTTTTAAAATGCAATTTAAAGCATTTTTGGTTTCGATCATAGTAGGCTATTTTCAAAAAAATATCGATTTTATATCTTTATTAGCATTCTTTATCATTTATAATACCTAGATATGTTTTAAAATGCAATTTAAAGCATTTTTGGTTTCGATCATAGTAGGCTATTTTTAAAAAAAAAATCGATTTTATATCTATATTAGAATTCTTTATCATTTATAATACCTAGATATGTTTTGAAATGCAATTTAAAGCATTTTTGGTTTCGATCATAGTAGGCTATTTTCAAAATAATATCGATTTTATATCTATCCCGAATAGACAAAGAGCACGCTATGAGCGCGCTCAAATTTAGTGCTGAGCATGCTCGCGTGAGCGTGCTCTTTCATACGAAAAGTGATGCCACTACTTTACGCTAATGAGCACGCTTTTTGAGCATGCTCTGAGCACGTTATTTTAACAAATTTTGAGCATGCTCAAATTGTTGTGTGACACGCAACATTTTTTATGTCATATGATGTGACATTTGAGTACACTCAGTGAGTGTGCTCGTGAGTGTACTCTGAGCATGCTCACTGAGTGTACTCACATTATTTTATAATTTTCAAAAAAATTAAATTTTGAAATTATTTTTTTGATATATTTTACTGTTGTAAGGTTTTTAAATGTTCTAGAATAAATTTTGTTCATTAATAATCTGAAAAAAACACTTAAGAAAAGTTTGGATTTTACCTGGATTCGAACTCACGACCGCTCTGTTGCTAAGACCATTACCATAACCATTACACCACCGCTGCAATTTACCTTTATAATTTATTATGGCAAAAACTCATATATAAACTATAACAAAGTTAAATACTTCGAAATTGATCTCAAAATGTTTTTAAACAATGTTTATAGTTAAAAAGTAGATAACTATATATAATTCTAGAAACTTTGACTTGTGAAGTTTATACAAAATCATGAGCATACTCAGAGTATGCTCAATAAATGTGCTCTTGAGCACGCTCAATAAAATGTGAAATCTTTAAAAAAAATGTTTTTTTAGAGTACATTCACAATGTGCTCACGAGTATGCTTAAGAGTGAGCATGCTTAAATTTGAAAATTGAGTATGCTCATGAGCATGCTCAATAAAATTTGAAATATTATAAAAATTGTTTTTTTTGTGAGCATATTCACAATGTGCTCACGAGTATGCTTAAGAGTGTACTCAAGTGAGCATGCTTAGATTTAGGAATTGAGTATGCTCTCGAGCATGCTCAATAAAATAAAAAATTTCAAAAAATTTGTTTTTTTGTGAGCATATTCACAATGTGCTCACAAGCATGTTCAACTGAGTGTGCTCGGGTGAGCACGTTAAATGATGATTTTGAGCATGCTCATTAACGTGCTCACAAAAGTGAGCACGCTCTTTGTCTATTCGGGTATATTAGCATTCTTTATCATTTATCATACCTAGATATGTTTTAAAATGCAATTTAAAGCATTTTTGGTTTCGATCATAGTAGGCTATTTTCAGAAAAATATCGATTTTATTTCCATATTAGCATTCTTTATCATTTATAATACCTAGATTTGTTTTAAAATGCAATTTAAAGCATTTTTGTTTTGGATCATAGTAGGCTATTTTCAAAAAAATATCGATTTTATATCTATATTAGCATTCTTTATCATTTATAATACCTAGATATGTTTTAAAATGCAATTTAAAGCATTTTTGGTTTCGATCATAGTAGGCTATTTTCAAAAAAAATATCGATTTTATATCTATATTAGAATTCTTTATCATTTATAATACCTTGATATGTTTTAAAATTCAATTTAAAGCATTTTTGTTTTGGATCATAGTAGGCTATTTTCAAAAAAATATCGATTTTATATCTATATTAGCATTCTTTATCATTTATAATACTTAGATATGTTTCAAAATGCAATTTAAAGCATTTTTGGTTTCGATCATAGTAGGCTATTTTCAAAAAAATATCGATTTTATATCTATATTAGCATTCTTTATCATTTATAATACCTAGATATGTTTTAAAATGCAATTTAAAGCATTTTTGTTTTGGATCATAGTAGGCTATTTTCAAAAAAATATCGATTTTATATCTATATTAGCATTCTTTATCATTTATAATACTTAGATATGTTTCAAAATGCAATTTAAAGCATTTTTGGTTTCGATCATAGTAGGCTATTTTCAAAAAAATATCGATTTTATATCTATATTAGCATTCTTTATCATTTATAATACCTAGATATGTTTTAAAATGCAATTTAAAGCATTTTTGTTTTGGATCATAGTAGGCTTTTTTCAAAAAAATATCGATTTTATATCTATATTAGCATTCTTTATCATTTATAATACCTAGATATGTTTTAAAATGCAATTTAAAGCATTTTTGGATTCGATCATAGTAGGCTATTTTCAAAAAAAATATCGATTTTATATCTATATTAGAATTCTTTATCATTTATAATACCTTGATATGTTTTAAAATGCAATTTAAAGCATTTTTGTTTCGGATCACAGTAGTCTATTTTCAAAAAAATATCGATTTTATGTCTATATTAGCATTCTTTATAATTTATAATACCTAGATATGTTTTAAAATGCAATTTAAAGCATTTTTGGTTCGGATCACAGTAGGCTATTTTCAAAAAAATATCGATTTTATATCTATATTAGCATTCTTTATCATTTATAATACTTAGATATGTTTTAAAATGCAATTTAAATCATTTTTGTTTTGGATCATAGTAGGCTATTTTCAAAAAAATATCGATTTTATATCTATATTAGAATTCTTTATCATTTATAATACCTAGATATGTTTTAAAATGCAATTTAAAGCATTTTTGGTTTCGATCATAGTAGGCTATTTTCAAAAAAATATCGATTTTATATCTATATTAGCATTCTTTATCATTTATAATACCTAGATATGTTTTAAAATGCAATTTAAAGCAGTTTTGGTTTCGATCATAGTAGGCTATTTTCAAAAAAATATCGATTTTATATCTATATTAGAATTCTTTATCATTTATAATACCTAGATATGTTTTAAAATGCAATTTAAAGCATTTTTGTTTTGGATCATAGTAGGCTATTTTCAAAAAAATATCGATTTTATATCTATATTAGCATTCTTTATCATTTATAATACCTAGATATGTTTTAAAATGCAATTTAAAGCATTTTTGTTTTGGATCATAGTAGGCTATTTTCAAAAAAATATCGATTTTATATCTATATTAGCATTCTTTATCATTTATAACACCTAGATATGTTTTAAAATGCAATTTAAAGCATTTTTGGTTTCGATCATAGTAGGCTATTTTCAAAAAAAATATCGATTTTATATCTATATTAGAATTCTTTATCATTTATAATACCTTGATATGTTTTAAAATGCAATTTAAAGCATTTTTGTTTCGGATCACAGTAGGCTATTTTCAAAAAAATATCGATTTTATGTCTATATTAGCATTCTTTATAATTTATAATACCTAGATATGTTTTAAAATGCAATTTAAAGCATTTTTGGTTCGGATCACAGTAGGCTATTTTCAAAAAAATATCGATTTTATATCTATATTAGAATTCTTTATCATTTATAATACCTTGATATGTTTTAAAATGCAATTTAAAGCATTTTTGTTTCGGATCACAGTAGGCTATTTTCAAAAAAATATCGATTTTATATCTATATTAGCATTCTTTATCATTTATAATACTTAGATATGTTTTAAAATGCAATTTAAATCATTTTTGTTTTGGATCATAGTAGGCTATTTTCAAAAAAATATCGATTTTATATCTATATTAGAATTCTTTATCATTTATAATACCTAGATATGTTTTAAAATGCAATTTAAAGCATTTTTGGTTTCGATCATAGTAGGCTATTTTCAAAAAAATATCGATTTTATATCTATATTAGCATTCTTTATCATTTATAATACCTAGATATGTTTTAAAATGCAATTTAAAGCAGTTTTGGTTTCGATCATAGTAGGCTATTTTCAAAAAAATATCGATTTTATATCTATATTAGAATTCTTTATCATTTATAATACCTAGATATGTTTTAAAATGCAATTTAAAGCATTTTTGGTTTGGATCACAGTAGGCTATTTTCAAAAAAATATCGATTTTATATCTTTATTAGCATTCTTTATAATTTATAATACCTAGATATGTTTTAAAATGCAATTTAAAGCATTTTTGGTTTCGATCATAGTAGGCTATTTTCAAAAAAATATCGATTTTATATCTTTATTAGCATTCTTAATAATTTATGATACCTAGATATGTTTTAAAATGCAATTTAAAGCATTTTTGGTTTCGATCATAGTAGGCTATTTTCAAAAAAATATCGATTTTATATCTATATTAGCATTCTTTATCATTTATAATACTTAGATATGTTTTAAAATGCAATTTAAAGCATTTTTGGTTTCGATCATAGTAGGCTATTTTCAAAAAAATATCGATTTTATATCTATATTAGCATTCTTTATCATTTATAATACCTAGATATGTTTTAAAATGCAATTTAAAGCAATTTTGGTTTGGATCACAGTAGGTTTTTTTCAAAAAAATATCGATTTTATATCTATATTAGCATTCTTTATCATTTATAATACTTAGATATGTTTTAAAATGTAATTTAAAGCATTTTTGGTTTCGATCATAGTAGGCTATTTTCAAACAAATATCGATTTTATATCTATATTAGCATTCTTTATAATTTATAATACCTAGATATGTTTTAAAATGCAATTTAAAGCATTTTTGGTTTCGATCATAGTAGGCTATTTTCAAAAAAATATCGATTTTATATCTATATTAGCATTCTTTATCATTTATAATACCTAGATTTGTTTTAAAATGCAATTTAAAGCATTTTTGGTTTGGATCACAGTAGGCTATTTTCAAAAAAATATCGATTTTATATCTATATTAGCATTCTTTATAATTTATAATACCTAGATATGTTTTAAAATGCAATTTAAAGCATTTTTGGTTTCGATCATAGTAGGCTATTTTCAAAAAAATATCGATTTATATCTATATTAGCATTCTTTATAATTTATAATACCTAGATATGTTTTAAAATGCAATTTAAAGCATTTTTGTTTTGGATCACAGTAGGCTATTTTCAAAAAAATATCGATTTTAAATCTTTATTAGCATTCTTTATAATTTATAATACCTAGATATGTTTTAAAATGCAATTTAAAGCATTTTTGGTTTCGATCATAGTAGGCTATTTTCAAAAAAATATCGATTTTATATCTTTATTAGCATTTTTAATAATTTATGATACCTAGATATGTTTTAAAATGCAATTTAAAGCATTTTTGGTTTCGATCATAGTAGGCTATTTTCAAAAAAATATCGATTTTATATCTATATTAGAATTCTTTATCATTTATAATACCTTGATATGTTTTAAAATGCAATTTAAAGCATTTTTGTTTTGGATCATAGTAGGCTATTTTCAAAAAATATCGATTTTATATCTATATTAGCATTCTTTATAATTTATAATACCTAGATATGTTTTAAAATGCAATTTAAAGCATTTTTGGTTTGGATCACAGTAGGCTATTTTCAAAAAAATATCGATTTTATGTCTATATTAGCATTCTTTATCATTTATAATACTTAGATATGTTTTAAAATGCAATTTAAAGCATTTTTGGTTTCGATCATAGTAGGCTATTTTCAAACAAATATCGATTTTATATCTATATTAGCATTCTTTATAATTTATAATACCCCAATGGGTGCCGATGGTTCTTATTCTTCGAAAATGGTCCTTATTCTTCGAAATCGAAAATTCGAATTTGAATTTTTTTCAAAAAATGAAATTCCGTTAAAAATATTTCATCAAAAAATTATATTTGTTTACATCAGTAAAATTTTGATTAATTTTCATTAATTATGGGTAAAACCTGCAAAATTGCAAGCTGCAACAAAAATAAAACAATTACAAATCTTTTTAAAGTACCTAAGCACTCATTAAACAAAGATAAATGCTTGTTATTTTTAAAATCAAACAACATAAGTGTCGACGGAAGTGAGATTTCTGCTGTAAGTGATAGTAACACATTCAAGACAAAATTTTCAGATATTGTTCTTAGTCAGGTTGAAATTCCATTTGAGCATTGTTCAAAGACTATTGAAAATTTAATATTATTTTTTGTAACTTTTCCATCAAAACTTGAGCTTCATTGTCGATTGTTACATTCAAAAAACAAATTTGCGTCGAAGAATTGATTTTTGTTCATAAATAAATTTAACGGTCTTTAAAATTTCAAAATTTTTTATAAAAAATTATTTTTCGAATTTTTTCGAAACAGGTTTGAATTTTAGAAAAAATAACGGTCTACATTGTTGTAGGCACCCATTGGATAATACCTAGATATGTTTTAAAATGCAATTTAAAGCATTTTTGTTTTGGATCATAGTAGGCTATTTTCAAAAAAATATCGATTTTATATCTATATTAGCATTCTTTATCATTTATAATACTTAGATATGTTTCAAAATGCAATTTAAAGCATTTTTGGTTTCGATCATAGTAGGCTATTTTCAAAAAAATATCGATTTTATATCTATATTAGCATTCTTTATCATTTATAATACCTAGATATGTTTTAAAATGCAATTTAAAGCATTTTTGTTTTGGATCATAGTAGGCTATTTTCAAAAAAATATCGATTTTATATCTATATTAGCATTCTTTATCATTTATAATACCTAGATATGTTTTAAAATGCAATTTAAAGCATTTTTGGTTTCGATCATAGTAGGCTATTTTCAAAAAAAATATCGATTTTATATCTATATTAGAATTCTTTATCATTTATAATACCTTGATATGTTTTAAAATGCAATTTAAAGCATTTTTGTTTCGGATCACAGTAGTCTATTTTCAAAAAAATATCGATTTTATGTCTATATTAGCATTCTTTATAATTTATAATACCTAGATATGTTTTAAAATGCAATTTAAAGCATTTTTGGTTTCGATCATAGTAGGCTATTTTCAAAAAAAATATCGATTTTATATCTATATTAGAATTCTTTATCATTTATAATACCTTGATATGTTTTAAAATGCAATTTAAAGCATTTTTGTTTCGGATCACAGTAGGCTATTTTCAAAAAAATATCGATTTTATGTCTATATTAGCATTCTTTATAATTTATAATACCTAGATATGTTTTAAAATGCAATTTAAAGCATTTTTGGTTCGGATCACAGTAGGCTATTTTCAAAAAAATATCGATTTTATATCTATATTAGAATTCTTTATCATTTATAATACCTTGATATGTTTTAAAATGCAATTTAAAGCATTTTTGTTTCGGATCACAGTAGGCTATTTTCAAAAAAATATCGATTTTATATCTATATTAGCATTCTTTATCATTTATAATACTTAGATATGTTTTAAAATGCAATTTAAATCATTTTTGTTTTGGATCATAGTAGGCTATTTTCAAAAAAATATCGATTTTATATCTATATTAGAATTCTTTATCATTTATAATACCTAGATATGTTTTAAAATGCAATTTAAAGCATTTTTGGTTTCGATCATAGTAGGCTATTTTCAAAAAAATATCGATTTTATATCTTTATTAGCATTCTTAATAATTTATGATACCTAGATATGTTTTAAAATGCAATTTAAAGCATTTTTGGTTTCGATCATAGTAGGCTATTTTCAAAAAAATATCGATTTTATATCTATATTAGCATTCTTTATAATTTATAATACCTAGATATGTTTTAAAATGCAATTTAAAGCATTTTTGGTTTGGATCACAGTAGGCTATTTTCAAAAAAATATCGATTTTATGTCTATATTAGCATTCTTCATCATTTATAATACTTAGATATGTTTTAAAATGCAATTTAAAGCATTTTTGTTTTGGATCATAGTAGGCTATTTTCAAAAAATATCGATTTTATATCTATATTAGCATTCTTTATCATTTATAATACCTAGATATGTTTTAAAATGCAATTTAAAGCATTTTTGTTTTGGATCATAGTAGGCTATTTTCAAAAAAATATCGATTTTATATCTATATTAGCATTCTTTATCATTTATAATACTTAGATATGTTTCAAAATGCAATTTAAAGCATTTTTGGTTTCGATCATAGTAGGCTATTTTCAAAAAAATATCGATTTTATATCTATATTAGCATTCTTTATCATTTATAATACCTAGATATGTTTTAAAATGCAATTTAAAGCATTTTTGTTTTGGATCATAGTAGGCTATTTTCAAAAAAATATCGATTTTATATCTATATTAGCATTCTTTATCATTTATAATACCTAGATATGTTTTAAAATGCAATTTAAAGCATTTTTGGTTTCGATCATAGTAGGCTATTTTCAAAAAAAATATCGATTTTATATCTATATTAGAATTCTTTATCATTTATAATACCTTGATATGTTTTAAAATGCAATTTAAAGCATTTTTGTTTCGGATCACAGTAGTCTATTTTCAAAAAAATATCGATTTTATGTCTATATTAGCATTCTTTATAATTTATAATACCTAGATATGTTTTAAAATGCAATTTAAAGCATTTTTGGTTCGGATCACAGTAGGCTATTTTCAAAAAAATATCGATTTTATATCTATATTAGCATTCTTTATCATTTATAATACTTAGATATGTTTTAAAATGCAATTTAAATCATTTTTGTTTTGGATCATAGTAGGCTATTTTCAAAAAAATATCGATTTTATATCTATATTAGAATTCTTTATCATTTATAATACCTAGATATGTTTTAAAATGCAATTTAAAGCATTTTTGGTTTCGATCATAGTAGGCTATTTTCAAAAAAATATCGATTTTATATCTATATTAGCATTCTTTATCATTTATAATACCTAGATATGTTTTAAAATGCAATTTAAAGCAGTTTTGGTTTCGATCATAGTAGGCTATTTTCAAAAAAATATCGATTTTATATCTATATTAGAATTCTTTATCATTTATAATACCTAGATATGTTTTAAAATGCAATTTAAAGCATTTTTGTTTTGGATCATAGTAGGCTATTTTCAAAAAAATATCGATTTTATATCTATATTAGCATTCTTTATCATTTATAATACCTAGATATGTTTTAAAATGCAATTTAAAGCATTTTTGTTTTGGATCATAGTAGGCTATTTTCAAAAAAATATCGATTTTATATCTATATTAGCATTCTTTATCATTTATAACACCTAGATATGTTTTAAAATGCAATTTAAAGCATTTTTGGTTTCGATCATAGTAGGCTATTTTCAAAAAAAATATCGATTTTATATCTATATTAGAATTCTTTATCATTTATAATACCTTGATATGTTTTAAAATGCAATTTAAAGCATTTTTGTTTCGGATCACAGTAGGCTATTTTCAAAAAAATATCGATTTTATGTCTATATTAGCATTCTTTATAATTTATAATACCTAGATATGTTTTAAAATGCAATTTAAAGCATTTTTGGTTCGGATCACAGTAGGCTATTTTCAAAAAAATATCGATTTTATATCTATATTAGAATTCTTTATCATTTATAATACCTTGATATGTTTTAAAATGCAATTTAAAGCATTTTTGTTTCGGATCACAGTAGGCTATTTTCAAAAAAATATCGATTTTATATCTATATTAGCATTCTTTATCATTTATAATACTTAGATATGTTTTAAAATGCAATTTAAATCATTTTTGTTTTGGATCATAGTAGGCTATTTTCAAAAAAATATCGATTTTATATCTATATTAGAATTCTTTATCATTTATAATACCTAGATATGTTTTAAAATGCAATTTAAAGCATTTTTGGTTTCGATCATAGTAGGCTATTTTCAAAAAAATATCGATTTTATATCTATATTAGCATTCTTTATCATTTATAATACCTAGATATGTTTTAAAATGCAATTTAAAGCAGTTTTGGTTTCGATCATAGTAGGCTATTTTCAAAAAAATATCGATTTTATATCTATATTAGAATTCTTTATCATTTATAATACCTAGATATGTTTTAAAATGCAATTTAAAGCATTTTTGGTTTGGATCACAGTAGGCTATTTTCAAAAAAATATCGATTTTATATCTTTATTAGCATTCTTTATAATTTATAATACCTAGATATGTTTTAAAATGCAATTTAAAGCATTTTTGGTTTCGATCATAGTAGGCTATTTTCAAAAAAATATCGATTTTATATCTTTATTAGCATTCTTAATAATTTATGATACCTAGATATGTTTTAAAATGCAATTTAAAGCATTTTTGGTTTCGATCATAGTAGGCTATTTTCAAAAAAATATCGATTTTATATCTATATTAGCATTCTTTATCATTTATAATACTTAGATATGTTTTAAAATGCAATTTAAAGCATTTTTGGTTTCGATCATAGTAGGCTATTTTCAAAAAAATATCGATTTTATATCTATATTAGCATTCTTTATCATTTATAATACCTAGATATGTTTTAAAATGCAATTTAAAGCAATTTTGGTTTGGATCACAGTAGGTTTTTTTCAAAAAAATATCGATTTTATATCTATATTAGCATTCTTTATCATTTATAATACTTAGATATGTTTTAAAATGTAATTTAAAGCATTTTTGGTTTCGATCATAGTAGGCTATTTTCAAACAAATATCGATTTTATATCTATATTAGCATTCTTTATAATTTATAATACCTAGATATGTTTTAAAATGCAATTTAAAGCATTTTTGGTTTCGATCATAGTAGGCTATTTTCAAAAAAATATCGATTTTATATCTATATTAGCATTCTTTATCATTTATAATACCTAGATTTGTTTTAAAATGCAATTTAAAGCATTTTTGGTTTGGATCACAGTAGGCTATTTTCAAAAAAATATCGATTTTATATCTATATTAGCATTCTTTATAATTTATAATACCTAGATATGTTTTAAAATGCAATTTAAAGCATTTTTGGTTTCGATCATAGTAGGCTATTTTCAAAAAAATATCGATTTATATCTATATTAGCATTCTTTATAATTTATAATACCTAGATATGTTTTAAAATGCAATTTAAAGCATTTTTGTTTTGGATCACAGTAGGCTATTTTCAAAAAAATATCGATTTTAAATCTTTATTAGCATTCTTTATAATTTATAATACCTAGATATGTTTTAAAATGCAATTTAAAGCATTTTTGGTTTCGATCATAGTAGGCTATTTTCAAAAAAATATCGATTTTATATCTTTATTAGCATTTTTAATAATTTATGATACCTAGATATGTTTTAAAATGCAATTTAAAGCATTTTTGGTTTCGATCATAGTAGGCTATTTTCAAAAAAATATCGATTTTATATCTATATTAGAATTCTTTATCATTTATAATACCTTGATATGTTTTAAAATGCAATTTAAAGCATTTTTGTTTTGGATCATAGTAGGCTATTTTCAAAAAATATCGATTTTATATCTATATTAGCATTCTTTATAATTTATAATACCTAGATATGTTTTAAAATGCAATTTAAAGCATTTTTGGTTTGGATCACAGTAGGCTATTTTCAAAAAAATATCGATTTTATGTCTATATTAGCATTCTTTATCATTTATAATACTTAGATATGTTTTAAAATGCAATTTAAAGCATTTTTGGTTTCGATCATAGTAGGCTATTTTCAAACAAATATCGATTTTATATCTATATTAGCATTCTTTATAATTTATAATACCCCAATGGGTGCCGATGGTTCTTATTCTTCGAAAATGGTCCTTATTCTTCGAAATCGAAAATTCGAATTTGAATTTTTTTCAAAAAATGAAATTCCGTTAAAAATATTTCATCAAAAAATTATATTTGTTTACATCAGTAAAATTTTGATTAATTTTCATTAATTATGGGTAAAACCTGCAAAATTGCAAGCTGCAACAAAAATAAAACAATTACAAATCTTTTTAAAGTACCTAAGCACTCATTAAACAAAGATAAATGCTTGTTATTTTTAAAATCAAACAACATAAGTGTCGACGGAAGTGAGATTTCTGCTGTAAGTGATAGTAACACATTCAAGACAAAATTTTCAGATATTGTTCTTAGTCAGGTTGAAATTCCATTTGAGCATTGTTCAAAGACTATTGAAAATTTAATATTATTTTTTGTAACTTTTCCATCAAAACTTGAGCTTCATTGTCGATTGTTACATTCAAAAAACAAATTTGCGTCGAAGAATTGATTTTTGTTCATAAATAAATTTAACGGTCTTTAAAATTTCAAAATTTTTTATAAAAAATTATTTTTCGAATTTTTTCGAAACAGGTTTGAATTTTAGAAAAAATAACGGTCTACATTGTTGTAGGCACCCATTGGATAATACCTAGATATGTTTCAAAATGCAATTTAAAGCATTTTTGGTTTCGATCATAGTAGGCTATTTTCAAAAAAATATCGATTTTATATCTATATTAGCATTCTTTATCATTTATAATACCTAGATATGTTTTAAAATGCAATTTAAAGCATTTTTGTTTTGGATCATAGTAGGCTATTTTCAAAAAAATATCGATTTTATATCTATATTAGCATTCTTTATCATTTATAATACCTAGATATGTTTTAAAATGCAATTTAAAGCATTTTTGGTTTCGATCATAGTAGGCTATTTTCAAAAAAAATATCGATTTTATATCTATATTAGAATTCTTTATCATTTATAATACCTTGATATGTTTTAAAATGCAATTTAAAGCATTTTTGTTTCGGATCACAGTAGTCTATTTTCAAAAAAATATCGATTTTATGTCTATATTAGCATTCTTTATAATTTATAATACCTAGATATGTTTTAAAATGCAATTTAAAGCATTTTTGGTTTCGATCATAGTAGGCTATTTTCAAAAAAAATATCGATTTTATATCTATATTAGAATTCTTTATCATTTATAATACCTTGATATGTTTTAAAATGCAATTTAAAGCATTTTTGTTTCGGATCACAGTAGGATATTTTCAAAAAAATATCGATTTTATATCTATATTAGAATTCTTTATCATTTATAATACCTAGATATGTTTTAAAATGCAATTTAAAGCATTTTTGGTTTCGATCATAGTAGGCTATTTTCAAAAAAATATCGATTTTATATCTATATTAGCATTCTTTATCATTTATAATACCTAGATATGTTTTAAAATGCAATTTAAAGCAGTTTTGGTTTCGATCATAGTAGGCTATTTTCAAAAAAATATCGATTTTATATCTATATTAGCATTCTTTATCATTTATAATACCTAGATATGTTTTAAAATGCAATTTAAAGCATTTTTGTTTTGGATCATAGTAGGCTATTTTCAAAAAAATATCGATTTTATATCTATATTAGCATTCTTTATCATTTATAATACTTAGATATGTTTCAAAATGCAATTTAAAGCATTTTTGGTTTCGATCATAGTAGGCTATTTTCAAAAAAATATCGATTTTATATCTATATTAGCATTCTTTATCATTTATAATACCTAGATATGTTTTAAAATGCAATTTAAAGCATTTTTGTTTTGGATCATAGTAGGCTATTTTCAAAAAAATATCGATTTTATATCTATATTAGCATTCTTTATCATTTATAATACCTAGATATGTTTTAAAATGCAATTTAAAGCATTTTTGGTTTCGATCATAGTAGGCTATTTTCAAAAAAAATATCGATTTTATATCTATATTAGAATTCTTTATCATTTATAATACCTTGATATGTTTTAAAATGCAATTTAAAGCATTTTTGTTTCGGATCATAGTAGGCTATTTTCAAAAAAATATCGATTTTATATCTATATTAGAATTCTTTATCATTTATAATACCTAGATATGTTTTAAAATGCAATTTAAAGCATTTTTGTTTTGGATCATAGTAGGCTATTTTCAAAAAAATATCGATTTTATATCTATATTAGCATTCTTTATCATTTATAATACCTAGATATGTTTTAAAATGCAATTTAAAGCATTTTTGTTTTGGATCATAGTAGGCTATTTTCAAAAAAATATCGATTTTATATCTATATTAGCATTCTTTATCATTTATAACACCTAGATATGTTTTAAAATGCAATTTAAAGCATTTTTGGTTTCGATCATAGTAGGCTATTTTCAAAAAAAATATCGATTTTATATCTATATTAGAATTCTTTATCATTTATAATACCTTGATATGTTTTAAAATGCAATTTAAAGCATTTTTGTTTCGGATCACAGTAGGCTATTTTCAAAAAAATATCGATTTTATGTCTATATTAGCATTCTTTATAATTTATAATACCTAGATATGTTTTAAAATGCAATTTAAAGCATTTTTGGTTCGGATCACAGTAGGCTATTTTCAAAAAAATATCGATTTTATATCTATATTAGAATTCTTTATCATTTATAATACCTTGATATGTTTTAAAATGCAATTTAAAGCATTTTTGTTTCGGATCACAGTAGGCTATTTTCAAAAAAATATCGATTTTATATCTATATTAGCATTCTTTATCATTTATAATACTTAGATATGTTTTAAAATGCAATTTAAATCATTTTTGTTTTGGATCATAGTAGGCTATTTTCAAAAAAATATCGATTTTATATCTATATTAGAATTCTTTATCATTTATAATACCTAGATATGTTTTAAAATGCAATTTAAAGCATTTTTGGTTTCGATCATAGTAGGCTATTTTCAAAAAAATATCGATTTTATATCTATATTAGCATTCTTTATCATTTATAATACCTAGATATGTTTTAAAATGCAATTTAAAGCAGTTTTGGTTTCGATCATAGTAGGCTATTTTCAAAAAAATATCGATTTTATATCTATATTAGAATTCTTTATCATTTATAATACCTAGATATGTTTTAAAATGCAATTTAAAGCATTTTTGGTTTGGATCACAGTAGGCTATTTTCAAAAAAATATCGATTTTATATCTTTATTAGCATTCTTTATAATTTATAATACCTAGATATGTTTTAAAATGCAATTTAAAGCATTTTTGGTTTCGATCATAGTAGGCTATTTTCAAAAAAATATCGATTTTATATCTTTATTAGCATTCTTAATAATTTATGATACCTAGATATGTTTTAAAATGCAATTTAAAGCATTTTTGGTTTCGATCATAGTAGGCTATTTTCAAAAAAATATCGATTTTATATCTATATTAGCATTCTTTATCATTTATAATACTTAGATATGTTTTAAAATGCAATTTAAAGCATTTTTGGTTTCGATCATAGTAGGCTATTTTCAAAAAAATATCGATTTTATATCTATATTAGCATTCTTTATCATTTATAATACCTAGATATGTTTTAAAATGCAATTTAAAGCAATTTTGGTTTGGATCACAGTAGGTTTTTTTCAAAAAAATATCGATTTTATATCTATATTAGCATTCTTTATCATTTATAATACTTAGATATGTTTTAAAATGTAATTTAAAGCATTTTTGGTTTCGATCATAGTAGGCTATTTTCAAACAAATATCGATTTTATATCTATATTAGCATTCTTTATAATTTATAATACCTAGATATGTTTTAAAATGCAATTTAAAGCATTTTTGGTTTCGATCATAGTAGGCTATTTTCAAAAAAATATCGATTTTATATCTATATTAGCATTCTTTATCATTTATAATACCTAGATTTGTTTTAAAATGCAATTTAAAGCATTTTTGGTTTGGATCACAGTAGGCTATTTTCAAAAAAATATCGATTTTATATCTATATTAGCATTCTTTATAATTTATAATACCTAGATATGTTTTAAAATGCAATTTAAAGCATTTTTGGTTTCGATCATAGTAGGCTATTTTCAAAAAAATATCGATTTATATCTATATTAGCATTCTTTATAATTTATAATACCTAGATATGTTTTAAAATGCAATTTAAAGCATTTTTGTTTTGGATCACAGTAGGCTATTTTCAAAAAAATATCGATTTTAAATCTTTATTAGCATTCTTTATAATTTATAATACCTAGATATGTTTTAAAATGCAATTTAAAGCATTTTTGGTTTCGATCATAGTAGGCTATTTTCAAAAAAATATCGATTTTATATCTTTATTAGCATTTTTAATAATTTATGATACCTAGATATGTTTTAAAATGCAATTTAAAGCATTTTTGGTTTCGATCATAGTAGGCTATTTTCAAAAAAATATCGATTTTATATCTATATTAGAATTCTTTATCATTTATAATACCTTGATATGTTTTAAAATGCAATTTAAAGCATTTTTGTTTTGGATCATAGTAGGCTATTTTCAAAAAATATCGATTTTATATCTATATTAGCATTCTTTATAATTTATAATACCTAGATATGTTTTAAAATGCAATTTAAAGCATTTTTGGTTTGGATCACAGTAGGCTATTTTCAAAAAAATATCGATTTTATGTCTATATTAGCATTCTTTATCATTTATAATACTTAGATATGTTTTAAAATGCAATTTAAAGCATTTTTGGTTTCGATCATAGTAGGCTATTTTCAAACAAATATCGATTTTATATCTATATTAGCATTCTTTATAATTTATAATACCCCAATGGGTGCCGATGGTTCTTATTCTTCGAAAATGGTCCTTATTCTTCGAAATCGAAAATTCGAATTTGAATTTTTTTCAAAAAATGAAATTCCGTTAAAAATATTTCATCAAAAAATTATATTTGTTTACATCAGTAAAATTTTGATTAATTTTCATTAATTATGGGTAAAACCTGCAAAATTGCAAGCTGCAACAAAAATAAAACAATTACAAATCTTTTTAAAGTACCTAAGCACTCATTAAACAAAGATAAATGCTTGTTATTTTTAAAATCAAACAACATAAGTGTCGACGGAAGTGAGATTTCTGCTGTAAGTGATAGTAACACATTCAAGACAAAATTTTCAGATATTGTTCTTAGTCAGGTTGAAATTCCATTTGAGCATTGTTCAAAGACTATTGAAAATTTAATATTATTTTTTGTAACTTTTCCATCAAAACTTGAGCTTCATTGTCGATTGTTACATTCAAAAAACAAATTTGCGTCGAAGAATTGATTTTTGTTCATAAATAAATTTAACGGTCTTTAAAATTTCAAAATTTTTTATAAAAAATTATTTTTCGAATTTTTTCGAAACAGGTTTGAATTTTAGAAAAAATAACGGTCTACATTGTTGTAGGCACCCATTGGATAATACCTAGATATGTTTTAAAATGCAATTTAAAGCATTTTTGTTTCGATCATAGTAGGCTATTTTCAAACAAATATCGATTTTATATCTATATTAGCATTCTTTATAATTTATAATACCTAGATATGTTTTAAAATGCAATTTAAAGCATTTTTGGTTTCGATCATAGTAGGCTATTTTCAAAAAAATATCGATTTTATATCTATATTAGCATTCTTTATCATTTATAATACCTAGATTTGTTTTAAAATGCAATTTAAAGCATTTTTGGTTTGGATCATAGTAGGCTATTTTCAAAAAAATATCGATTTTATATCTATATTAGCATTCTTTATAATTTATAATACCTAGATATGTTTTAAAATGCAATTTAAAGCATTTTTGGTTTCGATCATAGTAGGCTATTTTCAAACAAATATCGATTTTATATCTATATTAGCATTCTTTATAATTTATAATACCTAGATATGTTTTAAAATGCAATTTAAAGCATTTTTGGTTTCGATCATAGTAGGCTATTTTCAAAAAAATATCGATTTTATATCTATATTAGCATTCTTTATCATTTATAATACCTAGATTTGTTTTAAAATGCAATTTAAAGCATTTTTGGTTTGGATCACAGTAGGCTATTTTCAAAAAAATATCGATTTTATATCTATATTAGCATTCTTTATAATTTATAATACCTAGATATGTTTTAAAATGCAATTTAAAGCATTTTTGGTTTCGATCATAGTAGGCTATTTTCAAAAAAATATCGATTTATATCTATATTAGCATTCTTTATAATTTATAATACCTAGATATGTTTTAAAATGCAATTTAAAGCATTTTTGTTTTGGATCTTTTTTTTTTTTTTTTTTTAAATTAAACTTTTTATTTATTTACATTTAAATTTAAGTATGTACAAAGTTTCTATACATTTTGTTGCTTTTTGTTTTAAGGTTTCAGGCATTCAATTTGCCTTTTGTCTCTTAATTTTGATTTCATTTACGGATTTTAC
Source organism: Chironomus riparius (assembly GCA_917627325.4). NCBI lineage: Eukaryota > Metazoa > Arthropoda > Insecta > Diptera > Chironomidae > Chironomus > Chironomus riparius. The sequence continues at coordinate 21,846,077 of OU895879.1, read as the reverse complement.
TTTCTTTTGTATTTCATTTGATTTATTCGGTGTTTTGAGATGCAAGACGACTGTTGAAGTTCGCTTGCAACTTTCCGACGTAGTCTTCGATGGACGGTATTTTCGCTTCTGTATGAAGATCGGTGATCCTTTCATATCTTGTTTTATTGAGAACAATTCTCAAGAATTTGTTTTGCAGTACTTGAAGTTTTTGAAGATGGGTTTTTGCCATGCTTCCAAACGCTGGACAGCCATATGTGAATATTGGTCTGATGGCTAGCTTGTAGATGAGAAGTTTGTTTCGTACGTCGAGTTGTGAGTTCCTGCTGATGAGCGGATAAAGCTGTCTTAATGCGGTGTGAGCCCTATTGGTCACATACTCCACATGCGGCTTTAATGTCACTCTCTTGTCGATCACCATTCCCAGATATTTAGCTTCTGTTTCCCATTTGATGTTTTCGTTGAGAAATTTGATGTTATTTCCTGGTAGTTGCCTGGAGTGCCTGTTTGTGATGAATAAGGCTTGAGTCTTCTGTTTGTTGAGGTTGATCTTCCATTTGTTCATGTATTGTTGAACTTTTCTTCCTGTGTGCTGTAGATGTGTCACAATATCGGCCGAGTTCTCTGCAGAATGATACAGTGCTGTATCATCTGCGAAAAGACCGATGTTGTTGGTTGTCTCTCTTACAACATCATACGTGAAGATGTTGTAGAGAGTTGGTGAAAGCACTGCTCCTTGTGGCACTCCGAATTTGATTACCTTGATTTCTGAGAACTGACCTTTAATAAAAACTGCGAAAGATCTTTCACTGAGGAAAGATCTTACAGTTTTTATAAGTGGCAGTGGAAATCTCAGTTTGAGCATTTTGTACAAGAGTCCGTTATGCCAGACTCTGTCAAATGCTTTTTCTACATCCAGGAAGATCATGCCTGTTGACTTTTTGTTGTTTAAGTTTTTTTTTGCTGATTTGATCACTTTGATGAGCTGGTGAGATGTTGATCTTCCAGTCCGGAAGCCGCACTGCTGGTTTGGGATGATGTTGTTATCCTCAAGATGATCGTTGATTCTGTTCAGTAATACTCTCTCCAGTATTTTGCTTATTGAGCTGAGTAGACTTATTGGCCTGTAGCTGCTTAGCTCATTTGCTGGTTTTCCAGGTTTTGGAATAGGAATCACTTTTGCATGTTTCCAAACTTTGGGGAAGTGGTTGAGTTTCAGACACGAATTGATGATGAATTTCAAGTATTCGAAACCTTTTTCAGGAAGATTTTTGATGAGTATGTTGTTGACTTCATCTAGTCCCGGAGCTTTTGGATTTTTCAGATTTCTTATGATGCTCACGATTTCGTTTACATCTGTTATTTCTGGATTCTCATCATTGTCTTGTTCCAATGCTTCTTTGACTGTGTTGTTTACTTCCTGTGTATGTTGTGGATCGTTTTGTTCCAGAGGATTTTCGTGAGCTTCACGAAAATACTCGCTGAGTGCGCTGGCTTTTTCTTTGTTGGTGATGAACGTTTTACCCAGATTTGTCAATGGAGGCATTGTTTTTGAACCTTTTTTGCAAAATTTTGCTATTCTCCAAACTGTTTGGTTTGACGGTTGAATCTCTGAGAGACGCTTATTCCAGTTTTTGTTTTTGAGTTCTTTAATTTTCTCATTGATGACTCTCTGCAGATAATTCAATTCAGATTTGAGTTGATTATCTCTGCTTCTCTGCCATCTTCGACGAAGACTCCTTTTTGTGTTGATTAGATCTTTAATCTCCGGTGTGAGTTTAGTTGATTCGAACTTGTTCTTTTTCATTTTTACACTTGAGTTCCTCGCTTCCATGATGAGTTCAGAGAGAATCTTAATGTGATTCTCGATCTCATCTGTTGTATTGCAAGAATTTTCTCCAATGTTGTCTTCAATGCGGCGTGAAATTTGTGCTTTGAACTTTTTCCAGTTTGCGTTTTTGTAGTCATATCTGTAGACTGTATTTTCAGTTCTGTCGATTTTTGATGTTTTGATTTGGAAATACACAGCGCAGTGATCACTCATTGCCTCTGTGCATTGAAGTTCTGTTGTTTCGAGGTTGGAATTCGAGAGCATCAGGTCAATTGTTGACACTGATTTGTTTCGATCTTCTGGGTAGTACGTTGGCGAGTCAGGAAAGTAGATCATGAACTCTCCTGACATTTCCTGAAGAATATTTCCTGATTTATTTGCAACGTTGCAGTTCCATTCTCGATGTTTTGCATTGAAGTCTCCACAGATGTAGTAATTTCCTCTCAGATTTGTTATTTTGTTGATGTCATCTCTCAGATGTAGATCTATTTCCCCTCCTTTGCTTCCTCCTGGGAGATAGACTGAGAGGATGTGACAACTATCCGTGTCATTGATGAAGACTTTGATTCCAATGCATTCCATTAGTTTTGTGTTGTAGCTTGGTTGAAGTTGATGTTTTAGATTTCTTTTGACGATGATTGCAACACCACCCTTTGGTCTATCCACGCGATCCAATCGATGAATTACGTAGTCTGGATGCGAGTCAATTTTTGAGTTTGGTTTTAGGAATGTTTCTGAGATGCAAGCAACATCGACGTTTTGCTTGCTTAGGTAGTCGAGAAATGCTAACATTTTGTCAGTGAGGCCGTTAGCATTCCAGTAGAGGACGTTGATACTTTGTTGTCTACAATCCATTATTGTATGCGGTGTTTTTGGCACTTGAGCCGATTGCTTGGAGTATTTCGTCGATGAACTCTGGATTTTTGGCGATTAATTTGAGAAGCTCGCTGATAAGGTACTTGCACTTTGATTCCTCTATTTCTGAGATGTTTTTATCTCTTGTGCTGGTGCTTTGAGCTTGTTGATTAGTTGTTATGTTTCGATTCACAACCTCAACACTGAATGAAGGTTCTGGGAAGACTTCATTCGAGGTCTGACTTGTTGCACTGACGTCTTCTGAGTCCATAGGCTCAACATCTTGCTTTGGTTTTTGATGTTGATTGTTATTAATGCGCTCGTTTTGCTTTTTTCTTTGATTCTTTTTCCAATGTTTTCCTCTTTCTTTATTGTTTTGTTGGTTGTTCAAGTTATTTTTATTTCCCTGATTTGAGGGTTTGTGATTTGGAGGAGGATTTGTGTTCCTTGGTTTGTAGTTGACTGGAACTTGTTTTTGATGAACAGGCTTTTGTGTACCAGATGTTGATGGTTCCATATACTCCTTTCTCCATTGAGGTTTTGGTGCATGTTGGACGTTTCTCGTTGATCTCTCAGGACGATGCGGTGTTGGAGGATTGTTTCTCCGTTGTCCATATGAATAATGGCCTGCTGTTTTGTTTTGATTTTGGTTGTTTCCATTCTGTGATTTTGATTTCCATTTTTCAATTATTTCTTGTCTGGTTTTACAACCTGTGAAAATTGCTGTATGTTTTTCACCGCAGAAGAAACATTTGAGTTTTCCGAGTGGCACCTTGTTGGTCTCTTTCGATATGTACTGGCACGTTTTCGAGTCATGTTGCTCAGAGCATCTGAAGCAAACGGACGGTTTGTTACAACCGTTTTGTCCATGACCAAACTGCAGACATTTCGAACATTGAGATGGTCCAGCTTGTCTATTTTTGTAGTCAGCCCATTTAATTTTGAAACTGCTGACAATTTTGATTTTTCTGAGGAATTCCAGGAAATTTCCACCTTGTTCTACATCTTTTTTGAAGTACACAAGGTAGTTCTGGTCGTCGTCTTGTTCGTGTCTTTTGTGTTTCATTGTCATTTTGACAATTTTTACTGGTGTGATTTTTACGGTTTGAAGTTCCTTCTCCAACTCACTGATTTCCATATCTGGGAGTCCATAGAGTACGTACTTCTTCAGTGGTTCTTGACTGGAGTATGTGTAGAAGTGATGCTTTTTGTCTTTGAGTAGTTGGATAAATTTCTCGTAGTAATCCCAACTCTCCGTTGTTACCGTTTTTGTTCCTTGTTTGCCCTTTTTGGTCTCAATTAAGAAACTTCCAGGTTGATTGTTTATTTCATTCGTCAACCTCTTGATTTCACCAGCTCCACCTGTGCTGATGACAATTGGAGGTAGTTTTGATTTTTGTTGAGATTTGTTGTTGTTGCTTTCCGTGTTTACGGAAATTGTCTTTTGTTGCTCTGATGTTTTGCTGTTTTCTCCCCAGTACGAAGAAGTTGTCGATCTTTTTTTCTCCTGTTCTGGTGAACCAAATAGATACGGTACTCCAAAAGACGAAGCTTTCTTCACTGGTGGGAGTACGAACAGTGGTTTGTTCCCATCTTTTGGTTTGCTTTCGTTTGCTACTCTTTTTAAAAGAGCGTTGGGAACTATCACTTCTCGAGGGCGTTTTTCTGCTTTACTTGCTTCATTGAGAAACTTCTTTATTGATATTTGTTTTTTTGGTTTGAGATTTGTCATCTCAATGTAGGCTGCTTGTGAAACATCTTCACTGAAAATTTCCTCAATATTGAGAATTGTCACTGAAGATGAATGTTGTTGTTGAGAACTATTAAGTCCATGCTGATTTTGAGAAAGATTTTCTTCGTTGTTGGTAGTTTTTGGTGCTTCTACCATTTTGATGTTTTGAGAATCAAACTGAGATTTTGAAACTTTTTGCAAACAAAAAGCTTCTCAGGTAGTCTCTGTTTTGTTTCTTTTGAGATTTTTGAATAAATTGCGGAGCGATTTGTAAACACGTCTGTTCACGTTGAGATCTAGTTTGCAACTGTTTGTTTTGGATCACAGTAGGCAATTTTCAAAAAAATATCGATTTTAAATCTTTATTAGCATTCTTTATAATTTATAATACCTAGATATGTTTTAAAATGCAATTTAAAGCATTTTTGGTTTCGATCATAGTAGGCTATTTTCAAAAAAATATCGATTTTATATCTTTATTAGCATTCTTAATAATTTATGATACCTAGATATGTTTTAAAATGCAATTTAAAGCATTTTTGGTTTGGATCATAGTAGGCTATTTTCAAAAAAATATCGATTTTATATCTATATTAGAATTCTTTATCATTTATAATACCTTGATATGTTTTAAAATGCAATTTAAAGCATTTTTGTTTTGGATCATAGTAGGCTATTTTCAAAAAATATCGATTTTATATCTATATTAGCATTCTTTATAATTTATAATACCTAGATATGTTTTAAAATGCAATTTAAAGCATTTTTGGTTTGGATCACAGTAGGCTATTTTCAAAAAAATATCGATTTTATGTCTATATTAGCATTCTTTATCATTTATAATACTTAGATATGTTTTAAAATGCAATTTAAAGCATTTTTGTTTTGGATCATAGTAGGCTATTTTCAAAAAATATCGATTTTATATCTATATTAGCATTCTTTATAATTTATAATACCTAGATATGTTTTAAAATGCAATTTAAAGCATTTTTGGTTTGGATCACAGTAGGCTATTTTCAAAAAAATATCGATTTTATGTCTATATTAGCATTCTTTATCATTTATAATACTTAGATATGTTTTAAAATGCAATTTAAAGCATTTTTGGTTTCGATCATAGTAGGCTATTTTCAAACAAATATCGATTTTATATCTATATTAGCATTCTTTATCATTTATAATACCTAGATATGTTTTAAAATGCAATTTAAAGCATTTTTGGTTTCGATCATAGTAGGCTATTTTCAAAAAAATATCGATTTTATATCTATATTAGCATTTTTTATCATTTATAATACCTAGATTTGTTTTAAAATGCAATTTAAAGCATTTTTGGTTTGGATCACAGTAGGCTATTTTCAAAAAAATATCGATTTTATATCTATATTAGCATTCTTTATAATTTATAATACCTAGATATGTTTTAAAATGCAATTTAAAGCATTTTTGGTTTCAATCATAGTAGGCTATTTTCAAAAAAATATCGATTTTATATCTATATTAGCATTTTTTATCATTTATAATACTTAAATGTGTTTTAAAATGCAATTTAAAGCATTTTTGGTTTGGATCACAGTAAGCTATTTTCAAAAAAATATCGATTTTATGTCTATATTAGCATTCTTTATAATTTATAATACCTAGATATGTTTTAAAATGCAATTTAAAGCATTTTTGGTTTGGATCACAGTAAGCTATTTTCAAAAAAATATCGATTTTATGTCTATATTAGCATTCTTTATAATTTATAATACCTAGATATGTTTTAAAATGCAATTTAAAGCATTTTTGGTTTGGATCACAGTAAGCTATTTTCAAAAAAATATCGATTTTATGTCTATATTAGCATTCTTTATCATTTATAATACTTAGATATGTTTTAAAATGCAATTTAAAGCATTTTTGGTTTCGATCATAGTAGGCTATTTTCAAAAAAATATCGATTTTATATCTATATTAGCATTCTTTATAATTTATAATACCTAGATATGTTTTAAAATGCAATTTAAAGCATTTTTGGTTTGGATCACAGTAAGCTATTTTCAAAAAAATATCGATTTTATGTCTATATTAGCATTCTTTATCATTTATAATACTTAGATATGTTTTAAAATGCAATTTAAAGCATTTTTGGTTTCGATCATAGTAGGCTATTTTCAAAAAAATATCGATTTTATATCTATATTAGCATTCTTTATAATTTATAATACCTAGATATGTTTTAAAATGCAATTTAAAGCATTTTTGGTTTCGATCATAGTAGGCTATTTTCAAAAAAATATCGATTTTATATCTATATTAGCATTCTTTATCATTTATAATACCTAGATATGTTTTAAAATGCAATTTAAAGCAGTTTTGGTTTCGATCATAGTAGGCTATTTTCAAAAAAATATCGATTTTATATCTATATTAGAATTCTTTATCATTTATAATACCTAGATATGTTTTAAAATGCAATTTAAAGCATTTTTGGTTTGGATCACAGTAGGCTATTTTCAAAAAAATATCGATTTTATATCTTTATTAGCATTCTTTATAATTTATAATACCTAGATATGTTTTAAAATGCAATTTAAAGCATTTTTGGTTTCGATCATAGTAGGCTATTTTCAAAAAAATATCGATTTTATATCTTTATTAGCATTCTTAATAATTTATGATACCTAGATATGTTTTAAAATGCAATTTAAAGCATTTTTGGTTTCGATCATAGTAGGCTATTTTCAAAAAAATATCGATTTTATATCTATATTAGCATTCTTTATCATTTATAATACTTAGATATGTTTTAAAATGCAATTTAAAGCATTTTTGGTTTCGATCATAGTAGGCTATTTTCAAAAAAATATCGATTTTATATCTATATTAGCATTCTTTATCATTTATAATACCTAGATATGTTTTAAAATGCAATTTAAAGCAATTTTGGTTTGGATCACAGTAGGCTATTTTCAAAAAAATATCGATTTTATATCTATATTAGCATTCTTTATCATTTATAATACTTAGATATGTTTTAAAATGTAATTTAAAGCATTTTTGGTTTCGATCATAGTAGGCTATTTTCAAACAAATATCGATTTTATATCTATATTAGCATTCTTTATAATTTATAATACCTAGATATGTTTTAAAATGCAATTTAAAGCATTTTTGGTTTCGATCATAGTAGGCTATTTTCAAAAAAATATCGATTTTATATCTATATTAGAATTCTTTATCATTTATAATACCTTGATATGTTTTAAAATGCAATTTAAAGCATTTTTGTTTTGGATCATAGTAGGCTATTTTCAAAAAATATCAATTTTATATCTATATTAGCATTCTTTATAATTTATAATACCTAGATATGTTTTAAAATGCAATTTAAAGCATTTTTGGTTTGGATCACAGTAGGCTATTTTCAAAAAAATATCGATTTTATGTCTATATTAGCATTCTTTATCATTTATAATACTTAGATATGTTTTAAAATGCAATTTAAAGCATTTTTGGTTTCGATCATAGTAGGCTATTTTCAAACAAATATCGATTTTATATCTATATTAGCATTCTTTATAATTTATAATACCTAGATATGTTTTAAAATGCAATTTAAAGCATTTTTGGTTTCGATCATAGTAGGCTATTTTCAAAAAAATATCGATTTTATATCTATATTAGCATTCTTTATCATTTATAATACCTAGATTTGTTTTAAAATGCAATTTAAAGCATTTTTGGTTTGGATCACAGTAGGCTATTTTCAAAAAAATATCGATTTTATATCTATATTAGCATTCTTTATAATTTATAATACCTAGATATGTTTTAAAATGCAATTTAAAGCATTTTTGGTTTCAATCATAGTAGGCTATTTTCAAAAAAATATCGATTTTATATCTATATTAGCATTTTTTATCATTTATAATACTTAAATATGTTTTAAAATGCAATTTAAAGCATTTTTGGTTTGGATCACAGTAAGCTATTTTCAAAAAAATATCGATTTTATGTCTATATTAGCATTCTTTATAATTTATAATACCTAGATATGTTTTAAAATGCAATTTAAAGCATTTTTGGTTTCGATCATAGTAGGCTATTTTCAAACAAATATCGATTTTATATCTATATTAGCATTCTTTATAATTTATAATACCTAGATATGTTTTAAAATGCAATTTAAAGCATTTTTGGTTTCGATCATAGTAGGCTATTTTCAAAAAAATATCGATTTTATATCTATATTAGCATTCTTTATCATTTATAATACCTAGATTTGTTTTAAAATGCAATTTAAAGCATTTTTGGTTTGGATCATAGTAGGCTATTTTCAAAAAAATATCGATTTTATATCTATATTAGCATTCTTTATAATTTATAATACCTAGATATGTTTTAAAATGCAATTTAAAGCATTTTTGGTTTCGATCACAGTAGGCTATTTTCAAACAAATATCGATTTTATATCTATATTAGCATTCTTTATAATTTATAATACCTAGATATGTTTTAAAATGCAATTTAAAGCATTTTTGGTTTCGATCATAGTAGGCTATTTTCAAAAAAATATCGATTTTATATCTATATTAGCATTCTTTATCATTTATAATACCTAGATTTGTTTTAAAATGCAATTTAAAGCATTTTTGGTTTGGATCACAGTAGGCTATTTTCAAAAAAATATCGATTTTATATCTATATTAGCATTCTTTATAATTTATAATACCTAGATATGTTTTAAAATGCAATTTAAAGCATTTTTGGTTTCGATCATAGTAGGCTATTTTCAAAAAAATATCGATTTATATCTATATTAGCATTCTTTATAATTTATAATACCTAGATATGTTTTAAAATGCAATTTAAAGCATTTTTGTTTTGGATCACAGTAGGCTATTTTCAAAAAAATATCGATTTTAAATCTTTATTAGCATTCTTTATAATTTATAATACCTAGATATGTTTTAAAATGCAATTTAAAGCATTTTTGGTTTCGATCATAGTAGGCTATTTTCAAAAAAATATCGATTTTATATCTATATTAGAATTCTTTATCATTTATAATACCTTGATATGTTTTAAAATGCAATTTAAAGCATTTTTGTTTTGGATCATAGTAGGCTATTTTCAAAAAATATCGATTTTATATCTATATTAGCATTCTTTATAATTTATAATACCTAGATATGTTTTAAAATGCAATTTAAAGCATTTTTGGTTTGGATCACAGTAGGCTATTTTCAAAAAAATATCGATTTTATGTCTATATTAGCATTCTTTATCATTTATAATACTTAGATATGTTTTAAAATGCAATTTAAAGCATTTTTGTTTTGGATCATAGTAGGCTATTTTCAAAAAATATCGATTTTATATCTATATTAGCATTCTTTATAATTTATAATACCTAGATATGTTTTAAAATGCAATTTAAAGCATTTTTGGTTTGGATCACAGTAGGCTATTTTCAAAAAAATATCGATTTTATGTCTATATTAGCATTCTTTATCATTTATAATACCTAGATATGTTTTAAAATGCAATTTAAAGCATTTTTGGTTTCGATCATAGTAGGCTATTTTCAAAAAAATATCGATTTCATATCTATATTAGCATTCTTTATCATTTATAATACCTAGATTTGTTTTAAAATGCAATTTAAAGCATTTTTGGTTTGGATCATAGTAGGCTATTTTCAAAAAAATATCGATTTTATATCTATATTAGCATTCTTTATAATTTATAATACCTAGATATGTTTTAAAATGCAATTTAAAGCATTTTTGGTTTCGATCACAGTAGGCTATTTTCAAACAAATATCGATTTTATATCTATATTAGCATTCTTTATAATTTATAATACCTAGATATGTTTTAAAATGCAATTTAAAGCATTTTTGGTTTCGATCATAGTAGGCTATTTTCAAAAAAATATCGATTTTATATCTATATTAGCATTCTTTATCATTTATAATACCTAGATTTGTTTTAAAATGCAATTTAAAGCATTTTTGGTTTGGATCACAGTAGGCTATTTTCAAAAAAATATCGATTTTATATCTATATTAGCATTCTTTATAATTTATAATACCTAGATATGTTTTAAAATGCAATTTAAAGCATTTTTGGTTTCGATCATAGTAGGCTATTTTCAAAAAAATATCGATTTATATCTATATTAGCATTCTTTATAATTTATAATACCTAGATATGTTTTAAAATGCAATTTAAAGCATTTTTGTTTTGGATCACAGTAGGCTATTTTCAAAAAAATATCGATTTTAAATCTTTATTAGCATTCTTTATAATTTATAATACCTAGATATGTTTTAAAATGCAATTTAAAGCATTTTTGGTTTCGATCATAGTAGGCTATTTTCAAAAAAATATCGATTTTATATCTTTATTAGCATTCTTAATAATTTATGATACCTAGATATGTTTTAAAATGCAATTTAAAGCATTTTTGGTTTCGATCATAGTAGGCTATTTTCAAAAAAATATCGATTTTATATCTATATTAGAATTCTTTATCATTTATAATACCTTGATATGTTTTAAAATGCAATTTAAAGCATTTTTGTTTTGGATCATAGTAGGCTATTTTCAAAAAATATCGATTTTATATCTATATTAGCATTCTTTATAATTTATAATACCTAGATATGTTTTAAAATGCAATTTAAAGCATTTTTGGTTTGGATCACAGTAGGCTATTTTCAAAAAAATATCGATTTTATGTCTATATTAGCATTCTTTATCATTTATAATACTTAGATATGTTTTAAAATGCAATTTAAAGCATTTTTGTTTTGGATCATAGTAGGCTATTTTCAAAAAATATCGATTTTATATCTATATTAGCATTCTTTATAATTTATAATACCTAGATATGTTTTAAAATGCAATTTAAAGCATTTTTGGTTTGGATCACAGTAGGCTATTTTCAAAAAAATATCGATTTTATGTCTATATTAGCATTCTTTATCATTTATAATACTTAGATATGTTTTAAAATGCAATTTAAAGCATTTTTGGTTTCGATCATAGTAGGCTATTTTCAAACAAATATCGATTTTATATCTATATTAGCATTCTTTATAATTTATAATACCTAGATATGTTTTAAAATGCAATTTAAAGCATTTTTGGTTTCGATCATAGTAGGCTATTTTCAAAAAAATATCGATTTTATATCTATATTAGCATTCTTTATCATTTATAATACCTAGATTTGTTTTAAAATGCAATTTAAAGCATTTTTGGTTTGGATCATAGTAGGCTATTTCGATTTTATATCTATATTAGCATTCTTTATAATTTATAATACCTAGATATGTTTTAAAATGCAATTTAAAGCATTTTTGGTTTGGATCACAGTAAGCTATTTTCAAAAAAATATCGATTTTATGTCTATATTAGCATTCTTTATCATTTATAATACTTAGATATGTTTTAAAATGCAATTTAAAGCATTTTTGGTTTCGATCATAGTAGGCTATTTTCAAACAAATATCGATTTTATATCTATATTAGCATTCTTTATAATTTATAATACCTAGATATGTTTTAAAATGCAATTTAAAGCATTTTTGGTTTCGATCATAGTAGGCTATTTTCAAAAAAATATCGATTTTATATCTATATTAGCATTCTTTATCATTTATAATACCTAGATTTGTTTTAAAATGCAATTTAAAGCATTTTTGGTTTGGATCATAGTAGGCTATTTCGATTTTATATCTATATTAGCATTCTTTATAATTTATAATACCTAGATATGTTTTAAAATGCAATTTAAAGCATTTTTGGTTTCGATCATAGTAGGCTATTTTCAAAAAAATATCGATTTTATATCTATATTAGCATTCTTTATCATTTATAATACTTAGATATGTTTTAAAATGCAATTTAAAGCATTTTTGGTTTGGATCATAGTAGGCTATTTCGATTTTATATCTATATTAGCATTCTTTATAATTTATAATACCTAGATATGTTTTAAAATGCAATTTAAAGCATTTTTGGTTTCAATCATAGTAGGCTATTTTCAAAAAAATATCGATTTTATATCTATATTAGCATTTTTTATCATTTATAATACTTAAATGTGTTTTAAAATGCAATTTAAAGCATTTTTGGTTTGGATCACAGTAAGCTATTTTCAAAAAAATATCGATTTTATGTCTATATTAGCATTCTTTATAATTTATAATACCTAGATATGTTTTAAAATGCAATTTAAAGCATTTTTGGTTTGGATCACAGTAAGCTATTTTCAAAAAAATATCGATTTTATGTCTATATTAGCATTCTTTATCATTTATAATACTTAGATATGTTTTAAAATGCAATTTAAAGCATTTTTGGTTTCGATCATAGTAGGCTATTTTCAAACAAATATCGATTTTATATCTATATTAGCATTCTTTATAATTTATAATACCTAGATATGTTTTAAAATGCAATTTAAAGCATTTTTGGTTTCGATCATAGTAGGCTATTTTCAAAAAAATATCGATTTTATATCTATATTAGCATTCTTTATCATTTATAATACCTAGATATGTTTTAAAATGCAATTTAAAGCATTTTTGGTTTGGATCATAGTAGGCTATTTCGATTTTATATCTATATTAGCATTCTTTATAATTTATAATACCTAGATATGTTTTAAAATGCAATTTAAAGCATTTTTGGTTTCGATCATAGTAGGCTATTTTCAAAAAAATATCGATTTTATATCTATATTAGCATTCTTTATCATTTATAATACTTAGATATGTTTTAAAATGCAATTTAAAGCATTTTTGGTTTGGATCACAGTAGGCTATTTTCAAAAAATACTTTATAAAAAAAAACTTTTTAAAAAACTACGTTTTTCGCGTAGACTAAAAAGTAGAAAATAACTTTTGGGCAAGATCAAAAATGAATTGTTCGTGACGCTTAACAATAATTTACAATTTTTGAATCAATAATGCGAAATATGTATTTAAGACTTGTGTTTTTCTTAAAGTCCTTGCCAAGACCTATATTTTGGTGTATAACAAGTATCTCTTAGGCATTGTATTATAATTAAAAATTAATTTAAAGTGCTAAGCGTCACGAACAATTTTGAGGAAATTCGATTTTACACCATGTTGCAAATGTAATATCTCTGCGAATACTTCATTAATCATAACGATTTTTTCACCAGATAATTAAGTAATCAGATCATTAAAAGTTTTGTCTAAAATATACAAAATGGCGGATTTGAAAGTTAGCTTAATTCAGCTTTAAAATGTTGAAGCTGAAATTTTGATATGAAGGAAATAGTTTAGGAACTATATTTCTTTACAAAAAAGGTAACATATGTAATTTTCTTTAAGTTTGTGAGAGAAAATTTTCAATTCTACTATAAATAACCAAGTTATGATGAGTTTTACAAAACTAGTCATAAGTCATTGCTGTGTTATTCGTCTACTGATTTTTTCATTTCAAACTATAGAATTCAACAATGTTTATCATATTGCAAAAAAAATATTACTTTTTGTTCAAGACAAGCAGAGAAAATTAAATTATAGTAAAAAATTTGACCAAAAATTTTGTAACGGTTTTTAAAATTATAAATTTGTGAGCAAATAAGAGCAAAATTTGTTGCTCAACTTAAATTTCATTGTTTTTATAGTTAATTTAACTTACTTTTAAGCCTTTTTCGAATGTATATTAAATAGTAAAAGACTCTTTAGATATCAAGTAATTGTTCTTGACCGATTAAGGTTAATAGTTTTGATTTAAAAATACATTTTAAATTCAATTTGGTTTTCAGTTAATTTAACTAAAATAACTCGTTTTTAATAAAATCTATTTTGATCATATGATAGAAACAAGCAAGCTCTACAACTTTTGTCAAGCTTCCAAACATTTATCTTGCTTTCTTTTCAAAGAAAAATCGATTTCAAATATTAATTTGTTAATTAAACTATCTTAATAAGTCGCCATTTTGAAAAATGAATGTTAAAAAGAAACTTACTATTATTAGCTATCATGTAGTGAAAGAATCATATCAATTAAGTTATTAAAAGCAGAGAAATCTGAATTTGAATATTTATTCCCTTTTTTTCTGATCTTGCCCTTTTATTCTTGGTTGTAAAGAATTTGGTTTTAAATTTTCAGATTATATTTAATAAATTTTTATATCCTAGTCAATATTGTTCACAAAGTTTCGAATAAGTGCACTTTGATCTTATCGTATAACTCAACAACTTAAAAACGTGGGCGCATTATAAGAGGAGAAATAAGTTTATGTGAAATCAATACTTTATGATAAACTTAAATTAATGCGCCCACGTTTTTAAGTTGTTGAGTTATACGATAAGATCAAAGTGCACTTATTCGAAACTTTGTGAACAATATTGACTAGGATATAAAAATTTATTAAATATAATCTGAAAATTTAAAACCAAATTCTTTACAACCAAGAATAAAAGTTATTTTCTACTTTTTAGTCTACGCGAAAAACGTAGTTTTTTAAAAAGTTTTTTTTTATAAAGTATTTTATTTTCTACTTTTTAGTCTTATTCTAATGAAATAGAGAAATAAAGATTATAGGGGGTTTATAGGTTACAGGTGTGTTGAACTTCACTTCGTTGCACTTCGTTACGTTCAACTGTTTATAGATCACAGGAGGTTTATAGGTTACAGGTGTGTTGAACTTCACTTCGTTGCACTTCGTTACGTTCAACTGTTTATAGATTACAGTAGGTTTATAGGTTACAGGTGTGTTGAACTTCACTTCGTTGCACTTCGTTACGTTCAACTGTTTATAGATTACAGTAGGTTCATAGGTTACAGGTGTGTTGAACTCCACTTCGTTGCACTTCGTTACGTTCAACTGTTTATAGATTAGAGTAGGTTTATAGGTTACAGGTGTGTTGAACTTCACTTCGTTGCACTTCGTTGCACTTCGTTACGTTCAACTGTTTATAGATCACAGTAGGTTTATAGGTTACAGGTGTGTTGAACTTCACTTCGTTGCACTTCGTTACGTTCAACTGTTTATAGATTACATTAGGTTTATAGGTTACAGGTGTGTTGAACTTCACTTCGCTGCACTTCGTTACGTTCAACTGTTTATAGATTACAGTAGGTTTATAGGTTACAGGTGTGTTGAACTTCACTTCGTTGCACTTCGTTACGTTCAACTGTTTATAGATTACAGTAGGTTCATAGGTTACAGGTGTGTTGAACTCCACTTCGTTGCGCTTCGTTACGTTCAACTGTTTATAGATTAGAGTAGGTTTATAGGTTACAGGTGTGTTGAACTTCACTTCGTTGCACTTCGTTACGTTCAACTGTTTATAGATTACAGTAGGTTTATAGGTTACAGGTGTGTTGAACTTCACTTCGTTGCACTTCGTTACGTTCAACTGTTTATAGATTACAGTAGGTTCATAGGTTACAGGTGTGTTGAACTTCACTTCTTTGCACTTCGTTACGTTCAACTGTTTATAGATCACAGTAGGTTTATAGGTTACAGGTGTGTTGAACTTCACTTCGTTGCACTTCGTTACGTTCAACTGTTTATAGATTACATTAGGTTTATAGGTTACAGGTGTGTTGAACTTCACTTCGCTGCACTTCGTTACGTTCAACTGTTTATAGATTACAGTAGGTTTATAGGTTACAGGTGTGTTGAACTTCACTTCGTTGCACTTCGTTACGTTCAACTGTTTATAGATTACAGTAGGTTTATAGGTTACAGGTGTGTTGAACTTCACTTCGTTGCGTTCAACTGTTTATAAATTACCAGTTGACAATGGGAAATTAGTAACGACTTTCAAAATTTTTCATTCGTTTTATAAAATTTAATTTTTTTAAAGCATTCATTAGTAAAGTACATTAAAAATCACTCGTAAAGATTTTGTGTTTATCTGTACCATTTCTACTTCATAACGTGTGGATTCTTAACATAAAGATGCAAATCACATATGTAACGTATTTATAACGGATTTTCAAATTTAAATTCAATGAATATCATTTATATGTTATGCAAAAATACGTCAAACCGTTAATAAAAAGAAAAGTCAATTTAATTAAGTTGGTGAAGTGTTATAAATAATGCAATACATTTAAAACAGCATAAATTTATGCTCAAACTATGTGTGCTAAATGCACATCGCATATTAATAGTTATTTTGCATTAATTCGTAACGGACTTGTGCTTAACGGTTTTTTTGAAAATTCAAATTTTCACTTACGAATATTCATGAAAAAATTACATGTCAATTTTTTTGTCTTACCAGAATATCTTTAGCTGCTCAAATTTATGGTATAATTAATAATTAATAATATTAATTAAACTATAATGAATCATATAAATGACTTTAGAGCATCACAAGTATAATATTTAATACAAATCAAAATTTTATATCATTGACATTGGATTTTTTCCCATATAAAAAAGTTTTACATAAATTGTACTATAATTAAGCATTTTTGTGTTTCCAAAGTGTTAAAATATTGTATTGTCACCGGGAATACGTGTGAGTAAAAAAAATGAGCTCGATTGGAGCAGTAGAAGTGGTCGAAAAATTGATCGCAAGATTTGAAATTTTTTGCAAACAAACAAACAAACAAACAAACAAGAAAGCAAGTTAAGAAAAACGTAGTAATAAAAATATCGATTTTATATCTATATTAGCATTCTTTATCATTTATAATACTTAGATATGTTTTAAAATGCAATTTAAAGCATTTTTGGTTTCGATCATAGTAGGCTATTTTCAAACAAATATCGATTTTATATCTATATTAGCATTCTTTATCATTCATAACACCTAGATATGTTTTAAAATGCAATTTAAAGCATTTTTGGTTTCGATCATAGTAGGCTATTTTCAAAAAAATATCGATTTTATATCTATATTAGAATTCTTTATCATTTATAATACCTTGATATGTTTTAAAATGCAATTTAAAGCATTTTTGGTTTCGATCATAGTAGGCTATTTTCAAACAAATATCGATTTTATATCTATATTAGCATTCTTTATAATTTATAATACCTAGATATGTTTTAAAATGCAATTTAAAGCATTTTTGGTTTCGATCATAGTAGGCTATTTTCAAAAAAATATCGATTTTATATCTATATTAGCATTCTTTATCATTTATAATACCTAGATTTGTTTTAAAATGCAATTTAAAGCATTTTTGGTTTGGATCATAGTAGGCTATTTTCAAAAAAATATCGATTTTATATCTATATTAGCATTCTTTATAATTTATAATACCTAGATATGTTTTAAAATGCAATTTAAAGCATTTTTGGTTTCGATCATAGTAGGCTATTTTCAAAAAAATATCGATTTTATGTCTATATTAGCATTCTTTATCATTTATAATACTTAGATATGTTTTAAAATGCAATTTAAAGCATTTTTGTTTTGGATCACAGTAGGCTATTTTCAAAAAATACTTTATAAAAAAAAACTTTTTAAAAAACTACGTTTTTCGCGTAGACTAAAAAGTAGAAAATAACTTTTATTCTTGGTTGTAAAGAATTTGGTTTTAAATTTTCAGATTATATTTAATAAATTTTTATATCCTAGTCAATATTGTTCACAAAGTTTCGAATAAGTGCACTTTGATCTTATCGTATAACTCAACAACTTAAAAACGTGGGCGCATTATAAGAGGAGAAATAAGTTTATGTGAAATCAATACTTTATGATAAACTTAAATTAATGCGCCCACGTTTTTAAGTTGTTGAGTTATACGATAAGATCAAAGTGCACTTATTCGAAACTTTGTGAACAATATTGACTAGGATATAAAAATTTATTAAATATAATCTGAAAATTTAAAACCAAATTCTTTACAACCAAGAATAAAAGTTATTTTCTACTTTTTAGTCTACGCGAAAAACGTAGTTTTTTAAAAAGTTTTTTTTTATAAAGTATTTTATTTTCTACTTTTTAGTCTTATTCTAATGAAATAGAGAAATAAAGATTATAGGGGGTTTATAGGTTACAGGTGTGTTGAACTTCACTTCGTTGCACTTCGTTACGTTCAACTGTTTATAGATCACAGGAGGTTTATAGGTTACAGGTGTGTTGAACTTCACTTCGTTGCACTTCGTTACGTTCAACTGTTTATAGATTACAGTAGGTTTATAGGTTACAGGTGTGTTGAACTTCACTTCGTTGCACTTCGTTACGTTCAACTGTTTATAGATTACAGTAGGTTCATAGGTTACAGGTGTGTTAAACTCCACTTCGTTGCGCTTCGTTACGTTCAACTGTTTATAGATTAGAGTAGGTTTATAGGTTACAGGTGTGTTGAACTTCACTTCGTTGCACTTCGTTACGTTCAACTGTTTATAGATCACAGTAGGTTTATAGGTTACAGGTGTGTTGAACTTCACTTCGTTGCACTTCGTTACGTTCAACTGTTTATAGATTACATTAGGTTTATAGGTTACAGGTGTGTTGAACTTCACTTCGCTGCACTTCGTTACGTTCAACTGTTTATAGATTACAGTAGGTTTATAGGTTACAGGTGTGTTGAACTTCACTTCGTTGCACTTCGTTACGTTCAACTGTTTATAGATTACAGTAGGTTCATAGGTTACAGGTGTGTTGAACTCCACTTCGTTGCGCTTCGTTACGTTCAACTGTTTATAGATTAGAGTAGGTTTATAGGTTACAGGTGTGTTGAACTCCACTTCGTTGCGCTTCGTTACGTTCAACTGTTTATAGATCACAGTAGGTTTATAGGTTACAGGTGTGTTGAACTTCACTTCGTTGCACTTCGTTACGTTCAACTGTTTATAGATTACAGTAGGTTTATAGGTTACAGGTGTGTTGAACTTCACTTCGTTGCACTTCGTTACGTTCAACTGTTTATAGATTACAGTAGGTTCATAGGTTACAGGTGTGTTGAACTTCACTTCTTTGCACTTCGTTACGTTCAACTGTTTATAGATCACAGTAGGTTTATAGGTTACAGGTGTGTTGAACTTCACTTCTTTGCACTTCGTTACGTTCAACTGTTTATAGATCACAGTAGGTTTATAGGTTACAGGTGTGTTGAACTTCACTTCGTTGCACTTCGTTACGTTCAACTGTTTATAGATTACATTAGGTTTATAGGTTACAGGTGTGTTGAACTTCACTTCGCTGCACTTCGTTACGTTCAACTGTTTATAGATTACAGTAGGTTCATAGGTTACAGGTGTGTTGAACTTCACTTCTTTGCACTTCGTTACGTTCAACTGTTTATAGATCACAGTAGGTTTATAGGTTACAGGTGTGTTGAACTTCACTTCGTTGCACTTCGTTACGTTCAACTGTTTATAGATTACATTAGGTTTATAGGTTACAGGTGTGTTGAACTTCACTTCGCTGCACTTCGTTACGTTCAACTGTTTATAGATTACAGTAGGTTTATAGGTTACAGGTGTGTTGAACTTCACTTCGTTGCACTTCGTTACGTTCAACTGTTTATAGATTACAGTAGGTTTATAGGTTACAGGTGTGTTGAACTTCACTTCGTTGCGTTCAACTGTTTATAAATTACCAGTTTTCAATGGGAAATTAGTAACGACTTTCAAAATTTTTCATTCGTTTTATAAAATTTAATTTTTTTAAAGCATTCATTAGTAAAGTACATTAAAAATCACTCGTAAAGATTTTGTGTTTATCTGTACCATTTCTACTTCATAACGTGTGGATTCTTAACATAAAGATGCAAATCACATATGTAACGTATTTATAACGGATTTTCAAATTTAAATTCAATGAATATCATTTATATGTTATGCAAAAATACGTCAAACCGTTAATAAAAAGAAAAGTCAATTTAATTAAGTTGGTGAAGTGTTATAAATAATGCAATACATTTAAAACAGCATAAATTTATGCTCAAACTATGTGTGCTAAATGCACATCGCATATTAATAGTTATTTTGCATTAATTCGTAACGGACTTGTGCTTAACGGTTTTTTTGAAAATTCAAATTTTCACTTACGAATATTCATGAAAAAATTACATGTCAATTTTTTTGTCTTACCAGAATATCTTTAGCTGCTCAAATTTATGGTATAATTAATAATTAATAATATTAATTAAACTATAATGAATCATATAAATGACTTTAGAGCATCACAAGTATAATATTTAATACAAATCAAAATTTTATATCATTGACATTGGATTTTTTCCCATATAAAAAAGTTTTACATAAATTGTACTATAATTAAGCATTTTTGTGTTTCCAAAGTGTTAAAATATTGTATTGTCACCGGGAATACGTGTGAGTAAAAAAAATGAGCTCGATTGGAGCAGTAGAAGTGGTCGAAAAATTGATCGCAAGATTTGAAATTTTTTGCAAACAAACAAACAAACAAACAAACAAACAAGAAAGCAAGTTAAGAAAAACGTAGTAATAAAAATATCGATTTTATATCTATATTAGCATTCTTTATCATTTATAATACTTAGATATGTTTTAAAATGCAATTTAAAGCATTTTTGGTTTCGATCATAGTAGGCTATTTTCAAACAAATATCGATTTTATATCTATATTAGCATTCTTTATCATTCATAACACCTAGATATGTTTTAAAATGCAATTTAAAGCATTTTTGGTTTCGATCATAGTAGGCTATTTTCAAAAAAATATCGATTTTATATCTATATTAGAATTCTTTATCATTTATAATACTTAGATATGTTTCAAAATGCAATTTAAAGCATTTTTGGTTTCGATCATAGTAGGCTTTTTTCAAAAAAAATATCGATTTTATATCTATATTAGAATTCTTTATCATTTATAATACCTTGATATGTTTTAAAATGCAATTTAAAGCATTTTTGTTTTGGATCACAGTAGGCTATTTTCAAAAAAATATCGATTTTATATCTATATTAGCATTCTTTATAATTTATAATACCTAGATATGTTTTAAAATGCAATTTAAAGCATTTTTGGTTTCGATCATAGTAGGCTATTTTCAAAAAAATATCGATTTTAAATCTATATTAGAATTCTTTATCATTTATAATACCTTGATTTGTTTTAAAATGCAATTTAAAAATTTTTGGTTTGGATCACAGTAGGCTATTTTCAAAAAAAAATCTATTTTATATCTTTATTAGCATTCTTCATAATTTATAATACCTAGATATGTTTTAAAATGCAATTTAAAGCATTTTTGGTTTCGATCATAGTAGGCTAATTTCAGAAAAATATCGATTTTACATCTATATTAGCATTCTTTATCATTTATAATACTTAGATATGTTTTAAAATGCAATTTAAAGCATTTTTGGTTTCGATCATAGTAGGCTATTTTCAAAAAAATATCGATTTTATATCTATATTAGCATTCTTTATCATTTATAATACCTAGATTTGTTTTAAAATGCAATTTAAAGCATTTTTGGTTTGGATCATAGTAGGCTATTTTCAAAAAAATATCGATTTTATATCTATATTAGCATTCTTTATAATTTATAATACCTAGATATGTTTTAAAATGCAATTTAAAGCATTTTTGGTTTCGATCATAGTAGGCTATTTTCAAAAAAATATCGATTTTACATCTATATTAGCATTCTTTATCATTTATAATACTTAGATATGTTTTAAAATGCAATTTAAAGCATTTTTGGTTTGGATCACAGTAGGCTATTTTCAAAAAATACTTTATAAAAAAAAACTTTTTAAAAAACTACGTTTTTCGCGTAGACTAAAAAGTAGAAAATAACTTTTATTCTTGGTTGTAAAGAATTTGGTTTTAAATTTTCAGATTATATTTAATAAATTTTTATATCCTAGTCAATATTGTTCACAAAGTTTCGAATAAGTGCACTTTGATCTTATCGTATAACTCAACAACTTAAAAACGTGGGCGCATTATAAGAGGAGAAATAAGTTTATGTGAAATCAATACTTTATGATAAACTTAAATTAATGCGCCCACGTTTTTAAGTTGTTGAGTTATACGATAAGATCAAAGTGCACTTATTCGAAACTTTGTGAACAATATTGACTAGGATATAAAAATTTATTAAATATAATCTGAAAATTTAAAACCAAATTCTTTACAACCAAGAATAAAAGTTATTTTCTACTTTTTAGTCTACGCGAAAAACGTAGTTTTTTAAAAAGTTTTTTTTTATAAAGTATTTTATTTTCTACTTTTTAGTCTTATTCTAATGAAATAGAGAAATAAAGATTATAGGGGGTTTATAGGTTACAGGTGTGTTGAACTTCACTTCGTTGCACTTCGTTACGTTCAACTGTTTATAGATCACAGGAGGTTTATAGGTTACAGGTGTGTTGAACTTCACTTCGTTGCACTTCGTTACGTTCAACTGTTTATAGATTACAGTAGGTTTATAGGTTACAGGTGTGTTGAACTTCACTTCGTTGCACTTCGTTACGTTCAACTGTTTATAGATTACAGTAGGTTCATAGGTTACAGGTGTGTTAAACTCCACTTCGTTGCGCTTCGTTACGTTCAACTGTTTATAGATTAGAGTAGGTTTATAGGTTACAGGTGTGTTGAACTTCACTTCGTTGCACTTCGTTACGTTCAACTGTTTATAGATCACAGTAGGTTTATAGGTTACAGGTGTGTTGAACTTCACTTCGTTGCACTTCGTTACGTTCAACTGTTTATAGATTACATTAGGTTTATAGGTTACAGGTGTGTTGAACTTCACTTCGCTGCACTTCGTTACGTTCAACTGTTTATAGATTACAGTAGGTTTATAGGTTACAGGTGTGTTGAACTTCACTTCGTTGCACTTCGTTACGTTCAACTGTTTATAGATTACAGTAGGTTCATAGGTTACAGGTGTGTTGAACTCCACTTCGTTGCGCTTCGTTACGTTCAACTGTTTATAGATTAGAGTAGGTTTATAGGTTACAGGTGTGTTGAACTTCACTTCGTTGCGTTCAACTGTTTATAAATTACCAGTTGACAATGGGAAATTAGTAACGACTTTCAAAATTTTTCATTCGTTTTATAAAATTTAATTTTTTTAAAGCATTCATTAGTAAAGTACATTAAAAATCACTCGTAAAGATTTTGTGTTTATCTGTACCATTTCTACTTCATAACGTGTGGATTCTTAACATAAAGATGCAAATCACATATGTAACGTATTTATAACGGATTTTCAAATTTAAATTCAATGAATATCATTTATATGTTATGCAAAAATACGTCAAACCGTTAATAAAAAGAAAAGTCAATTTAATTAAGTTGGTGAAGTGTTATAAATAATGCAATACATTTAAAACAGCATAAATTTATGCTCAAACTATGTGTGCTAAATGCACATCGCATATTAATAGTTATTTTGCATTAATTCGTAACGGACTTGTGCTTAACGGTTTTTTTGAAAATTCAAATTTTCACTTACGAATATTCATGAAAAAATTACATGTCAATTTTTTTGTCTTACCAGAATATCTTTAGCTGCTCAAATTTATGGTATAATTAATAATTAATAATATTAATTAAACTATAATGAATCATATAAATGACTTTAGAGCATCACAAGTATAATATTTAATACAAATCAAAATTTTATATCATTGACATTGGATTTTTTCCCATATAAAAAAGTTTTACATAAATTGTACTATAATTAAGCATTTTTGTGTTTCCAAAGTGTTAAAATATTGTATTGTCACCGGGAATACGTGTGAGTAAAAAAAATGAGCTCGATTGGAGCAGTAGAAGTGGTCGAAAAATTGATCGCAAGATTTGAAATTTTTTGCAAACAAACAAACAAACAAACAAACAAACAAGAAAGCAAGTTAAGAAAAACGTAGTAATAAAAATATCGATTTTATATCTATATTAGCATTCTTTATCATTTATAATACTTAGATATGTTTTAAAATGCAATTTAAAGCATTTTTGGTTTCGATCATAGTAGGCTATTTTCAAACAAATATCGATTTTATATCTATATTAGCATTCTTTATCATTCATAACACCTAGATATGTTTTAAAATGCAATTTAAAGCATTTTTGGTTTCGATCATAGTAGGCTATTTTCAAAAAAATATCGATTTTATATCTATATTAGAATTCTTTATCATTTATAATACTTAGATATGTTTCAAAATGCAATTTAAAGCATTTTTGGTTTCGATCATAGTAGGCTTTTTTCAAAAAAAATATCGATTTTATATCTATATTAGAATTCTTTATCATTTATAATACCTTGATATGTTTTAAAATGCAATTTAAAGCATTTTTGGTTTGGATCATAGTAGGCTATTTTCAAAAAAATATCGATTTTATATCTATATTAGCATTCTTTATAATTTATAATACCTAGATATGTTTTAAAATGCAATTTAAAGCATTTTTGGTTTCGATCATAGTAGGCTATTTTCAAAAAAATATCGATTTTATATCTATATTAGCATTCTTTATCATTTATAATACTTAGATATGTTTTAAAATGCAATTTAAAGCATTTTTGTTTTGGATCACAGTAGGCTATTTTCAAAAAATACTTTATAAAAAAAAACTTTTTAAAAAACTACGTTTTTCGCGTAGACTAAAAAGTAGAAAATAACTTTTATTCTTGGTTGTAAAGAATTTGGTTTTAAATTTTCAGATTATATTTAATAAATTTTTATATCCTAGTCAATATTGTTCACAAAGTTTCGAATAAGTGCACTTTGATCTTATCGTATAACTCAACAACTTAAAAACGTGGGCGCATTATAAGAGGAGAAATAAGTTTATGTGAAATCAATACTTTATGATAAACTTAAATTAATGCGCCCACGTTTTTAAGTTGTTGAGTTATACGATAAGATCAAAGTGCACTTATTCGAAACTTTGTGAACAATATTGACTAGGATATAAAAATTTATTAAATATAATCTGAAAATTTAAAACCAAATTCTTTACAACCAAGAATAAAAGTTATTTTCTACTTTTTAGTCTACGCGAAAAACGTAGTTTTTTAAAAAGTTTTTTTTTATAAAGTATTTTATTTTCTACTTTTTAGTCTTATTCTAATGAAATAGAGAAATAAAGATTATAGGGGGTTTATAGGTTACAGGTGTGTTGAACTTCACTTCGTTGCACTTCGTTACGTTCAACTGTTTATAGATCACAGGAGGTTTATAGGTTACAGGTGTGTTGAACTTCACTTCGTTGCACTTCGTTACGTTCAACTGTTTATAGATTACAGTAGGTTTATAGGTTACAGGTGTGTTGAACTTCACTTCGTTGCACTTCGTTACGTTCAACTGTTTATAGATTACAGTAGGTTCATAGGTTACAGGTGTGTTAAACTCCACTTCGTTGCGCTTCGTTACGTTCAACTGTTTATAGATTAGAGTAGGTTTATAGGTTACAGGTGTGTTGAACTTCACTTCGTTGCACTTCGTTACGTTCAACTGTTTATAGATCACAGTAGGTTTATAGGTTACAGGTGTGTTGAACTTCACTTCGTTGCACTTCGTTACGTTCAACTGTTTATAGATTACATTAGGTTTATAGGTTACAGGTGTGTTGAACTTCACTTCGCTGCACTTCGTTACGTTCAACTGTTTATAGATTACAGTAGGTTTATAGGTTACAGGTGTGTTGAACTTCACTTCGTTGCACTTCGTTACGTTCAACTGTTTATAGATTACAGTAGGTTCATAGGTTACAGGTGTGTTGAACTCCACTTCGTTGCGCTTCGTTACGTTCAACTGTTTATAGATTAGAGTAGGTTTATAGGTTACAGGTGTGTTGAACTCCACTTCGTTGCGCTTCGTTACGTTCAACTGTTTATAGATCACAGTAGGTTTATAGGTTACAGGTGTGTTGAACTTCACTTCGTTGCACTTCGTTACGTTCAACTGTTTATAGATTACAGTAGGTTTATAGGTTACAGGTGTGTTGAACTTCACTTCGTTGCACTTCGTTACGTTCAACTGTTTATAGATTACAGTAGGTTCATAGGTTACAGGTGTGTTGAACTTCACTTCTTTGCACTTCGTTACGTTCAACTGTTTATAGATCACAGTAGGTTTATAGGTTACAGGTGTGTTGAACTTCACTTCTTTGCACTTCGTTACGTTCAACTGTTTATAGATCACAGTAGGTTTATAGGTTACAGGTGTGTTGAACTTCACTTCGTTGCACTTCGTTGCACTTCGTTACGTTCAACTGTTTATAGATTACATTAGGTTTATAGGTTACAGGTGTGTTGAACTTCACTTCGCTGCACTTCGTTACGTTCAACTGTTTATAGATTACAGTAGGTTCATAGGTTACAGGTGTGTTGAACTTCACTTCTTTGCACTTCGTTACGTTCAACTGTTTATAGATCACAGTAGGTTTATAGGTTACAGGTGTGTTGAACTTCACTTCGTTGCACTTCGTTACGTTCAACTGTTTATAGATTACATTAGGTTTATAGGTTACAGGTGTGTTGAACTTCACTTCGCTGCACTTCGTTACGTTCAACTGTTTATAGATTACAGTAGGTTTATAGGTTACAGGTGTGTTGAACTTCACTTCGTTGCACTTCGTTACGTTCAACTGTTTATAGATTACAGTAGGTTTATAGGTTACAGGTGTGTTGAACTTCACTTCGTTGCGTTCAACTGTTTATAAATTACCAGTTTTCAATGGGAAATTAGTAACGACTTTCAAAATTTTTCATTCGTTTTATAAAATTTAATTTTTTTAAAGCATTCATTAGTAAAGTACATTAAAAATCACTCGTAAAGATTTTGTGTTTATCTGTACCATTTCTACTTCATAACGTGTGGATTCTTAACATAAAGATGCAAATCACATATGTAACGTATTTATAACGGATTTTCAAATTTAAATTCAATGAATATCATTTATATGTTATGCAAAAATACGTCAAACCGTTAATAAAAAGAAAAGTCAATTTAATTAAGTTGGTGAAGTGTTATAAATAATGCAATACATTTAAAACAGCATAAATTTATGCTCAAACTATGTGTGCTAAATGCACATCGCATATTAATAGTTATTTTGCATTAATTCGTAACGGACTTGTGCTTAACGGTTTTTTTGAAAATTCAAATTTTCACTTACGAATATTCATGAAAAAATTACATGTCAATTTTTTTGTCTTACCAGAATATCTTTAGCTGCTCAAATTTATGGTATAATTAATAATTAATAATATTAATTAAACTATAATGAATCATATAAATGACTTTAGAGCATCACAAGTATAATATTTAATACAAATCAAAATTTTATATCATTGACATTGGATTTTTTCCCATATAAAAAAGTTTTACATAAATTGTACTATAATTAAGCATTTTTGTGTTTCCAAAGTGTTAAAATATTGTATTGTCACCGGGAATACGTGTGAGTAAAAAAAATGAGCTCGATTGGAGCAGTAGAAGTGGTCGAAAAATTGATCGCAAGATTTGAAATTTTTTGCAAACAAACAAACAAACAAACAAACAAACAAGAAAGCAAGTTAAGAAAAACGTAGTAATAAAAATATCGATTTTATATCTATATTAGCATTCTTCATCATTTATAATACTTAGATATGTTTTAAAATGCAATTTAAAGCATTTTTGGTTTCGATCATAGTAGGCTATTTTCAAACAAATATCGATTTTATATCTATATTAGCATTCTTTATCATTCATAACACCTAGATATGTTTTAAAATGCAATTTAAAGCATTTTTGGTTTCGATCATAGTAGGCTATTTTCAAAAAAATATCGATTTTATATCTATATTAGAATTCTTTATCATTTATAATACTTAGATATGTTTCAAAATGCAATTTAAAGCATTTTTGGTTTCGATCATAGTAGGCTTTTTTCAAAAAAAATATCGATTTTATATCTATATTAGAATTCTTTATCATTTATAATACCTTGATATGTTTTAAAATGCAATTTAAAGCATTTTTGTTTTGGATCACAGTAGGCTATTTTCAAAAAAATATCGATTTTATATCTATATTAGCATTCTTTATAATTTATAATACCTAGATATGTTTTAAAATGCAATTTAAAGCATTTTTGGTTTCGATCATAGTAGGCTATTTTCAAAAAAATATCGATTTTAAATCTATATTAGAATTCTTTATCATTTATAATACCTTGATTTGTTTTAAAATGCAATTTAAAAATTTTTGGTTTGGATCACAGTAGGCTATTTTCAAAAAAAAATCTATTTTATATCTTTATTAGCATTCTTCATAATTTATAATACCTAGATATGTTTTAAAATGCAATTTAAAGCATTTTTGGTTTCGATCATAGTAGGCTAATTTCAGAAAAATATCGATTTTATATCTATATTAGCATTCTTTATCATTTATAATACCTAGATTTGTTTTAAAATGCAATTTAAAGCATTTTTGGTTTGGATCATAGTAGGCTATTTTCAAAAAAATATCGATTTTATATCTATATTAGCATTCTTTATCATTTATAATACCTAGATTTGTTTTAAAATGCAATTTAAAGCATTTTTGGTTTGGATCATAGTAGGCTATTTTCAAAAAAATATCGATTTTATATCTATATTAGCATTCTTTATAATTTATAATACCTAGATATGTTTTAAAATGCAATTTAAAGCATTTTTGGTTTCGATCATAGTAGGCTATTTTCAAAAAAATATCGATTTTATATCTATATTAGCATTCTTTATCATTTATAATACTTAGATATGTTTTAAAATGCAATTTAAAGCATTTTTGGTTTGGATCACAGTAGGCTATTTTCAAAAAATACTTTATAAAAAAAAACTTTTTAAAAAACTACGTTTTTCGCGTAGACTAAAAAGTAGAAAATAACTTTTATTCTTGGTTGTAAAGAATTTGGTTTTAAATTTTCAGATTATATTTAATAAATTTTTATATCCTAGTCAATATTGTTCACAAAGTTTCGAATAAGTGCACTTTGATCTTATCGTATAACTCAACAACTTAAAAACGTGGGCGCATTATAAGAGGAGAAATAAGTTTATGTGAAATCAATACTTTATGATAAACTTAAATTAATGCGCCCACGTTTTTAAGTTGTTGAGTTATACGATAAGATCAAAGTGCACTTATTCGAAACTTTGTGAACAATATTGACTAGGATATAAAAATTTATTAAATATAATCTGAAAATTTAAAACCAAATTCTTTACAACCAAGAATAAAAGTTATTTTCTACTTTTTAGTCTACGCGAAAAACGTAGTTTTTTAAAAAGTTTTTTTTTATAAAGTATTTTATTTTCTACTTTTTAGTCTTATTCTAATGAAATAGAGAAATAAAGATTATAGGGGGTTTATAGGTTACAGGTGTGTTGAACTTCACTTCGTTGCACTTCGTTACGTTCAACTGTTTATAGATCACAGGAGGTTTATAGGTTACAGGTGTGTTGAACTTCACTTCGTTGCACTTCGTTACGTTCAACTGTTTATAGATTACAGTAGGTTTATAGGTTACAGGTGTGTTGAACTTCACTTCGTTGCACTTCGTTACGTTCAACTGTTTATAGATTACAGTAGGTTCATAGGTTACAGGTGTGTTAAACTCCACTTCGTTGCGCTTCGTTACGTTCAACTGTTTATAGATTAGAGTAGGTTTATAGGTTACAGGTGTGTTGAACTTCACTTCGTTGCACTTCGTTACGTTCAACTGTTTATAGATCACAGTAGGTTTATAGGTTACAGGTGTGTTGAACTTCACTTCGTTGCACTTCGTTACGTTCAACTGTTTATAGATTACATTAGGTTTATAGGTTACAGGTGTGTTGAACTTCACTTCGCTGCACTTCGTTACGTTCAACTGTTTATAGATTACAGTAGGTTTATAGGTTACAGGTGTGTTGAACTTCACTTCGTTGCACTTCGTTACGTTCAACTGTTTATAGATTACAGTAGGTTCATAGGTTACAGGTGTGTTGAACTCCACTTCGTTGCGCTTCGTTACGTTCAACTGTTTATAGATTAGAGTAGGTTTATAGGTTACAGGTGTGTTGAACTTCACTTCGTTGCACTTCGTTACGTTCAACTGTTTATAGATTACAGTAGGTTCATAGGTTACAGGTGTGTTGAACTCCACTTCGTTGCGCTTCGTTACGTTCAACTGTTTATAGATTAGAGTAGGTTTATAGGTTACAGGTGTGTTGAACTTCACTTCGTTGCACTTCGTTACGTTCAACTGTTTATAGATCACAGTAGGTTTATAGGTTACAGGTGTGTTGAACTTCACTTCGTTGCACTTCGTTACGTTCAACTGTTTATAGATTACAGTAGGTTTATAGGTTACAGGTGTGTTGAACTTCACTTCGTTGCACTTCGTTACGTTCAACTGTTTATAGATTACAGTAGGTTCATAGGTTACAGGTGTGTTGAACTTCACTTCTTTGCACTTCGTTACGTTCAACTGTTTATAGATCACAGTAGGTTTATAGGTTACAGGTGTGTTGAACTTCACTTCTTTGCACTTCGTTACGTTCAACTGTTTATAGATCACAGTAGGTTTATAGGTTACAGGTGTGTTGAACTTCACTTCGTTGCACTTCGTTACGTTCAACTGTTTATAGATTACATTAGGTTTATAGGTTACAGGTGTGTTGAACTTCACTTCGCTGCACTTCGTTACGTTCAACTGTTTATAGATTACAGTAGGTTCATAGGTTACAGGTGTGTTGAACTTCACTTCTTTGCACTTCGTTACGTTCAACTGTTTATAGATCACAGTAGGTTTATAGGTTACAGGTGTGTTGAACTTCACTTCGTTGCACTTCGTTACGTTCAACTGTTTATAGATTACATTAGGTTTATAGGTTACAGGTGTGTTGAACTTCACTTCGCTGCACTTCGTTACGTTCAACTGTTTATAGATTACAGTAGGTTTATAGGTTACAGGTGTGTTGAACTTCACTTCGTTGCACTTCGTTACGTTCAACTGTTTATAGATTACAGTAGGTTTATAGGTTACAGGTGTGTTGAACTTCACTTCGTTGCGTTCAACTGTTTATAAATTACCAGTTTTCAATGGGAAATTAGTAACGACTTTCAAAATTTTTCATTCGTTTTATAAAATTTAATTTTTTTAAAGCATTCATTAGTAAAGTACATTAAAAATCACTCGTAAAGATTTTGTGTTTATCTGTACCATTTCTACTTCATAACGTGTGGATTCTTAACATAAAGATGCAAATCACATATGTAACGTATTTATAACGGATTTTCAAATTTAAATTCAATGAATATCATTTATATGTTATGCAAAAATACGTCAAACCGTTAATAAAAAGAAAAGTCAATTTAATTAAGTTGGTGAAGTGTTATAAATAATGCAATACATTTAAAACAGCATAAATTTATGCTCAAACTATGTGTGCTAAATGCACATCGCATATTAATAGTTATTTTGCATTAATTCGTAACGGACTTGTGCTTAACGGTTTTTTTGAAAATTCAAATTTTCACTTACGAATATTCATGAAAAAATTACATGTCAATTTTTTTGTCTTACCAGAATATCTTTAGCTGCTCAAATTTATGGTATAATTAATAATTAATAATATTAATTAAACTATAATGAATCATATAAATGACTTTAGAGCATCACAAGTATAATATTTAATACAAATCAAAATTTTATATCATTGACATTGGATTTTTTCCCATATAAAAAAGTTTTACATAAATTGTACTATAATTAAGCATTTTTGTGTTTCCAAAGTGTTAAAATATTGTATTGTCACCGGGAATACGTGTGAGTAAAAAAAATGAGCTCGATTGGAGCAGTAGAAGTGGTCGAAAAATTGATCGCAAGATTTGAAATTTTTTGCAAACAAACAAACAAACAAACAAACAAACAAGAAAGCAAGTTAAGAAAAACGTAGTAATAAAAATATCGATTTTATATCTATATTAGCATTCTTTATCATTTATAATACTTAGATATGTTTTAAAATGCAATTTAAAGCATTTTTGGTTTCGATCATAGTAGGCTATTTTCAAACAAATATCGATTTTATATCTATATTAGCATTCTTTATCATTCATAACACCTAGATATGTTTTAAAATGCAATTTAAAGCATTTTTGGTTTCGATCATAGTAGGCTATTTTCAAAAAAATATCGATTTTATATCTATATTAGAATTCTTTATCATTTATAATACTTAGATATGTTTCAAAATGCAATTTAAAGCATTTTTGGTTTCGATCATAGTAGGCTTTTTTCAAAAAAAATATCGATTTTATATCTATATTAGAATTCTTTATCATTTATAATACCTTGATATGTTTTAAAATGCAATTTAAAGCATTTTTGTTTTGGATCACAGTAGGCTATTTTCAAAAAAATATCGATTTTATATCTATATTAGCATTCTTTATAATTTATAATACCTAGATATGTTTTAAAATGCAATTTAAAGCATTTTTGGTTTCGATCATAGTAGGCTATTTTCAAAAAAATATCGATTTTAAATCTATATTAGAATTCTTTATCATTTATAATACCTTGATTTGTTTTAAAATGCAATTTAAAAATTTTTGGTTTGGATCACAGTAGGCTATTTTCAAAAAAAAATCTATTTTATATCTTTATTAGCATTCTTCATAATTTATAATACCTAGATATGTTTTAAAATGCAATTTAAAGCATTTTTGGTTTCGATCATAGTAGGCTAATTTCAGAAAAATATCGATTTTATATCTATATTAGCATTCTTTATCATTTATAATACTTAGATATGTTTTAAAATGCAATTTAAAGCATTTTTGTTTTGGATCATAGTAGGCTATTTTCAAAAAAATATCGATTTTATATCTATATAGCATTCTTTATCGTTAATCATACTTAGATATATTTTAAAATGCAATTTAAAGCATTTTTGGTTTCGATCATAGTAGGCTATTTTCAAAAAAATATCGATTTTATATCTATATTAGCATTCTTTATCATTTATAATACCTAGATATGTTTTAAAATGCAATTTAAAGCATTTTTGGTTTGGATCACAGTAGGCTATTTTCAAAAAAATATCGATTTTATATCTATATTAGCATTCTTTATAATTTATAATACCTAGATATGTTTTAAAATGCAATTTAAAGCATTTTTGGTTTGGATCACAGTAGGCTATTTTCAAAAAAATATCGATTTTATATCTTTATTAGCATTCTTTATAATTTATAATACCTAGATATGTTTTAAAATGCAATTTAAAGCATTTTTGGTTTCGATCATAGTAGGCTATTTTCAAAAAAATATCGATTTTATATCTATATTAGCATTCTTTATCATTTATAATACCTAGATATGTTTTAAAATGCAATTTAAAGCATTTTTGGTTTCGATCATAGTAGGCTATTTTCAAAAAAATATCGATTTTATATCTATATTAGCATTCTTTATCATTTATAATACTTAGATATGTTTTAAAATGCAATTTAAAGCATTTTTGGTTTCGACCATAGTAGGCTATTTTCAAAAAAATATCGATTTTATATCTTTATTAGCATTCTTTATAATTTATAATACCTAGATATGTTTTAAAATGCAATTTAAAGCATTTTTGGTTTCGATCAAAGTAGGCTATTTTCAGAAAAAATATCGATTTTATATCTATATTAGAATTCTTTATCATTAGGGTTACCATCTAATTTTCATGAAAATACAGGACTTTTGGTAAATTTTTTCGAAAAATACAGGACATAGAGTAAAATTCGAAAATTAACGGAAATTTTCGTGAAAAAAATACAGGACCTGGAACAAAGTTTTCAAATTTATACAGGACAGGGTTTTGAAATACAGGACTGTCCGTTGTAAAACTACGCAGATGGTCACCCTATTTATCATTTATAATACCTAGATTTGTTTTAAAATGCAATTTAAAGCATTTTTGGTTTCGATCATAGTAGGCTATTTTCAAAAAAAAAATCGATTTTATATCTATATTAGAATTCTTTATCATTTATAATACCTAGATATGTTTTAAAATGCAATTTAAAGCATTTTTGGTTTGGATCACAGTAGGCTATTTTCAAAAAAATATCGATTTTATATCTATATTAGCATTCTTTATAATTTATAATACCTAGATATGTTTTAAAATGCAATTTAAAGCATTTTTGGTTTGGATCACAGTAGGCTATTTTCAAAAAAATATCGATTTTATATCTTTATTAGCATTCTTTATAATTTATAATACCTAGATATGTTTTAAAATGCAATTTAAAGCATTTTTGGTTTCGATCATAGTAGGCTATTTTCAAAAAAATATCGATTTTATATCTTTATTAGCATTCTTTATCATTTATAATACCTAGATATGTTTTAAAATGCAATTTAAAGCATTTTTGGTTTCGATCATAGTAGGCTATTTTCAAAAAAATATCGATTTTATATCTATATTAGCATTCTTTATAATTTATAATACCTAGATATGTTTTAAAATGCAATTTAAAGCATTTTTGGTTTCGATCAAAGTAGGCTATTTTCAGAAAAAATATCGATTTTATATCTATATTAGAATTCTTTATTGTCGAGTGGACGAATAAAACACAAATAATTGTATCGTGAATTTATATTTTTGTATTGAAACAATTACGATTCAATTTTTCTAAAAAGTAAAACAATTTATAAATGAATAAAAAAGGTGGAAGGAAAAGCAATTAAAATATTACTTCGTGAAAGATCACGTCCACCCAGCATGAACACTTAAAAAGAAAAGAACTATAATAAGCCCCAAACGGGCCAGCAAACTTTATCTAAAACAGAAAATTTGAAAAATTGAAACGTCGTTAATCTCTTAGCAACATCGTCCCCCTAAAGAAAGCCGAAGGCTTCTTTAATTGGTGCGCTCATGACGGCGCTTTCGTTTATTTGTTTTTGGTATTAAATTACCACTTGTGCATGTAGCTCTTGCTCTCAAAACGGTTCGCAAGTCTGTCTCCTCATCCGACTCGTCGTCAGTGAATTGATGGTGTTCATAGTGAAGACTAATTGTCGACTCGTTGTCACTACATGGGTTAACTACAGCTATGGTATTGATATTCTGGCTGGTTACCCCACTTGTGCCTGGCTGTTGATCTAGTTCTTCATTATTGGCATTTATTTGGATCATTAACTTATTTTCACGAGGCAACTTTGAAATCTCATCATTCAGCTCGCTTACATTAATGTCTATGTCTTTGAACTTAAATTTTTGCTCGGGAATGCACGAATGAACGTAGCCATAAGATCCAGAAGACGCTGGCATTATCGTGCGATCGCACAGTTTTGATGTCCACTTATTTGTTATGAACAAAATTTTTGTTGAATCCTGATGAATTCGGGATGAAAGCTTTAATATGCTCTTGGCACATTTTGGACCTGCTATCTGGATCGGTCGCGCCGGAAACGCTATTTTGGTCACATAACCTTTTCCCATTGACACAATGACTTGGGATTCGTTGTAATTTGTTGCAGAATGAGCAGCAAAATTGGTAGAGTACACGATCATTGCACGGGTAGCTCGTACCCCATCAAATGAAGTGCCTCTTATTGTTCGTATAGTTCCAAAACGCTCAAATATTTGGAAAATCTCAGATGCGCCTAAATTTGGAGGAATATTGTCAACCACGATGGTTCTCGTTCCTTGTGGATCTAAGAATTTCTCTTTTTCTTCTTGCGACAGGTTAAGCGTACTTTCAATCTCGACGCGTGCATCTAGTGCTACGTCGTCGTCGAAGAAGGAAGCTTTTATTAAGTCGCTCATATTTGTTACGTTGTTTTGTTTGGTATGAACTTTTTCTGAATCCAATACAAAATTACTCAATGTTTTTTGATTTGAATTCGCAGCGACCGTTAAACTTTTTAAATTTACAAAGGTCGTTACTTTTTCGTACTTTTCTTGTTCTGCTTCGCTATTTTGTAAACTAAAATCAAGCTTTGCTACTCGATATGCAGAACGACGTTCTAATACTTTCCCAGTGCTTAACTTAATGTCAACAACCCTCACCTTACTGTCGGGTCCTTTATACACTTTTGAAATAACTCCTCGAGGCCAATAAGCTGTACTTAAAGTTGGATCTAAATAAATTACAATGTCCCCAATTTTTAAGATGTTCGCCTTATTTCCTTTCTTGTTCCTTTTACCGACGGTTCGTGTTATTACAGGCGCATACTCTCGAACAAATCGACTTCTATATAATTGAACAAGCGCATTTATCCTCTCAGATGCTTTCAAATTTACCATACTACTCTTGGACAGCATATCCTTACTGCATCCTTCATCCAGCATGGGATAATTTTGGTATCCTTGCATCAAAAGATAAGGAGTTAATGGAATTTGATCCATTGGTGACACTGGCAAATCCGTTAGTGGACGGTTGTTCATGTTTGTCTCAATCTTTGCAAGAACTGCTTCAAAAGTTGTGCGTGGGACTGTAAATTTACCCAAAGATGCATCTAGTGCTCTCTTTGTGTCTCTTATTAATCTTTCCCATGTTCCTCCAAATTGTGGCGTATACGGAGGAGTGAAATGCCAATTAATTCTTTTCTCACTTAAGAAGTCTTGAGTGACTGAATTTTCCGATACCTCTTGAAGTGGAGTTAAGGTTCTGTCTTCGATCACCTTTGCTGCACCCGTAAAATTGCGTCCGTTATCTGAATAAATATGAGCTATTGGTCCTCTTCTCGCCCAGAGCTTGTCCAAGGCTACCAGAAAGCAATTTGTACTCATATCGTTCAAGACCTCATAATACACTGCCCTCGTCACTAAACATGTAAATATTACCACGTAAATTGTCTCTTTGCTTTTCGATCTCTTGACATATGTTTCGTAAGGACCGTATAAATCACACCCCGTATAAAAGAAAGGCTTATTGGCTATGTCTAAACGAAAATCCGGCAATAGAGATCCTTCTGGATGTGTTGCTCTTGCCTTTTTAATTATGCACAATGGGCATCTGGCTCGAATTCTTCTTACTAATCTCCTAGCACTTATTATCCACACTCGTGTCCTTATGGCACCAATAATTGTACTATCGTTGACATGTATATTACGTTTGTGATATCGTTTTGCTATTGAGTCAGAAACTTCGTGAAAATTCGGCATGATTGGCGGCTGGCGCTGATCAATTGGAAAATTTTCTGACAATCTAGTTGTTGCTCTGATAAGTGCTGTATGTTGACACATAAATGGATGCAATGCTAAAATTTTGCTATTCTTATCAATACTGCGACCTTTACTCAGCTTCAAATATTCTTCCGGATAAACCGCTGTCTGTACAGAACGGATTATAAAATTCTCAGCTCTATGCAATTCATGTGACGTAATCTGGTCGACTTGAAAATTTTTAGGCCTCACTTTTCCTATGCGATCAACAAAACGCAATGCTATTGCTACTACGCGAGTAAATTTGTCCCAATCACTTCTTATCTTGGGAGAAACACCCTTTAGCACTCCATCATTATAAGTCTGATCACCTTTAAAGGTCGACACATGAAACACTCTAAGCGTTTCAACGTCTTTTATCTTTGAAGGTGGTTGTGCCGGCCATTTATCCTCGTGTTCGTAAAGAAATTGTGGACCTACGAACCATTCATGATTGGCATCACTGTAATCCATTTCACGGTGTTTTGTGCCAAAGTCAGCAACATTTTGCTTTGTTGGAACATATTTCCATTTATCAGCTGACGTCAATTCCTGTATCTCCGAAATCCTTGGTGCTGTAAATTGTGTACGCGGAAGATGTGGTGACTTAATCCATTTATAGCTTGTAATTGAATCAGTCCAGCATACATAATCTTCAATTTTCAAACGTTTGTGCCATGTCTTTACGGAGTTGAGTAGTCTAGCACCCAAAACTCCTGACATAAGTTCCAATTTGGGAATTGACACGTACTTTAAAGGTGCTACTCTTCCTTTAGCTGCTATGAGACGAACATACACAGCATCTTTATGAATAGCACGCAAATATACACAAGCAGCATAAGCCTCCGATCCAGCATCTACAAAGGTATGAAGTGAAAGAACACATTCCTTGAGTGGCACACCGATGTAACATCTAGGGACTTGCAATTTGGTGACAATATCAAACTCCCGTAGCCAGACATTGAATTCCTCTGCAACGTCGTTCTGAAGTGGTTCCTTCCAATTCGAACCAGTCCTCCAAATATGCTGCATAATCATCATTCCGCGAATACGAAATGGCGTAATTAAACCAAGAGGATCGAAAACTCTCATAATTATTCCCAGAACCTCACGCTTAGTCACTTTGTAGTTACGCTTGCTGCACTTCTTTAATATCTCATCATCATTCATACAAAATACATAAACATCTGGATGTGGCTTCCAAAATAGTCCAAGGATTTTTGTTACGAAATGTTCACTTTCTGTACCAATTTCGACTATCTTCTTTCCCAATCGTTCGCTTGGAATCAAATTGAGAAAATCTGAACTGTTTGAATAAAATTCGACTAATGGCCATCCAATCATGTCAAACATTTCGATGAGTTGATTTGCAACTTTTGCAGCATCTTCCACTGTGTCACGGCTATCAGCTACGTCATCGACGTACATTTGGTTTAATGCAACGTCACTGGCTTCTGGATATTTAAACTTGCACTTAGTGGCGTGGTCTATTCTAACAGCATTAGCACTGGATGGTGAGCACGTAGGTCCAAAAATCATTCGCGTCTGTCTATAGATACGAGGTAGTTGACTTTCATCGCAGTTTCTCCACAAACATAACTGGCTAAACTGATCCTCATAACGCAGCATTATTTGGTTGAACATTGACTTTACGTCAGCTTGATATGCAACACGAGATTCTCTAACTGCACATATTGTTTGTTGTAATGGTACGAGATTGTCAGGTCCTTTCAAAAGCAGCGAATTTAATGAAACATTCTCTACTTTTGCAGCTGTATCATTTACCCAACGTGGCTTTGGTGGAGTTTTGTTAGCATTGAAAACGATAAAGCCATATACAAAGTTGCTTTTGGGAAATTTAGCTGCCTCTTCTCTTGATGTTTCAACCAGCCATCCTGCTTTGATTTGTTCCTCGAACTGATTGTTGACAATTGCCTCCATCTTTAGCTTCTTCAGTCTCTTTTCTGAAGCTTGAAGACGGCTAACCGCTTGTTCATAATTATCTCGCATTGAAGTCACTCCATGACGCCACAAAAGTCCAATTTCATAGCGATTTTGTTGAGCATCGAATTTCATCGTGACATTAATTATTGACTGTGCCGTTTGATCATCGTTGCTCATCAATGTTGCATCCTTATGAGCGATTCCCATATTATCAATACTGTTAAAATAACGAAAATACTCAAATAGGGATTCATTGCTCATATCATTCGAGTTGCAATCTACACATCTGAATCCTACTGCAATTGAATCATTTATCTGCTCATATTTTTGACTTCTTGACTGAGTTCCAAAAACTGACCATCCGAGTTTTGTCAGAATTGCTACAAGATCGCCATCTTGTGGCCCTGTTATACAATTTGCATGAGCCATCAGACTGATATGAGGCAAACCTAGTAGTATTTGTGGTTTCTGAAGAGAGTATGATGGAATTGGAACATCCGACAAGTATGGAAATTCTTCCTTGATCAAACTTGAATTTTGTTGTTGTTCTGGCAGATTTAAGGACTTATCATCAATTGCGGTTACACCTTTAATTATAATTGGTTCTTTCTTGAAATATGGAATAAATGGAACATCATAAACTACTGCGTTATTCTCAACATGCACAGCTTCAGAGGTCCATTTCATTGATAATTCATATTGTTCTATCTGCTTGAGACCAGAACGTTTGAAAAGTGACCTTGTGGATAGTGATATTCCAGATCCAGTATCCAACAAAATTGTAATTGGAATTAGAACTCCATCTTTTGCAACTACATGTCCTGGAATTATTCCATAATGAGCTGACAAGCGCTGGGCCTGAAGATTCATTACATTATGAAATCCTATTTCGGTAAACCGTTTAATTTTGTCGTTTGGGTGTCCATGTAGTAAAGGATGCTTATTGACTGTTGTACAGCCCGGGACATAACACGACATAAGTTTATTTGGACAATTTTCTGCTACATGTTTTGTCGACGACAGGCAGCGAACACAAACGTGAATCTCGTTCACAATTTGCATCCTTACCATGTCACTCGCTTTAATTAAAACAGGACACTTCCAAAATGGATGATTGTCTTTACACTTAAAACATCTAATACGATCTAATCTTTTTTGTCGCTTTGTTTTCCTTTTTTCTTGCTCACTGCTGTATTTATCTGGTTTAGAAGGAAATTGTGGAGGTTTAGAATTTATCTGAACTGGTGCGGAGGAAGCTTGTCCCCCCGTAGCATCAGTGAAATAAACATTTGAGAAAGATTTAGCCTTCTGTGGAGCTATATGCAACTCTCTTATTTTTTCCTCCAGAAAAGCCACAATACTATTAACACTTTCTTCCTCATGCTGCTCTCTACTCCACAAACGCCATGCTTTTGCCTGTTCTTGATGCATTTTTGACTCTATGATGTATAAAACTGCGGGTGATGTCAGCTCACTATCTTTGCCATTTGAACGACATTGATGTGCGTAGGTCTTAGCATTAATATAGAGAGATGTTAATTGATTTATATCCGTGATTTTATCAATCTTTCCAAGAGCCAAAACTCTATCCAGTGAAACTCGTACTGCATTCCCTTTTACGCCATAAAATTCATCTAATCTACGTAGCACTTTTACCGGCTCAGCAAATGGGTCTGACAGCTCTGGACCGAACATGCTAAGTGCTTGCCCTTTAATTAACTCACGCAAACGCTCCATATCCTCTATTTCTCTATAATGACCTCGGGAACTCGTTCTTTTGAAATCAGATAGAAATAATGCCCATGTCGTTACATCTCCCTGAAATGGCAATGGCTTTGCAATGCTAGATCGCAGAAGCGAAAGCGACATTTCAGACAAAGCATTTGCTTTTTGTTCCTGAATTCTATAGTTTGGCCATAACGACAAGTTTTCCCTGATATGATCATTAGTTGAGGCAGATGAAGAATTCAACATTGCATTCATTCTTCGTTGTTGTTCTTCAGCCTGCTGATTGAGTTGAGCTGCGGTAAGTATAGTTGCTGTAGAATCCGTGAGCAGTGAATCAATTATTCCTTGATCATTATTATCGTTATCTGGTTCCGAAAACGATCTTTTCAAATTTGCATCCAGACATGACTGCGACTTTAATACTTTCTCCTTCAATTCATTTCTTTCGACTTCCAGATTCTCAAAACGTTTCTGAACATTATCATTCAACACTAATTGTGCCTGCAATTGTTTTGCTGTAGTAGCTAGCTGACTTTGCAAATTTTTAATTGTAATTTGCAATTTCTGGATCTCATCATTTTCCTTCGGAGGATTTGGTAAAGAAATTTGTGACTTTGCAAGAGCTTGTCTTGCTTCAGCCGCAATCTTAACCATTTCCTCTTTAATATTTGTATTTGCGGAACAGCATTTGGCACAAAAGAAGGTCGCGAGAAACGGTAATATGGCTGGTTCCAAACTTTGTATACAAGTGACATGAACTTTCGAATCACAAGGCAATTTTCCTATCGCGTTCACATTCTGACATTTGAGCATGTCACCAGCTTGCTTACTGCATTTATGAAAGCACTTAGAATGATCAGCTGCGGTGAGCTGGTCACCAGCCAGCTGAAAATCTTTTCTGCTCATAACCTAAAGTCTGGTTCGAAATGAATTTGGCTAATTTCGAGAAAACTTGTGAATCTAGTTCCCCAAATTTTCTCTTAACGCCTTCATGAATGGTTTATAGTTCGCTAGGAACTAGTAAAATATCTTTATTTTCAATAGATTGACTTAAACAATGAAATTTTTGGACCCAGATGGGAAAAAAATTGAATGATGTCGAGTGGACGAATAAAACACAAATAATTGTATCGTGAATTTATATTTTTGTATTGAAACAATTACGATTCAATTTTTCTAAAAAGTAAAACAATTTATAAATGAATAAAAAAGGTGGAAGGAAAAGCAATTAAAATATTACTTCGTGAAAGATCACGTCCACCCAGCATGAACACTTAAAAAGAAAAGAACTATAATAAGCCCCAAACGGGCCAGCAAACTTTATCTAAAACAGAAAATTTGAAAAATTGAAACGTCGTTAATCTCTTAGCAACACTTTATCATTTATAATACCTAGATTTGTTTTAAAATGCAATTTAAAGCATTTTTGGTTTCGATCATAGTAGGCTATTTTCAAAAAAAAAATCGATTTTATATCTATATTAGAATTCTTTATCATTTATAATACCTAGATATGTTTTGAAATGCAATTTAAAGCATTTTTGGTTTCGATCATAGTAGGCTATTTTCAAAAAAATATCGATTTTATATCTATATTAGCATTCTTTATCATTTATCATGCCTAGATATGTTTTAAAATGCAATTGAAAGCATTTTTGGTTTCGAACATAGTAGGCTATTTTCAGAAAAATATCGATTTTAATTCTATATTAGCATTCTTTATCATTTATAATACCTAGATTTGTTTTAAAATGCAATTTAAAGCATTTTTGGTTTCGATCATAGTAGGCTATTTTCAAAAAAATATCGATTTTATATCTATATTAGCATTCTTTATCATTTATCATGCCTAGATATGTTTTAAAATGCAATTGAAAGCATTTTTGGTTTCGATCATAGTAGGCTATTTTCAAAAAAAAAAATCGATTTTATATCTATATTAGAATTCTTTATCATTTATAATACCTAGATATGTTTTGAAATGCAATTTAAAGCATTTTTGGTTTCGATCATAGTAGGCTATTTTCAAAAAAATATCGATTTATATCTATATTAGCATTCTTTATCATTTATCATGCCTAGATATGTTTTAAAATGCAATTGAAAGCATTTTTGGTTTCGAACATAGTAGAAACCAAAAATATCGATTTTAATTCTATATTAGCATTCTTTATCATTTATAATACCTAGATTTGTTTTAAAACAATTTAAAGCATTTTTGTTTTGGATCACAGTTGGCTATTTTCCAAAAAATATCGATTTTATATCTTTATTAGCATTCTTTATAATTTATAATACCTAGATATGTTTTAAAATGCAATTTAAAGCATTTTTGGTTTCGATCATAGTAGGCTATTTTCAAAAAAATATCGATTTTATATCTATATTAGCATTCTTTATAATTTATAATACCTAGATATGTTTTAAAATGCAATTTAAAGCATTTTTGGTTTGGATCATAGTAGGCTATTTTCAAAAAAATATCGATTTTATATCTATATTAGCATTCTTTATCATTTATAATACTTAGATATGTTTCAAAATGCAATTTAAAGCATTTTTGGTTTCGATCATAGTAGGCTATTTTCAAAAAAATATCGATTTTATATCTATATCAGCATTCTTTATCATTTATAATACCTAGATATGTTTTAAAATGCAATTTAAAGCATTTTTGTTTTGGATCATAGTAGGCTATTTTCAAAAAAATATCGATTTTATATCTATATTAGCATTCTTAATCATTTATAATACCTAGATATGTTTTAAAATGCAATTTAAAGCATTTTTGGTTTCGATCATAGTAGGCTATTTTCAAAAAAATATCGATTTTATATCTATATTAGCATTCTTTATAATTTATAATACCTAGA
The DNA here is from genome assembly GCA_917627325.4 of Chironomus riparius. Classification (NCBI taxonomy): domain Eukaryota; kingdom Metazoa; phylum Arthropoda; class Insecta; order Diptera; family Chironomidae; genus Chironomus; species Chironomus riparius. Next base: position 21,802,002 of record OU895879.1, on the reverse strand, counting down.
TATGTTTTAAAATGCAATTTAAAGCATTTTTGGTTTCGATCATAGTAGGCTATTTTCAAAAAAATATCGATTTATATCTATATTAGCATTCTTTATAATTTATAATACCTAGATATGTTTTAAAATGCAATTTAAAGCATTTTTGTTTCGGATCACAGTAGGCTTTTTTCAAAAAAATATCGATTTTATATCTATAGTAGAATTCTTTATCATTTATAATACCTTGATTTGTTTTAAAATGCAATTTAAAGCATTTTTGTTTTGGATCACAGTAGGCTATTTTCAAAAAAATATCGATTTTATATCTATATTAGAATTCTTTATCATTTATAATACCTAGATATGTTTTAAAATGCAATTTAAAGCATTTTTGGTTTCGATCATAGTAGGCTATTTTCAAAAAAATATCGATTTATATCTATATTAGCATTCTTTATAATTTATAATACCTAGATATGTTTTAAAATGCAATTTAAAGCATTTTTGGTTTGGATCATAGTAGGCTATTTTCAAAAAAATATCGATTTTATATCTATATTAGCATTCTTTATAATTTATAATACTTAGATATGTTTTAAAATGCAATTTAAAGCATTTTTGGTTTCGATCATAGTAGGCTATTTTCAAAAAAATATCGATTTTATATCTTTATTAGCATTCTTTATAATTTATAATACCTAGATATGTTTTAAAATGCAATTTAAAGCATTTTTGGTTTCGATCATAGTAGGCTATTTTCAAAAAAATATCGATTTTATATCTATATTAGCATTCTTTATAATTTATAATACCTAGATATGTTTTAAAATGCAATTTAAAGCATTTTTGGTTTGGATCATAGTAGGCTATTTTCAAAAAAATATCGATTTTATATCTATATTAGCATTCTTTATCATTTATAATACTTAGATATGTTTCAAAATGCAATTTAAAGCATTTTTGGTTTCGATCATAGTAGGCTATTTTCAAAAAAATATCGATTTTATATCTATATCAGCATTCTTTATCATTTATAATACCTAGATATGTTTTAAAATGCAATTTAAAGCATTTTTGTTTTGGATCATAGTAGGCTATTTTCAAAAAAATATCGATTTTATATCTATATTAGCATTCTTAATCATTTATAATACCTAGATATGTTTTAAAATGCAATTTAAAGCATTTTTGGTTTCGATCATAGTAGGCTATTTTCAAAAAAATATCGATTTTATATCTATATTAGCATTCTTTATAATTTATAATACCTAGATATGTTTTAAAATGCAATTTAAAGCATTTTTGGTTTCGATCATAGTAGGCTATTTTCAAAAAAATATCGATTTATATCTATATTAGCATTCTTTATAATTTATAATACCTAGATATGTTTTAAAATGCAATTTAAAGCATTTTTGTTTCGGATCACAGTAGGCTATTTTCAAAAAAATATCGATTTTATATCTATAGTAGAATTCTTTATCATTTATAATACCTTGATTTGTTTTAAAATGCAATTTAAAGCATTTTTGTTTTGGATCACAGTAGGCTATTTTCAAAAAAATATCGATTTTATATCTATATTAGAATTCTTTATCATTTATAATACCTAGATATGTTTTAAAATGCAATTTAAAGCATTTTTGGTTTCGATCATAGTAGGCTATTTTCAAAAAAATATCGATTTATATCTATATTAGCATTCTTTATCATTTATAATACCTAGATTTGTTTTAAAATGCAATTTAAAGCATTTTTGGTTTGGATCACAGTAGGCTATTTTCAAAAAAATATCGATTTTATATCTATATTAGCATTCTTTATAATTTATAATACCTAGATATGTTTTAAAATGCAATTTAAAGCATTTTTGGTTTCGATCATAGTAGGCTATTTTCAAAAAAATATCGATTTATATCTATATTAGCATTCTTTATAATTTATAATACCTAGATTTGTTTTAAAATGCAATTTAAAGCATTTTTGGTTTCGATCATAGTAGGCTATTTTCAAAAAAATATCGATTTATATCTATATTAGCATTCTTTATAATTTATAATACCTAGATATGTTTTAAAATGCAATTTAAAGCATTTTTGGTTTGGATCACAGTAGGCTATTTTCAAAAAAATATCGATTTTATATCTATATTAGCATTCTTTATCATTTATAATACTTAGATATGTTTTAAAATGTAATTTAAAGCATTTTTGGTTTCGATCATAGTAGGCTATTTTCAAACAAATATCGATTTTATATCTATATTAGCATTCTTTATAATTTATAATACCTAGATATGTTTTAAAATGCAATTTAAAGCATTTTTGGTTTCGATCATAGTAGGCTATTTTCAAAAAAATATCGATTTTATATCTATATTAGCATTCTTTATCATTTATAATACCTAGATTTGTTTTAAAATGCAATTTAAAGCATTTTTGGTTTGGATCACAGTAGGCTATTTTCAAAAAAATATCGATTTTATATCTATAGTAGAATTCTTTATCATTTATAATACCTTGATTTGTTTTAAAATGCAATTTAAAGCATTTTTGTTTTGGATCACAGTAGGCTATTTTCAAAAAAATATCGATTTTATATCTATATTAGCATTCTTTATAATTTATAATACCTAGATATGTTTTAAAATGCAATTTAAAGCATTTTTGGTTTCGATCATAGTAGGCTATTTTCAAAAAAATATCGATTTATATCTATATTAGCATTCTTTATAATTTATAATACCTAGATATGTTTTAAAATGCAATTTAAAGCATTTTTGTTTTGGATCACTGTAGGCTATTTTCAAAAAAATATCGATTTTATATCTTTATTAGCATTCTTTATAATTTATAATACCTAGATATGTTTTAAAATGCAATTTAAAGCATTTTTGGTTTCGATCATAGTAGGCTATTTTCAAAAAAATATCGATTTATATCTATATTAGCATTCTTTATAATTTATAATACCTAGATATGTTTTAAAATGCAATTTAAAGCATTTTTGTTTTGGATCACAGTAGGCTTTTTTCAAAAAAATATCGATTTTATATCTTTATTAGCATTCTTTATAATTTATAATACCTAGATATGTTTTAAAATGCAATTTAAAGCATTTTTGGATTCGATCATAGTAGGCTATTTTCAAAAAAATATCGATTTTATATCTATATTAGCATTCTTTATCATTTATAATACCTAGATTTGTTTTAAAATGCAATTTAAAGCATTTTTGGTTTGGATCACAGTAGGCTATTTTCAAAAAAATATCGATTTTATATCTATATTAGCATTCTTTATAATTTATAATACCTAGATATGTTTTAAAATGCAATTTAAAGCATTTTTGGTTTCGATCATAGTAGGCTATTTTCAAAAAAATATCGATTTTATATCTATATTAGCATTCTTTATCATTTATCATGCCTAGATATGTTTTAAAATGCAATTTAAAGCATTTTTGGTTTCGATCATAGTGGGCTATTTTCAAAAAAAAAATCGATTTTATATCTATATTAGAATTCTTTATCATTTATAATACCTAGATATGTTTTGAAATGCAATTTAAAGCATTTTTGGTTTCGATCATAGTAGGCTATTTTCAAAAAAATATCGATTTTATATCTATATTAGCATTCTTTATCATTTATCATGCCTAGATATGTTTTAAAATGCAATTGAAAGCATTTTTGGTTTCGAACATAGTAGGCTATTTTCAAAAAAATATCGATTTTAATTCTATATTAGCATTCTTTATCATTTATAATACCTAGATTTGTTTTAAAATGCAATTTAAAGCATTTTTGTTTTGGATCACAGTAGGCTATTTTCAAAAAAATATCGATTTTATATCTTTATTAGCATTCTTTATAATTTATAATACCTAGATATGTTTTAAAATGCAATTTAAAGCATTTTTGGTTTCGATCATAGTAGGCTATTTTCAAAAAAATATCGATTTTATATCTATATTAGCATTCTTTATCATTTATAATACTTAGATATGTTTCAAAATGCAATTTATAGCATTTTTGGTTTCGATCATAGTAGGCTATTTTCAAAAAAATATCGATTTATATCTATATTAGCATTCTTTATAATTTATAATACCTAGATATGTTTTAAAATGCAATTTAAAGCATTTTTGGTTTGGATCATAGTAGGCTATTTTCAAAAAAATATCGATTTTATATCTATATTAGAATTCTTTATCATTTATAATACTTAGATATGTTTCAAAATGCAATTTAAAGCATTTTTGGTTTCGATCATAGTAGGCTATTTTCAAAAAAATATCGATTTTATATCTATATTAGAATTCTTTATCATTCATAATACCTTGATTTGTTTTAAAATGCAATATAAAGCATTTTTGTTTTGGATCACAGTAGGCTATTTTCAAAAAAATATCGATTTTATATCTATATTAGCATTCTTTATAATTTATAATACCTAGATATGTTTTAAAATGCAATTTAAAGCATTTTTGGTTTCGATCATAGCAGGCTATTTTCAAAAAAATATCGATTTATATCTATATTAGCATTCTTTATAATTTATAATACCTAGATATGTTTTAAAATGCAATTTAAAGCATTTTTGTTTTGGATCACAGTAGGCTATTTTCAAAAAAATATCGATTTTATATCTTTATTAGCATTCTTTATAATTTATAATACCTAGATATGTTTTAAAATGCAATTTAAAGCATTTTTGGTTTCGATCATAGTAGGCTATTTTCAAAAAAATATCGATTTTATATCTTTATTAGCATTCTTAATAATTTATGATACCTAGATATGTTTTAAAATGCAATTTAAAGCATTTTTGGTTTGGATCATAGTAGGCTATTTTCAAAAAAATATCGATTTTATATCTATATTAGCATTCTTTATCATTTATAATACTTAGATATGTTTTAAAATGCAATTTAAAGCATTTTTGGTTTCGATCATAGTAGGCTATTTTCAAAAAAATATCGATTTTATATCTATATTAGAATTCTTTATCATTTATAATACCTTGATATGTTTTAAAATGCAATTTAAAGCATTTTTGGTTTGGATCACAGTAGGCTATTTTCAAAAAAATATCGATTTTATATCTATATTAGCATTCTTTATAATTCATAATACCTAGATATGTTTTAAAATGCAATTGAAAGCATTTTTGGTTTCGATCATAGTAGGCTATTTTCAAAAAAAAAATCGATTTTATATCTATATTAGAATTCTTTATCATTTATAATACCTAGATATGTTTTGAAATGCAATTTAAAGCATTTTTGGTTTCGATCATAGTAGGCTATTTTCAAAAAAATATCGATTTTAATTCTATATTAGCATTCTTTATCATTTATAATACCTAGATTTGTTTTAAAATGCAATTTAAAGCATTTTTGGTTTCGATCATAGTAGGCTATTTTCAAAAAAAAAATCGATTTTATATCTATATTAGAATTCTTTATCATTTATAATACCTAGATATGTTTTAAAATGCAATTGAAAGCATTTTTGGTTTCGAACATAGTAGGCTATTTTCAGAAAAATATCGATTTTAATTCTATATTAGCATTCTTTATCATTTATAATACCTAGATTTGTTTTAAAATGCAATTTAAAGCATTTTTGTTTTGGATCACAGTAGGCTATTTTCAAAAAAATATCGATTTTATATCTTTATTAGCATTCTTTATAATTTATAATACCTAGATATGTTTTAAAATGCAATTTAAAGCATTTTTGGTTTCGATCATAGTAGGCTATTTTCAAAAAAATATCGATTTTATATCTATATTAGCATTCTTTATCATTTATAATACCTAGATATGTTTTAAAATGCAATTTAAAGCATTTTTGTTTTGGATCACAGTAGGCTATTTTCAAAAAAATATCGATTTTATATCTTTATTAGCATTCTTTATAATTTATAATACCTAGATATGTTTTAAAATGCAATTTAAAGCATTTTTGGTTTCGATCATAGTAGGCTATTTTCAAAAAAATATCGATTTTATATCTTTATTAGCATTCTTAATAATTTATGATACCTAGATATGTTTTAAAATGCAATTTAAAGCATTTTTGGTTTGGATCATAGTAGGCTATTTTCAAAAAAATATCGATTTTATATCTATATTAGCATTCTTTATCATTTATAATACTTAGATATGTTTTAAAATGCAATTTAAAGCATTTTTGGTTTCGATCATAGCAGGCTATTTTCAAAAAAATATCGATTTATATCTATATTAGCATTCTTTATAATTTATAATACCTAGATATGTTTTAAAATGCAATTTAAAGCATTTTTGTTTTGGATCACAGTAGGCTATTTTCAAAAAAATATCGATTTTATATCTTTATTAGCATTCTTTATAATTTATAATACCTAGATATGTTTTAAAATGCAATTTAAAGCATTTTTGGTTTCGATCATAGTAGGCTATTTTCAAAAAAATATCGATTTTATATCTTTATTAGCATTCTTAATAATTTATGATACCTAGATATGTTTTAAAATGCAATTTAAAGCATTTTTGGTTTGGATCATAGTAGGCTATTTTCAAAAAAATATCGATTTTATATCTATATTAGCATTCTTTATCATTTATAATACTTAGATATGTTTTAAAATGCAATTTAAAGCATTTTTGGTTTCGATCATAGTAGGCTATTTTCAAAAAAATATCGATTTTATATCTATATTAGAATTCTTTATCATTTATAATACCTTGATATGTTTTAAAATGCAATTAAAAGCATTTTTGGTTTGGATCACAGTAGGCTATTTTCAAAAAAATATCGATTTTATATCTATATTAGCATTCTTTATAATTTATAATACATAGATATGTTTTAAAATGCAATTTAAAGCATTTTTGGTTTGGATCACAGTAGGCTATTTTCAAACAAATATCGATTTTATATCTATATTAGCATTCTTTATAATTTATAATACCTAGATATGTTTTAAAATGCAATTTAAAGCATTTTTGGTTTCGATCATAGTAGGCTATTTTCAAAAAAATATCGATTTTAATTCTATATTAGCATTCTTTATCATTTATAATACCTAGATTTGTTTTAAAATGCAATTTAAAGCATTTTTGGTTTCGATCATAGTAGGCTATTTTCAAAAAAAAAATCGATTTTATATCTATATTAGAATTCTTTATAATTTATAATACCTAGATATGTTTTAAAATGCAATTGAAAGCATTTTTGGTTTCGAACATAGTAGGCTATTTTCAAAAAAATATCGATTTTATATCTATATTAGCATTCTTTATCATTTATAATACCTAGATATGTTTTAAAATGCAATTTAAAGCATTTTTGTTTTGGATCACAGTAGGCTATTTTCAAAAAAATATCGATTTTATATCTTTATTAGCATTCTTTATAATTTATAATACCTAGATATGTTTTAAAATGCAATTTAAAGCATTTTTGGTTTCGATCATAGTAGGCTATTTTCAAAAAAATATCGATTTTATATCTTTATTAGCATTCTTAATAATTTATGATACCTAGATATGTTTTAAAATGCAATTTAAAGCATTTTTGGTTTGGATCATAGTAGGCTATTTTCAAAAAAATATCGATTTTATATCTATATTAGCATTCTTTATCATTTATAATACTTAGATATGTTTTAAAATGCAATTTAAAGCATTTTTGGTTTCGATCATAGTAGGCTATTTTCAAAAAAATATCGATTTTAATTCTATATTAGCATTCTTTATCATTTATAATACCTAGATTTGTTTTAAAATGCAATTTAAAGCATTTTTGGTTTCGATCATAGTAGGCTATTTTCAAAAAAAAAATCGATTTTATATCTATATTAGAATTCTTTATAATTTATAATACCTAGATATGTTTTAAAATGCAATTGAAAGCATTTTTGGTTTCGAACATAGTAGGCTATTTTCAAAAAAATATCGATTTTATATCTATATTAGCATTCTTTATCATTTATAATACCTAGATATGTTTTAAAATGCAATTTAAAGCATTTTTGTTTTGGATCACAGTAGGCTATTTTCAAAAAAATATCGATTTTATATCTTTATTAGCATTCTTAATAATTTATGATACCTAGATATGTTTTAAAATGCAATTTAAAGCATTTTTGGTTTGGATCATAGTAGGCTATTTTCAAAAAAATATCGATTTTATATCTATATTAGAATTCTTTATCATTTATAATACCTTGATATGTTTTAAAATGCAATTAAAAGCATTTTTGGTTTGGATCACAGTAGGCTATTTTCAAAAAAATATCGATTTTATATCTATATTAGCATTCTTTATAATTTATAATACCTAGATATGTTTTAAAATGCAATTTAAAGCATTTTTGGTTTGGATCACAGTAGGCTATTTTCAAACAAATATCGATTTTATATCTATATTAGCATTCTTTATAATTTATAATACCTAGATATGTTTTAAAATGCAATTTAAAGCATTTTTGGTTTCGATCATAGTAGGCTATTTTCAAAAAAATATCGATTTTAATTCTATATTAGCATTCTTTATCATTTATAATACCTAGATTTGTTTTAAAATGCAATTTAAAGCATTTTTGGTTTCGATCATAGTAGGCTATTTTCAAAAAAAAAATCGATTTTATATCTATATTAGAATTCTTTATCATTTATAATACCTAGATATGTTTTAAAATGCAATTGAAAGCATTTTTGGTTTCGAACATAGTAGGCTATTTTCAGAAAAATATCGATTTTAATTCTATATTAGCATTCTTTATCATTTATAATACCTAGATTTGTTTTAATATGCAATTTAAAGCATTTTTGTTTTGGATCACAGTAGGCTATTTTCAAAAAAATATCGATTTTATATCTTTATTAGCATTCTTTATAATTTATAATACCTAGATATGTTTTAAAATGCAATTTAAAGCATTTTTGGTTTCGATCATAGTAGGCTATTTTCAAAAAAATATCGATTTTATATCTATATTAGCATTCTTTATCATTTATAATACCTAGATATGTTTTAAAATGCAATTTAAAGCATTTTTGTTTTGGATCACAGTAGGATATTTTCAAAAAAATATCGATTTTATATCTTTATTAGCATTCTTTATAATTTATAATACCTAGATATGTTTTAAAATGCAATTTAAAGCATTTTTGGTTTCGATCATAGTAGGCTATTTTCAAAAAAATATCGATTTTATATCTTTATTAGCATTCTTAATAATTTATGATACCTAGATATGTTTTAAAATGCAATTTAAAGCATTTTTGGTTTGGATCATAGTAGGCTATTTTCAAAAAAATATCGATTTTATATCTATATTAGCATTCTTTATCATTTATAATACTTAGATATGTTTTAAAATGCAATTTAAAGCATTTTTGGTTTCGATCATAGCAGGCTATTTTCAAAAAAATATCGATTTATATCTATATTAGCATTCTTTATAATTTATAATACCTAGATATGTTTTAAAATGCAATTTAAAGCATTTTTGTTTTGGATCACAGTAGGCTATTTTCAAAAAAATATCGATTTTATATCTTTATTAGCATTCTTTATAATTTATAATACCTAGATATGTTTTAAAATGCAATTTAAAGCATTTTTGGTTTCGATCATAGTAGGCTATTTTCAAAAAAATATCGATTTTATATCTTTATTAGCATTCTTAATAATTTATGATACCTAGATATGTTTTAAAATGCAATTTAAAGCATTTTTGGTTTGGATCATAGTAGGCTATTTTCAAAAAAATATCGATTTTATATCTATATTAGCATTCTTTATCATTTATAATACTTAGATATGTTTTAAAATGCAATTTAAAGCATTTTTGGTTTCGATCATAGTAGGCTATTTTCAAAAAAATATCGATTTTATATCTATATTAGAATTCTTTATCATTTATAATACCTTGATATGTTTTAAAATGCAATTTAAAGCATTTTTGGTTTGGATCACAGTAGGCTATTTTCAAAAAAATATCGATTTTATATCTATATTAGCATTCTTTATAATTTATAATACCTAGATATGTTTTAAAATGCAATTTAAAGCATTTTTGGTTTGGATCACAGTAGGCTATTTTCAAACAAATATCGATTTTATATCTATATTAGCATTCTTTATAATTTATAATACCTAGATATGTTTTAAAATGCAATTTAAAGCATTTTTGGTTTCGATCATAGTAGGCTATTTTCAAAAAAATATCGATTTTATATCTATATTAGCATTCTTTATCATTTATAATACCTAGATTTGTTTTAAAATGCAATTTAAAGCATTTTTGGTTTGGATCACAGTAGGCTATTTTCAAAAAAATATCGATTTTATATCTATATTAGCATTCTTTATAATTTATAATACCTAGATATGTTTTAAAATGCAATTTAAAGCATTTTTGGTTTCGATCATAGTAGGCTTTTTTCAAAAAAATATCGATTTATATCTATATAAGCATTCTTTATAATTTATAATACCTAGATATGTTTTAAAATGCAATTTAAAGCATTATTGTTTTGGATCACAGTAGGCTATTTTCAAAAAAATATCGATTTTAAATCTTTATTAGCATTCTTAATAATTTATGATACATAGATATGTTTTAAAATGCAATTTAAAGCATTTTTGGTTTCGATCATAGTAGGCTATTTTCAAAAAAATATCGATTTTATATCTATATTAGAATTCTTTATCATTTATAATACCTTGATATGTTTTAAAATGCAATTTAAAGCATTTTTGTTTTGGATCATAGTAGGCTATTTTCAAAAAAATATCGATTTTATATCTATATTAGCATTCTTTATAATTTATAATACCTAGATATGTTTTAAAATGCAATTTAAAGCATTTTTGGTTTGGATCACAGTAGGCTATTTTCAAAAAAATATCGATTTTATGTCTATATTAGCATTCTTTATCATTTATAATACTTAGATATATTTTAAAATGCAATTTAAAGCATTTTTGGTTTCGATCATAGTAGGCTATTTTCAAACAAATATCGATTTTATATCTATATTAGCATTCTTTATAATTTATAATACCTAGATATGTTTTAAAATGCAATTTAAAGCATTTTTGGTTTCGATCATAGTAGGCTATTTTCAAAAAAATATCGATTTTATATCTTTATTAGCATTCTTTATCATTTATAATACCTAGATTTGTTTTAAAATGCAATTTAAAGCATTTTTGGTTTGGATCACAGTAGGCTATTTTCAAAAAAATATCGATTTTATATCTATATTAGCATTCTTTATAATTTATAATACCTAGATATGTTTTAAAATGCAATTTAAAGCATTTTTGGTTTCGATCATAGTAGGCTATTTTCAAAAAAATATCGATTTTATATCTATATTAGCATTCTTTATCATTTATAATACTTAGATATGTTTTAAAATGCAATTTAAAGCATTTTTGGTTTGGATCACAGTAGGCTATTTTCAAAAAAATATCGATTTTATATCTATATTAGCATTCTTTATAATTTATAATACCTAGATATGTTTTAAAATGCAATTTAAAGCATTTTTGGTTTCGATCATAGTAGGCTATTTTCAAAAAAATATCGATTTTATATCTATATTAGCATTCTTTATAATTTATAATACCTAGATATGTTTTAAAATGCAATTTAAAGCATTTTTGGTTTCGATCATAGTAGGCTATTTTCAAAAAAATATCGATTTTATATCTTTATTAGCATTCTTTATAATTTATAATACCTAGATATGTTTTAAAATGCAATTTAAAGCATTTTTGGTTTCGATCATAGTAGGCTATTTTCAAAAAAATATCGATTTTATATCTTTATTAGCATTCTTAATAATTTATGATACCTAGATATGTTTTAAAATGCAATTTAAAGCATTTTTGGTTTGGATCATAGTAGGCTATTTTCAAAAAAATATCGATTTTATATCTATATTAGCATTCTTTATCATTTATAATACTTAGATATGTTTTAAAATGCAATTAAAAGCATTTTTGTTTTGGATCATAGTAGGCTATTTTCAAAAAAATATCGATTTTATATCTATATTAGCATTCTTTATAATTTATAATACCTAGATATGTTTTAAAATGCAATTTAAAGCATTTTTGGTTTCGATCATAGCAGGCTATTTTCAAAAAAATATCGATTTATATCTATATTAGCATTCTTTATAATTTATAATACCTAGATATGTTTTAAAATGCAATTTAAAGCATTTTTGTTTTGGATCACAGTAGGCTATTTTCAAAAAAATATCGATTTTATATCTTTATTAGCATTCTTTATAATTTATAATACCTAGATATGTTTTAAAATGCAATTTAAAGCATTTTTGGTTTCGATCATAGTAGGCTATTTTTAAAAAAATATCGATTTTATATCTTTATTAGCATTCTTAATAATTTATGATACCTAGATATGTTTTAAAATGCAATTTAAAGCATTTTTGGTTTCGATCATAGTAGGCTATTTTCAAAAAAATATCGATTTATATCTATATAAGCATTCTTTATAATTTATAATACCTAGATATGTTTTAAAATGCAATTTAAAGCATTTTTGTTTTGGATCACAGTAGGCTATTTTCAAAAAAATATCGATTTTAAATCTTTATTAGCATTCTTTATAATTTATAATACCTAGATATGTTTTAAAATGCAATTTAAAGCATTTTTGGTTTCGATCATAGTAGGCTATTTTCAAAAAAATATCGATTTTATATCTTTATTAGTATTCTTAATAATTTATGATACCTAGATATGTTTTAAAATGCAATTTAAAGCATTTTTGGTTTCGATCATAGTAGGCTATTTTCAAAAAAATATCGATTTTATATCTATATTAGAATTCTTTATCATTTATAATACCTTGATATGTTTTAAAATGCAATTTAAAGCATTTTTGGTTTGGATCATAGTAGGCTATTTTCAAAAAAATATCGATTTTATATCTATATTAGCATTCTTTATAATTTATAATACCTAGATATGTTTTAAAATGCAATTTAAAGCATTTTTGGTTTGGATCACAGTAGGCTATTTTCAAAAAAATATCGATTTTATGTCTATATTAGCATTCTTTATCATTTATAATACTTAGATATGTTTTAAAATGCAATTTAAAGCATTTTTGGTTTCGATCATAGTAGGCTATTTTCAAACAAATATCGATTTTATATCTATATTAGAATTCTTTATCATTTATAATACCTAGATATGTTTTAAAATGCAATTTAAAGCATTTTTGGTTTCGATCATAGTAGGCTATTTTCAAAAAAATATCGATTTTATATCTATATTAGCATTCTTTATCATTTATAATACCTAGATTTGTTTTAAAATGCAATTTAAAGCATTTTTGGTTTGGATCACAGTAGGCTATTTTCAAAAAAATATCGATTTTATATCTATATTAGCATTCTTTATAATTTATAATACCTAGATATGTTTTAAAATGCAATTTAAAGCATTTTTGGTTTGGATCACAGTAGGCTATTTTCAAAAAAATATCGATTTTATATCTATATTAGCATTCTTTATCATTTATAATACTTAGATATGTTTTAAAATGCAATTTAAAGCATTTTTGGTTTCGATCATAGTAGGCTATTTTCAAACAAATATCGATTTTATATCTATATTAGCATTCTTTATCATTCATAACACCTAGATATGTTTTAAAATGCAATTTAAAGCATTTTTGGTTTCGATCATAGTAGGCTATTTTCAAAAAAATATCGATTTTATATCTATATTAGAATTCTTTATCATTTATAATACTTAGATATGTTTTAAAATGCAATTTAAAGCATTTTTGGTTTCGATCATAGTAGGCTATTTTCAAAAAAATATCGATTTTATATCTATATTAGAATTCTTTATCATTTATAATACCTTGATATGTTTTAAAATGCAATTTAAAGCATTTTTGGTTTGGATCACAGTAGGCTATTTTCAAAAAAATATCGATTTTATATCTTTATTAGCATTCTTTATAATTTATAATACCTAGATATGTTTTAAAATGCAATTTTAAGCATTTTTGGTTTCGATCATAGTAGGCTATTTTCAAAAAAATTACGATTTTATATCTATATTAGAATTCTTTATCATTTATAATACCTTGATATGTTTTAAAATGCAATTTAAAGCATTTTTGGTTTGGATCAAAGTAGGCTATTTTCAAAAAAATATCGATTTTATATCTTTATTAGCATTCTTCATAATTTATAATACCTAGATATGTTTTAAAATGCAATTAAAAGCATTTTTGGTTTCGATCATAGTAGGCTATTTTCAAAAAAATATCGATTTTATATCTATATTAGCATTCTTTATCATTTATAATACTTAGATATGTTTTAAAATGCAATTTAAAGCATTTTTGATTTGGATCATAGTAGGCTATTTTCAAAAAAATATCGATTTTATATCTATATTAGCATTCTTTATCATTTATAATACTTAGATATGTTTTAAAATGCAATTAAAAGCATTTTTGGTTTCGATCATAGTAGGCTATTTTCAAAAAAATATCGATTTTATATCTATATTAGAATTCTTTATCATTTATAATACCTTGATATGTTTTAAAATGCAATTTAAAGCATTTTTGGTTTGGATCACAGTAGGCTATTTTCAAAAAAATATCGATTTTATATCTTTATTAGCATTCTTTATAATTTATAATACCTAGATATGTTTTAAAATGCAATTTTAAGCATTTTTGGTTTCGATCATAGTAGGCTATTTTCAAAAAAATTACGATTTTATATCTATATTAGAATTCTTTATCATTTATAATACCTTGAAATGTTTTAAAATGCAATTTAAAGCATTTTTGGTTTGGATCAAAGTAGGCTATTTTCAAAAAAATATCGATTTTATATCTTTATTAGCATTCTTCATAATTTATAATACCTAGATATGTTTTAAAATGCAATTAAAAGCATTTTTGGTTTCGATCATAGTAGGCTATTTTCAAAAAAATATCGATTTTATATCTATATTAGCATTCTTTATCATTTATAATACTTAGATATGTTTTAAAATGCAATTTAAAGCATTTTTGATTTGGATCATAGTAGGCTATTTTCAAAAAAATATCGATTTTATATCTATATTAGCATTCTTTATCATTTATAATACTTAGATATGTTTTAAAATGCAATTTAAAGCATTTTTGATTTGGATCACAGTAGGCTATTTTCAAAAAAATATCGATTTTATATCTATATTAGCATTCTTTATAATTTATAATACCTAGATATGTATTAAAATGCAATTTAAAGCATTTTTGGTTTCGATCATAGTAGGCTATTTTCAGAAAAATATCGATTTTATATCTATATTAGCATTCTTTATCATTTATAATACTTAGATATGTTTTAAAATGCAATTTAAAGCATTTTTGTTCTGGATCATAGTAGGCTATTTTCAAAAAAATATCGATTTTATATCTATATAGCATTCTTTATCGTTAATCATACTTAGATATATTTTAAAATGCAATTTAAAGCATTTTTGGTTTCGATCATAGTAGGCTATTTTCAAAAAAATATCGATTTTATATCTATATTAGCATTCTTTATCATTTATAATACCTAGATATGTTTTAAAATGCAATTTAAAGCATTTTTGGTTTGGATCACAGTAGGCTATTTTCAAAAAAATATCGATTTTATATCTATATTAGCATTCTTTATAATTTATAATACCTAGATATGTTTTAAAATGCAATTTAAAGCATTTTTGGTTTGGATCACAGTAGGCTATTTTCAAAAAAATATCGATTTTATATCTATATTAGCATTCTTTATAATTTATAATACCTAGATATGTTTTAAAATGCAATTTAAAGCATTTTTGGTTTGGATCACAGTAGGCTATTTTCAAAAAAATATCGATTTTATATCTTTATTAGCATTCTTTATAATTTATAATACCAAGATATGTTTTAAAATGCAATTTAAAGCATTTTTGGTTTCGATCATAGTAGGCTATTTTCAAAAAAAAATCGATTTTATATCTATATTAGAATTCTTTATCATTTATAATACCTAGATTTGTTTTAAAATGCAATTTAAAGCATTTTTGGTTTGGATCACAGTAGGCTATTTTCAAAAAAATATCGATTTTATATCTATATTAGCATTCTTTATCATTTATAATACTTAGATATGTTTTAAAATGCAATTTAAAGCATTTTTGGTTTCGATCATAGTAGGCTATTTTCAAAAAAATATCGATTTTATATCTATATTAGCATTCTTTATCATTTATAATACTTAGATATGTTTTAAAATACAATTTAAAGCATTTTTGGTTTCGATCATAGTAGGCTATTTTCAAAAAAATATCGATTTTATATCTACATTAGCATTCTTTATCATTTAAAATACCTAGATATGTTTTAAAATGCAATTTAAAGCATTTTTGGTTTGGATCATAGTAGGCTATTTTCAAAAAAATATCGATTTTATATCTATATTAGCATTCTTTATCATTTATAATACTTAGATATGTTTTAAAATGCAATTTAAAGCATTTTTGTTTTGGATCATAGTAGGCTATTTTCAAAAAAATATCGATTTTATATCTATATTAGCATTCTTTATCATTTATAATACCTTGATATGTTTTAAAATGCAATTTAAAGCATTTTTGTTTTGGATCACAGTAGGCTATTTTCAAAAAAATATCGATTTTATATCTATATTAGCATTATTTATCATTTATAATACTTAGATATGTTTCAAAATGCAATTTAAAGCATTTTTGGTTTCGATCATAGTAGGCTATTTTCAAAAAAATATCGATTTTATATCTATATTAGCATTCTTTATCATTTATAATACCTAGATATGTTTTAAAATGCAATTTAAAGCATTTTTGGTTTGGATCATAGTAGGCTTTTTTCAAAAAAATATCGATTTTATATCTATATTAGCATTCTTTATCATTTATAATACCTAGATGTGTTTTAAAATCCAATTTAAAGCATTTTTGCTTTTTTTCATATTTATTGCACTTTATTGCATTTATTGACGACATACTGTCCGGTAATAATTCACATTTTACACTTTTGTATTTGTACACATATGAATTAGTATTATGTAGGATCAAACTTCTAATCTTCAAATTTAGGTTTCAAATAAACTAAGGCTCTCGTTTCGATCTTCTGTAGGCGTTACGTGATACTTTTCAGGTCCGTTCTAACAATATTCCATTCGTGGGTAATCTTGTAGCTCTCGTTCCTATTTCTCCCGCTAAACTTCAAGGTCCTGACCCGTTCCTTAATCCAACGTTGCCCAAATGCCCAATTATGGCTTGATCTCCTACATTAAGCAGTCGAAGTATCTAAACTTCCGAAAAAGAACAAATTTGGAAATGGCTGGATTCGAACCGACGACCTTCGAGTTACCATCCCAAATTTGAGCCAAGCGCCTTACCTATTCGACCAGCAAGGCACTTAACTGCATAGTAGGCTATTTTCAAAAAAATATCGATTTTATATCTATATTAGCATTCTTTATCATTTATAATACCTAGATATGTTTTAAAATGCAATTTAATGCATTTTTGGTTTCGATCATAGTAGGCTATTTTCAAAAAAAATATCGATTTTATATCTATATTAGAATTCTTTATCATTTATAATACCTTGATATGTTTTAAAATGCAATTTAAAGCATTTTTGTTTTGGATCACAGTAGGCTATTTTCAAAAAAATATCGATTTTATATCTATATTAGCATTCTTTATAATTTATAATACCTAGATATGTTTTAAAATGCAATTTAAAGCATTTTTGGTTTCGATCATAGTAAGCTATTTTCAAAAAAATATCGATTTTATATCTTTATTAGCATTCTTCATAATTTATAATACCTAGATATGTTTTAAAATGCAATTTAAAGCATTTTTGGTTTCGATCATAGTAGGCTTTTTTCAAAAAAATATCGATTTTATATCTATATTAGCATTCTTTATCATTTATAATACTTAGATATGTTTTAAAATGCAATTTAAAGCATTTTTGGTTTCGATCATAGTAGGCTATTTTCAAAAAAATATCGATTTTATATCTATATTAGAATTCTTTATCATTTATAATCCTTGATATGTTTTAAAATGCAATTTAAAGCATTTTTGGTTTGGATCACAGTAGGCTATTTTCAAAAAAACATCGATTTTATATCTTTATTAGCATTCTTCATAATTTATAATACCTAGATATGTTTTAAAATGCAATTTAAAGCATTTTTGGTTTCGATCATAGTAGGCTATTTTCAAAAAAATATCGATTTTATATCTATATTAGCATTCTTTATCATTTATAATACTTAGATATGTTTTAAAATGCAATTTAAAGCATTTTTGTTTTGGATCATAGTAGGCTATTTTCAAAAAAATATCGATTTAATATCTATATTAGCATTCTTTATCATTTATAATACCTAGATATGTTTTAAAATGCAATTTAAAGCATTTTTGGTTTCGATCATAGTAGGCTATTTTCAAAAAAATATCGATTTTATATCTATATTAGAATTCTTTATCATTTATAATACCTAGATATGTTTTAAAATGCAATTTAAAGCATTTTTGGTTTCGATCATAGTAGGCTATTTTCAAAAAAATATCGATTTTATATCTTTATTAGCATTCTTTATCATTTATAATACCTAGATATGTTTTAAAATGCAATTTAAAGCATTTTTGGTTTCGATCATAGTAGGCTATTTTCAAAAAAAATATCGATTTTATATCTATATTAGAATTCTTTATCATTTATAATACCTAGATATGTTTTAAAATGCAATTTAAAACATTTTTGGTTTCGATCATAGTAGGCTATTTTCAAAAAAAAATATCGATTTTATATCTATATTAGAATTCTTTATCATTTGTAATACCTAGATATGTTTTAAAATGCAATTTAAAGCATTTTTGGTTTGGATCACAGTAGGCTATTTTCAAAAAAATATCGATTTTATATCTATATTAGCATTCTTTATAACTTATAATACCTAGATATGTTTTAAAATGCAATTTAAAGCATTTTTGGTTTGGATCACAGTAGGCTATTTTCAAAAAAATATCGATTTTATATCTATATTAGCATTCTTTATAACTTATAATACCTAGATATGTTTTAAAATGCAATTTAAAGCATTTTTGGTTTGGATCACAGTAGGCTATTTTCAAAAAAATATCGATTTTATATCTATATTAGCATTCTTTATAACTTATAATACCTAGATATGTTTTAAAATGCAATTTAAAGCATTTTTGGTTTGGATCACAGTAGGCTATTTTCAAAAAAATATCGATTTTATATCTATATTAGCATTCTTTATCATTTATAATACTTAGATATGTTTTAAAATGCAATTTAAAGCATTTTTGGTTTCGATCATAGTAGGCTATTTTACACGCTTTTATTTAACTCACACTGTTTGTATATTTGCGTCAAATCTTGTAATTGATTTTTCGATCACTTCTCCTGCTCCTTCAAACAAATATCGATTTTATATCTATATTAGCATTCTTTATCATTCATAACACCTAGATATGTTTTAAAATGCAATTTAAAGCATTTTTGGTTTCGATCATAGTAGGCTATTTTCAAAAAAATATCGATTTTATATCTATATTAGAATTCTTTATCATTTATAATACCTTGATATGTTTTAAAATGCAATTTAAAGCATTTTTGGTTTGGATCACAGTAGGCTATTTTCAAAAAAATATCGATTTTATATCTTTATTAGCATTCTTCATAATTTATAATACCTAGATATGTTTTAAAATGCAATTTAAAGCATTTTTGGTTTCGATCATAGTAGGCTATTTTCAAAAAAATATCGATTTTATATCTATATTAGAATTCTTTATCATTTATAATACCTAGATATGTTTTGAAATGCAATTTAAAGCATTTTTGGTTTGGATCACAGTAGGCTATTTTCAAAAAAATATCGATTTTATATCTTTATTAGCATTCTTCATAATTTATAATACCTAGATATGTTTTAAAATGCAATTTAAAGCATTTTTGGTTTCGATCATAGTAGGCTATTTTCAAAAAAATATCGATTTTATATCTATATTAGAATTCTTTATCATTTATAATACCTAGATATGTTTTGAAATGCAATTTAAAGCATTTTTGGTTTGGATCACAGTAGGCTATTTTCAAAAAAATATCGATTTTATATCTATATTAGCATTTTTTATCATTTATAATACTTAGATATGTTTTAAAATGCAATTTAAAGCATTTTTGGTTTCGATCATAGTAGGCTATTTTCAAAAAAATATCGATTTTATATCTATATTAGCATTCTTTATCATTTATAATACCTTGATATGTTTTAAAATGCAATTTAAAGCATTTTTGGTTTGGATCACAGTAGGCTATTTTCAAAAAAATATCGATTTTATATCTTTATTAGCATTCTTCATAATTTATAATACCTAGATATGTTTTAAAATGCAATTTAAAGCATTTTTGGTTTCGATCATAGTAGGCTATTTTCAAAAAAATATCGATTTTATATCTATATTAGAATTCTTTATCATTTATAATACCTAGATATGTTTTGAAATGCAATTTAAAGCATTTTTGGTTTGGATCACAGTAGGCTATTTTCAAAAAAATATCGATTTTATATCTATATTAGCATTTTTTATCATTTATAATACTTAGATATGTTTGCAATTTAAAGCATTTTTGGTTTCGAACATAGTAGGCTATTTTCAAAAAAATATCGATTTTATATCTATATTAGCATTCTTTATCATTTATAATACCTAGATATGTTTTAAAATGCAATTTAAAGCATTTTTGGTTTCGATCATAGTAGGCTATTTTCAAAAAAAATATCGATTATATATCTATATTAGAATTCTTTATCATTTATAATACCTAGATTTGTTTTAAAATGCAATTTAAAGCATTTTTGGTTTCGATCATAGTAGGCTATTTTCAAAAAAATATCGATTTTATATCTATATTAGCATTCTTTATCATTTATAATACTTAGATATGTTTTAAAATACAATTTAAAGCATTTTTGGTTTCGATCATAGTAGGCTATTTTCAAAAAAATATCGATTTTATATCTATATTAGCATTCTTTATCATTTATAATACCTAGATATGTTTTAAAATGCAATTTAAAGCATTTTTGGTTTCGATCATAGTAGGCTATTTTCAAAAAAATATCGATTTTATATCTATATTAGCATTCTTTATCATTTATAATACTTAGATATGTTTTAAAATGCAATTTAAAGCATTTTTGGTTTGGATCACAGTAGGCTATTTTCAAAAAAATATCGATTCTATATCTATATTAGCATTCTTTATAATTTATAATACCTAGATATGTTTTAAAATGCAATTTAAAGCATTTTTGGTTTCGATCATAGTAGGCTATTTTCAAAAAAATATCGATTTTATATCTGTATTAGCATTCTTCGGAAAAGTTTTCGATTTCTGTCCCATATCAGTCAAGAAACATGATGACTCTTACTAGTCATTTTTAATTTATTCACAGTTCATTGCATTTAAATCGAATCATAAATATAGAATAAATTTACATTGTGCACACAAAAACAAGAACCTCAATAGACATGAGAGAGGAGAGGGCGAACGAATGAATTTCTCCACGAATTTACTGATAAGAACACTATGTCTGTGTTGTATTAATTTAAATTAATTGAATGTAATTGAAAGTCATTCATATGTTCAGCTGATTTTTTCTGTTTGAGAGCGTACGCGAGAGCATTTACATTCATTTCAGTTCCACATCTTAAACTTTAGCCATGTTGTGATAGTGAAGCCATAAGTGTCAAGTAGTTTAGGAATTTACTCGTTTTGGACTTTTTCATTCCTTTCTGGCACGTTTCAATTAAAAATTCAAAGCATGAATAATAGAAACGTCTTGAAAATCGGATTTATTGGAGCTGGAAAAATGGCTTATGCATTAGCTAATGGATGGCTTTCAACAGGTTTGAATAATGAGTCAAAAGTAGAAAAAAAAATATTTTTTCTATTTTCGTATACCGACATGAATTCATATAATATTTATGATATTAGGATTGCTGAAAAGTCGGTATCTAATTGCGAGTGCACATCCATCAGATGAGGTCTCATTGAAATTATTTAAAAGTTTGGGTGCAGAAGCTGTTACAGAGAATCGATCTGTTGTTGAAAAGTCACAAATTATTTTTATATCTGTGAAGCCTGCTGTCGTTAAACATGTACTTGATGACGTCAAGAATATTAGCAATGGAAAACTTTTCGTGTCAATTGCAATGGGTGTAACTCTAAATGAGATTGAAGAAATTTTGCCAAGTGACTCGAGAGTCATTCGTGTAATGCCAAATACTCCGGCTATTGTTCAAGCTGCTTGTTCTTGTTTTGTTAAAGGAAAAACTGCTACTCATAACGATGCAGAACTGATAAGAGAATTATTCGAAAAAATTGGGACTTGTGAGGAAGTATCAGAAAATATGATAGATGCTATCACTGCTCTTTCAGGAAGTGGACCTGCTTATGTATATAATTTTTTATTTTAAAATTTCCATAGAATTAACAGTTTTTTTTACCACACAGGTTTTTGTGATGATTGAAGCACTAGCTGATGGTGGAGTAAAAATGGGACTTCCAAGAGATTTAGCTTATAAATTGGCGACACAAACCGTTTTGGGATCTGCCAAGTTAGTCAAAGATACAAACACACATCCAGCGATTTTAAAAGATAATGTAACATCTCCATCGGGTTCAACTGCCTCTGGCCTCCATCATTTAGAAAAAAATAATTTTCGTGGTGCACTTATTGGATGTGTTGAAGCTGCAACGCTCAGATGCAGAGAAATTTCAAGTAAAACGAAATGATTTTAAATTTAATAATTGAATAATTTTTTATTGCTTGCGTCAATATAACAAAGTTTATTTATATCTTAAAATAGTTTTTATGCCAATTTGAGAATATACTCTAATAATATGCGCTAAAAACATCTGTTTGTATTTTAATAAAATTATTCTATTGAAAGATTTCTATTATTAGGTTTATAATTATTTTGAAAACCATCTTTGTAGTGCAAATGAATATAGGCGATTCTACGAATGATTTTTTTCTACAAATTTGTCTCCAAATCTATATTTCTCATTATCAGTTGCATTACTCCCCATGTTTCATGTATTTAATAGTAGATTTTACCGAGATCTACATGTTGTTCTCACCCAAACATATTAAAAATGGTTAATTAAAGAATTATTTACATTCTACGAAAAATTACTCTGTTTCACATGAATTTTTTCGCCCAAACAATATCTTTAAGGTAATAAAATTTCCACTTATACTAAGTATACAAAGTTATAGCTTAAAGTAAAAGCTTCAAAACGATGTCAAAATCATATTTGTGGAAGCCTTAATTAAGCTGCAATTTGGATTCTACGTCAAATTTCATAAGTGAAACAGAGTAATTTGGAGATAATTCCAAAAAAACTACCAAATATTAAAATTAAAACCATGAATTTCTCAAGCCATAGCTAAGTAATTTGAGCGCAGATGTAATCATAATTCGTCATTTGAAATTTGACGTAGAATCCAAATTGCAGCTTAATTAAGGCTTCCACAAATATGATTTTGACATCGTTTTAAAGCTTTTACTTTAAGCTATAACTTTGTATACTTAGTATAAGTGGAAATTTTATTACCTTAAAGATATTAATGAAAACATTTTGGCAGTTTGGGCGAAAAAATTCATGTGAAACAGAGCAATTTTTCGTAGAATGTAAATAATTCTTTAATTAACCATTTTTAATATGTTTGGGTGAGAACAATATATAGATCTCGGTAAAATCTACTATTAAATACATGAAACATGGGGAGTAATGCAACTGATAATGAGAAATATAGATTTGGAGACAAATTTGTAGAAAAAAATCATTCGTAGAATCGCCCATAAGGAACTTTCAGTTTAAAGAAAACATGAAAAAATCAGAATTTTCACTAATTTTCAACTTCAAACAGCCATAAAATCGTAGAAACAGAAATGACTTGAATTTTTGATTTGCAGAAACAGAAATGACTTGAAATTTTGCATTGAAGTCAGTTTTGATGTCCTTTATAAGAAAAACTTCACTTGAATCATCTAATAGCTCTGGACAAAAACGTTAACCCCGATATTTGAAAAAAATTTAATCTGATGAATCCATGCGATATTGAGTTTTAGTCTAAAGTTTCTTCTTTCTTTTTGAATCGACCGTGAAAGCGAGAGGAAATTTGCCAAATTTATTTCAGCATTTCCGCGTCATGTTTGCATCATGAAATGCATATAAAATGGTAGAGTATTATCACTTCTATAGTACTTATGCTTCAAATCTAAGGAAACAGATCAATTAAAGTGAAAAATCGATTCTCCGAACGTCAACTTTATGTCACGGAGCATTTTTAAACTTTTATTTTCCAGATTCGTGAAAAAATTACCGAAATATCAAATCAAAAAATTCAAATACTACTCTTATCTTTGATTATAATGTAAATCTATAAATAATAATTAAAGCAGTAATTATTTTTGATGATTTAAGACTATTTTAAAAAGTACTACTATTCTAAAAGATATTACCAAAAATATTTTTACCATCTAAACTCGAATGAGCTTATTTTTCAAAATTCCACCATTCTGGAGAATTGCCCTAATGCTACATTAAACTAATTTTTTTAATCTAAATTAAACTTTGTATTTATTTACATTTAAATTTAAATATGTACAAAATTTCTATGCATTTTGTTGTTTAAGGTTTCAGGCATTCAGTTTGCCTTTTGTCACTTAATTTTTGTTTTAGATTACGGATTTTGCTTTATTTGATTGCTAGTTCAAACTATTTAATATACAAAGCTAAGCTTAAAAACTATAAGAAGTTTGATAGTAGAACAAGTAAAACCTAGTCAAAAGACTTAATTTTAGGAAACATTTATTTTTCCAAAGCTTAAATATTGTAAACAAAGATTTAAAAATTCAAAATTAGAGATTTTTTAAAAGCTTTTTTAACGGATAAAAGCGCTATTCAGAGGTATTGGGAAATCATAATTCGAAACATTCCCATTTTCAATTGAAAGTCCCTTTTTTGAATTTTTACCCATAGTGGATAATCACGGTCAAGGACAATTGTTACAATGACAATTGTAACTACTTTAACAAATATGATTGATGTTTTAAAAGTCTTAAAAATAATCTTACACTTCAGATGAATAAAAATTTGAAAAATATTCGAATATTTGGCAATGTTTGGCATGAAAATTCAAATATTTTTTACCGTTGAATTTTATTCTAGTTTTATTCCACAAGCCCCAATTACTTCTAATAATCCTTAATTAAATAAGATAAAAAAACAAAAGCAACAAGTTTAATGTTTAAATCCAGGTATCTAGTTTGATCCGATAAGAAACCACGGCAGTAAAACTGTCACTGCAATCGCTGCAAAACAAGTTGCACAGAATAATATAGGATGATTCATTTGACTTTTGAATGTATTGTTGATATCTCCGTTGACTGGTATCAATGAATCATTTTCTGCTGGATCTTTGGCGTATTCAAGAACTTCCACTTCGCAACGAAATTTCACTTTCGATGCTTCTCGACGCCAAAACAGATGGCCACTTTCTCGTCTGTCCAAACTCCACATTGGTTCGGAAGGTACTGAAAATAAAATGAAAACCAAATTTTCAACAAAATTATATTCATAGCTTCAATCAATTTTCAAAGCCGTGGGAGACTACAAAATATTTTTTGATAATGAGTTTGACATTGATATCCAATAGTTTAACAGGAATCAATTCGGAACAAATTGAAAAGACTGTACATTATGATAAAAAGTTATTGAAAAAAATCTAATGGATTTTTTAATAAATGTTGAAAATGTTTTATGATTTGGTAAAAAGTTATTGGGATAGCACTTACAGGCAACAGCCAATAACAACCATAACCATCGCAATTGAAGTATATTCAGATTAATGGAAAACCATGGAAAACACTATGGGGCAAAATTGAAAAAAAGCGGCAATTAAGGAAATTTTTGAACAGTTTTGAACTACGCTTTCAGGGTTATTTTTTCTTGTAGAGGACATCAAAATTGACTTCTATACCAAATTTCAGGTCATTTGATGCTGTTTTTACAATTCTATGGCTGTTTGAAGTTGAAAATGAGTGAAAATTTTGATTTTTTCACGTCTTATTTAAACTGTCACATCTTTTTAATAGTTAAAGACATTAAGAAACGCTTTTCAGTTTCTAATAGTGTCATGCAAGAGCTTTGTTTTTATTATGTACAAAATTTGTAATTTTGTAGTTTTGGTACCAGTATGGGAAGAAATGTGTAAAAAAATTCTATGAAAAATATATTCAAGCATGCCGTAAAGATCTTAAATGGCCACTTTTCAGTCATATAAGCACATTGTGTTTTAGCCTCTGCCTTCTAGTTTTCAAAAATGTATAAACATCAAAATTTCTTTGGTACTTTTTTGAGATAAATTGATTTAAATAAGTAGCAGAATAATTCAACAAAAAATAAAATATCTTATAAAAGTTACGAAACAACAACTAAAAATGAGTTTTGTGTTAATTTTCGATGACAAACAATATTTAAAAACAAATTGCGAAGAAATTTTTTCAAAAAGTTCAAAATCTGCCAAGATATAGGGTACTTTTCATATCTGACGACTTGTATGGTTTTCGCATCACTCAAACTGCTTATATTTTTGTGTACCTCAATATTTTTTAATTCTGTTTACAGTTTATTGTAGCTTAAATCTAGACCTTTCTAAGGATATATAATACTTTGTAGTTTAGTATTATCTTGGTCATGAATTTAGGACTTGTTTGTGAACGACCCTAAACAACAAAAAATCTCAAAAACGTCATTTCTAGAAATATCACCTAGAAACAAAATTAGGTATTGTTTTTAGGTTTTTCATGATGATATATGATATTTATGACTATTAAAACTTAAAAAAGTGCCTTTCATAAACTTTTTGCAATCTCAGGTAGCCTGATTAGGTACGACCCTAGTAGTATCTATTTGATCAGTATTACTTCAGTATTAGACTAATTTGAAGATTTTTAATGATTTATATTTTATATTTAACATAATTGAGCCAAAATAAATAAGTTTTAAGTACTTTTGTTTGCTAAGAAGTAATTTTTGAATGTTTTAATAAAGACCAGTTTTCGTCAGTCTCATTCAATGCACTCAAGGAGTAACTATAACAAAGTTTCTTGCAAGGACTATGCATCATTTTAAAGGTATTGATTCAATCTAGCAATAATCGAAAACAGATTGCAAAAATATTAATTCTGAAAAAAGTTCTAGTCATTTGAGTGAATCAAAAAACATACTGAACTGCAACCAGAATAGGTAAAAACACAAAAATCGCAAAAAAATTTATGAAATACACTTTTTTAAGTTTTAATAGTCATAAATATCATATATCATCATGAAAAACCTAAAAACAATGCCTAATTTTGTTTCTAGGTGATATTTCTAGAAATGACGTTTTTGAGATTTTTTGTTGTTTAGGGTCGTTCACAAACAAGTCCTAAATTCATGACCAAGATAATACTAAACTACAAAGTATTATATATCCTTAGAAAGGTCTAGATTTAAGCTACAATAAACTGTAAACAGAATTAAAAAATATTGAGGTACACAAAAATATAAGCAGTTTGAGTGATGCGAAAACCATACAAGTCGTCAGATATGAAAAGTACCCTATATCTTGGCAGATTTTGAACTTTTTGAAAAAATTTCTTCGCAATTTGTTTTTAAATATTGTTTGTCATCGAAAATTAACACAAAACTCATTTTTAGTTGTTGTTTCGTAACTTTTATAAGATATTTTATTTTTTGTTGAATTATTCTGCTACTTATTTAAATCAATTTATCTCAAAAAAGTACCAAAGAAATTTTGATGTTTATCCATTTTTGAAAACTAGAAGGCAGAGGCTAAAACACAATGTGCTTATATGACTGAAAAGTGGCCATTTAAGATCTTTACGGCATGCTTGAATATATTTTTCATAGAATTTTTTTACACATTTCTTCCCATACTGGTACCAAAACTACAAAATTACAAATTTTGTACATAATAAAAACAAAGCTCTTGCATGACACTATTAGAAACTGAAAAGCGTTTCTTAATGTCTTTAACTATTAAAAAGATGTGACAGTTTAAATAAGACGTGAAAAAATCAAAATTTTCACTCATTTTCAACTTCAAACAGCCATAGAATTGTAAAAACAGCATCAAATGACCTGAAATTTGGTATAGAAGTCAATTTTGATGTCCTCTACAAGAAAAAATAACCCTGAAAGCGTAGTTCAAAACTGTTCAAAAATTTCCTTAATTGCCGCTTTTTTTCAATTTTGCCCCATAGTGGAAAAGTAACTTCTTATTTTTAAATACTGCAGAAGTTTCGGACTTTGATAATTTTGCATTTAGCTCCTATTCATGAAGTCTAATTTTGATTAAAGCATTTAAAATTATTGAAAAATGAAATTACCAAATCACTTAATCTGTTCCATTTTCGATAATGTTTCTACAATTACAAACATTCATAAGATTTATTTTTAAAATTAGTTCCAAAAATTTTAATTAGATTATTGAGCATCTGAACAAAACGATCTCCGGGTGATTTTTTCTTGTAAAGGACATCAAAACTGGATTATGTTCCAAATTTCAGGTCATTTGGTGCTGTTTTTGCGATTCTGTGGCTGTTTGAAGTTGGAAAATGACGAAAAAAGGTTTTCAGTTCCTAATAGTAACATATAAGAGCTTTATTTTGATGTAACACAAAGGTTGGGAAATATGTAGTTTTGGTTCCGATATAGTACAAAGTATATGAAAATCCTATGAAAAATATCTTTAAACGTGCCGCAACTGTCCTAAACGGCCACCCCCCCCCTTAAACCAAATATCAATGCAAAGCTCTTGTTTTCTGGTTTCCAAAACAGTAATAACATTGTAATTCTGTAGAGGACTCGAAAAGTTATAGCAGTTTAAGTGAGACGACACATATTTTGCCAAAATTAAAATTTTCTTATAACTGTATAGAAAAAAATAACCACAGATAAGGTTTGTTCTGTTTTTCAATGCTAAATGTTACTTAAAGATGACCTGCGAAGAAATTTTTTAAAAAAAATCAAAATTTGTCGATATATAGGGTACTTTTGATATCTCACGACTTGTATGTTTTTTTCATCACTCAAACCACTAGTACTCTTAGAAAATTAAATATTTTTGAATTTTGTTTTCAGTTAATTGTAGCTTAGGTCAGTACCTTTTCAATGGTGTATAATACTTGATAGTTGACTTTGATCTTGGTCATGAATATGAGGCTTGTTTGTGAGCGACTCTAAACTAGAAAAAATCTCAAAAACGTCATTTCTAGAAATACCACTTGGAAACAAAATTAAGTATTGAATTTTGGTTTTTTATGATGATTTATGATAATTATGACTAAAAACACTCAAAAAATTGTATTTTATAAACTTTTGGCTATCTCAGGTAACTTGTTTAAGTACGATCCTAGTAGTTTTTATTTTTGGTTTTTGGCTATTTTGTTGAAGTTTAGCTTGCGTCGGTCACATTCAATTTACTCTAGAAGCAGCTATGATGAACTTTCATACAAGTATTATACATCATTTTAAAGGTATTGATCTAAGCTAGAAAAAGCCGAAAACAGAATGCAAAAATTTGTATCCTGAACTAGTGTATCGGGTAGAAACCCAATGCGGATTATATTCACACCGTACTATCATAAGTCTTATGGATAGACCAAGATTTGCCCATCATAAGTATGAAGGTATGAAGCTTGATAAGTCAACTAAGCTTCGCTCAGCATAAGTTTGAAGTTATAAAGCTATCGCGTAAGCTGAGCTACGCTCAGCATAAGTTTGAAGATATGAAGCTAGAGAGGCAGCTGAGCTTCGCTCAGCATAAGTTTGAAGTTATAAAGCTATCGCGTAAGCTGAGCTACGCTCAGCATAAGTTTGAAGATATGAAGCTAGAGAGGCAGCTGAGCTTCGCTCAGCATAAGTTTGAAGTTATAAAGCTATCGCGTAAGCTGAGCTACGCTCAGCATAAGTTTGAAGATATAAAGCTAGAGTGTCAGCTGAGCTACGCTCAGCATAAGTTTGAAGTTATAAAGCTATCGCGTAAGCTGAGCTACGCTCAGCATAAGTTTGAAGATATGAAGCTAGAGAGGCAGTGGAGCTTCGCTCAGCATAAGTTGAAGTTATAAAGCTATCGCGTAAGCTGAGCTTCGCTCAGCATAAGTTGAAGTTATAAAGCTATCGCGTAAGCTGAGCTACGCTCAGCATAAGTTTGAAGATATAAAGCTATCAAGTCAGCTGAGCTACGCTCAGCATAAGTTTGAAGGTATAAAGCTTGACGAATATGCCAAATATTCTTTAAAAGTTTTTTAAAAAAAATTTTCATCCAAAGTTGAATTTTATAAAAATCACAGTCAACTTTTGTTTTAAAAAATTCGTAAGAAAGGAAAGTTTTTTGCTTTTTCTGAAGCAACGGCTGTTCCTACCTTGCCCAAAAACAATACAGCTCTTCTATAGAGCAGCACGGATCAAATGTAAAAAACTAGAAGTCTCTACGATGTCTCGTTATTGAGATTTCTTGCTGATTAACTTGCTTGCTTGCTTGCTTGCTTGCTTGCTTGCTTGCTTGTTTGCTTACAGAAAGCGTATTTTGCGATTTTCTCAGCAATGCCACAACCAATTTGAAATCTGTTTTTTGAAAATGATGTAAAATTTCAGGCACAAACTTTTCTTCTTGCCCTTTTATAACCAATTTTGCTTTGTTTTCTCACAAAATGCGAAAAACTGATTTTTCAATCTGAACAAAACCAATTGATTCACACCTGAAAACGGTGTGAATATAAAAAAGTTAAACAATTGCAAACTAGATCTCAACGTGAACAGACGTGTTTACAAATCGCTCCGCAAATTATTCAAAAATCTCAAAAGAAACAAAACAGAGACTACCTGAGAAGCTTTTTGTTTGCAAAAAGTTTCAAAATCTCAGTTTGATTCTCAAAACATCAAAATGGTAGCATCACCAAAAACTACCAACAACGAAGAAAATCTTTCTCAAAATCAGCATGGACTTAATAGTTCTCAACAACAACATTCATCTTCAGTGACAATTCTCAATATTGAGGAAATTTTCAGTGAAGATGTTTCACAAGCAGCCGACATTGAGATGACAAATCTCAAACCAAAAAAACAAATATCAATAAAGAAGTTTCTCAATGAAGCAAGTAAAGCAGAAAAACGCCCTCGAGAAGTGATAGTTCCCAACGCTCTTTTAAAAAGAGTAGCAAACGAAAGCAAACCAAAAGATGGGAACAAACCACTGTTCGTACTCCCACCAGTGAAGAAAGCTTCGTCTTCTGGAGTACCGTATCTATTTGGTTCACCAGAACAGGAGAAAAAAAGATCGACAACTTCTTCGTACTGGGGAGAAAACAGCAAAACATCAGAGCAACAAAAGACAATTTCCGTAAACACGGAAAGCAACAACAACAAATCTCAACAAAAATCAAAACCACCTCCAATTGTCATCAGCACAGGAGGAGCTGGTGAAATCAAGAGATTGACGAATGAAATAAACAATCAACCTGGAAGTTTCTTAATTGAGACCAAAAAGGGCAAACAAGGAACAAAAACGGTAACAACGGAGAGTTGGGATTACTACGAGAAATTCATCCAACTACTCAAAGACAAAAAGCATCACTTCCACACATACTCCAGCCAAGAACCACTGAAGAAGTACGTACTCTATGGACTCCCAGATATGGAAATCAGTGAGTTGGAGAAGGAACTTCAAACCGTAAAAATCACACCAGTAAAAATTGTCAAAATGACAATGAAACACAAAAGACACGAACAAGACGACGACCAGAACTACCTCGTGTACTTCAAAAAAGATGTAGAACAAGGTGGAAATTTCCTGGAATTCCTCAGAAAAATCAAAATTGTCAGCAGTTTCAAAATTAAATGGGCTGACTACAAAAATAGACAAGCTGGACCATCTCAATGTTCGAAATGTCTGCAGTTTGGTCATGGACAAAACGGTTGTAACAAACCGTCCGTTTGCTTCAGATGCTCTGAGCAACATGACTCGAAAACGTGCCAGTACATATCGAAAGAGACCAACAAGGTTCCACTCGGAAAACTCAAATGTTTCTTCTGCGGTGAAAAACATACAGCAATTTTCACAGGTTGTAAAACCAGACAAGAAATAATTGAAAAATGGAAATCAAAATCACAAAATGGAAACAACCAAAATCAAAACAAAACAGCAGGCCATTATTCATATGGACAACGGAGAAACAATCCTCCAACACCGCATCGTTCTGAGAGATCAACCAGAAACGTCCAACATGCACCAAAACCTCAATGGAGAAAGAATAATGTGGAACCATCAACATCTGGTACACAAAAGCCTGTTCATCAAAAACAAGTTCCAGTCAACCACAAACCAAGGAACACAAATCCTCCTCCAAATCACAAACCCTCAAATCAGGGAAATAAAAATAACTTGAACAACCAACAAAACAATAAAGAAAGAGGAAAACATTGGAAAAAGAATCAAAGAAAAAAGCAAAACGAGCGCATTAATAACAAGCAACATCAAAAACCAAAGCAAGACGTTGAGCTTATGGACTCAGAAGACATCAGTGCAACAAGTCAGACCTCGAATGAAGTCTTCCCAGAACCTTCATTCAGTGTTGAGGTAGTGAATCGAAACATAACAACTAATCAACAAGCTCAAAGCATTAGCACAAGAGATAAAAACATCTCAGAAATAGAGGAATCAAAGTGCAAGTACCTTATCAGCGAGCTTCTCAAATTAATCGCCAAAAATCCAGAGTTCATCGACGAAATACTCCAAGCAATCGGCTCAAGTGCCAAAAACACCGCATACAATAATGGATTGTAGACAACAAAGTATCAACGTCCTCTACTGGAATGCTAACGGCCTCACTGACAAAATGTTAGCATTTCTCGACTACCTAAGCAAGCAAAACGTCGATGTTGCTTGCATCTCAGAAACATTCCTAAAACCAAACTCAAAAATTGACTCGCATCCAGACTACGTAATTCATCGATTGGATCGCGTGGATAGACCAAAGGGTGGTGTTGCAATCATCGTCAAAAGAAATCTAAAACATCAGCTTCAACCAAGCTACAACACAAAACTAATGGAATGCATTGGAATCAAAGTCTTCATCAATGACACGGATAGTTGTCACATCCTCTCAGTCTATCTCCCAGGAGGAAGCAAAGGAGGGGAAATAGATCTACATCTGAGAGATGACATCAACAAAATAACAAATCTGAGAGGAAATTACTACATCTGTGGAGACTTCAATGCAAAACATCGAGAATGGAACTGCAACGTTGCAAATAAATCAGGAAATATTCTTCAGGAAATGTCAGGAGAGTTCATGATCTACTTTCCTGACTCGCCAACGTACTACCCAGAAGATCGAAACAAATCAGTGTCAACAATTGACCTGATGCTCTCGAATTCCAACCTCGAAACAACAGAACTTCAATGCACAGAGGCAATGAGTGATCACTGCGCTGTGTATTTCCAAATCAAAACATCAAAAATCGACAGAACTGAAAATACAGTCTACAGATATGACTACAAAAACGCAAACTGGAAAAAGTTCAAAGCACAAATTTCACGCCGCATTGAAGACAACATTGGAGAAAATTCTTGCAATACAACAGATGAGATCGAGAATCACATTAAGATTCTCTCTGAACTCATCATGGAAGCGAGGAACTCAAGTGTAAAAATGAAAAAGATCAAGTTCGAATCAACTAAACTCACACCGGAGATTAAAGATCTAATCAACACAAAAAGGAGTCTTCGTCGAAGATGGCAGAGAAGCAGAGATAATCAACTCAAATCTGAATTGAATTATCTACAGAGAGTCATCAATGAGAAAATTAAAGAACTCAAAAACAAAAACTGGAATAAGCGTCTCTCAGAGATTCAACCGTCAAACCAAACAGTTTGGAGAATAGCAAAATTTTGCAAAAAAGGTTCAAAAACAATGCCTCCATTGACAAATCTGGGTAAAACGTTCATCACCAACAAAGAAAAAGCCAGCGCACTCAGTGAGTATTTTCGTGAAGCTCACGAAAATCCTCTGGAACAAAACGATCCACAACATACACAGGAAGTAAACAACACAGTCAAAGAAGCATTGGAACAAGACAATGATGAGAATCCAGAACTAACAGATGTAAACGAAATCGTGAGCATCATAAGAAATCTGAAAAATCCAAAAGCTCCGGGACTAGATGAAGTCAACAACATACTCATCAAAAATCTTCCTGAAAAAGGTTTCGAATACTTGAAATTCATCATCAATTCGTGTCTGAAACTCAACCACTTCCCCAAAGTTTGGAAACATGCAAAAGTGATTCCAATTCCAAAACCTGGAAAACCAGCAAATGAGCTAAGCAGCTACAGGCCAATAAGTCTACTCAGCTCAATAAGCAAAATACTGGAGAGAGTATTACTGAATAGAATCAACGATCATCTTGAGGATAACAACATCATCCCAAACCAGCAGTGCGGCTTTCGGACTGGAAGATCAACATCTCACCAGCTCATCAAAGTGATCAAATCAGCAAAAGAAAACTTAAACAACAAAAAGTCAACAGGCATGATCTTCCTGGATGTAGAAAAAGCATTTGACAGAGTCTGGCATAACGGACTCTTGTACAAAATGCTCAAACTGAGATTTCCACTGCCACTTATAAAAACTGTAAGATCTTTCCTCAGTGAAAGATCTTTCGCAGTTTTTATTAAAGGTAAGTTCTCAGAAATCAAGGTAATCAAATTCGGAGTGCCACAAGGAGCAGTGCTTTCACCAACTCTCTACAACATCTTCACGTATGATGTTGTAAGAGAGACAACCAACAACATCGGTCTTTTCGCAGATGATACAGCACTGTATCATTCTGCAGAGAACTCGGCCGATATTGTGACACATCTACAGCACACAGGAAGAAAAGTTCAACAATACATGAACAAATGGAAGATCAATCTCAACAAACAGAAGACTCAAGCCTTATTCATCACAAACAGGCACTCCAGGCAACTACCAGGAAATAACATCAAATTTCTCAACGAAAACATCAAATGGGAAACAGAAGCTAAATATCTGGGAATGGTGATCGACAAGAGAGTGACATTAAAGCCGCATGTGGAGTATGTGACCAATAGGGCTCACACCGCATTAAGACAGCTTTATCCGCTCATCAGCAGGAACTCACAACTCGACGTACGAAACAAACTTCTCATCTACAAGCTAGCCATCAGACCAATATTCACATATGGTTGTCCAGCGTTTGGAAGCATGGCAAAAACCCATCTTCAAAAACTTCAAGTACTGCAAAACAAATTCTTGAGAATTGTTCTCAATAAAACAAGATATGAAAGGATCACCGATCTTCATACAGAAGCGAAAATACCGTCCATCGAAGACTACGTCGGAAAGTTGCAAGAGAACTTCAACAGTCGTCTTGCATCTCAAAACACCGAATAAATCAAATGAAATACAAAACAAAGTAAAATCCGTAAATGAAATCAAAATTAAGAGACAAAAGGCAAATTGAATGCCTGAAACCTTAAAACAAAAAGCAACAAAATGTATAGAAACTTTGTACATACTTAAATTTAAATGTAAATAAATAAAAAGTTTAATTTAAAAAAAAAAAAAAAATAAAAAAGTTAAAGCTTTTTATGTCCATCAAAAAGCCTACAAACGCGCAACCAACATAGGTAAAAATACAAAAATTGGAAATTCAATGACTTCTATTAAAGCAAATTGTGAGAAAAAGGTTTAATGTATTAAATGAAATAATAATAAAATAAATTTTTCCAAAATAAGTGTGAAATTTTAAAATTTTGTAAATTTACCTATGCTGGTTGCACGTTTGTAGGCTTTTTGATGGTCATAAAGATCTCTAACTTTTTTCAGGATACATAGTTTTGCATTCTGTTTTCGGTTATTGCTAGTTTAGACCAATACCTTTAAAATGATGTATAATCCTTGTATGAAAGTTCATTATAGCTGCTTCTAGAGTAAATTGAATGTGACCGACGCAAGCTAAACTTCAACAAAATAGCCAAAAACCAAAAATAAAAACTACTAGGATCGTACTTAAACAAGTTACCTGAGATAGCCAAAAGTTTATAAAATACAATTTTTTGAGTGTTTTTAGTCATAATTATCATAAATCATCATAAAAAACCAAAACTCAATACTTAATTTTGTTTCCAAGTGGTATTTCTAGAAATGACGTTTTTGAGATTTTTTCTAGTTTAGAGTCGCTCACAAACAAGCCTCATATTCATGACCAAGATCAAAGTCAACTATCAAGTATTATACACCACGTACTGACCTAAGCTACAATTAACTGAAAACAAAATTCAAAAATATTTAATTTTCTAAGAGTACTAGTGGTTTGAGTGATGAAAAAAACATACAAGTCGTCAGATATCAAAAGTACCCTATATATATCGACAAATTTTGATTTTTTTTTAAAAAATTTCTTCGCAGGTCATCTTTAAACTGCTATAACTTTTCGAGTCCTCTACAGAATTACAATGTTATTACTGTTTTGGAAACCAGAAAACAAGAGCTTTGCATTGATATATAGTTTATGGGGGGTGGCCGTTTAGGACAGTTGCGGCACGTTTAAAGAGATATTTTTCATAGGATTTTCATATACTTTGTACTATATCGGAACCAAAACTACATATTTCCCAACCTTTGTGTTACATCAAAATAAAGCTCTTATATGTTACTATTAGGAACTGAAAACCTTTTTTCGTCATTTTCCAACTTCAAACAGCCACAGAATCGCAAAAACAGCACCAAATGACCTGAAATTTGGAACAAAATCCAGTTTTGATGTCCTTTACAAGAAAAAAATCACCCGGAGATCGTAACTCGAAAAAGTCAAAAAAAAATCTGAATGAACGATTTTTTTTTTCACTTTGCCCCATAGTGTAAATGATTAACTACAAATAAGTTTTCTGGTGTTTTTCAACGCTAAATGCCATCTAGCCATTTAAGACAACATGTGAAGAAATTTTTTCAAAAAGTTGAAAATCTGTCGAGATAAAGGGTACTTTTGATATCTGACGACTTGTATGCTTTTCCCAACACTCAAACTGCTCTAACTTTTGTTTGGCTCAATATATTTTAGTTTTGTGTTCAGTTAATTGTAGCTTAGGCCAGTACCTTTCTAGCGATGTATAATACTTGATGATTAATATTGATCTTGGTCATGAATAAAAGCTTTGTTTGTGACCGACCCCAAAGTAGCCAAAACCTGTTTTTTTTGCTATTTTTGTTTTTTCACCAATGCTGGTTGCGCTCGTGTTTACTTTTTGATCCACTTAAATGACTAGAACTTTTTTTAAATAAATATTTTTTTAATCTGTTTTCGGTTAATACACTCGGCCATTTAAGGCACTTGCGGCGTGTTTGAAGATTATTTTTGCAGAATTTTCATACATTTCCTACCATACGAGTACCAAAATAAAAAAATTTATGGGCTTGTAGTGTAATTTAATAAAGCTCTTATATTGAGTTATTAGGAATCGAAAACAGTTTTCAATATCTATAATCCTCATAGCATACTTTAAATTTAAACATTAAGTGAAAAAATTAGAATTTTCACTCATTGTCAACTTTAAACCGCCACAGAATCGTAGAAACAGCACCAAATGACTTGAAACTTGGCATAGAAGTCTATTTTTACGCCTACTATAAGGAAAAAATACCCTGAAGTTATAATTCAAAACTTTTCAAAAAATTGGTGAATGTCCGATTTTTTTTGATTTTGCCCCATAGTACAGAAAAAAAATGCAACATTAGTATGTATAAATTAGGCCTCAATAAATCAAATACCCTGTTTTTTCGTTATAAGTTACTACTCGTTACTAAGCTACTAGTGAGCCAAAAAAAAAATCACTTTTTTATTCTTCTAAGCTACAAGCTTATAACGAAAAAACAGGGTATGTTTCGTTCTTAGTCATCAAAAAAATTCTATAATTCCACTATTGAAACCTTAGATTTAATGTCAAATATGGAATCAAGTGAATGCAATACGTGCAAAGCTAAATACCTAGACCGCTATCAGTTCAAATAAAAGTTTGTTTAATTGGTGTCGTATTGATTTTTTTTTCTTTTCCATCAACAGCCGCCTGTTGAAAATAACAGTACGACAAAAATGAAATTTCATTAGATCGATACAACTCAGAATTATTTACAATTTCATTTAATTGAAATCAACTGCAATGCACTATGTAGGTTTAGAAAGATAGACATAATTATCTATTTTTTACCTATTTTGAATTTGAACTCTTGCGATTATAAATTCAGGTCATATTTGAAATGTGATTGCAATTTTATAAAATTCATGTAAACACATAACGTGATTGTTTGTGAAAAGTGTACTAGGGAACACTAATTAAGACAAATGTGTGTCAGAATTAATTTCAGGACACATAAACATGATTTCTCTTTTGAATTCAGGAGAATCAAGGCAAGCAACATCGGAACGACTCAAACCTAATCAATATTTTATAGTAATTTACTAAATCTTTAAAGAGCAAAAATGAAATGAAATTAAACTAATAACCAGGGTTTGGCACGATTTCATCTTTTCATATTAAAATTTCGAGTGAATTTGAAAATTGTACGATGAAAAAAAAATTTACAACTAACGGTTCACAAAAATTTGAAAATTATACAAAGAAAAAAAAACAGTCGAAAAAATGATGCAGGACAATTCCACGGATGAGTTGAATTTCGAAAAAAAATAAATTTTTGATCCATGTTCTTTAAAAAATTGATTGCTTAAAAAATAAACTTAAACTAAAGTAACACTTTTTAAAACGAGTTCAAGATCTTCATTCACTATTAAACTTTTAGAAACAAGATTCTAATCAAAGAAATTATTGTTAATTAAAGTAAAAGTTGCTTTTTTAAAAATCATTTTCTCACGGATTTGGCTTAAGCGTTGGTATATTACATTGATTGCATTAAAATTGTTTATTTTTCTGTCTATTGAGTATCTTTCAAGTCAAATTAAGTATGCAAAATCATAGAAGAGGATAGAATGAACGGCATAACAACCATTAAGAGTTGTCTAGATGTCTTTATAGTAGTTAATTTCTGCTTTCAAATTCAGAATTCAACATGTGTAATATACCATAGATAAATTTGTTTAAAAATTGCAGCTGCAAAGTTCTCTAATTAAGAGAAAATTCGATTCAAAGATGAATATTTTGGAAAAATCAATCCGTGAAATTGCCCTTTACTCGGAGAATTACCCTGAAGAAAACAAGAATTTTATTCAAAGTAGAAAGTTCATTTTTGTAGAATCCGTTAGTGGTTAGTTCAACCAATAGTGCAGTTTTTGCAATTCGACATTAAGTTCCATCCTGGTTCCATCAATAAATTCATTTGATAAGAAAGTTGAAATTAATAATTTGCAACGCAATTAAAAGATGATTGAAGACATTCCAAATCTGAATTTCTTGCTGAATTGTCAGTTTATGTAATAATTACAAAATGACAAATTGTACCAAAGCCATATGATCGATATGTTGGCCTGCAATTTTAAGTACCAAAGACTGGATTTAATTCTTTGTAGACACAATAAGTATTGCAGACTCTTTTTAAGAAGATTTAACAATTATGGAACAAGAAAATGACGTTTCATGCAAACTTTATCTCAAATTTACATATTTTTCAATCATTCAACTTTTTCCCCAAAATTATATCAAAATTTGAAAATTGCATGAACTACCAAGTTGAGTTTCTGCATTCGTGAAGTATGTAATTTCATGACAATTCTAGGTTCCAACCAAGTTATTTTTCAAATGTATTAAGTTTTTAGATTTTAATTTCTACTCGAATTCTGTGCGGGGAAAATGCACTTCGGTCGATCACGTGTGATCACCTCTTTACTAGTTTTGTTTTTAAACGGGACTGGTTATGGACTCCTTGAAGCGAATATGAATTATTATTAAACGATCAGTATTAAAAAAAAAATTACAGAAGTCCTCGTGTTATTGATCGAGGGACTTAAGCGCATTTTTGTGTTAGCGATCAGTATTTGATTATCTATTTATTTTGCGTTCATTTACAGATCATTAGAAGATTAGAAGATCATTGATTTTAGTGCAATTAGCAAATAATTAAAATGAATGCTTATATAGAAAGG
The DNA here is from genome assembly GCA_917627325.4 of Chironomus riparius. Taxonomy (NCBI): domain Eukaryota; kingdom Metazoa; phylum Arthropoda; class Insecta; order Diptera; family Chironomidae; genus Chironomus; species Chironomus riparius. The sequence goes on along the minus strand of OU895879.1, from coordinate 21,761,635 downwards.
ATATATTAAGAAAGCCCCTCGTGCATAAACGTGTGAAAAATTTCATTTAATTAATTAAGGGCAATTCTACGAAAAGGTTTCATGAAAATAATCCGTGTCAATTGCATGAAATTTTTTAATTATTTTATTTTCACTTGTGCATAGTTTTTTAAAAATCTAATTCTCATTTCCTTTTCTATTGGTTAAACTGTGAATTATGATTACATCTGCGCTCAAATTACTTAGCTATGGCTTGAGAAATTCATGGTTTTAATTTTAATATTTGGTAGTTTTTTTTGGAATTGTCTCCAAACTTATTCACTTATGAAATTTTCACTCCAAATTTCACTTATGAAATTTTTCGTAGAATCCAAATTGCAGCTTAATTAAGGCTTCCACAAATATGATTTTGACATCGTTTTGAAGCTTTTACTTTAAGCTATAACTTTGTATACTTAGTATAAGTGGAAATTTTATTACCTTATAGATATTAATGAAAACATTTTGGCAGTTTGGGCGAAAAAATTCATGTGAAACAGAGTAATTTTTCGTAGAATGTAAATAATTCTTTAATTAACCATTTTTAATATGTTTGGTGAGAACAATATGTAGATCTCGGTAAAATCTACTATTAAATACATGGGGAGTAATGCAACTGATAAAGAGAAATATAGATTTGGAGACAAATTTGTAGGAAAAAATCATTCGTAGAATCGCCCTTAAATAGTTTCCAAGTTATTTATAGTTGTTTAAACTATTAATTTAAGTACACGGAGCTGTCTGCTGCCCATTGGGAATGAAGAGACGCAAAAGGAAGCAGGATTTAAGTCCAAAAATGGACTTTGATGAAATCCCGAGTGGATCAAAACAAAATCTCAAGAAACAAAGAAAACAAGTTCCAGAAAAAAAAACTCCACGGCAGAACCTGAAGTTCCAGTAACAGCTACAAAGGCTGAAAAGCCTTTGTTCATCCAGCAAAATATTAATGAAGTGAGAAAAATAATTTCACAAATCAATTTGCAGGTTAAGCCTGCATTTAAAATTTCATCAGCGGCTACAACACAAGTCATAGTCAAAAATGTTGAGGACAAGGCCTCAATAATCAGCGTATTGCGGTCTCAATGGATCCCATTTCACACTTTCTCCGAGAAATCGGAGAAAACAAAGTCATTCGTTCTGAAAGGATTTTAGGAAACACCAACGAATGAAGTACTAAGATTACTTCAAGAAGCCAAGGTTTCAGCTGTCGAAGTGACAATTTTCGTCAAGAAGCCCGAGTTCACCTTTTATCTTGTGCATTTTCAAGATGAAAGTGTGAACATCAACGTGCTCAATCATAACCACCGTAACATCGACAACATCATCGTCAAGTGGGAGAACATCAAGAAGGGCAACAAAAGCCCAACGCAGTGCTTCAACTGCCAACGTTGGGGTCACTCATCTCAAAATTGTGGATATAAGTTCCGATGCGTCAAGTGCACGGAAGTTCACGGACCGAATCAATGTCAACGATCCACTCGTGATGGAAATGCCAAGTGCATTAATTGCAATGGCGATCATGCTGCCAGTTATAGACTGTGCCTATCGTTCATTTCGTATTCCAAATGAACTCAAAATGCTGCCACAGATATCAAGTCTTTTGGACAGTAACAATTTTCCATCGTTAAGCAAACGACATCAAGTTTCTGCTCATTCACATCCAGTGAATGCTGCAAGTAACTCAGCAGCAACATTTCAAGAAGAGATTAATCAGCAACAACTGATCAATAATATCAGTTGTGCAGAGAAACTCAACGAAGCAGTAAAGAATGAAAGCCTTTTCAAGAAATTCACAGAAGCTCAAGAACGTCTAAAGAGAATCCCCAACATTGAAGAAGCAATAAATCAGTTCTGCAGTTTCGTAGACGAAGCCGGAAAGATCCCAAAGGATGCACCTCGGAACTGCATTTAAACTCATGGTGAAGTATGGCTTCATGAGCTGCCCACCAGCACCGAACAAGCCAGTTCAAAAATAATTTATTAACGTAGTTCATAAGCTTAAAAAAAGCTTTTTTTTTCTCGCTCGGCAATTTTTTTAAACTTTTTATGCCACATTTTCATGATATATATATGATAAATCATTAAACGTTTTTTTTGGAATTCAAATTTTTTAACGGTTAATAAATAATTTGAAATTTTTCCCGCTAAAAGTTGCAATACGAAAACATTAGTTATAGTATAATTAAATAATTTGTTCCAATGAATTTCCTTATATAAAAAGTTTATCATTTAACGATTATTTGAAATTCAAATTTTCTAACGGTCAGTAAGTTTTTGAGAGCTTCCCGCCAAAAGATATACAAAAAATCATTAATTATAGTATATTTATCAATTTAATATCTTTCATTCTATATAAATTGTTTATCATTTAACGGTTTTCTGAAATTCAAATTTTGTAACGGTCGTATGCATTTGAAAGTATCTTACCAAAATAACAGTAAAAGCATTAATTATAGCATAAATAACAGTCTGTTGCAAAAAATTTTCATATAAAAAGGCTTGGTAATTTAACGGTTTTTTGAGATTCAAAATTTTCAACGGTAGAAATAAATTCGAATTTAAAAAAACGCTCTCATCACGTGTTTTTTCATATGAAATATAAAAATCATTAATTATAGTACTAAAACATGTTTCAAGACTTTTAAATGCGTTTCCCGAAAATAAAACAATGGACCTGAGCTAATAAAACAAACCAGAACTCTCAACGATGTCTAGTTAAAAAGTTTTTCTCCGCCCGAACGAACAGACAAAGTGAGATATTAAGCTACCTTTTAGAAACAAGTTTCAAAAATGCGCTAAAAATACAAAACTTACATTTTAATTTAATTTGATCAGGAATAAATATAAATATAAAAAATAAAACGCTTGTTGCTCCGAAGTAACTTTATTTCTTCTTGCAGATACCTTGTTTACGTTAACAGCGATTTTGCAATATTTTCTTCTTATTTTTGGTCTTTTCTATTAACCGAATTTCTTTGAGATCTCTAGTCTACAGACAAATTTAAAGGTAAATAACACTTTTTATTTTTTTTACAGCATAAGTGTATACATGCACTGACTGACTGTTTCGTTTATGTATTTTTCCATATTATTTCTCTGAATGATGATGAATTCAATTTAACGTTTTCATTAAGTTTTTTTGAAAGCTTAATTTTAATTTTATAAGTTGAAACTTAACATGTGACACATATAATTTTTAACACAACTCAAATTTTTATTAGTGATGTTTAACAATGCAACGATATATAATATGATGAAGAAATTAGTAAATAAAAATAATTCAGCTGTAAGCAAACATTTGAGCTGTTTGTTTCTACTGACAAGTATAAACTGATAGTCTAGACTTATTTTTTTCATTAATGCTTCTCATTTCAAATTTTTGTTTTCGCTCATTTTTTTTTGTTTGTGGCTCTCTTTTCATTTGTTGAATTGAAATAACGTGCAAGTGCTTTGCTGTTTTTAAAAGAAGTAATGATTGTTAATAAACGTAATAAACTAAGATAATTTTTTTTAAATTGATTTTAAGTTAAATCATGAGATTATTATAAAATGATTAATTAAAATGAAAAAAAAAGTGACAAAAGATAATTTAGTACTTTATAAATTCAGACTCAATCTTCCATACGACGATGCTGCATCTGCAACTCGAAACGTCGGTTTAATCGAACACCTTTAATAGCATTTTCGGTTTTCTTGCGATGATCCAATCCAGTTTTGGAAATATTTCCTTTATATAAAGACATATTTCTCTCACGCCTTTCTTCGACTTTGGCTCGCATTGACTGAACTGATGAGCCTGCTTTTGGAATTGTCTTTGAAACTGTTGGTTTCTTTGTAGCTGTGAATTTGGATACTGGTGGAACTTTTGTATTAATAGCTGGCAATTTGGATAGTGCGGTAGTTTTTGTTTCTAAGATGCGTGATAAGATCTTTTTACCAGAGCTTAATTTATGTTCAGTTTCTTTTAAACTTGGAATTTTCGAAGAGGAAGAAGGCCTTGGATAAGCTTCAGCAGAGTTTGATCTTTTGATTGTGCGAGATTTTATTCCATGCAAAATATTTTCTGACGACGACACTTTTGCTAATGGTTTTCTAGTCGGAATTTTTGATATAGCATTATGTTCAGAAGTTTCATTGATTTTGGGAAGAAACGACATTTTTGATGGAGTTGCAAGACGTTTTGCACGTTCAGATTTACGTTGAGCATGATCAACAATAGATTCCATTTTCCTAAATTGCTGCTCATGTATGGCTTTAAAATTTGGCACTTTAATTTTTGCCTTACCAGGTGTTCCCGTTTCAGATAATGATCTTTTTCGGTGCAAACCACTACCACTTGCTAGTGATTGCTGTTGCTTCGAAATTTCCTTCTCTTCTTTGAAAGACTGTAGCATTTTCTCATCAATCATGTCAATATTCATTATTTGTGGTGACATAAAATCAACTCTTTTCTGCATAAATGATTCACCATCAGCTACAGACAATGAACGTTTACGTCGTGAGCTCTTTAGAATACTTTTCTCTAGGGGATTTCCCATTTTGAACTGACTATTAAATGTCTCGTTCAAACTTTCTTCATTTAACTTCTTATTGTCGCCAAGTTTTGGAGACAAGACCTTCTTTAATGCACTTATGACCGGATCCGATAGTTTTGGTGTTTCACGTATTAATACACGACTTAACGGAGTACTAGTACGTAGCGTAATATTTCGTGATAAAATTGGTGTCATAACGTTATCAATGTGTGGCCTTGTATCTTTAATAATTGATGTATCAACCTCTGGACTGAATGTTGCATCTTTGACAACAGCTGTGCTTATCATAGAAGGAGAATCTGGAACTGATATGATACTTTCATCCATTAACTGAGGAGTTAAATCCAATTTCTCAACTTCGACTTTTACTTTTTGTTCTATCTTATATTCAAGTTTATTATTTGAATCCTTTTTATCCTTATCAGTTGCTTCAAGTGTCTTATCACAAGATTTGTCTTCAATATTTTCATTTAGGGCTGAATGAAATTCTTCATTTTCAGTTGGACTTTGAATTATTTGTTCCTGATTTTGACCGGTGTTGTCATCGCTTTTAGTTTCAACAAATCGAATCTCAACAATTTCAATTTCATCTTTAACTGGATCTTGTTGAATTTCCTTTTTTTCGTTCCGATCGTCAGCTTTAACTGAGTATTCTATCTTTTTAAAATCATCTGCTTTAGTTTTCTTGGAAGCAGTACTGTTATGTGTATGTCTTCTTTTCTTAATTGGATTTGAAGCAGACACTGGAGTTGCTGGAATAATGTTTATTTCTGGCAAATTTTTGGATGATGAGCTTTGATCAAATTCAATCTTTTGGCGTGACTTATTGAATTTCATCAATTCGCGAGGTCCTAACTTTAGCAAATCTGGTGTCACAGCTCGTTGTCTTTGAAGTCTCATGGAACGTCTTGGAGTATCTTTATGAAATTCATCAATTTTTAGAACAATTAAACAATCGAACTTTTGTTAAAAAATCAATATATTTACCTGATTTCTCTGATGACTCCATCGCAATCAATCAATAGTCTTTACAATAAAGAAATAAAATAATTAAATTCTTTGTTAAATTCACAGAAATCAATACTTTAAAAACTTTATGCAAAATGTTTCTTTTCTCGTTTGTTTTTTTTCCGTTGAGATTTGAATAGGTAGTTTTTAGAAAACGACAATTTTAAAAATCTTAAGTTCGTTATGAAATTTTTAGATCTTAGCGCATTTTTCCCTCTAATAATTTTTTAACTTCAATTTTATTTTTAATGCTTTTTAAGTTAAATTATCTTAAGAATCACCAGACAGCCTCAAATGTTTAACATGTTAAAATCAATGGTTTTAAATTTGGAATAAGAGGGATATAACAACCTCAAGACATAAAATTTGCAAAAAAATACTTTATTATATTATTTGATTAAAAACTGACGAGAATCAGTGAAACTTAACTTGGAAGTTGAGATGAAAAACTATAGTTTAGGTTTATTCAAAAAATGGGGTCAAATTTTAAATTAAAACCGTTATTTTGTTGTGTAAGGGCGATTCTACGAATGATTTTTTTCTACAAATTTGTCTCCAAATCTATATTTCTCATTATCAGTTGCATTACTCCCCATGTATTTAATAGTAGATTTTACCGAGATCTACATATTGTTCTTGATGAATGGTGTTCATCATAATTTCAAGTTGGCTTTGAAAATTAGAAAAAGGTTAATGTAAAAAATTGGTGAAAACGATCACAACGTTGTAAATTGAAATTGAAATTGAAATAAATTGAGATTATATTTTGTAATTCTTTTTATCAATCCTGAAATTGAAATACAGTCCACTATAAGGAAAAGCTATCGTTTTTCATGGTCCTTCGAACCTTGCGATTGGAACAGCAATTTTTGGAAGATAGAATTTATTGAAATTGAGGCTGGCAGATTGCTGATAGATTGAATTCAGCAGCAAACAGCGAAAGGAACGTTATTGTCATCGTCCCTTAAATTGGAATTGGAAGCTGAGCTTCATCACATCTTTATTAAAAAGATTGCAGTTCTTGAAGATATTGAATTTGAGAAAATTATTATACAAGAAACCTTTGGAATTGAAGTTGAAGAATTAATTTGAATTTTCAACAAAATTTTGGAATTGAGAAATTGTCAAGAAAGGAATTCGGTGTATTGGAGCTGATTGAACTAGTTCAAGGGCCAAATTCGAATTAGTCTTGTTATATCCAAGTTAATTCGAAAACGAGCGTGAACTCGACGCAAATCGCGCAGTTATCATCTCTAAGAAGCAGAATTCAAGAAATTGACAATGGCAAGAGCTAAAGCAATTGAAGCTGAAAAAACAGAAATGAAAGCTGTTATGCTTGCATATGAAGTTTTTATGACATTACACGAGCCAGGTATTGATTATCAGGACATCCATGATTTAAATACTGCTTACAACATCCTGGATGATTATTTAAAAACCTTTAAACAACACCGCATTGAATATACAAATTTAAAAAAGGGTGACATTGATGAAGACGAAGAATCTTCAAGTTTTATAAAATTTGAAAAAGAAATAACATCCAAACATATTGGTCTTCAATTTTTTTACTTTAAAAAGAAAGGAGAACTAGAGCATCACCATAATGTTACAATTCGTGAAAATGAAGATCGACGTCATCAAATAAGAAAAGTTAAATTACCGGAAATTAAATTGCCAGAATTTGATGGTAGCTTTGACAAGTGGTTAACTTTCCGTGATACTTTCGTTTCATTGGTGCACACGAATTCATCGTTCTCCAACATCGACAAATTTCATTATTTAAAAAGTTCTATAAAGATAGAACCTGCATCACAGAACATCCTGAATAATTATCAAGTAACAGATGAAACGTACGAAAATGCTTGGGAAGCATTATGTTCGAGATTTGATGATCGTAGAGCAATGCTTTTAGAATATACAGATGCATTGTTTCAAGTTGAGAAGATTTACAAAACGCAAGATATATTGAAATTAGTAGATTCATACGTCAGTATAAGGTCATCGTTTGTGAAATTGAATGTGACTGAGCGCGAGTTTATGGATTTGATGTATGAAAAAATGATCAGAGATAGACTTGATAAATTCACCAGAAGAGAATGGGATTTGCACATAAATACTCATAAACCAACATTCAATGAATTGTGTACATTTTTGGAAGGAAGACATAAGTCTGTTAAATACACTGCCAGTGAATCATCAATTCCGGCATCTGCATCAAAATATCAACAAGGAAATAAGCAAAATAGAAAAAGTTTGTTGTCAAATAACAAACCAGTTAATTTTGTTTGCACAATTTGCTCGCAAAATCATTTGATCAGTAATTGTCCATCATTCATCAAGGAAAATATTGATAAAAAATTTGAAATAGTGTCAAAATTGAAATTATGTATGAATTGTTTAAGACCTGGACACATTGCAAAGAAGTGTATTAGTTCGAAGAACTGCAACATATGTGGAAATAAACATCACACAACACTTCATCGAGTCAAGACATCAAACGAAGAATCTGTCGAACAACCATCATCAAGCAAGTCATTTGAAAAAAGATTAGTGATGAATAACAAAACATTATTGGCATCAACTCAAACTGTGCTATCAACAGTTAAAATTTTAATTAGTGACAGAGATGGAAATTGGCAAACTGTAAAAGCTGTTATGGATTCTGGTAGCAACGGACATGTCATTAGAGAAGCAACCGCAAAACGATTGGGGTTAACATTTAAAAAAATCAATAGAGAAGTTAAAGGAATCAATAATATTCCTACTGATGTGAAATATGAAGCAATGGCTACGATTAAGTCAAGATATCCAAAATATGGTAATTTTAAAAATAACATTACTCTCGATATTTTTCCTATAATTACGGATCAGTTACCTGTTCATCATTTTGAAACCAAGAAGTTTGAAATTCCTAAAGAATTCTTCATGGCTGATCCAGAATTTAACATTCCGAGTGATATTGATATGTTGATTGGTTGTAAAATATTTTGGGATGCCGTGTTAAAGGACAGACATCAGATATTTAACAATGGATTGCTAATACATACAAAGTTTGGATGGATGTTTAGCGGAAATACAGATTGTAATGAAAATAAAAAGACAACATTATTATCAATTTCACAACAGCCATCAATTGAACAACAACTAGAGAAGTTTTGGATGATTGAGCAATGTGAACAGAAAGGAAAATTGTTGACAAAAGAACAAAAAATTTGTGAGGAGAGATTTACAACTACAACAGTGCGAGACGGGAGTGGAAGATATATTGTTGATCTTCCATTTAAATCAAGTTATCTTAATCTTGGCAACAATTTGAACAATGCAGTTATTCGATTTAAAAGCTTAGAAAACAGATTCAAGCGAGATGCTAAATACTTTAATGAATACAAAAAGTTTATAAATGAATATGAAGAATTAGGACATATGACTGAATTAAAAAACGTTATTTCACCATATGAATCATCCTATTATTTACCACATCATGGAGTTGTAAAGGAAGATAGTACAACAACCAAATTGCGTGTTGTCTTTGATGCATCCTGCAAGTCTGCAACTGATATGTCACTTAATGAAACATTGTTTATTGGACCTACAGTACAGCCAGAACTATATGATATCATCATTAAGTTTCTAACAAAACCAATAGCATTAAAAGCTGACATTGCTAAAATGTATAGACAGATTCTTGTAAATGAAGCTCATCGAAACTATCAACGCATTATATGGAGAGATAATCCTCATGAGAAATTCAAACATTTTAATTTAAATACTGTAACATATGGAACATCATGTGCACCTTATTTAGCAACTCGAACATTAAATCAACTATCAGAAGATTATCAGCATAAACATCCAGATGCATGTGAAGTGATTCGATCAAATTTTTACGTTGATGATTTGTTATTTACTTGTGATACTGTTGAGAGGAGTATCAATCTCCGAGAAGAATTATGTGAAATATTTGAGAAAGCGGGAATGTCTTTAAGAAAATGGGTATCAAATAATCCAGAAGTCCTATCTTCAATTCCGACAAGTTATTTAGAAAAGATTGAAGAATCAAGCGAAATTAAGGCTTTGGGTATAATTTGGAACATATCATCAGATACATTTTCTTTCAAGTTAAATTTCAAAGAGAAGAAATCTTTAACAATGGCAGCAGTCCTCTCTAATATTGCAAGTATTTACGATCCAATTGGTTGGCTTGGTCCAATCATATTAACTGCTAAGTTATTTATGAAAAAGTTGTGGTCGAGACATCTTGATTGGAAATCAACATTACCTGATGATTTATGTGAAGAGTGGAAAATTTTTGAGAAATCATTGGCATTGGTTAATCAAATTAAAATAAATCGACAAATTGTTTGTTTGAATTCAATTAACATTCAATTGCATGGATTTTGTGATGCTTCTACAAAAGCATATGGCATGGTGCTATATTTGCGATCAATAGATGCCAACAAAAATGTCCTTTGTCGAATAATTACATCGAAATCTCGTGTAGCACCACAGAAGCAAATAACATTAGCCAGACTTGAACTTAGTGGATTATTGTTATTGACAAAATTTGCAAAACGAATTAGCACAATATTGGAAATTCCAGCAAATGATGTCTATCTATGGAGTGATTCGTTAATTGCTCTGCATTGGGTCAAATCAGAACCTGCAAAATTATCAGTTTTTGTTGGGAATCGTGTTGCAGATATTCAAGAAGAAGCAGAAAAATTCAATTTTAGGCATGTTCGCACAAAGAATAATCCTGCAGATTTGATTTCACGAGGGACAACATCAGAAGAATTAAATGGTTGTGATTTGTGGTGGAATGGTCCAAACTATCTTCAAGAAGATGTAGAATGCTGGCCACAATCATTATTACAATTTGATTTAGATAATTCTGAATACAAAAAAGAATTTCGTCGGGTTTTACTTGTTACTCATCCATCGTTAAATCACATTATCAAATACATTGAAAATAGATTTTCTCATCCAACGAAATTATTTAAGATATTTGCATCCTTTTTAAGGACAATAGATAAATGGAAGAAGAAAGAATTAAAAAACTTGGCAAAAGGAAAAGAAGTGTCATCATCGTCTGGTATTAAACAACTTTCACCATTTCTGGACAGTTTTGGTATTATGAGAACAAGAGGTCGTATTGGCGAATGTGAAAGTTTGACATATGAAAACAAATATCAAATCATCTTGCCTAAATGTCAATTTGTGTACAATTTGATTCGGGAGATTCATCTAGATAATTTGCATTCAACAAAACTTTCAACATTATCTTTTGTGAGACAAATCTATTGGCCTGTGCAAGTAAAAGCGATGATTCATACAATTATAACTCAATGCATCAAATGTTTTCGAGCATCTCCCAAGTACCGTAAACAAATTATGGCTGATTTACCGCCAGAAAGAGTGAATCAATCAAATGCCTTTGAAAAGGTAGCCATCGACTATGCTGGACCTTTATTAATTAAAGCTGGGAAGGTTCGTAATACAACTGCAATGAAATCGTACATCGCTTTATTCAAATGTATGTCTACAAAAGCAATTCATTTGGAATTGTTAACGGATTTGACAACAGTGGCTTTTATAGGCACATTCGATAGATTTATATCACGTAGAGGACTTCCAACTGATATATATTCTGACAATGCAACATGTTTTGAAGGTGCAAGTAATGAATTCAAGAAATTGACAAAAGATTTGCAAGAACAACTTCAAGAATATTATGATGGCAAAAATATCAACTGGCATTTTATTACACCTCGAGCACCTCATATGGGAGGATTCTGGGAAAATGGAATTAAACAAATGAAACATCATTTGAAAAGAGTTATGACAGAAAGATTAATGACTTATGAAGAATTTTCAACTCTTTTGTGTAGAATCGAAGCAGTTTTGAATTCGCGACCCATAACATCTATTAGTGATGATCCATATGACTTTGAAGCACTTACACCTGGCCATTTCTTAATTGGTAGACCATTGAATTGTCGTTTAGAGCGTGATTTCACAAATAGACAGCAAGGTCAATTGAAAAGGTGGGATATGATTCAACAAGCACAGCAGTTGTTTTGGAAATTATGGTACAAAGATCTTATCAACATGCAAACAAGACCAAAAGATTCAACAAAAAAGGTTCAATATCAAATAAATGATTTGGTTCTCGTTATGGATCCAAATGTTCCTTCCTTGAAGTGGAAACTAGGAAGAATCATCAAATTACACAGAGGCAAAGATAATCAAGTCAGATCAATAACAGTTAAGACTTCATCATCCGAAATTATGCGTCATGTTAATTATATTTGCAAGCTTCCTATAGAGACGGCAGAATGATGAATGGTGTTCATCATAATTTCAAGTTGGCTTTGAAAATTAGAAAAAGGTTAATGTAAAAAATTGGTGAAAACGATCACAACGTTGTAAATTGAAATTGAAATTGAAATAAATTGAGATTATATTTTGTAATTCTTTTTATCAATCCTGAAATTGAAATACAGTCCACTATAAGGAAAAGCTATCGTTTTTCAGTTCTCACCCAAACATATTAAAAATGGTTAATTAAAGAATTATTTACATTCTACGAAAAATTACTCTGTTTCACATGAATTTTTTCGCCCAAACTGCCAAAATGTTTTCATTAATATCTTTAAGGTAATAAAATTTCCACTTATACTAAGTATACAAAGTTATAGCTTAAAGTAAAAGCTTCAAAACGATGTCAAAATCATATTTGTGGAAGCCTTAATTAAGCTGCAATTTGGATTCTACGACAAATTTCATAAGTGAAACAGAGTAACTTGGAGACAATTCCAAAAAAAAACTACCAAATATTAAAATTAAAACCATGAATTTCTCAAGCCATAGCTAAGTAATTTGAGCGCAGATGTAATCATAATTCACAGTTTAACCAATAGAAAAGGAAATGAGAATTAGATTTTTGAAAAACTATGCACAAGTGAAAATAAAATAATTAAAAAATTTCATGCAATTGACACGGATTATTTTCATGAAACCTTTTCGTAGAATTGCCCATAAGGTATTAAAATAGCTTTTAGAAGTTAAAAAAGGGCAATTCTCCAGAATGATGTAATTTTGAAAAATAAGCTTTTTTAATCCAAGCTTATTCGAGTTTAGATGCTAAAATTTTTTGGTAATATCTTTTTTAAATTGATTTGGTTTTAAAGCTTAAAATAGTCTAAAATCATCAAAAATAATTACTGCTTTAATCATTATTAATAGATTTACATAATAATCAAAAATAAGAGTAGTATTTGAATTTTTTGATCTGATATTTCGGTAATTTTTTCACGAATCTGGAAAATAAAAATTCTCCGTGACATAAAGTTGACGTTCGAAGAATCGATTTTTCACTTTAAATACCATTTGCTATGCATTTCATGATGCAAACATGAGAATTTAATGGATAAATATTGTAAAATTCTATTTTCGGTCACGGAGTATTTTACCGAAGAATCTTAATATCTCAACAAATAAGTTGACTCTAGCATTTAAATACAGTGTCTGGTAGAAAATGGAAAAAAAACATTAGATAAATTGTATCAGCTTTAGTGGAAAATTTAAACAAACTAGTGTATCGGGTAGAAACCCAATTCGGATATATTCACACCGTACCATCAAAAGTCTTATGGATAGACCAAGATTTGCTCAGCATAAGTTTGAAGGGTGGCCGAAGTACGGCCGAGACCCATATCGACACAGTTCTAAAGTTATACCTAATTTATGTCATAATTATGTCAGCTACAAAAACACTTAGTTTGAATTTTGTCACCCTCGGGAACACTATGAACCAGTATAGCTGATTTTGGTCCAAATCTCAGCCATCCTTCACACTTATTTGAACCACATTTTCTCGTAAATGTTAAAATATTATTAAAAAGTAATTAATCCTGAATTATGTCGCTATTTTGTCAAGTGTTTGAAGATAAAGAATTTGTTTTTTGGTTTCCACAGTGAAGAGTATGAACAAAATTCAGATGGGGGAGTCGAAATTTTAGATTTCGTTTTTTTTAAGCTATGCATTACAAAAAGTAATATTGGTATGTGATTTATGTCAGAATTATGTGAATTCAAATAAAACATCCAAAAAAATTTTTTGACGAAAGTACACCATAGAAAATCAATTTTCAATTTTGGACTAGGGGGGACCATAGTCAAAATCAATTTTGTCATTTTTTTTCTTTGAGGGTTTATCCAAATGGATTGAAACTTTGCGTAAATATTCTAGTGCTTAAAACAAATGCAAATAAAACATTCTAAAATTTTTTTGAGCAAAGAACCAAGTATGAAATACATTTTCAATTTTGGACTAGGGGCGACCCTAATAATATCAATTTTGTCACTTTTTTCTTCGAGGGTTTATAAAAATGGATTGAAACTTTGCATAAATATTCTAGTGCTTAAAACAAATACAAATAAAACATCCTAAAATTTTTTGAGCAAAGAACCAAGAAGGAAATACATTTTCAATTTTGAACTAGGGGCGACCCTAGTCAAAATCAATTTTGTCACTTTTTTCTTCGAGGGTTTATCCAAATGGATTGAAACTTTGCGTAAATATTTTAGTGTTTAAAACAAATGCAAATAAAACATTCTAAAATTTTTATGAGCAAAGAACCAAGTATGAAATACATTTTCAATTTTGGACTAGGGGCGACCCTAGTCAAAATCAATTTTGTCACTTTTTTCTTCGAGGGTTTATAAAAATGGATTGAAACTTTGCATAAATATTCTAGTGCTTAAAACAAATACAAATAAAACATCCCAAAATTTTTTTGAGCAAAGAACCAAGAAGGAAATACATTTCAACTTTGGACTAGGGGCGACCCTAGTCAAAATCAATTTTGTCACTTTTTTCTTCGAGGGTTTATCCAAATGGATTGAAACTTTGCGTAAATATTTCAGTGCTTAAAGCAAATACAAATAAAACATCCTAAAATTTTTTGGAGCAAAGAACCAAGAAGGAAATACATTTTCAATTTTGGTCTAGGGGCGACCCTAGTCAAAATCAATTTTGTCACTTTTTTCTTCGAGGGTTTATCCAAATGGATTGAAACTTTGCGTAAATATTCTAGTGCTTAAAACAAATACAAATAAATCATCCTAAAACTTTTTTGAGCAAAGAACCAAGTAGGAAATACATTTTCAACTTTGGACTAGGGGCGACCCTAGTCAAAATCAATTTTGTCACTTTTTTCTTCGAGGGTTTATTCAAATGGATTGATACTTTGCATAAATATTCTAGTGCTTAAAAACAAATACAAATAAAACATCCTAAAATTTTTCTGAGCAAAGAACCAAGTATGAAATACATTTTCAATTTTGGACTAGGGGCGACCCTAGTCAAAATCAATTTTGTCACTTTTTTCTTCGAGGGTTTATAAAAATGGATTGAAACTTTGCATAAATATTCCAGTGCTTAAAACAAATACAAATAAAACATCCTAAAATTTTTTTGAGCAAAGAACCAAGTAGGAAATACATTTTCAATTTTGGACTAGGGCGACCCTAGTCAAAATCAATTTTGTCACTTTTTTCTTCGAGGGTTTATTCAAATGGATTGATACTTTGCATAAATATTCTAGTGCTTAAAAACAAATACAAATAAAACATTCTAAAATTTTTATGAGCAAAGAACCAAGTATGAAATACATTTTCAATTTAGGACTAAGGGCGACCCTAGTCAAAATCAATTTTGTCACTTTTTTCTTCGAGGGTTTATAAAAATGGATTTAAACTTTGCGTAAATATTCTAGTGCTTAAAACAAATGCAAAAAAAACATCCTAAGTTTTTTTTGAGCAAAGAACCAAGTAGGAAATACATTATCAATTATGAACTTGGGACAGGTCCAGTCAAAATCTAGTTTTTTTTTACTTTTTTCTTCGAGGATAAATCCAAATACAGTAAAACTTTGTATGAGCATTCTAATCTTCAGGTCACACATTTCTGAATTAATAAAAATCATTTTTTTGGACAAAATTTTAAGTCACGTTGTTTTTGAATGTACAACCAAATTTATAAAATTTAAATCTGACGACATGTAGAATACATTTCTGATATTTAGATATTTAAAACTGTTTTGTATAAATATTAGTATACTCACACAAAATTTCACTGTAATTGGATAAACCTTCGAAGAAAAAAAGTGAAAAACTAGATTTTGACTAGACCTGTCCCAAGTTCATAATTGAAAATGTATTTTCTTCTTGGTTCTTTGCTCAAAAAAATTTTTTTCATCCAAAGTTTAATTTAAAATAAAAAAAAATCACAGTGAAATTTTAATTTGAAAAATTCGTAAGAAAGGAAAGTTTTTTGCTTTTTCTGAAGCAACGGCTGTTCCTACCTTGCCCAAAAACAATACAGCTCTTCTATAGAGCAGCACGGATCAAATGTAAAAAACTAGAAGTCTCTACAATGTCTCGTTATTGAGATTTCTTGCTGATTAACTTGCTTGCTTGTTTGCTTGTTTGCTTACAGAAAGCGTATTTTGCGATTTTCTCAGCAATGCCACAACCAATTTGAAATCTGTTTTTTGAAAATGATGTAAAATTTCAGGCACAAACTTTTCTTCTGTGACCTTTTTTTAACCAATTTTGCTTTGTTTTCTCACAAAATGCGAAAAACTGATTTTTCAATCTGAACAAAACCAATAGATTCACACGTGAAAACGGTGTGAATATAAAAATTAATTTCAAATCATAATTTTATGATTTACCCTATAGAGAATAATAGAAGCTAGTTAAAGAGTTTTATGATTAGCTGAATCTGTTCCTTTTACAGATTTTATTGCATCATAATATTAAACAAAATATGGATGCTTAATGGAAATTATTTGTTAGGTAAATTAATTAATTTCTTAAAAAAATTCTTTCTGAGTCACATTAACGGTTTTGTCTAAAAAGAAAACAAACTGAAATTCAGCATTTTAACTAACAATTATTGATTATCATAGCATATAATGATAATAATGGTATATATTTTAAATTATTGACTGTTATAGCAAGGAAATACGAAAATTTTAAGAAAATTGAAGAAAAAATTTGCATGTTGAGTAAGATTACAATGCAAATATTTGGAATTCCGCAGCTCCGTGGATTTGCCCAAATGTTACTTACCAAACATTTTTTGTTCCAACATTTATCCTTTGAAGTCCTTCTTAAATCTTTTTAAAAAAATTTAAGGTTAAAGTCAAGATATATAGATGGGCTCATACAGAGTATACTTGACCATACTCGACCATACTATTTTTTGTGTACTTATACAAACAAAAATTTTTAAAATTTTCTATTTTCAAGTTTTCATTTAAATATCGACAGATGCAACAACATTTGACTTAAGTCAGTTACTTTAAATTATAGCAAAGCATTTGCAATACTCCTGTATCAACAAAACTTAACAGAAAGTTGAAAATTTTGCAACACAAAAATTGAAAATTTTCTTTTATAGTGTTAGTGCATGTTAGTGTTTTTAGAAAATTCAAATTTTTGACGTTTAAAAACTGTGATATTTTTGTATGAGCACATCTATATATCTTGGTTAAAGTAACAATATGAAACGTTACAGCAAAAAAAGCTCTGTTTCTGACACTTAGTAGTTGTGTGTGTGCAATGCAATGCAAGAAAAAAGGTAGTTCTGTGAAAAACAGTCAGTCACTCGCGGGAATTCAAATTGATCAGATCAAAAAAGTAAAAAAAAAAAGTAAACCGTCGAGTGGAAAATATGTGGCAATAAAATATCTAGTGCATGTGTTGAAAAAACGATAACAATCATAATGCGTTGTGAAATTATTTAAAAATTATTGTTTTAGTAAAGAAAATAATTAGATTAACAAAATTCAATCACATAAGATGTAGAAGAATTTATTTACATCCATAGATAATAAAAAATATAAATTAACACAATGCATTTCATATCGTTAAACAAGTTCTTGATATTCATAATTTTTGTCACGGAACTTAAGTTTTCACAAAGTTCGCATCGGATAGAAATTATTAATACTAAAAAATTGGAATATAACTCCCAAAAGGTACTGCTCAATATTCAAAAAATTGATATGCTAAGCAATGAAAATTACAATAAAATAGACTAGACTTTTTGTTATTTTTGAAACTTGCCATAGCTTTATATTGAACTTACAAACCTATGGTGTGAGATTTTGCAATAACTTCTTAGTCGATTAAGCTCTATAACTTCTGATATATTTAAACGATCGTACTTGTTATTAAGTGATCTAAACCTGTAATGTCGTGAGTCTTGAGCGAATCCTTGTCATATCGACAATACTCTATATAATGATCGAGAGATCGGTCTCTGTTGAGAATCGAAGCAACATCCTCATAAAAGAGGGCTCCAGACTTCCAGTCAGTTGTTTACCCACCCCAGTTTCCACTCTATTCCATCACCACAAAACCCATCTTTAAAAATTTAAACTCGGTAAAAAATTATGCCCAGCTTTAAAGGGATTAAAGGAGTGACAAACTGAAAGAGGTCTCAAAATAGAATTTCTCAAAAGAATATTCGATTCCGTTACCAATGAATACCATCTTTTTAAAATTTCATGCTTTTTTCACATATTACGTTTTAAAGAATTGAGAGCAATATTATTTTACATAAAACTGTGCAAAATTATTCATAAAAAGTATGAAAAAAGCTTAAGTTCAAAAGCCTTAATGACAGATGCACAGCAGATAGTTTTTAACTTTATAATTTTATTATTTTGTTTTCGTAATACGCTTTACGGTGGAAGTAAAATATTTTAATTTTCAATGCAGAGAAAATTAGTGGTCGAAAGTGAAATTCATTAAAAGAAAGAGAAAGAAAGGAAGAAGTTTTGAGTCGAGTGTTTAATTACATTTTTTGTTATTTAACAGATTTAGACACCAACAGCAGTAAACTGCACTGTTCCATCAAACAGAATTAATTAACATTTTTTCATAAGCGCCTCCGCTGGCACATAAGAAAATATAATTCACGCGCTAAAGCATTCACATTTTTTCGTACTCATCTTTATGATGAGGTGAGATCTCATTCCAATTTGAGCTATTAATTTATTGTGTTTTACATTAAAATATGAAGTGAAAGAAAGAAAGAAAGAAGACATGTATAATAATTTAGTATAATAGAATTAAGATGTGACGTCTGATAAACATAATTATTTTATATAAACCCATATAAACCAAAAACAAAACATGTCGGCATGTTTTCTTTAAAGCTTGCATAATAGCTTTAGTAAGGAATATGACGTTTCGCATCGCAGAGAAGAAATTAAATGGTAATGGATTTGAACATAGTTTTGGCAATTTCTGTTATATTTAATGTGCTCTAAAGACATCGAAAAAAAAAATCGCTACCACAAAGATAGTCAATGAAGTGTTTTAGACTCCCCCAAATAAATATTGGAAGTTATATGTGAATGAGCTAACAAGTAATATGATGTTTTTGAATTAAATAAAATATTTTGTGATGGAACTTTTACAGGCGTTTGATTTGCTCGCTAAAATTTTCGCATCGTTGACTTTAGATTCATATAATTCCATATTCGAGAAAAATCAGCGTGGATAAAAGTTCAAAACAGTTGACAAACATCAGTAATTCATTGACCTGGAAGGTGTTTAATGTGTAGTATTTGTGTATTGTAACATTGAATATAATGAATGTGTAACAAATGTGAGAAAAGAGTAATTGTTAAATAGAAAATATTATAAATACCAGATGATTAAATATGCTGATTATTAACAATTCTTTCATTCAAATTTTGTGAATTCTTCTCACTTTACATGATATGTTCTCATGATCTAAACTCATGAATATGCATATTTGTCTGGCGTGGCCTTTATTCAATATCTACTTAGAAATTTTCTTATGCGTTTGAGAATTTTTCACACATTGAAATTAAACTTTCATTTTGCTGTAACTTCTCTTAATTTTATGGTTTTGTCTTGTTACCATTTTAGCTTACATTTCCTTGAAATTGCACTAGAAAAAAAAATTATGTTACAATCTTCGAGAAAGTTCATTTCAAATGCTTCTAATACTTTGAATACTGCACTTAATTGTTGTCAAAGTTAATTTCATAACGATCAATAAACGAATTGAAAAATTCCTCAAATCAAATATCTTCATGATCATGCATTATTCCCAACTTTTTATTCAGCAAGCTGAATCAATCATTATATTTAATGGGCCCCGACGAAAAAAATTATTCGTGAGTGACGCTTTAAAATATTAAATATCTCCGAAACCACAACAGTGACAAATTTCAAAGTTATTTTATCTTGTAGGAAAAAAAAAAATTCTATCTTTTGACATACAACTTACTTCCAGTTACTTCCAGTACTACTTAAAGTTAAGCAGTTATGTCGGAAAATCACTTTAACTAAGCGTCACTCACGAATAATTTTTGGGAATTTTGCCATAACTTTGTCAGTTTTCATTGATATATCTTCAAATGTATTTTTTTAGATCAGAAATTTTATTCTCTTTTATTTGGTTTCAAAAAAAATAATAAATTGTCCCCGAAACATACTTAAATGAACAAAATTAAGATAAAAAATTTTTAACGGTTTTAAATTTTTTGAATTTTTTCTTTCGTGAGATGTTTGTTTACAAACAAAAATTGAAATGAAATTTAAAAAATCATAAAAATATCACTTAATAATGATGTTAAAGCTCTTAAAATAGGCAGAATAGCTAATGTATCATCTACTTTTCGTATTCAAATCATAATATTTGGGATTAACGATTGAATAATCAAGAATTTTTAGTGTTAGTGAAAAATTCAAATTATTTTTTTCCGTTAAGCAAAAATCCTTAAAAAAACGTCGAGGCCCTAATATGTTATGTTAATTCGTGCGGAACTTTCTCATGTGTGTACATATTTAAAGCATTAATCTTGCAATAATGTTTTGTTTTATACAGATGAATTATATATATATATATATATATATATATATATATATATATATATATATATATAATGTGTGAAGGGCCCAGCCTTTCAGCTGGAGGCACTGCGATTTAAATTAGAACAGAATCTATTGTACCACACCCTTTAGACCTACAGTTTATAGTGGGATCCGAACCACTTGCAAGCTCTGTACATTGCAAAGACACGAGTACGTCATAAGACCTGATGTACCCTGCAATGTACCTAGTCACAATCCGTGTGCGCAAGATGCCGTAAGGAAGTCATCCAGATGCTAGTATATCCTTGTATACCTAGCAAAGGAGGCATATTCTATGCCAAAGACATCAATACTACACCCAACACACGAACTGAGCTTCGTAACTAGAACGGTGAAATGGAAAAAGAGCTTCGAAAATTAGACATGGCCTGGGATTGAACCCAGGACCTTTGGCACGTAAGGCCAACGCTCTACCATTTAGGTCACTGATGCCATTTCACCATACAGATGAATTACCTCAATGTCTATTTAAAATTCGACACGTTACTGTACATAATTTATAAAGGTTTAAATATAAATTAACAAAAAGTGACAATCAATGCACCTGCTTAGTATTGAAAAAGTACGAATATTTTTCGCACAGCATTAAATGCTACTGTTTACATGATGGGTCAGTGCACTTTAATGACAAAAGAATTAAAAAAAAACTTATTACATAAGTTTTCTTGAATAGTCTCTTGCTACTCTGTTCCTTAATAAATAATTCAGAATGAATGAAATAAAAATAATAAGAACGTTAAAATGAAGAGGAACAACAAGAGAGAATTTTTCTAACGGAATCTTTGTCAATGTGCAATAAAATTGAAAGAAGAGAAAGAAAAAAGAAAAATTTGCAGTATGCGAATAATTAAGAGAATTAAAAGAGCGTGGACATGCTTGAAAAGCGAACAATTGTGTTGTATTAAGTTTCTCGTGAATAAGCATAAAAACATAAATGTTCTTCAAAACAAAGAAGACTGTCCTTGAAAATCGTCAAGTGCAACGCAAAAAAAATATTATTCTAAGTTCAGAATATTAAAGCATCAATGACGATTGTTTTGTTGTTGCTCATTTTAAATTTGCCTTGCACGTATATAGAAATGCAAATAAAATTGTTAAATTTATGACGTTTAATTGTTAGGCGAGAACAAAAATCATCATCGAGTGTGTAAAATGAACAAAAACTTGACCTAGATCATTGCATTCATTGGCTCAAAAATGAGAAGAATGAATTATTCATGTTGGTGCTTTATTTTTTCGCCTCTCAATTTTCCCAAAAATTGAATGATTATGTAAAATAAATGTACTCAAAGTTGAAACAGCTTGAATGATCAGCTGGGCAGGAGTTTATATATAACGTACTGCTTGTAGAGTCTAAACACAGTTTAAATATACTTTAATATAATCAATCATTTTATTCGACTTAAATACTTAAATATCCATTCAAAAAGGCTCGTTTTTTATCCGCTCAATGTAGCCTCACCTCCTCGATCTTGACGCAGCTTCAGACCCCTACACTGCTGATATCACGAAATTTTTTATTTCAGAAAACCTAGCTTTGGCATCAAGCTGGTAATAAAAAATAACGAAAATTCCGTCCACCCTCCCTTTTTTTATTTGTTACTCAATGCCCTAATGCCTCTGAAACAATTTCATGTAGAATTTGCATCAAATAATACAACCAAACACGAAAAGCACCATTCAATGTTTCATGGTCGGTGATGAAGATTTTTAACTCTTAGTGCGTTGACAAAAATAAATTACCTACTTTTGAAAAGAAAATTGAAGATGCGCGACAAACCGTAAAATAAAATAAAATCCTATGTCAGAACCAAAATTCTGATAATATTTATAGTTTAATGACATCACGCATTGTAGCATTCGTTTTATTAAAAAAAAAAAATAGTTAATTTTAATTTTTATTCTTAACAGATAAATGAAAGTAATCTGCATGATTACCTGCACCGTCACGAAAGGCAACTACTTTTCGGAAATGATATGTCAAGTAAGTATGATTTATAAAAAATTAATTTATATTTATGAAGTTCTCTTCAAATTACTTCTATTGTTAGTTGAGTAATTTTTAGCCCATTTATGGTATTTTGTATGCAAGAATGACGAATAATTGTTTTAAAGATGTTTTTTTTAAAAAAAAAAAGTTAATTGAGTATAATACAGAATAGTATTCAAAACTTTTTTTATGATAGAAGTTTTCTATTCTTCTAATGATAGAAGTTGGGGAGACGTACTAGGTTCATCATTAAATCTTATAATTGTGTGACGCATGTCAAAAAGTTTCAGAAATAATCAAAAAATTCCCCCATATTTCATTTTAAATAAATCTTGTCACACTGATAATGAGAGTTTAGGCTGGTTTAGGCAAAGAATGATTAATTTTTTACGCATTGTGAGCCAAGTGAATAACTACTTGAAAACAGAAAATAAAATAAATAATAATTGTATGACTGAAATTCTTTCAATTGTGTCAAAAAAGTTGAAAAATGTTAATTTAGCATGAAAAAATTATGCATTGAACAATATAAGATCTCTGACCTTAACCATTGTTATAGAGTGTTAACAACCTATGAAATATTTTAACATCTCTTAAAATGAGGAAGTAAATTTAACCAGCATATTGGATTAATTTTCACAAAACAATAAAATCATTACAGAATCAAAATACAAAATAATTAATGTAAAGCATCATCGACGAATGAAACGATCTAGTGAGATTGGAAATGTTGAATTAGATAGCACAATAAATATAAAAATCAGAGATGGTAAGTAAGCTTTTAGTAAACTAGTGTATCGTGTAGAAACCTAATGCGGATATATTCACACCGTACCAACAAAAGTCTTATGGATAGACCAAGATTTGCTTGGCATAAGTTTGAGGGTATAAAGCTTGACGAGTCAACTGAGCTTCACTCAGCATATGTTTGAATGAATAAAGCTAGCGAGTCAGCTGAGCTTCACTCAGCATAGGTTTGAAGGTATCGCATCAAAATGCGAATCAATAAGCAAACAGCTCTAAAATTTTGCCTTTATCAAAGCATATTCGTTGTATTTCAAAAAATATTAAACATTAGGTACAGCAAAAAGTTTTTTGTCCTTTAACGTTTTTTAAAATTCAAATCTTAAAATAAATTAATTTTTACAACAAAAAACTCTTGAATTCAACAGGATTTGTCATTTAACCATTTTCTTGAAATCAAAAGAATTTTTCATTCAAAAGAATTTCTGAACATACCATGAACAATTTTTAAAGCGGTGGAAAAAATTCAAAATTTTAAACGTACTCATCACGCGCTTATGAAGTAAAAAAAATCAATAATAATCGATAATAACTGAGCTAATAAAACAAACCTGAGCTCTCTTCGATGTCTAGTTAAAAAGTTTTTCTTCGCCCGAACGATCGAACATTTCGCATTATTAAGCTTCCTTTTGTATACAAGTATACAAAAATGCGCCAAAAATGCGAAAAACTGATTTTTCAATCTGAACAAAACCAGTAGATTCACAGGTGAAAACGGTGTGAAGATAATAAATGCATTCATCTATGAGACTAACATACACATTGACTGCTTACAGACGATAATAATTTACAACTAAACTTAAAGAGATCTCAAAATCTTATCGACAAATCATTTGTATATATATCGCGAAATCGAAGTCAATCAAGCTTCGTTGCCGATTCATTCAATATGGCACAAAAATTCAGCAACTGCTTATATCGAAGCGAGAATTCTGCATTTGATTTATGTGATCATGAAATTGTAAGTCAAGTAATGTTTATTTATTGATGATTTTTGCATGCCACGTCCGGCTTCACGCTTAATTGTTGTTTCCTCATTTTCTTCACAGCGTGGAATTTATCGAATGAATAATACTGATGTTTTTATTCAGCCACTTCCTGAGAGATTTGGTATTGGCTCGCACATTTTGATTGAAAAAGACATCAAAGATTCTATGTTTGAGCCTCAAGATAAGTTTCTGCTTCCCGACAATGCAAAAGAACTAATAAAAAAACGAATCAAACGATCACCCTTGATAAAATATCCATCGAGCAAATTTTATCAATCAAGTACATCAAAACTTCCAGTTCCGCAGACATTGCATGTTGAAACTGCAATTTTCGTTGACAAGGATTTGTTTCGTCACATGGTTAAAAATTTTCCAACAAATACCGAACAGCATTTAATTCGCTTTATTCTTGCAATGATTAATGGCGTACAGCTACTTTATCATCATCCCTCTCTTGGCTATAAAGTTAATTTCGTTCT
Organism: Chironomus riparius; assembly: GCA_917627325.4. Lineage (NCBI taxonomy): Eukaryota > Metazoa > Arthropoda > Insecta > Diptera > Chironomidae > Chironomus > Chironomus riparius. The sequence goes on along the minus strand of OU895879.1, from coordinate 21,736,824 downwards.
TAAAAGAATAGAAATACTTCACAATGAAATGAATGATTTAAGACGTAGCAGCGACATTGATATATACTTAAACTCATTTTGTTTGTGGCAAAAAAAACTTAATCCTGTATCTGATAAAGATGTTCTACATTTTGATCACGCATTAATTTTAACAGGCCTTGATCTTTATGTTGTATCTAAAAATGGAAAAGTTAGCAGTCAAGTCGTAGGATTAGCACCCGTTTCAGGAATGTGCACACAAGTTTCATCCTGTACTATTAATGAAGGAAAGCATTTCGAGAGTGTATTCGTTGTAGCACATGAAATTGGTCATAATCTAGGGATGCGTCATGATAGTTTAGATAATGGATGTGATCCAAGTTCCTTTATCATGTCACCTACTCTTGGTAGTGGAAAAATTACTTGGTCATTATGCAGTAAACAATATTTAGATGCATTTTTGAATAACCAGCAAGCCACATGTCTTTTTGATCGAGGAAATTTTAGAACCAATCTAGATCACTCAGCAGAGGGGTAAGCATGCTTATATGTTTATTTTTAAATTTAAGATATCAATTTTTTTTAAATTTAAAGGATATTACCTGGCGAGAGATTTGATTCTGATCAACAGTGTATGTTAAAATATGGCAAGGAAAGTATTAGGTCAAAGAATCAGAATATAGGAGAAATATGCAGAGACTTACACTGTCAGAGAGATCGTTATACGTGGACTAGTCATCCTGCATTAGAAGGGACAAATTGTGGCGATTATATGGTATGTTAATTAATCACCAATGTCTTAAAAGGTATTGCTTTACTACCTAATCTTATTTAGTGGTGTCGAAGCGGAGTTTGTACATCAAAATCAAATGCAATATCCGAGAATTCACATATAAGCAACAAGCATTTGTTAAATTCTCTAAAAACAGTTGAAAAGTCAAGTTTAATAGAACAGAAAAAATTCAGTAGTTTAATTCAAGAGCCAACACTGCTATACACAAACAATGGAATAAATAAAAATATTCCCGTAAAAGCTGCAGCTCAGTGGACAAATTTTGGAAACTCATCTGAGTGCGAATCAGGGTGTCTTTATGGTGAATCGGGAAGACTAAAAGAAGGAAGTGTAGGACTTAAAATTTATACACGAACCTGCCTTGAAACAAAGTCAAATAAAAAGTGCATTGGATTAGATCGAAAATACGAGACTTGTAACGCAAAACAATGCTATTCGATTCCAAAATTGACAATAATTGAATTTGCAAATCAAATCTGTGATCGGGCAAAAGAATTCGACAAGGATTTAATTGGGGGAGGTCTTCAGCAAATTGGAAAGACACGTGAGTTTTTTAATACTACCTATCTTATACACTTTTTATTTATCCTGGTTACTCAACATAAATTTAGCTTCAGACTCATGCAAGGTATTTTGTAAAACAAAAGATGGTACAAAATCTAGAAGTTGGATATTCCCCGATGGTACAATATGTCATAATGAAAACTCCGACATAGATGACAGCTATTATTGTGTCAATGGAAATTGTGAGGTAAATAACTACCCTATTATTACGTTAGAAGCCACTACTCGTTACTAAGCCATTAGCTTAGTAAAGAAAAGTGGCTCTGAAATTTTTTTTCATCCCATAAGCCACTGGCTAGTAACGTAAAAATAGGGTACTCAAAATTCGTAAGTTTTCTTATTAAATTTAAAGTTGAAATTTGTAGAAATTCACATGTAAAAACTCAACGGAAAATTACTATCGTCTTGAACCTACATTCTGTCCTGAGAGTTTAATAATTGAAAATAATGATAAATCATCAAATCGTAATATTCTTCAAGAGAATGCACGAGATTTTAATAGATATGACGAACTTCATTATGATAATTCGACTGAAATATCGGAAGATCTAACAGAAACCAATGAATTAGCAGAGCCAGAAAAATTAGTCTCATCAACAGTAACGTCAAGTGAAAGTTCAACAAAGTTACAATTAACAACAGAAACAAGTACGAAAATTAATACTACAGAAAATAGGCAGCCAATTACCTCTACAACTGCACGCGTTCCTTCTATATTAAAATCTACACAAAATTATAGTGAACAAAGCATTTATGTACCGAATTGGCGAGTCAGACATAACTCAGATTTGCAATATTCACCATCATCATCTCATCAAACGTCTGATTATTTCTCGAGTCCAGGTCCAACTGCTATGATTATGATGCGTGACAGATGGAGAAACAAATCGGGATGTTTCTTTTCATGCGTTCAATATTCAAAAGGTTTACAAACAGTCGTCTCTAAATATGATTATACATCTAACATTCGATTATGTGAATCATCAAATATACCCTGTGATAAAATAATAACTACTTATGAATATTCAACAAATTTGTGTATGAAGTATCAGATGAAAGTAAGAGGTTTAAGGTAAATTGTGCAAATGTTTTTTGGAACCGTTCACTTATTACGTAACGACAAAAATTATATTTTGGACCAAAGGGGGGGCTGCGCAATAATTGAACAACCGATTTGTTCAATATTATTAATTTATTCCCTTAAAAATTATTACAGTGGCAGAGGGATGCAAATTGGACCAAATTTGGAAGATCCTGACAGAAGCTGTCGTATTGCTTGTCAAGATAAGTACATTGCTCATAGATTTTACTTGGTAAACGGAGAGCACGGATATTTTCCTTTTGGTACTAATTGTTCCTTCAGACCAGGCGAAGATAAAAGATATTGCGTCAATGGAAAATGTATCAAATTTGGAACAGACGGTACACCTTCAAGTGGTATATTTTTTAATAATTTTAATTCACCCAGGCTGAAAAGAAGTATATCATCAAATAATCGCCCCAAAAGATATTTTGTTATGTACAACAATCAAAATTATAGTGAGAATGTTTCACACGATTATCTACGTAATTTGATAAAATCAATTAATTTGCGATACAAAAATTTTAATGAAATTGATCTAAGTGCTGAACATATTGATTTGAACCGTCCTATAGATGTATATTAAAAGCAATAAACTTGAATTTTCGAAAAAAAAAAATAAAATAACAAACTTTTTAAATTAAGCAATAACTGCAATAAACTTGGCTTTTATCTAATAGTTCTGAGTTCTGATACTTCTTTCATCTAGTATAGGCGTTAAAAATGCCATATTCCACTTAATATACTTGTGTACTCAGCAGTCAATGAGCTCAAATTCTGTTTTTAATTCGTTGACAGTAATTTCTTTTCAGCAATACCAAATTTATTGTATTTGGTTATGATTTACAATAGCTGTGATCGAAATGTTAAGTAGGATAAAAAATCTATTTTTTGCGGTATTTGCTTTAGATAATAAAATCATCTTTAAGCTTCATTTGCCAACCAAATTTTTTAACAGACATCCTAATAATGCGAAATAATGCACGTACTTTGAATATTGAGTCCCTACATGCTTTATTTAATTAAATTTTTGCGATTTAAAATTTCAAGTGAAACAGGTGATTTTTAATGTTTTTTTGAGCTTATTTTCCATAATTTATTGCGACTTTATACTTAGGAGCGGGTTTAAATCATAAATTAAACTTTACTTTTTACTATTTATTAACAACATCCACGTGTACTTAGGGGTCGTTCACTTATGACGTACAAAATAAACGGCCATTTTTCAAAAAAGAACAATTGATTTCCAGGAATTTCTATTGTTCTTTTCTTGCTGACCCCCCCCCCCCACTGGACATCATAAGTGAATGGCCCCTTAGTTATATTTCTTTATAACCGCTATTTATTTTAAATAAAAATCAATTCCATTTTTTGAGTTAATATTTTTTGTGTTTTTCGTTATTTTTTCTTGTAGGGAAATTTCTGAATCTCCTGTTCAATTTAAGTTTGAAAAAAAAAGTTTCAAGCCCCGCGCACAAAAACGTGGAAAAATTTTTATTAAATTAATTAAAGTGTTCAAGTCGTTATTAGTTGGAAAAAAAACCTTCTTACTTAGTGCCAAGGGTTGTGTTTTCCTCAAGGACAATGAGGAAAGCCAAAAGAAAGCAAGATTTGTCGCCAAAAATTGATTTGGACGAAAGTTCAATCAAATCTAATGAAAATTCCAAGAAGAGGAAGCAAACGCCTCAGAAAGAGGAATCATCGGTTCCAGTCACAACAACAACTTCAGTCAAGCCAATATTTGTGCAATGCAGTCTCAAGGATGTGAGAAAATTAATTTCACTATTGAAATTGCAGGTTATGCCTGCATATAAAATTTCATCATCAAATACAACTCAAGTAATTGTCAAGTCTATTGAGGATAAGGCCTCAATAATAAACCTTCTGCGGTCTCAAACTATTCAATTCCACACCTTCTCCGAGAAATCGGAGAAAACAAAGTCATTCGTTCTGAAAGGATTTTACGAAACACCAACGAATGAAGTACTAAGATTACTTCAAGAAGCCAAGGTTTCAGCTGTCAAAGTGACAATTCTCGTCAAGAAGCCCGAGTTCACCTTTTATCTTGTGCATTTTCAAGATGAAAGTGTGAACATCAACGTGCTCAATCATAACCACCGTAACATCGACAACATCATCGTCAAGTGGGAGAACATCAAGAAGGGCAACAAAAGCCCAACGCAGTGCTTCAACTGCCAACGTTGGGGTCACTCATCTCAAAATTGTGGATATAAATTCCGATGCGTCAAGTGCACGGAAGTTCACGGACCACATCAATGTCAACGATCCACTCGTGATGGAAATGCCAAGTGCATTAATTGCAATGGCGATCATGCTGCCAGTTATAGACTGTGCCCATCGTTCATTTCGTATTCCAAAAGAATCGAAAAGTCAAGAGTCAAACCACAACTCAAAATGCTGCCACAGATATCAAGTCTTTTGGACAGTAACAATTTTCCATCGTTAAGCAAACGACATCAAGTTTCTGCTCATTCACATCCAGTGAATGCTGCAAGTAACTCATCAGCAACATTTCAAGAAGAGATTAATCAGCAACAACTGATCAATAATATCAGTTATGCAGAGAAACTCAACGAAGCAGTAATGAATGAAAGTCTTTTCAAGAAATTCACAGAAGCTCAAGAACGTCTAAAGAGAATCCCCAACATTGAAGAAGCAATAAATCAGTTCTGCAGTTTCGTCGACGAAGCCGGAAAGATCCCAAAGGATGCACCTCAAGGAACTGCATTTAAAATCATGGTGAAGTATGGCTTCATGAGCTGCCCACCAGCACCGAACAAGCCAGTTCAAAAATAATTTATTAACGTAGTTCATAAGCTTAAAAAAAAGCTTTTTTTTTTTTTCTCGCTCGGCAACTTTTTTCAAACTTTTTATGCCACATTTTCATGATATATGTAAATCTCATTCATCAAAATTAATAATTAATCAAGATATAGTTGAATTAAAGCCATATTCAGGCTGGTGTCAAAATAAGACTCAAAGAAATGTAACTTAAACTACAATAATTCCAAATTTGAAATAAAGAAAGATTTGACATTCTTCCTTAAGTTTGAAAAATACGTTAAAAAACACAACTTACGTAGAAAGCCACGAACTTCCACGCTTGACTTACGTTAGATAACAAAAGTTGCCAAATTTCTCGTATAATGAGTAAGTGGAGATCGAAAAATGATAATTTTCATAATTTTGGAGAATATTATCTTATAGTACTCCAATGCTAGCAAACAGAAATTTTTGAGTTCTTATTATTCGAACTTCGAATTTTCGAGGTTCTTATTTTTCGAAAACCGAATCTTCGAAGTTCTTATTTTTAAAAAAATTCGTTGTGAATTATTATTTTTCGAGTAATTTGTAATTTTGGTGAACATTCCTACTAGTTTTTATGATTAAGATAATCACTGTGATGAAATTGCATTCCTTAAATGTAAATGCTTTAAAAAACACCTAGTTTAAAAAAAATAAAAAGTAACGGACTTTCTTATTTTGAAATTTTAAAAAAATACTGCGCGAAAATTTTGAATTTTTTTTTGTTTGTAACGGACTCTGTTCTCTTTGCTAACATTGGATAGTACTATGTGTTTCGTCAAATTTTTTTCAATGTGACGGAGTGGAGTGGAGCAGTTATAAATATTTATATACAGAAAAATTCAACCTTCTAAAACACACATTTTGGTACCCTTTGAAATTTTTGAAAATGAGTCCTTCATTGGCTGTATTAAAAAAAGTGTGTTTTGAGCGAAACTAAAAACTTACATGCTTTTTGCGTGGAAGTTAATTTATTGAAATTTTAATCTATCAAATTAATGCTTTTTTTTATTACACGCTTTTATTTTTAGCGCAATTTTGAAACTTCTTCCTTGTAAGGTAGCTTAATAATACACTTTGTTATGCTATTTAAAAAAAACTTTTTAACCAGACATCGTAGAGAGCTCGGGTTTGTATTATTTCTCCGTTACTTTCGATTTATCGGCCCATCGAGTGGTTAAAAGTCTTTAAACCATGGATTTATGCTAAAATTAATGATTTTCTTTTTGTTTTCAGTGCAACCTGCTCAAATTTTATATTACCTCTTTAATTTCAACATTACCTCTATAATTTCAAATTTTTGTAAAATTTGAATTTCAAAAAATCGTTAAATGATAAACCCTTTCTGTATGGAAATTCATTGCAACAAATTATTAATTTTACTATAATTAATGTTCTTGTAATGCAGCTTTTAGCGGAAAATTTCAAATTATTTATCGACCGTTAGATTTTGAATTAAAAAAAACGTTATATGATAAAGACTTTCTATATGAACATTCACTGTAGCAAATTGTTAATTAAACTATAATTAATGATCTTCTAATCTTCTCATGTTCTGTTAATAAACGCAAAATAATTAGATAATCAAATACTAATCGCTAAAACAAAAATGCGCTTAAGTCCCTTGATCAATAACACGAGGACTTCTGTAATTTTTTATGTCCATATTAGCATTCTTTATCATTTATAATACCAAGATATGTTTTAAAATGCAATTTAAAGCATTTTTGGTTTCGATCATAGTAGGCAATTTTCAAAAAATATCGATTTTATATCTATATTAGCATTCTTTATCATTTATAATACCAAGATATGTTTTAAAATGCAATTTAAAGCATTTTTGGTTTTGATCATAGTAGCCTAATTTCAAAAAATATCAATTTTATAAATATAAGCATTCTTTATCATTTATAATACCTAGATATGTTTTAAAATGCAATTTAAAGCATTGTTGATTTCGATCAAAGTAGGCTTTTTTCAAAAAATATCGATTTTATAAATATATTAGCATTCTTTATCATTTATAATTAGGGTTTCTGAAAAACGGCATTTTTAAAAAACGGCCGTTTCCGTTTTTTTCCAAAAAACGGCCGTTAACGGGTCCGTTTTTTTAATTCTACCGAAATTGTGTTTTATGCACGGTTTTAGTCACATACTGAAATTGTTGTCAAAAAACGAACTTATTACACTGTATTGTGTCTAAAAAAACTTTTATTCACACCCTGTTTTTTCGTTATAAGCTACTACTCGTTACTAAGCTACTAGCTTAGTAAAGTTTTTTTGAATTTGAAAATTTTTTGTAATCTTTACTAAGCTACTACCAAAAATAAAGTTTAATTAATCTTTTTCAACTTTCTAAGTATCAGTTTCAATGCCTAATGACATTGTCAATGAAATAAAATCGAGAAGATAGCAAAATTTCTTTAATTAAGCTAAAAAATTCAAAAAATTTCATATAAGTTCAATTTCTTTACTAAGCTACTAGTGAGCCAAAAAAATCACTTATTTATTCTCCTAAGCTATAAGCTAGCTTATAACAAAAAAAAAGGATACTTCAAACTTTAAAAATATTTAAACATCAAGTAGTCGTTACAAAACTTAACAACTTAAATTTAATGAGTATGAAAGAATTATTGGAGTTAATGGAGTTAATATTATTTTATTCTGAACCTAAAATTTTCACGAGCTAGAAAAGAAAAACGGAAAAAACGGCTAGAAAAAAACAGCCGTTTTCCGTTTTTATTTTTCTCTGAAAAACGGCTGTTTTTCCGTTTCCGTTAACGGCTTCAGAAACCCTATTTATAATACTTAAATATATTTAAAATACAATTTAAAGCATTTTTGGTTTAAATCATAGTAGGCTATTTTCAAAAAAATATCGATTTTATAAATATTAGCATTCTTTATCATTTATAATACCTAAACACGTTTTAAAATGCAATTTAGAACATTTTTGGTTTTGATCATAGTAGGCTATTTTCAAAAAAAATTATATCGATTTTATATCTATATTAGCATTCTTTATCATTTATAATACCAAGATATATTTTAAAATGCATTTTAAAGCATTTTTGGTTCTGATCATAGTAGGCTTTTTTCAAAAAATATCGATTTTATAAATATTAGCATTCTTTATCATTTATAATACCTAGATATGTTTTAAAATGCAATTTAAAGCATTTTTGATTTCGATCATAGTAGGCTAATTTCAAAAAATATCGATTTTATATCTATATTAGCATTCTTTATCATTTATAATACCAAGATATGTTTTAAAATGCAATTTAAAGCATTTTTGGTTTTGATCATAGTAGGCTAATTTCAAAAAATATCAATTTTATAAATATAAGCATTCTTTATCATTTATAATACCTAGATATGTTTTAAAATGCAATTTAAAGCATTGTTGATTTCGATCAAAGTAGGCTTTTTTCAAAAAATATCGATTTTATAAATATATTAGCATTCTTTATCATTTATAATACCAAGATATGTTTTAAAATGCAATTTAAAGCATTTTTGGTTTTGATCATAGTAGGCTAATTTCAAAAAATATCAATTTTATAAATATAAGCATTCTTTATCATTTATAATACCTAGATATGTTTTAAAATGCAATTTAAAGCATTGTTGATTTCGATCAAAGTAGGCTTTTTTCAAAAAATATCGATTTTATAAATATATTAGCATTCTTTATCATTTATAATACTTAAATATATTTAAAATACAATTTAAAGCATTTTTGGTTTAAATCATAGTAGGCTATTTTCAAAAAAATATCGATTTTATAAATATTAGCATTCTTTATCATTTATAATACGTGTATATGTTTTAAAATGCAATTTAAAGCATTTTTGGTTCGATCATAGTAGGCTATTTTCAAAAAATATCGATTTTATAAATTTTAGCATTCTATTTCATTTATAATACCTAGATATGTTTTAAAATAAAATTTAAAGCATTGTTGATTTCGATCATAGTAGGTTTTTTTCAAAAAATATCGATTTTATAAATATTAGCATTCTTTATCATTTATAATACGTGTATATGTTTTAAAATGCAATTTAAAGCATTTTTGGTTCGATCATAGTAGGCTAATTTCAAAAAATATCAATTTTATAAATATAAGCATTCTTTATCATTTATAATACCTAGATATGTTTCAAAATGCAATTTAAAGCATTGTTGATTTCGATCAAAGTAGGCTTTTTTCAAAAAATATCGATTTTATAAATATTAGCATTCTTAATCATTTATAATACGTGTATGTTTCAAAATGAAATTTAAAGCATTTTTGGTTTCGATCATAGTAAGCTAATTTCAAAAAATATCGATTTTATAAATATTAGCATTCTTTTTCATTTATAATACCTAGATATGTTTTAAAATGCAATTAAAAGCATTTTTGATTTCGATCATAGTAGGCTAATTTAAAAAATATCGATTTTATAAATATTATCTTTCTTTATCATTTATAATACCTAGATATAATTTAAAATGCAATTTAAAGCATTTTTGATTTCGATCATAATAGGCTATTTTCAAAAAATATCGATTTTATAAATATTAGCATTCTTAATCATTTATAATACGTGTATGTTTCAAAATGAAATTTAAAGCATTTTTGGTTTCGATCATAGTAAGCTATTTTCAAAAAATATAGATTTTATAAATATTAGCATTCTTTTTCATTTATAATACCTAGATATGTTTTAAAATGCAATTTAAAGCATTTTTGATTTCGATCATAGTACGCTAATTTCAAAAAATATCAATTTTATAAATATAAGCATTCTTTTTCATTTATAATACCTAATTATGTTTTAAAATGCAATTTAAAGCATTTTTGGTTTTGATCATAGTAGGCTAATTTCAAAAAATATCGATTTTATAAATATTAGCATTCTTTTTCATTTATAATACCTAATTATGTTTTAAAATGCAATTTAAAGCATTTTTGGTTTCGATCATAGTAGGCTAATTTCAAAAAATATCGATTTTATACATATTAGCATTCTTTTTCATTTATAATACCTAGATATGTTTTAAAATGCAATTTAAAGCATTTTTGATTTCGATCATAGTAGGCTAATTTCAAAAAATATCAATTTTATAAATATAAGCATTCTTTATCATTTATAATACCTAGATATGTTTTAAAATGCAATTTAAAGCATTTTTGATTTCGATCATAGTAGGCTAATTTCAAAAAATATCGATTTTATAAATATTAGCATTCTTTTTCATTTATAATACCTAATTATGTTTTATAATGCAATTTAAAGCATTTTTGGTTTTGATCATAGTAGGCTAATTTCAAAAAATATCAATTTTATAAATATTAGCATTTTTTTTCATTTAAAATACCTAATTATGTTTTAAAATGCAATTTAAAGCATTTTTGGTTTCGATCATAGTAGGCTATTTGCAAAAAATATCGATTTTATAAATATTAGCATTCTATTTCATTTATAATACCTAGATGTGTTTTAAAAAGCAATTTAAAGCATTTTTGGTTTTGATCATAGTAGGCTAATTTCAAAAAATATCGATTTTATAAACATTAGCATTCTTTTTCATTTATAATATCTAATTATGTTTTAAAATGCAATTTAAAGCATTTTTGGTTTCGATCATAGTAGGCTATTTTCAAAAAATATCGAGTTTATAAATATTAGCATTCTATTTCATTTATAATACCTAGATGTGTTTTAAAATGCAATTTAAAGCATTTTTGGTTTTGATCATAGTAGGCTAATTTCAAAAAATATCGATTTTATAAATATTAGCATTCTTTTTCATTTGTAATACATAATTATGTTTTAAAATGCAATTTAAAGCATTTTTGAATTCGATCATAGTAGGCTATTTTCAAAAAATATCGATTTTATAAATATTAGCATTCTTTTTTCATTTTTTATACCTAGATATGTTTTAAAATGCAATTTAAAGCATTGTTGATTTCGATCATAGTAGGCTAATTTCAAAAAATATCGATTTTATAAATATTAGCATTTTTTTTCATTTATAATACCTAATTATGTTTTAAAATGCAATTTAAAGCATTTTTGGTTTCGATCATAGTAGGCTATTTTCAAAAAATATCGATTTTATAAATATTAGGATTCTATTTCATTTATAATACCTAGATGTGTTTTAAAATGCAATTTAAAGCATTTTTGGTTTTGATCATAGTAGGCTAATTTCAAAAAATATCGATTTTATAAATATTAGCATTCTTTTTCATTTATAATACCTAATTATGTTTTAAAATGCAATTTAAAGCATTTTTGGTTTCGATCATAGTAGGCTATTTTCAAAAAATATCGATTTTATAAATATTAGCATTCTATTTCATTTATAATACCTAGATGTGTTTTAAAATGCAATTTAAAGCATTTTTGGTTTTGATCATAGTAGGCTAATTTCAAAAAATATCGATTTTATAAATATTAGCATTCTATTTCATTTATAATAACTAGATGTGTTTTAAAATGCAATTTAAAGCATTTTTGGTTTTGATCATAGTAGGCTAATTTCAAAAAATATCGATTTTATAAATATTAGCATTTTTTTTTTCATTTATAATACGTGCATATGTTTTAAAATGCAATTTAAAGCATTTTTGGTTCGATCATAGTAGGCTATTTTAAAAAAAAATTATTTCGATTTTATATCTATATTAGCATTCTTTATCATTTATAATACCTAGATATATTTTAAAATGCAATTTAAAGCATTTTTGGTTCTGATCATAGTAGGCTTTTTTCAAAAAATATCGATTTTATAAATATTAGCATTATTTATCATTTATAATACCTAGATATGTTTTAAAATGCAATTTAAAGCATTTTTGGTTTTGATCATAGTAGGCTAATTTCAAAAAATATCGATTTTATAAATATTAGCATTCTATTTCATTTATAATACCTAGATGTGTATTAAAATGCAATTTAATTAAGAAGTTTCAAGCCCCGCGCACAAAAACGTGGAAAATTTATTATTAAATTAATTAAAGTGTTCAAGTCGTTATTAGTTGAAAAAACCTTCTTAGTAAGTGCCAAGGGTTGTGTTTTCCTCAAGGACAATGAGGAAAGCCAAAAGAAAGCAAGATTTGTCGCCAAAAATTGATTTGGACGAAAGTTCAAGCAAATCTAATGAAAATTCCAAGAAGAGGAAGCAAACGCCTCAGAAAGAGGAATCATCGGTTCCAGTCACAACAACAACTTCAGTCAAGCCAATATTTGTGCAATGCAGTCTCAAGGATGTGAGAAAATTAATTTCACTATTGAAATTGCAGGTTATGCCTGCATATAAAATTTCATCATCAAATACAACTCAAGTAATTGTCAAGTCTATTGAGGATAAGGCCTCAATAATAAACCTTCTGCGGTCTCAAACTATTCAATTCCACACCTTCTCCGAGAAATCGGAGAAAACAAAGTCATTCGTTCTGAAAGGATTTTACGAAACACCAACGAATGAAGTACTAAGATTACTTCAAGAAGCCAAGGTTTCAGCTGTCAAAGTGACAATTCTCGTCAAGAAGCCCGAGTTCACCTTTTATCTTGTGCATTTTCAAGATGAAAGTGTGAACATCAACGTGCTCAATCATAACCACCGCAACATCGACAACATCATCGTCAAGTGGGAGAACATCAAGAAGGGCAACAAAAGCCCAACGCAGTGCTTCAACTGCCAACGTTGGGGTCACTCATCTCAAAATTGTGGATATAAATTCCGATGCGTCAAGTGCACGGAAGTTCACGGACCAAATCAATGTCAACGATCCACTCGTGATGGAAATGCCAAGTGCATTAATTGCAATGGCGATCATGCTGCCAGTTATAGACTGTGCCCATCGTTCATTTCGTATTCCAAAAGAATCGAAAAGTCAAGAGCCAAACCACAACTCAAAATGCTGCCACAGATATCAAGTCTTTTGGACAGTAACAATTTTCCATCGTTAAGCAAACGACATCAAGTTTCTGCTCATTCACATCCAGTGAATGCTGCAAGTAACTCATCAGCAACATTTAAAGAAGAGATTAATCAGCAACAACTGATCAATAATATCAGTTATGCAGAGAAACTCAACGAAGCAGTAAAGAATGAAAGCCTTTTCAAGAAATTCACAGAAGCTCAAGAACGTCTAAAGAGAATCCACAACATTGAAGAAGCAATAAATCAGTTCTGCAGTTTCGTCGACGAAGCCGGAAAGATCCCAAAGGATGCACCTCAAGGAACTGCATTTAAACTCATGGTGAAGTATGGCTTCATGAACTGCCCACCAGCACCGAACAAGCCAGTTCAAAAATAATTTATTAACGTAGTTCATAAGCTTAAAAAAAAAGCTTTTTTTTTTTTTTTTTTTTTTTCTCGCTCGGCAACTTTTTTTAAACTTTTTATGCCACATTTTCATGATATATGTAAATCTCATTCATCAAAATTAATAATTAATCAAGATATAGTTGAATTAAAGCCATATTCAGGCTGGTGTCAAAATAAGACTCAAAGAAATGTAACTTAAACTACAATAATTCCAAATTTGAAATAAAGAAAGATTTTAAAATGCAATTTAAAGCATTTTTGGTTATGATCATAGTAGGCTAATTTCAAAAAATATCGATTTTATAAATATTAGCATTCTATTTCATTTATAATACCTAGACGTGTTTTAAAATGCAATTTAAAGCATTTTTGGTTTTGATCATAGTAGGCTAATTTCAAAAAATATCGATTTTATAAATATTAGCATTCTATTTCATTTATAATACCTAGATGTGTTTTAAAATGCAATTTAAAGCATTTTTGGTTTTGATCATAGTAGGCTAATTTCAAAAAATATCGATTTTATAAATATTAGCATTCTATTTCATTTATAATACCTAGATGTGTTTTAAAATGCAATTTAAAGCATTTTTGGTTTCGATCATAGTAGGCTAATTTCAAAAAATATCGATTTTATAAATATTAGCATTCTTTATCATTTATAATACCTAGATATGTTTTAAAATGCAATTTAAAGCATTTTTGGTTTCGATCATAGTAGGCTGATTTCAAAAAATATCGATTTTATAAATTTTAGCATTCTATTTCATTTATAATACCTAGATGTGTTTTAAAATGCAATTTAAAGCATTTTTGATTTCGATCATAGTAGGCTAATTTCATAAAATATCAATTTTATAAATATAAGCATTCTTTATCATTTATAATACCTAGATATGTTTTAAAATGCAATTTAAAGCATTTTTGATTTCGATCATAGTAGGCTAATTTCAAAAAATATCGATTTTATAAATATTAGCATTTTTTTTCATTTATAATACCTAATTATGTTTTAAAATGCAATTTAAAGCATTTTTGGTTTCGATCATAGTAGGCTGATTTCAAAAAATATCGATTTTATAAATTTTAGCATTCTATTTCATTTATAATACCTAGATGTGTTTTAAAATGCAATTTAAAGCATTTTTGGTTTTGATCATAGTAGGCTAATTTCAAAAAATATCGATTTTATAAATATTAGCATTCTATTTCATTTATAATACCTAGATGTGTTTTAAAATGCAATTTAAAGCATTTTTGGTTTCGATCATAGTAGGCTAATTTCAAAAAATATCGATTTTATAAATATTAGCATTCTTTTTCATTTATAATACCTAGATATGTTTTAAAATGCAATTTAAAGCATTTTTGATTTCGATCATAGTAGGCTAATTTCATAAAATATCAATTTTATAAATATAAGCATTCTTTATCATTTATAATACCTAGATATGTTTTAAAATGCAATTTAAAGCATTTTTGATTTCGATCATAGTAGGCTAATTTCAAAAAATATCGATTTTATAAATATTAGCATTTTTTTTCATTTATAATACCTAATTATGTTTTAAAATGCAATTTAAAGCATTTTTGGTTTCGATCATAGTAGGCTAATTTCAAAAAATATCGATTTTATAAATGTTAGCATTCTATTTCATTTATAATACCTAGA
The DNA here is from genome assembly GCA_917627325.4 of Chironomus riparius. Classification (NCBI taxonomy): domain Eukaryota; kingdom Metazoa; phylum Arthropoda; class Insecta; order Diptera; family Chironomidae; genus Chironomus; species Chironomus riparius. The sequence goes on along the minus strand of OU895879.1, from coordinate 21,721,578 downwards.
TGTGTTTTAAAATGCAATTTAAAGCATTTTTGGTTTTGATCATAGTAGGCTAATTTCAAAAAATATCGATTTTATAAATATTAGCATTTTTTTTTTCATTTATAATACGTGCATATGTTTTAAAATGCAATTTAAAGCATTTTTGGTTCGATCATAGTAGGCTATTTTAAAAAAAAAAATTATATCGATTTTATAAATATAAGCATTCTTTATCATTTATAATACCTAATTATGTTTTAAAATGCAATTTAAAGCATTTTTGGTTTCGATCATAGTAGGCTAATTTCAAAAAATATCGATTTTATAAATTTTAGCATTCTATTTCATTTATAATACCTAGATGTGTTTTAAAATGCAATTTAAAGCATTTTTGGTTTTGATCATAGTAGGCTAATTTCAAAAAATATCGATTTTATAAATATTAGCATTTTTTTTTCATTTATAATACGTGCATATGTTTTAAAATGCAATTTAAAGCATTTTTGGTTCGATCATAGTAGGCTATTTTAAAAAAAAATTATATCGATTTTATAAATATAAGCATTCTTTATCATTTATAATACCTAGATATGTTTTAAAATGCAATTTAAAGCATTTTTGATTTCGATCATAGTAGGCTAATTTCAAAAAATATCGATTTTATAAATATTAGCATTCTATTTCATTTATAATACCTAGATGTGTTTTAAAATGCAATTTAAAGCATTTTTGGTTTTGATCATAGTAGGCTAATTTCAAAAAATATCGATTTTATAAATATTAGCATTCTTTTTCATTTATAATACCTAATTATGTTTTAAAATGCAATTTAAAGCATTTTTGGTTTCGATCATAGTAGGCTAATTTCAAAAAATATCGATTTTATAAATATTAGCATTCTATTTCATTTATAATACCTAGATGTGTTTTAAAATGCAATTTAAAGCATTTTTGGTTTTGATCATAGTAGGCTAATTTCAAAAAATATCAATTTTATAAATATAAGCATTCTTTATCATTTATAATACCTAGATATGTTTTAAAATGCAATTTAAAGCATTTTTGGTTTCGATCATAGTAGGCTAATTTCAAAAAATATCGATTTTATAAATATTAGCATTCTATTTCATTTATAATACCTAGATGTGTTTTAAAATGCAATTTAAAGCATTTTTGGTTTTGATCATAGTAGGCTAATTTCAAAAAATATCGATTTTATAAATATTAGCATTCTTTTTCATTTATAATACCTAATTATGTTTTAAAATGCAATTTAAAGCATTTTTGGTTTCGATCATAGTAGGCTATTTGTTGGAATTAAAGAGTGTGTCTTTAAACATAGAGTGTGTCTTTAAAACATAGAGCGGGGTTTCGACAGATCACACTTAGACTTTTAACCGTTTACTATTAAGATACCTGAATAAAGTTTTATTAGTTATTTCATACTTAAACTCGAACTAACATTGTGCATTTATTCTGTACCAATAGGTTATGGGCCCAGATAACCGAGGAGATTCGAGTACAGTTAATTAAGTGGTGAAATTAAGGTAAAATCGCGAAAATAGTGAAAGTGAGGTTAATCGAGAAATTACTCCAAAAATGACGGAAAAATTAATTCATCTGTGCGAGAAGTTGAATAATAAAAATTATATTCACTGGAACTTCAAGATGAAAATGGTGTTGATCCAAAACGAGTGCTGGGACGTTATTGACAAAGAGAAACCCAAAGAAGCAGTAAAAATTGCTGAGTGGGACAAGGCAGATATCAAAGCACGATATTTTTTAACGCTGTGTGTAGAGAATTCACAATTGACGCATATCAAGAACAAAGAAACAGCCAAAGCTGTATGGGATGCTCTCAAAAGTATTCATCAAAGGTCGACTATGTGTAGCAAAACAAGATTAGTTAAAAAATTGTTTAAAGCTGAACTGAAAAAAGGCGACAACGATATGGAGAAGCATTTGCAGACTTTACAAGACTGGATGGATGAATTGAGTGAGCTAGATTACTCAGTTGATGATAAATACAAGAAAGCAATTATACTTGCTAGTTTGAATGATGATTATGATATGATTGTGACAGCGTTGGAAGCCAGAGATGAAGATAAGTTGAGTATTGATGATATAAAGGCTAAGTTGCTTGACGAGTCTGATCGTCGAAAGCAGAAAAGCGAAGGAGAATCATCAACAGCACTGAAAGTTACGAGAAGTAACAAGAGTTTCAACAAAAATAAGTCAAATGGAATCAGTTGCTATAAATGTCAAGAAATTGGACATATCAGCAGAGATTGTGACAAGAAAATTTCAAAGCATGAATCCAGTAAGAAGTTTCAACATAAAGCTGGATTATTGAAGTCAAAATATCATTCCTCATTGCTTGCCAATGGGAATGATATGATTCAAGGCTGGTGTATTGATTCTGGTGCGACTTGTCATGTGTGCAACGACGAAAATGCATTCTCATCTTTGAATCTTGGCATTCAGGATGAGATTACTGTTGCGAATGGAGAGAAATTGAAAGCTGTCGGATTAGGCAACGTCGATTTAAATTTAAAGACAAATTCTGGTGTATTAAATATGACGATTTGTGATGTGCTGTATGTTCCCGATGCAAAGGGATGTTTGTTATCAGTTCAAAGATTAATCGAGAAGGACTATCAAGTAATATTTAAAGGTGATATTGCAATATTAGTGAAAGGACGACGAAGATATGCAATTGGAAAATTGTTGCATGGACTTTATATTCTAAACGAATATAAGACTAAGAGAGTCAGTTATGCGAAGAAATCTGACAAGTTTTGTTTACATCAATGGCATCGCAAGTTAGCTCATAGGAACTTAGAGGATGTGAAGAGGATGTTAACTGCTGATAAACTTGAGATTTTGGAATGCAATTGCAAGGAAGATTGTGAGGCTTGCATAAAAGGCAAGATGGTACGAAAATCATTTCCAAAGAAGTCGTTAAATCCAGCAAAGAAAAATTTGGATGTGATAGTCACGGATGTTTGTGGTCCGATGCAAACAAACTCGATTGGTGGCAATAGATATTTTGTCACGTTTATTGATGAATACAGTCGATACTCAAGCGTGTTTCTCATTAGAGAGAAATCACAAGTAGCTGACATACTTATCCAGTTTATAGGAAGTATCAAGACAAAGTTTGGAAGAAATCCAAAGGCGATACGTAGTGATCGAGGAGGAGAATATTTGAACGCTAAAGTTCAGAAGTATTTGGAATGTAGTGGCATTCAAGTTCAATACACGGTAGCGTATTCACCTCAACAGAATGGAATTGCGGAACGCAAGAATCGGACAATAATGGATGCAGTAAGAAGTATGTTATTTGAATCATCATTGGATGGTAGCTACTGGGCAGAAGCCGTGTTTTGTGCGAATTATGTGCAAAATAGACTCGTTACAAGTTCAACTGGTAAAACGCCATATGAGTTATGGAGTGGTAAAAAGCCAATCATTAGTGGTTTTCACGAATTTGGTGCTGATTGTTACGCATGGATTCCTAAAGAAAAACGAAGGAAGCTAGATCCAAAGGCGAAGAAGCTGAAGTTTATGGGATATGATGAATCTTCGAAAGGCTATCGACTAATTAATACTGACACAAAAGGTATTATAATAGCAAGAGATGTTACGTTTTTGAAGTCGTCTGAGACTATTCAAGAACAGGAAGTAACATGTGAAGATGAACAAGTCATCATTGAAATGGAATCAAATGAATCAGTACGTGAATCAATTCAAGAGATGGAATTGAATGATTTACCTGAAGTTGAAGAGAGAGAGCTACAACAAGACATTAATAGGAGTGTAATGTCGGAGTCTAGTTATTATGAATCAGAAGTAAGCTTTTATGAGACAGATCATGAGGATGAACACGATGAGGACTTTATTGATGAAACATTACAAGTCAATACAACGGATCCTGTAAGACGATCAAATAGAGGAAACAAAGGTTCGACAACTAAGTTTGATGATTATGTGTGTAAAGCTGTGAGTATTTATGAGAAAGAGCCTAGCACATATGATGAAGCAATTCATAGAGCAGATAGCAAATATTGGATCAAAGCTATGAATGATGAATTGAAGTCAATCTATAAGAATGAAACATGGAATCTTGTTGATATTCCTAAGGATCGTAAGGCAATTGGATCAAAATGGGTGTTCAAACTTAAGCGTGATGTGAATGGAAATATATCCAAATATAAAGCTAGATTAGTCGCACAAGGATATAATCAGAAGTATGGAACTGATTATGATGAAGTGTTTGCTCCAGTTGTAAGACAGACAACATTTAGAACACTGATGAGTGTAGCAGCGAAAAGAAACTACAAAGTTCAACATTACGATATCAAAACCGCATTTTTAAACGGTAATCTTGAGGAGGAGATATACATGAAGCAACCTCCTGGATTTATTAAAGGCAATAAGGTCTGTAAGCTGAAAAAAGGATTGTATGGACTTAAGCAAGCGGCGAGATCTTGGAATAAGGCAATCCATAACGTATTGATATCGGAAGATTATAAGCAAAGCAAATTTGACAAGTGCTTATATATGAAAGTAAGTAATGTTACAGCGTGCTACCTACTGATTTATGTCGATGATATAATTGTTGCAAGTGACAATTTAAAGGAGATCGACAGTATTGCTAAGAAGATTGGAAGCAAATTTGAGATGACGAATCTTGGAGACATTAAGCAGTTTCTTGGAATGGAAGTTGAAAGAGACACTGAAGGAAATTTTCTGTTGAGTCAGAAAAATTACATCGATAAGATTGTCGGTGATTGTGGATTATCAGACGCGAAAGTATCAAAATTTCCGTTAGATACTGGTTATGAAAAGATAACAAGTGACGAGTTATTAGATGACAACAAAATCTTTCAAAAGATTATTGGACAACTGTTATACTTATCAACAAACACGAGACCTGATATTTCTGCATGTGTGTCTATATTGAGTCAACGATTAAGTAAGCCAAGAATAGTAGATCTTAATGAAGTTAAGAGAGTAGTTAGATACTTGAAAGGAACAAGAGACTACAAATTGAAGTTGAGTTCAACTAACTGCGAACAAGAGCTGATTGCATATACAGATGCAAATTGGGCCGAGAGCAAAGTTGATCGAAAGTCAAATAGTGGATACATATTTATGCTAAACGGAGGAACTGTATCTTGGTGCTGTCGTAAACAGGCATGCGTGTCACTATCATCAACTGAAGCTGAATACATAGCATTGAGTGAAGGATGTCAGGAATTGGCATGGCTCAAAGGAATATGTAAAGACTTGAATGTTGATCTGAAGAAATCAACAAAGGTGTTTGTGGACAATCAAAGCTGCATGAAGCTTGTTGACAATCAAAAGTTCAGCAATCGCTCAAAGCATATTGACACAAAGTATCATCATATTAGAGATTTGAGTGATAAAGGCGAACTTACATTAGAGTATTGTACGTCGGAAGACAATGTTGCAGATTTGATGACAAAACCGTTAGGACCAAAGAGAATTGATTATTTGAGGACCAAGGCAAACATAATCAATTAAAGACAAGAAGTCGAAATCAACATTAAAGACAAGGAGGAGTGTTGGAATTAAAGAGTGTGTCTTTAAACATAGAGTGTGTCTTTAAAACATAGAGCGGGGTTTCGACAGATCACACTTAGACTTTTAACCGTTTACTATTAAGATACCTGAATAAAGTTTTATTAGTTATTTCATACTTAAACTCGAACTAACATTGTGCATTTATTCTGTACCAATACTATTTTCAAAAAATATCGATTTTATAAATATTATCATTCTATTTCATTTATAATACCCAATTATGTTTTAAAATGCATTTATAATACCCAATTATGTTTTAAAATGCAATTAAAAGCATTTTTGATTTCGATCATAGTAGGCTAATTTAAAAAATATCGATTTTATAAATATTAGCATTCTTAATCATTTATAATACGTGGATATGTTTTAAAATGCAATTTAAAGCATTTTTGATTTCGATCATAGTAGGCTATTTTCAAAAAATATCGATTTTATAAATATTTGCTTTCTTTATCATTTATAATACCTAGATATAATTTAAAATGCAATTTAAAGCATTTTTGATTTCGATCATAATAGGTTATTATCAAAAAATATAGATTTTATAAATATTAGCATTCTTTTTCATTTATAATACCTAAATATGTTTTAAAATGCAATTTAAAGCATTTTTGATTTCGATCATAGTAGGCTAATTTCAAAAAATATCAATTTTATAAATATAAGCATTCTTTATCATTTATAATACCTAGATATGTTTTAAAATGCAATTTAAAGCATTTTTGGTTTTGATCATAGTAGGCTAATTTCAAAAAATATCGATTTTATAAATATTAGCATTCTATTTCATTTATAATACCTAGATATGTTTCAAAATGCAATTAAAAGCATTTTTGATTTCGATCATAGTAGGCTAATTTAAAAAATATCGATTTTATAAATATTAGCATTCTTAATCATTTATAATACGTGGATATGTTTTAAAATGCAATTTAAAGCATTTTTGATTTCGATCATAGTAGGCTATTTTCAAAAAATATCGATTTTATAAATATTTGCTTTCTTTATCATTTATAATACCTAGATATAATTTAAAATGCAATTTAAAGCATTTTTGATTTCGATCATAATAGGTTATTATCAAAAAATATAGATTTTATAAATATTAGCATTCTTTTTCATTTATAATACCTAGATATGTTTTAAAATGCAATTTAAAGCATTTTTGATTTCGATCATAGTAGGCTAATTTCAAAAAATATCAATTTTATAAATATAAGCATTCTTTATCATTTATAATACCTAGATATGTTTTAAAATGCAATTTAAAGCATTTTTGGTTTTGATCATAGTAGGCTAATTTCAAAAAATATCGATTTTATAAATATTAGCATTCTATTTCATTTATAATACTTAGATATGTTTCAAAATGCAATTAAAAGCATTTTTGATTTCGATCATAGTAGGCTAATTTCAAAAAATATCGATTTTATAAATATTAGCATTCTTAATCATTTATAATACGTGTATGTTTCAAAATGAAATTTAAAGCATTTTTGGTTTCGATCATAGTAAGCTAATTTCAAAAAATATCGATTTTATAAATATTAGCATTCTTTTTCATTTATAATACCTAGATATGTTTTAAAATGCAATTAAAAGCATTTTTGATTTCGATCATAGTAGGCTAATTTAAAAAATATCGATTTTATAAATATTAGCATTCTTAATCATTTATAATACGTGGATATGTTTTAAAATGCAATTTAAATCATTTTTGATTTGGATCATAGTAGGCTATTTTCAAAAAATATCGATTTTATAAATATTTGCTTCCTTTATCATTTATAATACCTAGATATAATTTAAAATGCAATTTAAAGCATTTTTAATTTCGATCATATTAGGTTATTATCAAAAAATATCGATTTTATAAATATTAGCATTCTTTTTTCATTTTTTATACCTAGATATGTTTTAAAATGCAATTTAAAGCATTGTTGATTTCGATCATAGTAGGCTTTTTTCAAAAAATATCAATTTTATAAATATAAGCATTCTTTATCATTTATAATACCTAGATATGTTTTAAAATGCAATTTAAAGCATTTTTTATTTCGATCATAGTAGGCTAATTTCAAAAAATATCAATTTTATAAATATAAGCATTCTTTATCATTTATAATACCTAGATATGTTTTAAAATGCAATTTAAAGCATTTTTTATTTCGATCATAGTAGGCTAATTTCAAAAAATATCAATTTTATAAATATGAGCATTCTTTATCATTTATAATACCTAGATATGTTTAAAAATGCAATTTAAAGCATTTTTTATTTCGATCATAGTAGGCTAATTTCAAAAAATATCGATTTTATTAATATTAGCATTTTTTTTCATTTATAATACCTAATTATGTTTTAAAATGCAATTTAAAGCATTCTTGGTTTCGATCATAGTAGGCTATTTTCAAAAAATATCGATTTTATAAATATTATCATTCTATTTCATTTATAATACCCAGATGTGTTTTAAAATGCAATTTAAAGCATTTTTGGTTTTGATCATAGTAGGCTAATTTCAAAAAATATCGATTTTATAAATATTAGCATTCTTTTTCATTTATAATACCTAATTATGTTTTAAAATGCAATTTAAAGCATTTTTGGTTTCGATCATAGTAGGCTAATTTCAAAAAATATCGATTTTATAAATATTAGCATTCTTTTTCATTTATAATACCCAATTATGTTTTAAAATGCAATTTAAAGCATTTTTGGTTTCGATCATAGTAGGCTAATTTCAAAAAATATCGATTTTATAAATATTAGCATTCTATTTCATTTATAATACCTAGATATGTTTCAAAATGCAATTTAAAGCATTGTTGATTTCGATCAAAGTAGGCTTTTTTCAAAAAATATCGATTTTATAAATATTAGCATTCTTAATCATTTATAATACGTGTATGTTTTAAAATGAAATTTAAAGCATTTTTGGTTTCGATCATAGTAAGCTAATTTCAAAAAATATCGATTTTATAAATATTAGCATTTTTTTTCATTTATAATACCTAGATATGTTTTAAAATGCAATTAAAAGCATTTTTGATTTCGATCATAGTAGGCTAATTTAAAAAATATCGATTTTATAAATATAAGCATTCTTAATCATTTATAATACGTGGATATGTTTTAAAATGCAATTTAAAGCATTTTTGATTTCGATCATAGTAGGCTAATTTCAAAAAATATCAATTTTATAAATATAAGCATTCTTTATCATTTATAATACCTAGATATTTTTTAAAATGCAATTTAAAGCATTTTTTATTTCGATCATAGTAGGCTAATTTCAAAAAATATCGATTTTATTAATATTAGCATTTTTTTTCATTTATAATACCTAATTATGTTTTAAAATGCAATTTAAAGCATTCTTGGTTTCGATCATAGTAGGCTATTTTCAAAAAATATCGATTTTATAAATATTATCATTCTATTTCATTTATAATACCCAGATGTGTTTTAAAATGCAATTTAAAGCATTTTTGGTTTTGATCATAGTAGGCTAATTTCAAAAAATATCGATTTTATAAATATTAGCATTCTTTTTCATTTATAATACCTAATTATGTTTTAAAATGCAATTTAAAGCATTTTTGGTTTCGATCATAGTAGGCTAATTTCAAAAAATATCGATTTTATAAATATTAGCATTCTTTTTCATTTATAATACCCAATTATGTTTTAAAATGCAATTTAAAGCATTTTTGGTTTCGATCATAGTAGGCTAATTTCAAAAAATATCGATTTTATAAATATTAGCATTTTTTTCATTTATAATACCTAGATATGTTTTAAAATGCAATTAAAAGCATTTTTGATTTCGATCATAGTAGGCTAATTTAAAAAATATCGATTTTATAAATATAAGCATTCTTAATCATTTATAATACGTGGATATGTTTTAAAATGCAATTTAAAGCATTTTTGATTTCGATCATAGTAGGCTATTTTCAAAAAATATCGATTTTATAAATATTAGCTTTCTTTATCATTTATAATACCTAGATATAATTTAAAATGCAATTTAAAGCATTTTTGATTTCGATCATAATAGGTTATTATCAAAAAATATCGATTTTATAAATATTAGCATTCTTTTTTCATTTTTTATACCTAGATATGTTTTAAAATGCAATTTAAAGCATTGTTGATTTCGATCATAGTAGGCTTTTTTCAAAAAATATAGATTTTATAAATAGTAGCATTCTTTTTCATTTATAATACCTAGTTATGTTTTAAAATGCAATTTAAAGCATTTTTGATTTCGATCATAGTAGGCTAATTTCAAAAAATATCAATTTTATAAATATAAGCATTCTTTTTCATTTATAATACCTAATTATGTTTTAAAATGCAATTTAAAGCATTTTTGGTTTTGATCATAGTAGGCTAATTTCAAAAAATATCGATTTTATAAATATTAGCATTCTTTTTCATTTATAATACCTAGATATGTTTTAAAATGCAATTTAAAGCATTTTTGATTTCGATCATAGTAGGCTATTTTCAAAAAATATCGATTTTATAAATATTAGCTTTCTTTATCATTTATAATACCTAGATATAATTTAAAATGCAATTTAAAGCATTTTTGATTTCGATCATAATAGGTTATTATCAAAAAATATAGATTTTATAAATATTAGCATTCTTTTTCATTTATAATACCTAGATATGTTTTAAAATGCAATTTAAAGCATTTTTGATTTCGATCATAGTAGGCTAATTTCAAAAAATATCAATTTTATAAATATAAGCATTCTTTATCATTTATAATACCTAGATATGTTTTAAAATGCAATTTAAAGCATTTTTGGTTTTGATCATAGTAGGCTAATTTCAAAAAATATCGATTTTATAAATATTAGCATTCTATTTCATTTATAATACTTAGATATGTTTCAAAATGCAATTTAAAGCATTTTTGATTTCGATCATAGTAGGCTAATTTCAAAAAATATCGATTTTATAAATATTAGCATTCTTAATCATTTATAATACGTGTATGTTTCAAAATGAAATTTAAAGCATTTTTGGTTTCGATCATAGTAAGCTAATTTCAAAAAATATCGATTTTATAAATATTAGCATTCTTTTTCATTTATAATACCTAGATATGTTTTAAAATGCAATTAAAAGCATTTTTGATTTCGATCATAGTAGGCTAATTTAAAAAATATCGATTTTATAAATATTAGCATTCTTAATCATTTATAATACGTGGATATGTTTTAAAATGCAATTTAAATCATTTTTGATTTGGATCATAGTAGGCTATTTTCAAAAAATATCGATTTTATAAATATTTGCTTCCTTTATCATTTATAATACCTAGATATAATTTAAAATGCAATTTAAAGCATTTTTAATTTCGATCATATTAGGTTATTATCAAAAAATATCGATTTTATAAATATTAGCATTCTTTTTTCATTTTTTATACCTAGATATGTTTTAAAATGCAATTTAAAGCATTGTTGATTTCGATCATAGTAGGCTTTTTTCAAAAAATATCAATTTTATAAATATAAGCATTCTTTATCATTTATAATACCTAGATATGTTTTAAAATGCAATTTAAAGCATTTTTTATTTCGATCATAGTAGGCTAATTTCAAAAAATATCAATTTTATAAATATAAGCATTCTTTATCATTTATAATACCTAGATATGTTTTAAAATGCAATTTAAAGCATTTTTTATTTCGATCATATTAGGCTAATTTCAAAAAATATCAATTTTATAAATATGAGCATTCTTTATCATTTATAATACCTAGATATGTTTAAAAATGCAATTTAAAGCATTTTTTATTTCGATCATAGTAGGCTAATTTCAAAAAATATCGATTTTATTAATATTAGCATTTTTTTTCATTTATAATACCTAATTATGTTTTAAAATGCAATTTAAAGCATTCTTGGTTTCGATCATAGTAGGCTATTTTCAAAAAATATCGATTTTATAAATATTATCATTCTATTTCATTTATAATACCCAGATGTGTTTTAAAATGCAATTTAAAGCATTTTTGGTTTTGATCATAGTAGGCTAATTTCAAAAAATATCGATTTTATAAATATTAGCATTCTTTTTCATTTATAATACCTAATTATGTTTTAAAATGCAATTTAAAGCATTTTTGGTTTCGATCATAGTAGGCTAATTTCAAAAAATATCGATTTTATAAATATTAGCATTCTTTTTCATTTATAATACCCAATTATGTTTTAAAATGCAATTTAAAGCATTTTTGGTTTCGATCATAGTAGGCTAATTTCAAAAAATATCGATTTTATAAATATTAGCATTCTATTTCATTTATAATACCTAGATATGTTTCAAAATGCAATTTAAAGCATTGTTGATTTCGATCAAAGTAGGCTTTTTTCAAAAAATATCGATTTTATAAATATTAGCATTCTTAATCATTTATAATACGTGTATGTTTTAAAATGAAATTTAAAGCATTTTTGGTTTCGATCATAGTAAGCTAATTTCAAAAAATATCGATTTTATAAATATTAGCATTTTTTTTCATTTATAATACCTAGATATGTTTTAAAATGCAATTAAAAGCATTTTTGATTTCGATCATAGTAGGCTAATTTAAAAAATATCGATTTTATAAATATAAGCATTCTTAATCATTTATAATACGTGGATATGTTTTAAAATGCAATTTAAAGCATTTTTGATTTCGATCATAGTAGGCTAATTTCAAAAAATATCAATTTTATAAATATAAGCATTCTTTATCATTTATAATACCTAGATATTTTTTAAAATGCAATTTAAAGCATTTTTTATTTCGATCATAGTAGGCTAATTTCAAAAAATATCGATTTTATTAATATTAGCATTTTTTTTCATTTATAATACCTAATTATGTTTTAAAATGCAATTTAAAGCATTCTTGGTTTCGATCATAGTAGGCTATTTTCAAAAAATATCGATTTTATAAATATTATCATTCTATTTCATTTATAATACCCAGATGTGTTTTAAAATGCAATTTAAAGCATTTTTGGTTTTGATCATAGTAGGCTAATTTCAAAAAATATCGATTTTATAAATATTAGCATTCTTTTTCATTTATAATACCTAATTATGTTTTAAAATGCAATTTAAAGCATTTTTGGTTTCGATCATAGTAGGCTAATTTCAAAAAATATCGATTTTATAAATATTAGCATTCTTTTTCATTTATAATACCCAATTATGTTTTAAAATGCAATTTAAAGCATTTTTGATTTCGATCATAGTAGGCTAATTTCAAAAAATATCGATTTTATAAATATTAGCATTTTTTTCATTTATAATACCTAGATATGTTTTAAAATGCAATTAAAAGCATTTTTGATTTCGATCATAGTAGGCTAATTTAAAAAATATCGATTTTATAAATATAAGCATTCTTAATCATTTATAATACGTGGATATGTTTTAAAATGCAATTTAAAGCATTTTTGATTTCGATCATAGTAGGCTATTTTCAAAAAATATCGATTTTATAAATATTAGCTTTCTTTATCATTTATAATACCTAGATATAATTTAAAATGCAATTTAAAGCATTTTTGATTTCGATCATAATAGGTTATTATCAAAAAATATCGATTTTATAAATATTAGCATTCTTTTTTCATTTTTTATACCTAGATATGTTTTAAAATGCAATTTAAAGCATTGTTGATTTCGATCATAGTAGGCTTTTTTCAAAAAATATAGATTTTATAAATAGTAGCATTCTTTTTCATTTATAATACCTAGTTATGTTTTAAAATGCAATTTAAAGCATTTTTGATTTCGATCATAGTAGGCTAATTTCAAAAAATATCAATTTTATAAATATAAGCATTCTTTTTCATTTATAATACCTAATTATGTTTTAAAATGCAATTTAAAGCATTTTTGGTTTTGATCATAGTAGGCTAATTTCAAAAAATATCGATTTTATAAATATTAGCATTCTTTTTCATTTATAATACCTAGATATGTTTTAAAATGCAATTTAAAGCATTTTTGATTTCGATCATAGTAGGCTAATTTCAAAAAATATCGATTTTATAAATATTAGCATTCTTTTTCATTTATAATACCTAATTATGTTTTATAATGCAATTTAAAGCATTTTTGGTTTTGATCATAGTAGGCTAATTTCAAAAAATATCAATTTTATAAATATTAGCATTTTTTTCATTTATAATACCTAATTATGTTTTAAAATGCAATTTAAAGCATTTTTGGTTTCGATCATAGTAGGCTATTTTCAAAAAATATCGATTTTATAAATATTATCATTCTATTTCATTTATAATACCCAGATGTGTTTTAAAATGCAATTTAAAGCATTTTTGGTTTTGATCATAGTAGGCTAATTTCAAAAAATATCGATTTTATAAATATTAGCATTCTTTTTCATTTATAATACCTAATTATGTTTTAAAATGCAATTTAAAGCATTTTTGGTTTCGATTATAGTAGGCTAATTTCAAAAAATATCGATTTTATAAATATTAGCATTCTTTTTCATTTATAATACCCAATTATGTTTTAAAATGCAATTTAAAGCATTTTTGGTTTCGATCATAGTAGGCTAATTTCAAAAAATATCGATTTTATAAATATTAGCATTCTATTTCATTTATAATACCTAGATATGTTTCAAAATGCAATTTAAAGCATTGTTGATTTCGATCAAAGTAGGCTTTTTTCAAAAAATATCGATTTTATAAATATTAGCATTCTTAATCATTTATAATACGTGTATGTTTCAAAATGAAATTTAAAGCATTTTTGGTTTCGATCATAGTAAGCTAATTTCAAAAAATATCGATTTTATAAATATTAGCATTTTTTTTCATTTATAATACCTAGATATGTTTTAAAATGCAATTAAAAGCATTTTTGATTTCGATCATAGTAGGCTAATTTAAAAAATATCGATTTTATAAATATAAGCATTCTTAATCATTTATAATACGTGGATATGTTTTAAAATGCAATTTAAAGCATTTTTGATTTCGATCATAGTAGGCTATTTTCAAAAAATATCGATTTTATAAATATTAGCTTTCTTTATCATTTATAATACCTAGATATAATTTAAAATGCAATTTAAAGCATTTTTGATTTCGATCATAATAGGTTATTATCAAAAAATATCGATTTTATAAATATTAGCATTCTTTTTTCATTTTTTATACCTAGATATGTTTTAAAATGCAATTTAAAGCATTGTTGATTTCGATCATAGTAGGCTTTTTTCAAAAAATATAGATTTTATAAATAGTAGCATTCTTTTTCATTTATAATACCTAGTTATGTTTTAAAATGCAATTTAAAGCATTTTTGATTTCGATCATAGTAGGCTAATTTCAAAAAATATCGATTTTATAAATATTAGCATTCTTTTTCATTTATAATACCTAGATATGTTTTAAAATGCAATTTAAAGCATTTTTGATTTCGATCATAGTAGGCTAATTTCAAAAAATATCGATTTTATAAATATTAGCATTCTTTTTCATTTATAATACCTAATTATGTTTTATAATGCAATTTAAAGCATTTTTGGTTTTGATCATAGTAGGCTAATTTCAAAAAATATCAATTTTATAAATATTAGCATTTTTTTCATTTATAATACCTAATTATGTTTTAAAATGCAATTTAAAGCATTTTTGGTTTCGATCATAGTAGGCTAATTTCAAAAAATATCGATTTTATAAATATTAGCATTCTATTTCATTTATAATACCTAGATATGTTTCAAAATGCAATTTAAAGCATTGTTGATTTCGATCAAAGTAGGCTTTTTTCAAAAAATATCGATTTTATAAATATTAGCATTCTTAATCATTTATAATACGTGTATGTTTCAAAATGAAATTTAAAGCATTTTTGGTTTCGATCATAGTAAGCTAATTTCAAAAAATATCGATTTTATAAATATTAGCTTTCTTTATCATTTATAATACCTAGATATAATTTAAAATGCAATTTAAAGCATTTTTGATTTCGATCATAATAGGTTATTATCAAAAAATATCGATTTTATAAATATTAGCATTCTTTTTTCATTTTTTATACCTAGATATGTTTTAAAATGCAATTTAAAGCATTGTTGATTTCGATCATAGTAGGCTTTTTTCAAAAAATATAGATTTTATAAATAGTAGCATTCTTTTTCATTTATAATACCTAATTATGTTTTAAAATGCAATTTAAAGCATTTTTGGTTTTGATCATAGTAGGCTAATTTCAAAAAATATCGATTTTATAAATATTAGCATTCTTTTTCATTTATAATACCTAGATATGTTTTAAAATGCAATTTAAAGCATTTTTGATTTCGATCATAGTAGGCTAATTTCAAAAAATATCGATTTTATAAATATTAGCATTCTTTTTCATTTATAATACCTAATTATGTTTTATAATGCAATTTAAAGCATTTTTGGTTTTGATCATAGTAGGCTAATTTCAAAAAATATCAATTTTATAAATATTAGCATTTTTTTCATTTATAATACCTAATTATGTTTTAAAATGCAATTTAAAGCATTTTTGGTTTCGATCATAGTAGGCTATTTTCAAAAAATATCGATTTTATAAATATTAGCATTCTATTTCATTTATAATACCTAGATGTGTTTTAAAATGCAATTTAAAGCATTTTTGGTTTTGATCATAGTAGGCTAATTTCAAAAAATATCGATTTTATAAATATAAGCATTCTTTATCATTTATAATACCTAGATATGTTTTAAAATGCAATTTAAAGCATTTTTTATTTCGATCATAGTAGGCTAATTTCAAAAAATATCGATTTTATAAATATTTGCTTCCTTTATCATTTATAATACCTAGATATAATTTAAAATGCAATTTAAAGCATTTTTGATTTCGATCATAATAGGTTATTATCAAAAAATATCGATTTTATAAATATTAGCATTCTTTTTTCATTTTTTATACCTAGATATGTTTTAAAATGCAATTTAAAGCACTTTTGATTTCGATCATATTAGGCTAATTTCAAAAAATATCAATTTTATAAATATAAGCATTCTTTATCATTTATAATACCTAGATATGTTTTAAAATGCAATTTAAAGCATTTTTTATTTCGATCATAGTAGGCTAATTTCAAAAAATATCGATTTTATTAATATTAGCATTTTTTTTCATTTATAATACCTAATTATGTTTTAAAATGCAATTTAAAGCATTCTTGGTTTCGATCATAGTAGGCTATTTTCAAAAAATATCGATTTTATAAATATTATCATTCTATTTCATTTATAATACCCAGATGTGTTTTAAAATGCAATTTAAAGCATTTTTGGTTTTGATCATAGTAGGCTAATTTCAAAAAATATCGATTTTATAAATATTAGCATTCTTTTTCATTTATAATACCTAGATATGTTTTAAAATGCAATTTAAAGCATTTTTGATTTCGATCATAGTAGGCTAATTTCAAAAAATATCAATTTTATAAATATAAGCATTCTTTATCATTTATAATACCTAGATATGTTTTAAAATGCAATTTAAAGCATTTTTTATTTCGATCATAGTAGGCTAATTTCAAAAAATATCGATTTTATTAATATTAGCATTTTTTTTCATTTATAATACCTAATTATGTTTTAAAATGCAATTTAAAGCATTCTTGGTTTCGATCATAGTAGGCTATTTTCAAAAAATATCGATTTTATAAATATTATCATTCTATTTCATTTATAATACCCAGATGTGTTTTAAAATGCAATTTAAAGCATTTTTGGTTTTGATCATAGTAGGCTAATTTCAAAAAATATCGATTTTATAAATATTAGCATTCTTTTTCATTTATAATACCTAATTATGTTTTAAAATGCAATTTAAAGCATTTTTGGTTTCGATCATAGTAGGCTAATTTCAAAAAATATCGATTTTATAAATATTAGCATTCTTTTTCATTTATAATACCCAATTATGTTTTAAAATGCAATTTAAAGCATTTTTGGTTTCGATCATAGTAGGCTAATTTCAAAAAATATCGATTTTATAAATATTAGCATTTTTTTTCATTTATAATACCTAGATATGTTTTAAAATGCAATTAAAAGCATTTTTGATTTCGATCATAGTAGGCTAATTTAAAAAATATCGATTTTATAAATATAAGCATTCTTAATCATTTATAATACGTGGATATGTTTTAAAATGCAATTTAAAGCATTTTTGATTTCGATCATAGTAGGCTATTTTCAAAAAATATCGATTTTATAAATATTAGCTTTCTTTATCATTTATAATACCTAGATATAATTTAAAATGCAATTTAAAGCATTTTTGATTTCGATCATAATAGGTTATTATCAAAAAATATCGATTTTATAAATATTAGCATTCTTTTTTCATTTTTTATACCTAGATATGTTTTAAAATGCAATTTAAAGCATTGTTGATTTCGATCATAGTAGGCTTTTTTCAAAAAATATAGATTTTATAAATAGTAGCATTCTTTTTCATTTATAATACCTAGTTATGTTTTAAAATGCAATTTAAAGCATTTTTGATTTCGATCATAGTAGGCTAATTTCAAAAAATATCAATTTTATAAATATAAGCATTCTTTTTCATTTATAATACCTAATTATGTTTTAAAATGCAATTTAAAGCATTTTTGGTTTTGATCATAGTAGGCTAATTTCAAAAAATATCGATTTTATAAATATTAGCATTCTTTTTCATTTATAATACCTAGATGTGTTTTAAA
Organism: Chironomus riparius; assembly: GCA_917627325.4. Taxonomy (NCBI): domain Eukaryota; kingdom Metazoa; phylum Arthropoda; class Insecta; order Diptera; family Chironomidae; genus Chironomus; species Chironomus riparius. The sequence continues at coordinate 21,703,204 of OU895879.1, read as the reverse complement.
ATGCAATTTAAAGCATTTTTGATTTCGATCATAGTAGGCTAATTTCAAAAAATATCGATTTTATAAATATTAGCATTCTTTTTCATTTATAATACCTAATTATGTTTTATAATGCAATTTAAAGCATTTTTGGTTTTGATCATAGTAGGCTAATTTCAAAAAATATCAATTTTATAAATATTAGCATTTTTTTCATTTATAATACCTAATTATGTTTTAAAATGCAATTTAAAGCATTTTTGGTTTCGATCATAGTAGGCTATTTTCAAAAAATATCGATTTTATAAATATTAGCATTCTATTTCATTTATAATACCTAGATGTGTTTTAAAATGCAATTTTAAGCATTTTTGGTTTTGATCATAGTAGGCTAATTTCAAAAAATATCGATTTTATAAATATAAGCATTCTTTTTCATTTATAATACGTGTATATGTTTTAAAATGCAATTTAAAGCATTTTTGGTTCGATCATAGTAGGCTATTTTCAAAAAATATAGATTTTATAAATATTAGCATTCTTTTTCATTTATAATACCTAGATATGTTTTAAAATGCAATTTAAAGCATTTTTGATTTCGATCATAGTAGGCTAATTTCAAAAAATATCAATTTTATAAATATTAGCATTCTATTTCATTTATAATACCTAGATGTGTATTAAAATGCAATTTAAAGCATTTTTGGTTTTGATCATAGTAGGCTAATTTCAAAAAATATCGATTTTATAAATATTAGCATTCTATTTCATTTATAATGCCTAATTTTGTTTTAAAATGCAATTTAAAGCATTTTTGATTTCGATCATAGTAGGCTAATTTCAAAAAATATCAATTTTATAAATATAAGCATTCTTTTTCATTTATAATACCTAATTATGTGTATTAAAATGCAATTTAAAGCATTTTTGGTTTTGATCATAGTAGGCAAATTTCAAAAAATATCGATTTTATAAATATTAGCATTTTTTTTCATTTATAATACCTAGATGTGTTTTAAAATGCAATTTTAAGCATTTTTGGTTTTGATCATAGTAGGCTAATTTCAAAAAATATCGATTTTATAAATATTAGCATTTTTTTTTTCATTTATAATACCTAGATATATTTTAAAATGCAATTTAAAGCATTTTTGGTTCTGATCATAGTAGGCTTTTTTCAAAAAATATCGATTTTATAAATATTAGCATTCTTTATCATTAATAATACCTAGATTTGTTTTAAAATGCAATTTAAAGCATTTTTGGTTTTGATCATAGTAGGCTAATTTCAAAAAATATCGATTTTATAAATATTAGCATTCTATTTCATTTATAATACCTAGATGTGTATTAAAATGCAATTTAAAGCATTTTTGGTTTTGATCATAGTAGGCTAATTTCAAAAAATATCGATTTTATAAATATTAGCATTCTTTTTCATTTATAATACCTAGACGTGTTTTAAAATGCAATTTAAAGCATTTTTGGTTTTGATCATAGTAGGCTAATTTCAAAAAATATCGATTTTATAAATATTAGCATTCTATTTCATTTATAATACCTAGATGTGTTTTAAAATGCAATTTTAAGCATTTTTGGTTTTGATCATAGTAGGCTAATTTCAAAAAATATCGATTTTATATCTATACTATCATTATTTATCATTTATTATACCTAGATATGTTTTAAAATGCAATTTAAAGCATTTTTGGTTTTGATCATAGTAGGCTAATTTCAAAAAATATCGATTTTATAAATATTAGCATTCTATTTCATTTATAATACCTAGATATGTTTTAAAATGCAATTTAAAGCATTTTTGGTTTTGATCATAGTAGGCTAATTTCAAAAAATATCGATTTTATAAATATTAGCATTCTATTTCATTTATAATACCTAGATGTGTATTAAAATGCAATTTAAAGCATTTTTGGTTTTGATCATAGTAGGCTAATTTCAAAAAATATCAATTTTATAAATATAAGCATTCTTTATCATTTATAATACCTAGATATGTTTTAAAATGCAATTTAAAGCATTTTTGGTTTTGATCATAGTAGGCTAATTTCAAAAAATATCGATTTTATAAATATTAGCATTCTTTTTCATTTATAATACCTAATTATGTTTTAAAATGCAATTTAAAGCATTTTTGGTTTCGATCATAGTAGGCTAATTTCAAAAAATATCGATTTTATAAATATTAGCATTCTATTTCATTTATAATACCTAATTATGTTTTAAAATGCAATTTAAAGCATTTTTGATTTCGATCATAGTAGGCTAATTTCAAAAAATATCAATTTTATAAATATAAGCATTCTTTATCATTTATAATACCTAGATATGTTTTAAAATGCAATTTAAAGCATTTTTGGTTTTGATCATAGTAGGCTAATTTCAAAAAATATCGATTTTATAAATATTAGCATTCTATTTCATTTATAATACCTAATTATGTTTTAAAATGCAATTTAAAGCATTTTTGGTTTCGATCATAGTAGGCTAATTTCAAAAAATATCGATTTTATAAATATTAGCATTCTATTTCATTTATAATACCTAGATGTGTTTTAAAATGCAATTTAAAGCATTTTTGGTTTTGATCATAGTAGGCTAATTTCAAAAAATATCGATTTTATAATTATTAGCATTTTTTTTTCATTTATAATACGTGCATATGTTTTAAAATGCAATTTAAAGCATTTTTGGTTCGATCATAGTAGGCTATTTTAAAAAAAAATTATATCGATTTTATAAATATTAGCATTCTATTTCATTTATAATACCTAGACGTGTTTTAAAATGCAATTTAAAGCATTTTTTGTTTTGATCATAGTAGGCTAATTTCAAAAAATATCGATTTTATAAATATTAGCATTCTATTTCATTTATAATACCTAATTATGTTTTAAAATGCAATTTAAAGCATTTTTGATTTCGATCATAGTAGGCTAATTTCAAAAAATATCAATTTTATAAATATTAGCATTCTATTTCATTTATAATACCTAGATGTGTATTAAAATGCAATTTAATGCATTTTTGGTTTTGATCATAGTAGGCTAATTTCAAAAAATATCGATTTTATAAATATTAGCATTCTATTTCATTTATAATACCTAGACGTGTTTTAAAATGCAATTTAAAGCATTTTTGGTTTTGATCATAGTAGGCTAATTTCAAAAAATATCGATTTTATAAATATTAGCATTCTATTTCATTTATAATACCTAATTATGTTTTAAAATGCAATTTAAAGCATTTTTGATTTCGATCATAGTAGGCTAATTTCAAAAAATATCAATTTTATAAATATAAGCATTCTTTTTCATTTATAATACCTAATTATGTGTATTAAAATGCAATTTAAAGCATTTTTGGTTTTGATCATAGTAGGCAAATTTCAAAAAATATCGATTTTATAAATATTAGCATTTTTTTTCATTTATAATACCTAGATGTGTTTTAAAATGCAATTTTAAGCATTTTTGGTTTTGATCATAGTAGGCTAATTTCAAAAAATATCGATTTTATAAATATTAGCATTTTTTTTTTCATTTATAATACCTAGATATATTTTAAAATGCAATTTAAAGCATTTTTGGTTCTGATCATAGTAGGCTTTTTTCAAAAAATATCGATTTTATAAATATTAGCATTCTTTATCATTAATAATACCTAGATTTGTTTTAAAATGCAATTTAAAGCATTTTTGGTTTTGATCATAGTAGGCTAATTTCAAAAAATATCGATTTTATAAATATTAGCATTCTATTTCATTTATAATACCTAGATGTGTATTAAAATGCAATTTAAAGCATTTTTGGTTTTGATCATAGTAGGCTAATTTCAAAAAATATCGATTTTATAAATATTAGCATTCTTTTTCATTTATAATACCTAGACGTGTTTTAAAATGCAATTTAAAGCATTTTTGGTTTTGATCATAGTAGGCTAATTTCAAAAAATATCGATTTTATAAATATTAGAATTCTATTTCATTTATAATACCTAGATGTGTTTTAAAATGCAATTTTAAGCATTTTTGGTTTTGATCATAGTAGGCTAATTTCAAAAAATATCGATTTTATATCTATACTATCATTATTTATCATTTATTATACCTAGATATGTTTTAAAATGCAATTTAAAGCATTTTTGGTTTTGATCATAGTAGGCTAATTTCAAAAAATATCGATTTTATAAATATTAGCATTCTATTTCATTTATAATACCTAGATATGTTTTAAAATGCAATTTAAAGCATTTTTGGTTTTGATCATAGTAGGCTAATTTCAAAAAATATCGATTTTATAAATATTAGCATTCTATTTCATTTATAATACCTAGATGTGTATTAAAATGCAATTTAAAGCATTTTTGGTTTTGATCATAGTAGGCTAATTTCAAAAAATATCAATTTTATAAATATAAGCATTCTTTATCATTTATAATACCTAGATATGTTTTAAAATGCAATTTAAAGCATTTTTGGTTTTGATCATAGTAGGCTAATTTCAAAAAATATCGATTTTATAAATATTAGCATTCTTTTTCATTTATAATACCTAATTATGTTTTAAAATGCAATTTAAAGCATTTTTGGTTTCGATCATAGTAGGCTAATTTCAAAAAATATCGATTTTATAAATATTAGCATTCTATTTCAATTATAATACCTAGATATGTTTTAAAATGCAATTTAAAGCATTTTTGATTTCGATCATAGTAGGCTAATTTCAAAAAATATCAATTTTATAAATATAAGCATTCTTTATCATTTATAATACCTAGATATGTTTTAAAATGCAATTTAAAGCATTTTTGGTTTTGATCATAGTAGGCTAATTTCAAAAAATATCGATTTTATAAATATTAGCATTCTATTTCATTTATAATACCTAATTATGTTTTAAAATGCAATTTAAAGCATTTTTGGTTTCGATCATAGTAGGCTAATTTCAAAAAATATCGATTTTATAAATATTAGCATTCTATTTCATTTATAATACCTAGATGTGTTTTAAAATGCAATTTAAAGCATTTTTGGTTTTGATCATAGTAGGCTAATTTCAAAAAATATCGATTTTATAATTATTAGCATTTTTTTTTCATTTATAATACGTGCATATGTTTTAAAATGCAATTTAAAGCATTTTTGGTTCGATCATAGTAGGCTATTTTAAAAAAAAATTATATCGATTTTATAAATATAAGCATTCTTTATCATTTACAATACCTAGATATGTTTTAAAATGCAATTTAAAGCATTTTTGGTTTTGATCATAGTAGGCTAATTTCAAAAAATATCGATTTTATAAATATTAGCATTTTTTTTTTCATTTATAATACGTGCATATGTTTTAAAATGCAATTTAAAGCATTTTTGGTTCGATCATAGTAGGCTATTTTAAAAAAAAATTATATCGATTTTATAAATATAAGCATTCTTTATCATTTACAATACCTAGATATGTTTTAAAATGCAATTTAAAGCATTTTTGGTTTTGATCATAGTAGGCTAATTTCAAAAAATATCGATTTTATAAATATTAGCATTCTTTTTCATTTATAATACCTAATTATGTTTTAAAATGCAATTTAAAGCATTTTTGGTTTCGATCATAGTAGGCTATTTTAAAAAAATATCGATTTTATAAATATTATCATTCTATTTCATTTATAATACCTAGATGTGTTTTAAAATGCAATTTAAAGCATTTTTGGTTTTGATCATTGTAGGCTAATTTCAAAAAATATCGATTTTATAAATATTAGAATTCTATTTCATTTATAATACCTAGATGTGTTTTAAAATGCAATTTAAAGCATTTTTGGTTTTGATCATAGTAGGCTAATTTCAAAAAATATCGATTTTATAAATATTAGAATTCTATTTCATTTATAATACCTAGATGTGTTTTAAAATGCAATTTAAAGCATTTTTGGTTTTGATCATAGTAGGCTAATTTCAAAAAATATCGATTTTATAAATATTAGCATTCTTTTTCATTTATAATACCTAATTATGTTTTAAAATGCAATTTAAAGCATTTTTGGTTTCGATCATAGTAGGCTAATTTCAAAAAATATCGATTTTATAAATATTAGCATTCTATTTCATTTATAATACCTAGATGTGTTTTAAAATGCAATTTAAAGCATTTTTGGTTTTGATCATAGTAGGCTAATTTCAAAAAATATCGATTTTATAAATATTAGAATTCTATTTCATTTATAATACCTAGATGTGTTTTAAAATGCAATTTAAAGCATTTTTGGTTTTGATCATAGTAGGCTAATTTCAAAAAATATCGATTTTATAAATATTAGCATTCTTTTTCATTTATAATACCTAATTATGTTTTAAAATGCAATTTAAAGCATTTTTGGTTTCGATCATAGTAGGCTAATTTCAAAAAATATCGATTTTATAAATATTAGCATTCTATTTCATTTATAATACCTAGATGTGTTTTAAAATGCAATTTAAAGCATTTTTGGTTTTGATCATAGTAGGCTAATTTCAAAAAATATCGATTTTATAATTATTAGCATTTTTTTTTCATTTATAATACGTGCATATGTTTTAAAATGCAATTTAAAGCATTTTTGGTTCAATCATAGTAGGCTATTTTAAAAAAAAATTATATCGATTTTATAAATATAAGCATTCTTTATCATTTACAATACCTAGATATGTTTTAAAATGCAATTTAAAGCATTTTTGGTTTTGATCATAGTAGGCTAATTTCAAAAAATATCGATTTTATAAATATTAGCATTCTTTTTCATTTATAATACCTAATTATGTTTTAAAATGCAATTTAAAGCATTTTTGGTTTCGATTATAGTAGGCTAATTTCAAAAAATATCGATTTTATAAATATTAGCATTCTATTTCATTTATAATACCTAGATGTGTTTTAAAATGCAATTTAAAGCATTTTTGGTTTTGATCATAGTAGGCTAATTTCAAAAAATATCGATTTTATAATTATTAGCATTTTTTTTTCATTTATAATACGTGCATATGTTTTAAAATGCAATTTAAAGCATTTTTGGTTCGATCATAGTAGGCTATTTTAAAAAAAAATTATATCGATTTTATAAATATTAGCATTCTTTTTCATTTATAATACCTAATTATGTTTTAAAATGCAATTTAAAGCATTTTTGGTTTCGATCATAGTAGGCTAATTTCAAAAAATATCGATTTTATAAATATTAGAATTCTATTTCATTTATAATACCTAGATGTGTTTTAAAATGCAATTTAAAGCATTTTTGGTTTTGATCATAGTAGGCTAATTTCAAAAAATATCGATTTTATAAATATTAGCATTCTTTTTCATTTATAATACCTAATTATGTTTTAAAATGCAATTTAAAGCATTTTTGGTTTCGATCATAGTAGGCTTATTTCAAAAAATATCGATTTTATAAATATTAGCATTCTATTTCATTTATAATACCTAGATATGTTTCAAAATGCAATTTAAAGCATTGTTAATTTCGATCAAAGTAGGCTTTTTTCAAAAAATATCGATTTTATAAATATTAGCATTCTTAATCATTTATAATACGTGTATGTTTCAAAATGAAATTTAAAGCATTTTTGGTTTCGATCATAGTAAGCTAATTTCAAAAAATATCGATTTTATAAATATTAGCATTCTTTTTCATTTATAATACCTAGATATGTTTTAAAATGCAATTAAAAGCATTTTTGATTTCGATCATAGTAGGCTAATTTAAAAAATATCGATTTTATAAATATTAGCATTCTTAATCATTTATAATACGTGGATATGTTTTAAAATGCAATTTAAAGCATTTTTGATTTCGATCATAGTAGGCTATTTTCAAAAAATATCGATTTTATAAATATTAGCTTTTTTTATCATTTATAATACCTAGATATAATTTAAAATGCAATTTAAAGCATTTTTGATTTCGATCATAATAGGTTATTATCAAAAAATATTGATTTTATAAATATTAGCATTCTTTTTTCATTTTTTATACCTAGATATGTTTTAAAATGCAATTTAAAGCATTGTTAATTCGATCATAGTAGGCTATTTTCAAAAAATATCGATTTTATAAATATAAGCATTCTTTATCATTTATAATACCTAGATATGTTTTAAAATGCAATTTAAAGCATTTTTTATTTCGATCATAGTAGGCTAATTTCAAAAAATATCGATTTTATAAATATTAGCATTTTTTTTCAAATATAATACCTAATTATGTTTTAAAATGCAATTTAAAGCATTCTTGGTTTCGATCATAGTAGGCTATTTTCAAAAAATATCGATTTTATAAATATTAGCATTCTATTTCATTTATAATACCTAGATATGTTTCAAAATGCAATTTAAAGCATTGTTAATTTCGATCAAAGTAGGCTTTTTTCAAAAAATATCGATTTTATAAATATTAGCATTCTATTTCATTTATAATACCTAGATGTGTTTTAAAATGCAATTTAAAGCATTTTTGGTTTTGATCATAGTAGGCTAATTTCAAAAAATATCGATTTTATAAATATTAGCATTCTTTTTCATTTATAATACCTAATTATGTTTTAAAATGCAATTTAAAGCATTTTTGGTTTCGATCATAGTAGGCTATTTTCAAAAAATATCGATTTTATAAATATTATCATTCTATTTCATTTATAATACCTAGATGTGTTTTAAAATGCAATTTAAAGCATTTTTGGTTATGATCATTGTAGGCTAATTTCAAAAAATATCGATTTTATAAATATTAGCATTCTTTTTCATTTATAATACCTAATTATGTTTTAAAATGCAATTTAAAGCATTTTTGGTTTCGATCATAGTAGGCTAATTTCAAAAAATATCGATTTTATAAATATTAGAATTCTATTTCATTTATAATACCTAGATGTGTTTTAAAATGCAATTTAAAGCATTTTTGGTTTTGATCATAGTAGGCTAATTTCAAAAAATATCGATTTTATAAATATTAGCATTCTTTTTCATTTATAATACCTAATTATGTTTTAAAATGCAATTTAAAGCATTTTTGGTTTCGATCATAGTAGGCTAATTTCAAAAAATATCGATTTTATAAATATTAGAATTCTATTTCATTTATAATACCTAGATGTGTTTTAAAATGCAATTTAAAGCATTTTTGGTTTTGATCATAGTAGGCTAATTTCAAAAAATATCGATTTTATAAATATTAGCATTCTTTTTCATTTATAATACCTAATTATGTTTTAAAATGCAATTTAAAGCATTTTTGGTTTCGATCATAGTAGGCTTATTTCAAAAAATATCGATTTTATAAATATTAGCATTCTTTTTCATTTATAATACCTAGATATGTTTTAAAATGCAATTAAAAGCATTTTTGATTTCGATCATAGAAGGCTAATTTAAAAAATATCGATTTTATAAATATTAGCATTCTTAATCATTTATAATACGTGGATATGTTTTAAAATGCAATTTAAAGCATTTTTGATTTCGATCATAGTAGGCTATTTTCAAAAAATATCGATTTTATAAATATTAGCTTTCTTTATCATTTATAATTCCTAGATATAATTTAAAATGCAATTTAAAGCATTTTTGATTTCGATCATAATAGGTTATTATCAAAAAATATTGATTCTATAAATATTAGCATTCTTTTTTCATTTTTTATACCTAGATATGTTTTAAAATGCAATTTAAAGCATTTTTTATTTCGATCATAGTAGGCTAATTTCAAAAAATATCGATTTTATAAATATTAGCATTTTTTTTCAAATATAATACCTAATTATGTTTTAAAATGCAATTTAAAGCATTCTTGGTTTCGATCATAGTAGGCTATTTTCAAAAAATATCGATTTTATAAATATTAGCTTTCTTTATCATTTATAATACCTAGATATAATTTAAAATGCAATTTAAAGCATTTTTGATTTCGATCATAATAGGTTATTATCAAAAAATATCGATTTTATAAATATTAGCATTCTTTTTTCATTTTTTATACCTAGATATGTTTTAAAATGCAATTTAAAGCATTGTTGATTTCGATCATAGTAGGCTTTTTTCAAAAAATATAGATTTTATAAATAGTAGCATTCTTTTTCATTTATAATACCTAGTTATGTTTTAAAATGCAATTTAAAGCATTTTTGATTTCGATCATAGTAGGCTAATTTCAAAAAATATCAATTTTATAAATATAAGCATTCTTTTTCATTTATAATACCTAATTATGTTTTAAAATGCAATTTAAAGCATTTTTGGTTTTGATCATAGTAGGCTAATTTCAAAAAATATCGATTTTATAAATATTAGCATTCTTTTTCATTTATAATACCTAGATATGTTTTAAAATGCAATTTAAAGCATTTTTGATTTCGATCATAGTAGGCTAATTTCAAAAAATATCGATTTTATAAATATTAGCATTCTTTTTCATTTATAATACCTAATTATGTTTTATAATGCAATTTAAAGCATTTTTGGTTTTGATCATAGTAGGCTAATTTCAAAAAATATCAATTTTATAAATATTAGCATTTTTTTCATTTATAATACCTAATTATGTTTTAAAATGCAATTTAAAGCATTTTTGGTTTCGATCATAGTAGGCTATTTTCAAAAAATATCGATTTTATAAATATTAGCATTCTATTTCATTTATAATACCTAGATATGTTTTAAAATGCAATTTAAAGCATTTTTGGTTTTGATCATAGTAGGCTAATTTCAAAAAATATCGATTTTATAAATATTAGCATTCTATTTCATTTATAATACCTAGATGTGTATTAAAATGCAATTTAAAGCATTTTTGGTTTTGATCATAGTAGGCTAATTTCAAAAAATATCAATTTTATAAATATTAGCATTCTTTTTTCATTTTTTATACCTAGATATGTTTTAAAATGCAATTTAAAGCATTGTTAATTCGATCATAGTAGGCTATTTTCAAAAAATATCGATTTTATAAATATAAGCATTCTTTATCATTTATAATACCTAGATATGTTTTAAAATGCAATTTAAAGCATTTTTTATTTCGATCATAGTAGGCTAATTTCAAAAAATATCGATTTTATAAATATTAGCATTTTTTTTCAAATATAATACCTAATTATGTTTTAAAATGCAATTTAAAGCATTCTTGGTTTCGATCATAGTAGGCTATTTTCAAAAAATATCGATTTTATAAATATTAGCATTCTATTTCATTTATAATACCTAGATATGTTTCAAAATGCAATTTAAAGCATTGTTAATTTCGATCAAAGTAGGCTTTTTTCAAAAAATATCGATTTTATAAATATTAGCATTCTATTTCATTTATAATACCTAGATGTGTTTTAAAATGCAATTTAAAGCATTTTTGGTTTTGATCATAGTAGGCTAATTTCAAAAAATATCGATTTTATAAATATTAGCATTCTTTTTCATTTATAATACCTAATTATGTTTTAAAATGCAATTTAAAGCATTTTTGGTTTCGATCATAGTAGGCTATTTTCAAAAAATATCGATTTTATAAATATTATCATTCTATTTCATTTATAATACCTAGATGTGTTTTAAAATGCAATTTAAAGCATTTTTGGTTTTGATCATTGTAGGCTAATTTCAAAAAATATCGATTTTATAAATATTAGCATTCTTTTTCATTTATAATACCTAATTATGTTTTAAAATGCAATTTAAAGCATTTTTGGTTTTGATCATAGTAGGCTAATTTCAAAAAATATCGATTTTATAAATATTAGCATTCTTTTTCATTTATAATACCTAATTATGTTTTAAAATGCAATTTAAAGCATTTTTGGTTTCGATCATAGTAGGCTAATTTCAAAAAATATCGATTTTATAAATATTAGAATTCTATTTCATTTATAATACCTAGATGTGTTTTAAAATGCAATTTAAAGCATTTTTGGTTTTGATCATAGTAGGCTAATTTCAAAAAATATCGATTTTATAAATATTAGCATTCTTTTTCATTTATAATACCTAATTATGTTTTAAAATGCAATTTAAAGCATTTTTGGTTTCGATCATAGTAGGCTTATTTCAAAAAATATCGATTTTATAAATATTAGCATTCTTTTTCATTTATAATACCTAGATATGTTTTAAAATGCAATTAAAAGCATTTTTGATTTCGATCATAGTAGGCTAATTTAAAAAATATCGATTTTATAAATATTAGCATTCTTATTCATTTATAATACGTGGATATGTTTTAAAATGCAATTTAAAGCATTTTTGATTTCGATCATAGTAGGCTATTTTCAAAAAATATCGATTTTATAAATATTAGCTTTCTTTATCATTTATAATTCCTAGATATAATTTAAAATGCAATTTAAAGCATTTTTGATTTCGATCATAATAGGTTATTATCAAAAAATATTGATTTTATAAATATTAGCATTCTTTTTTCATTTTTTATACCTAGATATGTTTTAAAATGCAATTTAAAGCATTTTTTATTTCGATCATAGTAGGCTAATTTCAAAAAATATCGATTTTATAAATATTAGCATTTTTTTTCAAATATAATACCTAATTATGTTTTAAAATGCAATTTAAAGCATTCTTGGTTTCGATCATAGTAGGCTATTTTCAAAAAATATCGATTTTATAAATATTAGCTTTCTTTATCATTTATAATATCTAGATATAATTTAAAATGCAATTTAAAGCATTTTTGATTTCGATCATAATAGGTTATTATCAAAAAATATCGATTTTATAAATATTAGCATTCTTTTTTCATTTTTTATACCTAGATATGTTTTAAAATGCAATTTAAAGCATTGTTGATTTCGATCATAGTAGGCTTTTTTCAAAAAATATAGATTTTATAAATAGTAGCATTCTTTTTCATTTATAATACCTAGTTATGTTTTAAAATGCAATTTAAAGCATATTTGATTTCGATCATAGTAGGCTAATTTCAAAAAATATCAATTTTATAAATATAAGCATTCTTTTTCATTTATAATACCTAATTATGTTTAAAAATGCAATTTAAAGCATTTTTGGTTTTGATCATAGTAGGCTAATTTCAAAAAATATCGATTTTATAAATATTAGCATTCTTTTTCATTTATAATACCTAGATATGTTTTAAAATGCAATTTAAAGCATTTTTGATTTCGATCATAGTAGGCTAATTTCAAAAAATATCGATTTTATAAATATTAGCATTCTTTTTCATTTATAATACCTAATTATGTTTTATAATGCAATTTAAAGCATTTTTGGTTTTGATCATAGTAGGCTAATTTCAAAAAATATCGATTTTATATCTATACTATCATTATTTATCATTTATTATACCTAGATATGTTTTAAAATGCAATTTAAAGCATTTTTGGTTTTGATCATAGTAGGCTAATTTCAAAAAATATCGATTTTATAAATATTAGCATTCTATTTCATTTATAATACCTAGATATGTTTTAAAATGCAATTTAAAGCATTTTTGGTTTTGATCATAGTAGGCTAATTTCAAAAAATATCGATTTTATAAATATTAGCATTCTATTTCATTTATAATACCTAGATGTGTATTAAAATGCAATTTAAAGCATTTTTGGTTTTGATCATAGTAGGCTAATTTCAAAAAATATCAATTTTATAAATATAAGCATTCTTTATCATTTATAATACCTAGATATGTTTTAAAATGCAATTTAAAGCATTTTTGGTTTTGATCATAGTAGGCTAATTTCAAAAAATATCGATTTTATAAATATTAGCATTCTTTTTCATTTATAATACCTAATTATGTTTTAAAATGCAATTTAAAGCATTTTTGGTTTCGATCATAGTAGGCTAATTTCAAAAAATATCGATTTTATAAATATTAGCATTCTATTTCATTTATAATACCTAGATATGTTTTAAAATGCAATTTAAAGCATTTTTGATTTCGATCATAGTAGGCTAATTTCAAAAAATATCAATTTTATAAATATAAGCATTCTTTATCATTTATAATACCTAGATATGTTTTAAAATGCAATTTAAAGCATTTTTGGTTTTGATCATAGTAGGCTAATTTCAAAAAATATCGATTTTATAAATATTAGCATTCTATTTCATTTATAATACCTAATTATGTTTTAAAATGCAATTTAAAGCATTTTTGGTTTCGATCATAGTAGGCTAATTTCAAAAAATATCGATTTTATAAATATTAGCATTCTATTTCATTTATAATACCTAGATGTGTTTTAAAATGCAATTTAAAGCATTTTTGGTTTTGATCATAGTAGGCTAATTTCAAAAAATATCGATTTTATAATTATTAGCATTTTTTTTTCATTTATAATACGTGCATATGTTTTAAAATGCAATTTAAAGCATTTTTGGTTCGATCATAGTAGGCTATTTTAAAAAAAAATTATATCGATTTTATAAATATAAGCATTCTTTATCATTTACAATACCTAGATATGTTTTAAAATGCAATTTAAAGCATTTTTGGTTTTGATCATAGTAGGCTAATTTCAAAAAATATCGATTTTATAAATATTAGCATTCTTTTTCATTTATAATACCTAATTATGTTTTAAAATGCAATTTAAAGCATTTTTGGTTTCGATCATAGTAGGCTATTTTAAAAAAATATCGATTTTATAAATATTATCATTCTATTTCATTTATAATACCTAGATGTGTTTTAAAATGCAATTTAAAGCATTTTTGGTTTTGATCATTGTAGGCTAATTTCAAAAAATATCGATTTTATAAATATTAGCATTCTTTTTCATTTATAATACCTAATTATGTTTTAAAATGCAATTTAAAGCATTTTTGGTTTCGATCATAGTAGGCTAATTTCAAAAAATATCGATTTTATAAATATTAGAATTCTATTTCATTTATAATACCTAGATGTGTTTTAAAATGCAATTTAAAGCATTTTTGGTTTTGATCATAGTAGGCTAATTTCAAAAAATATCGATTTTATAAATATTAGCATTCTTTTTCATTTATAATACCTAATTATGTTTTAAAATGCAATTTAAAGCATTTTTGGTTTCGATCATAGTAGGCTTATTTCAAAAAATATCGATTTTATAAATATTAGCATTCTATTTCATTTATAATACCTAGATATGTTTCAAAATGCAATTTAAAGCATTGTTAATTTCGATCAAAGTAGGCTAATTTAAAAAATATCGATTTTATAAATATTAGCATTCTTAATCATTTATAATACGTGGATATGTTTTAAAATGCAATTTAAAGCATTTTTGATTTCGATCATAGTAGGCTATTTTCAAAAAATATCGATTTTATAAATATTAGCTTTTTTTATCATTTATAATACCTAGATATAATTTAAAATGCAATTTAAAGCATTTTTGATTTCGATCATAATAGGTTATTATCAAAAAATATTGATTTTATAAATATTAGCATTCTTTTTTCATTTTTTATACCTAGATATGTTTTAAAATGCAATTTAAAGCATTGTTAATTCGATCATAGTAGGCTATTTTCAAGAAATATCGATTTTATAAATATAAGCATTCTTTATCATTTATAATACCTAGATATGTTTTAAAATGCAATTTAAAGCATTTTTTATTTCGATCATAGTAGGCTAATTTCAAAAAATATCGATTTTATAAATATTAGCATTTTTTTTCAAATATAATACCTAATTATGTTTTAAAATGCAATTTAAAGCATTCTTGGTTTCGATCATAGTAGGCTATTTTGAAAAAATATCGATTTTA
This sequence comes from Chironomus riparius, assembly GCA_917627325.4. NCBI lineage: Eukaryota > Metazoa > Arthropoda > Insecta > Diptera > Chironomidae > Chironomus > Chironomus riparius. The sequence goes on along the minus strand of OU895879.1, from coordinate 21,687,450 downwards.
TAAATATTAGCATTCTATTTCATTTATAATACCTAGATATGTTTCAAAATGCAATTTAAAGCATTGTTAATTTCGATCAAAGTAGGCTTTTTTCAAAAAATATCGATTTTATAAATATTAGCATTCTATTTCATTTATAATACCTAGATGTGTTTTAAAATGCAATTTAAAGCATTTTTGGTTTTGATCATAGTAGGCTAATTTCAAAAAATATCGATTTTATAAATATTAGCATTTTTTTTTCATTTTTTATACCTAGATATGTTTTAAAATGCAATTTAAAGCATTGTTAATTCGATCATAGTAGGCTATTTTCAAGAAATATCGATTTTATAAATATAAGCATTCTTTTTCATTTATAATACCTAATTATGTTTTAAAATGCAATTTAAAGCATTTTTGGTTTCGATCATAGTAGGCTAATTTCAAAAAATATCGATTTTATAAATATTAGAATTCTATTTCATTTATAATACCTAGATGTGTTTTAAAATGCAATTTAAAGCATTTTTGGTTTTGATCATAGTAGGCTAATTTCAAAAAATATCGATTTTATAAATATTAGCATTCTTTTTCATTTATAATACCTAATTATGTTTTAAAATGCAATTTAAAGCATTTTTGGTTTCGATCATAGTAGGCTAATTTCAAAAAATATCGATTTTATAAATATAAGCATTCTTAATCATTTATAATACGTGGATATGTTTTAAAATGCAATTTAAAGCATTTTTGGTTTTGATCATAGTAGGCTAATTTCAAAAAATATCGATTTTATAAATATTAGCATTCTTTTTCATTTATAATACCTAATTATGTTTTAAAATGCAATTTAAAGCATTTTTGGTTTCGATCATAGTAGGCTATTTTCAAAAAATATCGATTTTATAAATATTATCATTCTATTTCATTTATAATACCTAGATGTGTTTTAAAATGCAATTTAAAGCATTTTTGGTTTTGATCATTGTAGGCTAATTTCAAAAAATATCGATTTTATAAATATTAGCATTCTTTTTCATTTATAATACCTAATTATGTTTTAAAATGCAATTTAAAGCATTTTTGGTTTTGATCATAGTAGGCTAATTTCAAAAAATATCGATTTTATAAATATTAGCATTCTTTTTCATTTATAATACCTAATTATGTTTTAAAATGCAATTTAAAGCATTTTTGGTTTCGATCATAGTAGGCTAATTTCAAAAAATATCGATTTTATAAATATTAGAATTCTATTTCATTTATAATACCTAGATGTGTTTTAAAATGCAATTTAAAGCATTTTTGGTTTTGATCATAGTAGGCTAATTTCAAAAAATATCGATTTTATAAATATTAGCATTCTTTTTCATTTATAATACCTAATTATGTTTTAAAATGCAATTTAAAGCATTTTTGGTTTCGATCATAGTAGGCTTATTTCAAAAAATATCGATTTTATAAATATTAGCATTCTTTTTCATTTATAATACCTAGATATGTTTTAAAATGCAATTAAAAGCATTTTTGATTTCGATCATAGTAGGCTAATTTAAAAAATATCGATTTTATAAATATTAGCATTCTTATTCATTTATAATACGTGGATATGTTTTAAAATGCAATTTAAAGCATTTTTGATTTCGATCATAGTAGGCTATTTTCAAAAAATATCGATTTTATAAATATTAGCTTTCTTTATCATTTATAATTCCTAGATATAATTTAAAATGCAATTTAAAGCATTTTTGATTTCGATCATAATAGGTTATTATCAAAAAATATTGATTTTATAAATATTAGCATTCTTTTTTCATTTTTTATACCTAGATATGTTTTAAAATGCAATTTAAAGCATTTTTTATTTCGATCATAGTAGGCTAATTTCAAAAAATATCGATTTTATAAATATTAGCATTTTTTTTCAAATATAATACCTAATTATGTTTTAAAATGCAATTTAAAGCATTCTTGGTTTCGATCATAGTAGGCTATTTTCAAAAAATATCGATTTTATAAATATTAGCTTTCTTTATCATTTATAATATCTAGATATAATTTAAAATGCAATTTAAAGCATTTTTGATTTCGATCATAATAGGTTATTATCAAAAAATATCGATTTTATAAATATTAGCATTCTTTTTTCATTTTTTATACCTAGATATGTTTTAAAATGCAATTTAAAGCATTGTTGATTTCGATCATAGTAGGCTTTTTTCAAAAAATATAGATTTTATAAATAGTAGCATTCTTTTTCATTTATAATACCTAGTTATGTTTTAAAATGCAATTTAAAGCATATTTGATTTCGATCATAGTAGGCTAATTTCAAAAAATATCAATTTTATAAATATAAGCATTCTTTTTCATTTATAATACCTAATTATGTTTAAAAATGCAATTTAAAGCATTTTTGGTTTTGATCATAGTAGGCTAATTTCAAAAAATATCGATTTTATAAATATTAGCATTCTTTTTCATTTATAATACCTAGATATGTTTTAAAATGCAATTTAAAGCATTTTTGATTTCGATCATAGTAGGCTAATTTCAAAAAATATCGATTTTATAAATATTAGCATTCTTTTTCATTTATAATACCTAATTATGTTTTATAATGCAATTTAAAGCATTTTTGGTTTTGATCATAGTAGGCTAATTTCAAAAAATATCGATTTTATATCTATACTATCATTATTTATCATTTATTATACCTAGATATGTTTTAAAATGCAATTTAAAGCATTTTTGGTTTTGATCATAGTAGGCTAATTTCAAAAAATATCGATTTTATAAATATTAGCATTCTATTTCATTTATAATACCTAGATATGTTTTAAAATGCAATTTAAAGCATTTTTGGTTTTGATCATAGTAGGCTAATTTCAAAAAATATCGATTTTATAAATATTAGCATTCTATTTCATTTATAATACCTAGATGTGTATTAAAATGCAATTTAAAGCATTTTTGGTTTTGATCATAGTAGGCTAATTTCAAAAAATATCAATTTTATAAATATAAGCATTCTTTATCATTTATAATACCTAGATATGTTTTAAAATGCAATTTAAAGCATTTTTGGTTTTGATCATAGTAGGCTAATTTCAAAAAATATCGATTTTATAAATATTAGCATTCTTTTTCATTTATAATACCTAATTATGTTTTAAAATGCAATTTAAAGCATTTTTGGTTTCGATCATAGTAGGCTAATTTCAAAAAATATCGATTTTATAAATATTAGCATTCTATTTCATTTATAATACCTAGATATGTTTTAAAATGCAATTTAAAGCATTTTTGATTTCGATCATAGTAGGCTAATTTCAAAAAATATCAATTTTATAAATATAAGCATTCTTTATCATTTATAATACCTAGATATGTTTTAAAATGCAATTTAAAGCATTTTTGGTTTTGATCATAGTAGGCTAATTTCAAAAAATATCGATTTTATAAATATTAGCATTCTATTTCATTTATAATACCTAATTATGTTTTAAAATGCAATTTAAAGCATTTTTGGTTTCGATCATAGTAGGCTAATTTCAAAAAATATCGATTTTATAAATATTAGCATTCTATTTCATTTATAATACCTAGATGTGTTTTAAAATGCAATTTAAAGCATTTTTGGTTTTGATCATAGTAGGCTAATTTCAAAAAATATCGATTTTATAATTATTAGCATTTTTTTTTCATTTATAATACGTGCATATGTTTTAAAATGCAATTTAAAGCATTTTTGGTTCGATCAAAGTAGGCTATTTTAAAAAAAAATTATATCGATTTTATAAATATAAGCATTCTTTATCATTTACAATACCTAGATATGTTTTAAAATGCAATTTAAAGCATTTTTGGTTTTGATCATAGTAGGCTAATTTCAAAAAATATCGATTTTATAAATATTAGCATTCTTTTTCATTTATAATACCTAATTATGTTTTAAAATGCAATTTAAAGCATTTTTGGTTTCGATCATAGTAGGCTATTTTAAAAAAATATCGATTTTATAAATATTATCATTCTATTTCATTTATAATACCTAGATGTGTTTTAAAATGCAATTTAAAGCATTTTTGGTTTTGATCATTGTAGGCTAATTTCAAAAAATATCGATTTTATAAATATTAGCATTCTTTTTCATTTATAATACCTAATTATGTTTTAAAATGCAATTTAAAGCATTTTTGGTTTCGATCATAGTAGGCTAATTTCAAAAAATATCGATTTTATAAATATTAGAATTCTATTTCATTTATAATACCTAGATGTGTTTTAAAATGCAATTTAAAGCATTTTTGGTTTTGATCATAGTAGGCTAATTTCAAAAAATATCGATTTTATAAATATTAGCATTCTTTTTCATTTATAATACCTAATTATGTTTTAAAATGCAATTTAAAGCATTTTTGGTTTCGATCATAGTAGGCTTATTTCAAAAAATATCGATTTTATAAATATTAGCATTCTATTTCATTTATAATACCTAGATATGTTTCAAAATGCAATTTAAAGCATTGTTAATTTCGATCAAAGTAGGCTAATTTAAAAAATATCGATTTTATAAATATTAGCATTCTTAATCATTTATAATACGTGGATATGTTTTAAAATGCAATTTAAAGCATTTTTGATTTCGATCATAGTAGGCTATTTTCAAAAAATATCGATTTTATAAATATTAGCTTTTTTTATCATTTATAATACCTAGATATAATTTTAAAATGCAATTTAAAGCATTTTTGATTTCGATCATAATAGGTTATTATCAAAAAATATTGATTTTATAAATATTAGCATTCTTTTTTCATTTTTATACCTAGATATGTTTTAAAATGCAATTTAAAGCATTGTTAATTCGATCATAGTAGGCTTTTTTCAAGAAATATCGATTTTATAAATATAAGCATTCTTTATCATTTATAATACCTAGATATGTTTTAAAATGCAATTTAAAGCATTTTTTATTTCGATCATAGTAGGCTAATTTCAAAAAATATCGATTTTATAAATATTAGCATTTTTTTTCAAATATAATACCTAATTATGTTTTAAAATGCAATTTAAAGCATTCTTGGTTTCGATCATAGTAGGCTATTTTGAAAAAATATCGATTTTATAAATATTAGCATTCTATTTCATTTATAATACCTAGATATGTTTCAAAATGCAATTTAAAGCATTGTTGATTTCGATCAAAGTAGGCTTTTTTCCAAAAATATCGATTTTATAAATATTAGCATTCTATTTCATTTATAATACCTAGATGTGTTTTAAAATGCAATTTAAAGCATTTTTGGTTTTGATCATAGTAGGCTAATTTCAAAAAATATCGATTTTATAAATATTAGCATTCTTTTTCATTTATAATACCTAATTATGTTTTAAAATGCAATTTAAAGCATTTTTGGTTTCGATCATAGTAGGCTATTTTCAAAAAATATCGATTTTATAAATATTATCATTCTATTTCATTTATAATACCTAGATGTGTTTTAAAATGCAATTTAAAGCATTTTTGGTTTTGATCATTGTAGGCTAATTTCAAAAAATATCGATTTTATAAATATTAGCATTCTTTTTCATTTATAATACCTAATTATGTTTTAAAATGCAATTTAAAGCATTTTTGGTTTCGATCATAGTAGGCTAATTTCAAAAAATATCGATTTTATAAATATTAGAATTCTATTTCATTTATAATACCTAGATGTGTTTTAAAATGCAATTTAAAGCATTTTTGGTTTTGATCATAGTAGGCTAATTTCAAAAAATATCGATTTTATAAATATTAGCATTCTTTTTCATTTATAATACCTAATTATGTTTTAAAATGCAATTTAAAGCATTTTTGGTTTCGATCATAGTAGGCTAATTTCAAAAAATATCGATTTTATAAATATAAGCATTCTTTATCATTTATAATACCTAGATATGTTTTAAAATGCAATTTAAAGCATTTTTTATTTCGATCATAGTAGGCTAATTTCAAAAAATATCGATTTTATAAATATTTGCTTCCTTTATCATTTATAATACCTAGATATAATTTAAAATGCAATTTAAAGCATTTTTGATTTCGATCATAATAGGTTATTATCAAAAAATATCGATTTTATAAATATTAGCATTCTTTCTTCATTTTTTATACCTAGATATGTTTTAAAATGCAATTTAAAGCATTGTTGATTTCGATCATAGTAGGCTTTTTTCAAAAAATATAGATTTTATAAATATTAGCATTCTTTTTCATTTATAATACCTAGATATGTTTTAAAATGCAATTTAAAGCATTTTTGATTTCGATCATAGTAGGCTAATTTCAAAAAATATCAATTTTATAAATATAAGCATTCTTTATCATTTATAATACCTAGATATGTTTTAAAATGCAATTTAAAGCATTTTTGATTTCGATCATAGTAGGCTAATTTCAAAAAATATCAATTTTATAAATATAAGCATTCTTTATCATTTATAATACCTAGATGTGTTTTAAAATGCAATTTAAAGCATTTTTGGTTTTGATCATAGTAGGCTAATTTCCAAAAATATCGATTTTATAAATATTAGCATTCTTTTTCATTTATAATACCTAACTATGTTTTAAAATGCAATTTAAAGCATTTTTGGTTTCGATCATAGTAGGCTAATTTCAAAAAATATCGATTTTATAAATATTAGCATTCTTTTTCATTTATAATACCTAATTATGTTTTATAATGCAATTTAAAGCATTTTTGGTTTTGATCATAGTAGGCTAATTTCAAAAAATATCGATTTTATATCTATACTATCATTATTTATCATTTATTATACCTAGATATGTTTTAAAATGCAATTTAAAGCATTTTTGGTTTTGATCATAGTAGGCTAATTTCAAAAAATATCGATTTTATAAATATTAGCATTCTATTTCATTTATAATACCTAGATATGTTTTAAAATGCAATTTAAAGCATTTTTGGTTTCGATCATAGGCTAATTTCAAAAATTTCAATTTTATAAATATAAGCATTCTTTATCATTTATAATACCTAGATATGTTTTAAAATGCAATTTAAAGCATTTTTGGTTTTGATCATAGTAGGCTAATTTCAAAAAATATCGATTTTATAAATATTAGCATTCTTTTTCATTTATAATACCTAGATGTGTTTTAAAATGCAATTTAAAGCATTTTTGGTTTGATCATAGTAGGCTAATTTCAAAAAATATCGATTTTATAATTATTAGCATTTTTTTTTCATTTATAATACGTGCATATGTTTTAAATGCAATTTAAAGCATTTTTGGTTCGATCATAGTAGGCTATTTTAAAAAAAATTATATCGATTTTATAAATATAAGCATTCTTTATCATTTACAATACCTAGATATGTTTTAAAATGCAATTTAAAGCATTTTTGTTTTGATCATAGTAGGCTAATTTTCAAAAAATATCGATTTTATAAATATTAGCATTCTTTTTCATTTATAATACCTAATTATGTTTTAAAATGCAATTTAAAGCATTTTTGGTTTCGATCATAGTAGGCTATTTTAAAAAAATATCGATTTTATAAATATTATCATTCTATTTCATTTATAATACCTAGATGTGTTTTAAAATACAATTTAAAGCATTTTTGGTTTTGATCATTGTAGGCTAATTTCAAAAAATATCGATTTTATAAATATTAGCATTCTTTTTCATTTATAATACCTAATTATGTTTTAAAATGCAATTTAAAGCATTTTTGGTTTCGATCATAGTAGGCTAATTTCAAAAAATATCGATTTTATAAATATTAGAATTCTATTTCATTTATAATACCTAGATGTGTTTTAAAATGCAATTTAAAGCATTTTTGGTTCTATCATAGAAGGCTAATATCAAAAAATATCGATTTATAAATATTAGCATTCTTTTTCATTTATAATACCTAATTATGTTTTAAAATGCAATTTAAAGCATTTTTGGTTTCGATCATAGTAGGCTTATTTCAAAAAATATCGATTTTATAAATATTAGCATTCTATTTCATTTATAATACTAGATATGTTTTAAAATGCAATTTAAAGCATTGTTAATTTCGATCAAAGTAGGCTTTTTTCAAAAATATCGATTTTATAAATATTAGCATTCTTAATCATTTATAATACGTGTATGTTTCAAAATGAAATTTAAAGCATTTTTGGTTTCGATCATAGTAAGCTAATTTCAAAAAATATCGATTTTATAAATATTAGCATTCTTTTTCATTTATAATACCTAGATATGTTTTAAAATGCAATTAAAAGCATTTTTGATTTCGATCATAGTAGGCTAATTTAAAAAATACGATTTTATAAATATTAGCATTCTTAATCATTTATAATACGTGGATATGTTTTAAAATGCAATTTAAAGCATTTTTGATTTCGATCATAGTAGGCTATTTTCAAAAAATATCGATTTTATAAATATTAGCTTTTTTTATCATTTATAATACCTAGATATAATTTAAAATGCAATTTAAAGCATTTTTGATTTCGATCATAATAGGTTATTATCAAAAAATATTGATTTTATAAATATTAGCATTCTTTTTTCATTTTTTATACCTAGATATGTTTTAAAATGCAATTTAAAGCATTGTTAATTCGATCATAGTAGGCTATTTTCAAAAAATATCGATTTTATAAATATAAGCATTCTTTATCATTTATAATACCTAGATATGTTTTAAAATGCAATTTAAAGCATTTTTTATTTCGATCATAGTAGGCTAATTTCAAAAAATATCGATTTTATAAATATTAGCATTTTTTTCAAATATAATACCTAATTATGTTTTAAAATGCAATTTAAAGCATTCTTGGTTTCGATCATAGTAGGCTATTTTCAAAAAATATCGATTTTATAAATATTAGCATTCTATTTCATTTATAATACCTAGATATGTTTCAAAATGCAATTTAAAGCATTGTTAATTTCGATCAAAGTAGGCTTTTTTCAAAAAATATCGATTTTATAAATATTAGCATTCTATTTCATTTATAATACCTAGATGTGTTTTAAAATGCAATTTAAAGCATTTTTGGTTTTGATCATAGTAGGCTAATTTCAAAAAATATCGATTTTATAAATATTAGCATTCTTTTTCATTTATAATACCTAATTATGTTTTAAAATGCAATTTAAAGCATTTTTGGTTTCGATCATAGTAGGCTATTTTCAAAAAATATCGATTTTATAAATATTATCATTCTATTTCATTTATAATACCTAGATGTGTTTTAAAATGCAATTTAAAGCATTTTTGGTTTTGATCATTGTAGGCTAATTTCAAAAAATATCGATTTTATAAATATTAGCATTCTTTTTCATTTATAATACCTAATTATGTTTTAAAATGCAATTTAAAGCATTTTTGGTTTCGATCATAGTAGGCTAATTTCAAAAAATATCGATTTTATAAATATTAGAATTCTATTTCATTTATAATACCTAGATGTGTTTTAAAATGCAATTTAAAGCATTTTTGGTTTTGATCATAGTAGGCTAATTTCAAAAAATATCGATTTTATAAATATTAGCATTCTTTTTCATTTATAATACCTAATTATGTTTTAAAATGCAATTTAAAGCATTGTTAATTCGATCATAGTAGGCTATTTTCAAAAAATATCGATTTTATAAATATAAGCATTCTTTATCATTTATAATACCTAGATATGTTTTAAAATGCAATTTAAAGCATTTTTTATTTCGATCATAGTAGGCTAATTTCAAAAAATATCGATTTTATAAATATTAGCATTTTTTTCAAATATAATACCTAATTATGTTTTAAAATGCAATTTAAAGCATTCTTGGTTTCGATCATAGTAGGCTATTTTCAAAAAATATCGATTTTATAAATATTAGCATTCTATTTCATTTATAATACCTAGATATGTTTCAAAATGCAATTTAAAGCATTGTTAATTTCGATCAAAGTAGGCTTTTTTCAAAAAATATCGATTTTATAAATATTAGCATTCTATTTCATTTATAATACCTAGATGTGTTTTAAAATGCAATTTAAAGCATTTTTGGTTTTGATCATAGTAGGCTAATTTCAAAAAATATCGATTTTATAAATATTAGCATTCTTTTTCATTTATAATACCTAATTATGTTTTAAAATGCAATTTAAAGCATTTTTGGTTTCGATCATAGTAGGCTATTTTCAAAAAATATCGATTTTATAAATATTATCATTCTATTTCATTTATAATACCTAGATGTGTTTTAAAATGCAATTTAAAGCATTTTTGGTTTTGATCATTGTAGGCTAATTTCAAAAAATATCGATTTTATAAATATTAGCATTCTTTTTCATTTATAATACCTAATTATGTTTTAAAATGCAATTTAAAGCATTTTTGGTTTCGATCATAGTAGGCTAATTTCAAAAAATATCGATTTTATAAATATTAGAATTCTATTTCATTTATAATACCTAGATGTGTTTTAAAATGCAATTTAAAGCATTTTTGGTTTTGATCATAGTAGGCTAATTTCAAAAAATATCGATTTTATAAATATTAGCATTCTTTTTCATTTATAATACCTAATTATGTTTTAAAATGCAATTTAAAGCATTTTTGGTTTCGATCATAGTAGGCTAATTTCAAAAAATATCGATTTTATAAATATTAGAATTCTATTTCATTTATAATACCTAGATGTGTTTTAAAATGCAATTTAAAGCATTTTTGGTTTTGATCATAGTAGGCTAATTTCAAAAAATATCGATTTTATAAATATTAGCATTCTTTTTCATTTATAATACCTAATTATGTTTTAAAATGCAATTTAAAGCATTTTTGGTTTCGATCATAGTAGGCTTATTTCAAAAAATATCGATTTTATAAATATTAGCATTCTTTTTCATTTATAATACCTAGATATGTTTTAAAATGCAATTAAAAGCATTTTTGATTTCGATCATAGTAGGCTAATTTAAAAAATATCGATTTTATAAATATTAGCATTCTTAATCATTTATAATACGTGGATATGTTTTAAAATGCAATTTAAAGCATTTTTGATTTCGATCATAGTAGGCTATTTTCAAAAAATATCGATTTTATAAATATTAGCTTTCTTTATCATTTATAATTCCTAGATATAATTTAAAATGCAATCTAAAGCATTTTTGATTTCGATCATAATAGGTTATTATCAAAAAATATTGATTTTATAAATATTAGCATTCTTTTTTCATTTTTTATACCTAGATATGTTTTAAAATGCAATTTAAAGCATTTTTTATTTCGATCATAGTAGGCTAATTTCAAAAAATATCGATTTTATAAATATTAGCATTTTTTTTCAAATATAATACCTAATTATGTTTTAAAATGCAATTTAAAGCATTCTTGGTTTCGATCATAGTAGGCTATTTTCAAAAAATATCGATTTTATAAATATTAGCTTTCTTTATCATTTATAATACCTAGATATAATTTAAAATGCAATTTAAAGCATTTTTGATTTCGATCATAATAGGTTATTATCAAAAAATATCGATTTTATAAATATTAGCATTCTTTTTTCATTTTTTATACCTAGATATGTTTTAAAATGCAATTTAAAGCATTGTTGATTTCGATCATAGTAGGCTTTTTTCAAAAAATATAGATTTTATAAATAGTAGCATTCTTTTTCATTTATAATACCTAGTTATGTTTTAAAATGCAATTTAAAGCATTTTTGATTTCGATCATAGTAGGCTAATTTCAAAAAATATCAATTTTATAAATATAAGCATTCTTTTTCATTTATAATACCTAATTATGTTTTAAAATGCAATTTAAAGCATTTTTGGTTTTGATCATAGTAGGCTAATTTCAAAAAATATCGATTTTATAAATATTAGCATTCTTTTTCATTTATAATACCTAGATATGTTTTAAAATGCAATTTAAAGCATTTTTGATTTCGATCATAGTAGGCTAATTTCAAAAAATATCGATTTTATAAATATTAGCATTCTTTTTCATTTATAATACCTAATTATGTTTTATAATGCAATTTAAAGCATTTTTGGTTTTGATCATAGTAGGCTAATTTCAAAAAATATCAATTTTATAAATATTAGCATTTTTTTCATTTATAATACCTAATTATGTTTTAAAATGCAATTTAAAAGCATTTTGGTTTCGATCATAGTAGGGCTATTTTCAAAAAATATCGATTTTATAAATATTAGCATTCTATTTCATTTATAATACCTAGATGTGTTTTAAAATGCAATTTTAAAGCATTTTTGGTTTTGATCATAGTAGGCTAATTTCAAAAAATATCGATTTTATAAATATAAGCATTCTTTATCATTTATAATACCTAGATATGTTTTAAAATGCAATTTAAAGCATTTTTTATTTCGATCATAGTAGGCTAATTTCAAAAAATATCGATTTTATAAATATTTGCTTCCTTTATCATTTATAATACCTAGATATAATTTAAAATGCAATTTAAAGCATTTTTGATTTCGATCATAATAGGTTATTATCAAAAAATATCGATTTTATAAATATTAGCATTCTTTTTTCATTTTTTATACCTAGATATGTTTTAAAATGCAATTTAAAGCATTGTTGATTTCGATCATAGTAGGCTTTTTTCAAAAAATATAGATTTTATAAATATTAGCATTCTATTTCATTTATAATACCTAGATATGTTTTAAAATGCAATTTAAAGCATTTTTGATTTCGATCATAGTAGGCTAATTTCAAAAAATATCAATTTTATAAATATAAGCATTCTTTATCATTTATAATACCTAGATATGTTTTAAAATGCAATTTAAAGCATTTTTTATTTCGATCATAGTAGGCTAATTTCAAAAAATATCGATTTTATAAATATTAGCATTTTTTTTCATTTATAATACCTAATTATGTTTTAAAATGCAATTTAAAGCATTCTTGGTTTCGATCATAGTAGGCTATTTTCAAAAAATATCGATTTTATAAATATTAGCATTCTTTTTCATTTATAATACCCAATTATGTTTTAAAATGCAATTTAAAGCATTTTTGGTTTCGATCATAGTAGGCTAATTTAAAAAATATCGATTTTATAAATATTAGCATTCTTAATCATTTATAATACGTGGATATGTTTTAAAATGCAATTTAAAGCATTTTTGGTTTCGATCATAGTAGGCTTATTTCAAAAAATATCGATTTTATAAATATTAGCATTCTTTTTCATTTATAATACCTAGATATGTTTTAAAATGCAATTAAAAGCATTTTTGATTTCGATCATAGTAGGCTAATTTAAAAAATATCGATTTTATAAATATTAGCATTCTTAATCATTTATAATACGTGGATATGTTTTAAAATGCAATTTAAAGCATTTTTGATTTCGATCATAGTAGGCTATTTTCAAAAAATATCGATTTTATAAATATTAGCTTTCTTTATCATTTATAATTCCTAGATATAATTTAAAATGCAATTTAAAGCATTTTTGATTTCGATCATAATAGGTTATTATCAAAAAATATTGATTTTATAAATATTAGCATTCTTTTTTCATTTTTTATACCTAGATATGTTTTAAAATGCAATTTAAAGCATTTTTTATTTCGATCATAGTAGGCTAATTTCAAAAAATATCGATTTTATAAATATTAGCATTCTATTTCATTTATAATACCTAGATATGTTTTAAAATGCAATTTAAAGCATTTTTGATTTCGATCATAGTAGGCTAATTTCAAAAAATATCAATTTTATAAATATAAGCATTCTTTATCATTTATAATACCTAGATATGTTTTAAAATGCAATTTAAAGCATTTTTTATTTCGATCATAGTAGGCTAATTTCAAAAAATATCGATTTTATAAATATTAGCATTTTTTTTCATTTATAATACCTAATTATGTTTTAAAATGCAATTTAAAGCATTCTTGGTTTCGATCATAGTAGGCTATTTTCAAAAAATATCGATTTTATAAATATTAGCATTCTTTTTCATTTATAATACCCAATTATGTTTTAAAATGCAATTTAAAGCATTTTTGGTTTCGATCATAGTAGGCTAATTTAAAAAATATCGATTTTATAAATATTAGCATTCTTAATCATTTATAATACGTGGATATGTTTTAAAATGCAATTTAAAGCATTTTTGGTTTCGATCATAGTAGGCTTATTTCAAAAAATATCGATTTTATAAATATTAGCATTCTTTTTCATTTATAATACCTAGATATGTTTTAAAATGCAATTAAAAGCATTTTTGATTTCGATCATAGTAGGCTAATTTAAAAAATATCGATTTTATAAATATTAGCATTCTTAATCATTTATAATACGTAAATATGTTTTAAAATGCAATTTAAAGCATTTTTGATTTCGATCATAGTAGGCTATTTTCAAAAAATATCGATTTTATAAATATTAGCTTTCTTTATCATTTATAATTCCTAGATATAATTTAAAATGCAATTTAAAGCATTTTTGATTTCGATCATAATAGGTTATTATCAAAAAATATTGATTTTATAAATATTAGCATTCTTTTTTCATTTTTTATACCTAGATATGTTTTAAAATGCAATTTAAAGCATTTTTTATTTCGATCATAGTAGGCTAATTTCAAAAAATATCGATTTTATAAATATTAGCATTTTTTTTCAAATATAATACCTAATTATGTTTTAAAATGCAATTTAAAGCATTCTTGGTTTCGATCATAGTAGGCTATTTTCAAAAAATATCGATTTTATAAATATTAGCTTTCTTTATCATTTATAATACCTAGATATAATTTAAAATGCAATTTAAAGCATTTTTGATTTCGATCATAATAGGTTATTATCAAAAAATATCGATTTTATAAATATTAGCATTCTTTTTTCATTTTTTATACCTAGATATGTTTTAAAATGCAATTTAAAGCATTGTTGATTTCGATCATAGTAGGCTTTTTTCAAAAAATATAGATTTTATAAATAGTAGCATTCTTTTTCATTTATAATACCTAGTTATGTTTTAAAATGCAATTTAAAGCATTTTTGATTTCGATCATAGTAGGCTAATTTCAAAAAATATCAATTTTATAAATATAAGCATTCTTTTTCATTTATAATACCTAATTATGTTTTAAAATGCAATTTAAAGCATTTTTGGTTTTGATCATAGTAGGCTAATTTCAAAAAATGTCGATTTTATAAATATTAGCATTCTTTTTCATTTATAATACCTAGATATGTTTTAAAATGCAATTTAAAGCATTTTTGATTTCGATCATAGTAGGCTAATTTCAAAAAATATCGATTTTATAAATATTAGCATTCTTTTTCATTTATAATACCTAATTATGTTTTATAATGCAATTTAAAGCATTTTTGGTTTTGATCATAGTAGGCTAATTTCAAAAAATATCAATTTTATAAATATTAGCATTTTTTTCATTTATAATACCTAATTATGTTTTAAAATGCAATTTAAAGCATTTTTGGTTTCGATCATAGTAGGCTATTTTCAAAAAATATCGATTTTATAAATATTAGCATTCTATTTCATTTATAATACCTAGATGTGTTTTAAAATGCAATTTAAAGCATTTTTGGTTTTGATCATAGTAGGCTAATTTCAAAAAATATCGATTTTATAAATATAAGCATTCTTTATCATTTATAATACCTAGATATGTTTTAAAATGCAATTTAAAGCATTTTTTATTTCGATCATAGTAGGCTAATTTCAAAAAATATCGATTTTATAAATATTTGCTTCCTTTATCATTTATAATACCTAGATATAATTTAAAATGCAATTTAAAGCATTTTTGATTTCGATCATAATAGGTTATTATCAAAAAATATCGATTTTATAAATATTAGCATTCTTTTTTCATTTTTTATACCTAGATATGTTTTAAAATGCAATTTAAAGCATTGTTGATTTCGATCATAGTAGGCTTTTTTCAAAAAATATAGATTTTATAAATATTAGCATTCTTTTTCATTTATAATACCTAGATATGTTTTAAAATGCAATTTAAAGCATTTTTGATTTCGATCATAGTAGGCTAATTTCAAAAAATATCAATTTTATAAATATAAGCATTCTTTATCATTTATAATACCTAGATATGTTTTAAAATGCAATTTAAAGCATTTTTTATTTCGATCATAGTAGGCTAATTTCAAAAAATATCGATTTTATTAATATTAGCATTTTTTTTCATTTATAATACCTAATTATGTTTTAAAATGCAATTTAAAGCATTCTTGGTTTCGATCATAGTAGGCTATTTTCAAAAAATATCGATTTTATAAATATTATCATTCTATTTCATTTATAATACCCAGATGTGTTTTAAAATGCAATTTAAAGCATTTTTGGTTTTGATCATAGTAGGCTAATTTCAAAAAATATCGATTTTATAAATATTAGCATTCTTTTTCATTTATAATACCTAATTATGTTTTAAAATGCAATTTAAAGCATTTTTGGTTTCGATCATAGTAGGCTAATTTCAAAAAATATCGATTTTATAAATATTAGCATTCTTTTTCATTTATAATACCCAATTATGTTTTAAAATGCAATTTAAAGCATTTTTGGTTTCGATCATAGTAGGCTAATTTCAAAAAATATCGATTTTATAAATATTAGCATTTTTTTTCATTTATAATACCTAGATATGTTTTAAAATGCAATTAAAAGCATTTTTGATTTCGATCATAGTAGGCTATTTTCAAAAAATATCGATTTTATAAATATTAGCTTTCTTTATCATTTATAATACCTAGATATAATTTAAAATGCAATTTAAAGCATTTTTGATTTCGATCATAATAGGTTATTATCAAAAAATATCGATTTTATAAATATTAGCATTCTTTTTTCATTTTTTTTTTTTTTTTTTTTTTTTTTTTTCAATTAGCGCCTAAAAGGCTTTATTTATTACTTAAAAATTTTAAATAGTTAACAATTATGTTTTGTTTATCCAATTTATTTTTCTTTACAAATTCATTAAATTCATTTAACAGGTTTTGAGAGTAGTACATAAATGACCTTTTTCCTACTTTAGTATAGTAGTTAGGCACATTATAAGCTCCACCCTTCCTCAGCGTATATTTATTTTTATTACTAACAAGTGCAATTCTATTATTTAATTCACATGGCAATTTTTTGGTAATAATTCGGTTAATTGTCTTTAAGATGTTGACATTTATTCTAGTATGAACATTTACTATATTTAATTCTTTTCTTACTCCATCATGATTTTCCATTCTTTTCTTCAATTTGATAGCTCTTAAAAATTTGTTTTGTACTTTTTGAATGGATTCTAAATATTTTTTGTTAGACATATTTAACAAAAATGAGCAATAATCAAGATGAGGCTGCACTAGAGATTTGTAGTACAAAACTCTACTGCTCTCATTCATTTTAAATCCTTGCCTTCTTATAAAACCTAACTTTTTATTCAACTTTTTAACAACGTTTTCTGAGTTCAAATTGAAACTCAAATTTTCATCAACAATTACACCTAAATATTTTATTTGATTGACTTTTTCGATAGCCACATCATCAATGACAATGTTCATATCATCATTCATATTTTTCTTAGATTTATTAAAAATCATGTATTTACACTTATTAATATTAAGTGCAATCCTATTAAATTTCAACCAGTCTGATACAATTAAAAGAATGTCATTCATTTTTTCGACCGCTTCTTTTTGTGTGTTTGCAGTGACCGATATTGACGTGTCATCTGCATACATTATTATACTACAATTTTTCAAATGCAAAACCAAGTCATTTATATAAAGAATGAAAAGTACATTTGCTATTTTAGAGCCTTGTGGGACTCCTAAGCAAACTTCAACTTTATCACTATAAAGTCCATTAATTTTTACAACTTGCTTTCTGTTAGATAAAAAGCTTTTAAACCATTTAATAGTTTCATCACTGAAATTATATTTTTTTAATTTATCTAATAAGATCTTTCTGTCAATGGTTTCAAATGCTCTTTTAAAATCTAAAAAAATCGTTAAGACAATTTTTTTATTTTCAAGATTTTGAATAATATTATCAGTTAATGTTATTAGAGCCGTTTCGGTGCTGTGGTTTGCACGAAAGCCATGTTGAGTGCTTGAAATAATTTTGTTAGAGTCTAAAAATTCATTCATTTGGTCCAAAATTATAGATTCAATAAATTTTTCCAACACTGGGAGATTATTTACTGGTCTGTACTCTTCGGGTGTCTTGGGATTATCTACCTTCGGGATCGGCGATACTATTGAGACCTTAAGGGATTCGGGCATTTCACTCTTTATGATTAAATCATTAGTAGCTACTAATAGTTTATCGGCAAGTGGTTCATAACTTATCATATCAAAAATATTCTCTCCGTAAACAAAGTCATCAAAATTTTTCTTTTTAATGGTTTCAACATATTTCATTAACTGTTCTTTGTCAATGGTTACTAGGTTAAACTCTTCATTCGGTTGCAAAATGGCATCATTATAATCACTTTTTTTGGACTTTTCAATATTCGCTATTAGATTGTGTACTGACTCAACAAAAAATTTATTTAAACTATTTCTAAGTACCTTAGGGTTGTCAACTTCTTCTCCATTAAAAATTATAGCTTTGATTTCATTTATGCTTGGTTTGTACAATTTTTTTAATGTACTCCACAGTTTTTTTGGTTCGAACCTATATTTTCTTAGATTATTTTGTAATTCAGACCTTATATGACTTTTTATTTCTTTTTTGTATTTTTTGTTAAGCTCATCGTATTCTTTTAAATCATCAACTTTATTGCTCATTATATGCTTATTGTATGCACGACACCTGGTTTTCTTCAATTCAGCAATTTTTTTGTTATATTTGTGTCGCTTTTTTGACATATCAACATTTTCAACAAACGACTTCATTACATCCTTTAGTTCATTATATATTTTTTCGAAACTGATTTTCTCATTTTCAATATCAATTTTTTTACACAATTTTTTTAAAAATGTCTGCTTTTTGTATTTTCTAATCATTTTACAGATTTTGGGTGATGTCTGCAAAAAACATGAACTATTATACATAATATTGATGATATAGTGATCTGAGATTTTTTCATTTCTATCGATTTTGTAGCTTACATTATTATTATTTATTATTACATGATCTATGATCGACGAGGCATTTAAATTTTTTTTATTTGGCCTTGTTGGATCTTTGACAATTTGTCTAAAACCATGTTCACTTAATAAATTATAATATTTTTTAGCTGATACAGTTTTTGTCGCAACATTCAAGTTTATGTCACCTACTATAATATTATTGCAGTTGTAATTTAAGTGTTCATTAATGTACTCATCCAATATTTCAAAAAATTCATTGCTTTTTTCTTTAGGTGATTTATAAATTACCGTAATATCTACAACTTTTTCTAATAATATTCTGATTGTCAATAGCCACGTTCTGCTTTTAAATTTAGCGCTAATTATTGAATATTTAAAGTCTTTTTTAATAAAAAATGCAACCCCACCAGTGTGAGTCGAATCTGAATCACATCTTATCAGTTCATATCCTTCAATATCAATTTCCCTATTTATTACATCTATTGTAGTATGAGTTTCCGATAACGCAATTAAAAACGGTGTATAATTTTTACAATAATCCCGAAATAGTTCTAAATTATTTCTCAGACCTTGAGCATTTGTGTACATTATCGGAAATTCATCTTGCTATTTAACCATTGACATAAGATAGTTATATTTTCTCAAATAACATGGGCACTCAAAATCATTCATACTATGATTAATGTCAAACTTTTTTCCCGATTTAATTTCTTCATTTGCCCTTTTACAATTTATACACGATGGTTTATTTTCCTTACAATCTTTCACATGATGGTCCTCTCCGCAGTTGAAACATGTTTTCACAAGACTCTTGCAGTCCTTCTTCACATGGTTGAAGGAGAAACAGTTGAAGCACTTTCCAACGATGAATCCATCAACAATTTTTGGTTCTTGATACCGGTATTTAATCCTTCCCTTACTCATTGCAAGATCATATGATTTTTCATCAACTTCCACAATAAAGTGAATTTTTGTGTCAACTTGTTTGCCACTAATGCGAGCTTTCATAAATTTTATGACCTTACAAGTTTTTGCTTGGTCAAGATATATATTTTCTTGTTTGACAACTTCTTCAATTGATTCATTCAACAAGTCATCAAAATTTGACCAAATTTCAACATTCAGCACTTTAAATCTACGATTTTTTTTATCTGGCACAGTTATTTCACAAATATTTCCATATTTCTTTTTTGCGACCTCAGCGAATTTTTGCTGCTCATTTTCGTTCTCACAAACTGCTATCAACTTGTCGTCACCAGCATTTATAATTTTTGCAACATTAACTTCATTTGGGACATAATTTTTTAACATTTCTTCTTTTAAAGTGCCAACATTGTTCTGTGGATTTGTTTTTAACACCACAGAAAAAAGTGGCCGATTTTTTTTTCTTGTTTGTAACTGTTTTCCATTCTTCATCCTGGTATTTTTTGGCAATAAAATTTATTTTATCAACTTTTGATTCAATTGTTTTTGATCTTTCATTACAGTCCGTGACTTTGCTAGTGTAAAATGCGTTATTTACACAGAATTCTCCAATACTTTTCTCAATTTTCTGTTGTTCTTCCGGCAACAAATCGACCTTTCCATTGATTACGGTAAGCTTGTCACTTATTCCAATGAGAGATTTTTCCACGTTTTCATGATTCAACTCTAATTTTTCAACTTTGGCTGCTGTGGTCAAAACTTTACCAAATGTCAAGCTGTGATTATTACACACACTGTCAATGAGGGATTTAACCAGCTCTTTTGTTCTCACTATTAGGTGAATTTCCTTTTTACAAAACTCACAAACAAATTTCCAGTCCTCTCTATTTTTAATACTCATCATGAACTTTTGCCAATGCTCAAATTCTTCAATTCCTGCACATTGTGGATGATAACATCCCTGGCAGTGGATACATTTCACAATCAAGTCATTTAGCGGAAACACTTCTTTTCTTTTACACACATCATTTGAACAATACGGTTGTTTATTCACTTGCATTTCGCTTACACATATAACAGATATGTCAAGTCTGCTGTTTTCCTCCTCCGACTCACTCATTTTGTAATTAAACCTCACTTGCTTACTCTTCAAAAAACTTTTAATTTATTTAATTGGATAATTATTTCTTTTTGCGACCGTACTGTGTGACAGTACGATAAAGACTCCGATTTTTATACCTAGATATGTTTTAAAATGCAATTTAAAGCATTGTTGATTTCGATCATAGTAGGCTTTTTTCAAAAAATATAGATTTTATAAATAGTAGCATTCTTTTTCATTTATAATACCTAGATATGTTTTAAAATGCAATTTAAAGCATTTTTGATTTCGATCATAGTAGGCTAATTTCAAAAAATATCGATTTTATAAATATTAGCATTCTTTATCATTTATAATACCTAGATATAATTTAAAATGCAATTTAAAGCATTTTTGATTTCGATCATAATAGGTTATTATCAAAAAATATCGATTTTATAAATATTAGCATTCTTTTTTCATTTTTTATACCTAGATATGTTTTAAAATGCAATTTAAAGCATTTTTGATTTCGATCATAGTAGGCTAATTTCAAAAAATATCAATTTTATAAATATAAGCATTCTTTTTCATTTATAATACCTAATTATGTTTTAAAATGCAATTTAAAGCATTTTTGGTTTTGATCATAGTAGGCTAACTTCAAAAAATATCGATTTTATAAATATTAGCATTCTTTTTCATTTTTTATACCTAGATATGTTTTAAAATGCAATTTAAAGCATTTTTGATTTCGATCATAGTAGGCTAATTTCAAAAAATATCAATTTTATAAATATAAGCATTCTTTTTCATTTATAATACCTAATTATGTTTTAAAATGCAATTTAAAGCATTTTTGGTTTTGATCATAGTAGGCTAATTTCAAAAAATATCGATTTTATAAATATTAGCATTCTTTTTCATTTATAATACCTAGATATGTTTTAAAATGCAATTTAAAGCATTTTTGATTTCGATCATAGTAGGCTAATTTCAAAAAATATCGATTTTATAAATATTAGCATTCTTTTTCATTTATAATACCTAATTATGTTTTATAATGCAATTTAAAGCATTTTTGGTTTTGATCATAGTAGGCTAATTTCAAAAAATATCAATTTTATAAATATTAGCATTTTTTTCATTTATAATACCTAATTATGTTTTAAAATGCAATTTAAAGCATTTTTGGTTTCGATCATAGTAGGCTATTTTCAAAAAATATCGATTTTATAAATATTATCATTCTATTTCATTTATAATACCCAGATGTGTTTTAAAATGCAATTTAAAGCATTTTTGGTTTTGATCATAGTAGGCTAATTTCAAAAAATATCGATTTTATAAATATTAGCATTCTTTTTCATTTATAATACCTAATTATGTTTTAAAATGCAATTTAAAGCATTTTTGGTTTCGATCATAGTAGGCTAATTTCAAAAAATATCGATTTTATAAATATTAGCATTCTTTTTCATTTATAATACCCAATTATGTTTTAAAATGCAATTTAAAGCATTTTTGGTTTCGATCATAGTAGGCTAATTTCAAAAAATATCGATTTTATAAATATTAGCATTCTATTTCATTTATAATACCTAGATATGTTTCAAAATGCAATTTAAAGCATTGTTGATTTCGATCAAAGTAGGCTTTTTTCAAAAAATATCGATTTTATAAATATTAGCATTCTTAATCATTTATAATACGTGTATGTTTCAAAATGAAATTTAAAGCATTTTTGGTTTCGATCATAGTAAGCTAATTTCAAAAAATATCGATTTTATAAATATTAGCATTCTTTTTCATTTATAATACCCAATTATGTTTTAAAATGCAATTTAAAGCATTCTTGGTTTCGATCATAGTAGGCTATTTTCAAAAAATATCGATTTTATAAATATTAGCATTCTATTTCATTTATAATACCTAGATAAGTTTCAAAATGCAATTTAAAGCATTGTTAATTTCGATCAAAGTAGGCTTTTTTCAAAAAATATCGATTTTATAAATATTAGCTTTCTTTATCATTTATAATACCTAGATATAATTTAAAATGCAATTTAAAGCATTTTTGATTTCGATCATAATAGGTTATTATCAAAAAATATCGATTTTATAAATATTAGCATTCTTTTTTCATTTTTTATACCTAGATATGTTTTAAAATGCAATTTAAAGCATTGTTGATTTCGATCATAGTAGGCTTTTTTAAAAAAATATAGATTTTATAAATAGTAGCATTCTTTTTCATTTATAATACCTAGTTATGTTTTAAAATGCAATTTAAAGCATTTTTGATTTCGATCATAGTAGGCTAATTTCAAAAAATATCAATTTTATAAATATAAGCATTCTTTTTCATTTATAATACCTAATTATGTTTTAAAATGCAATTTAAAGCATTTTTGGTTTTGATCATAGTAGGCTAATTTCAAAAAATATCGATTTTATAAATATTAGCATTCTTTTTCATTTATAATACCTAGATATGTTTTAAAATGCAATTTAAAGCATTTTTGATTTCGATCATAGTAGGCTAATTTCAAAAAATATCGATTTTATAAATATTAGCATTCTTTTTCATTTATAATACCTAATTATGTTTTATAATGCAATTTAAAGCATTTTTGGTTTTGATCATAGTAGGCTAATTTCAAAAAATATCAATTTTATAAATATTAGCATTTTTTCATTTATAATACCTAATTATGTTTTAAAATGCAATTTAAAGCATTTTTGGCTTCGATCATAGTAGGCTATTTTCAAAAAATATCGATTTTATAAATATTAGCATTCTATTTCATTTATAATACCTAGATGTGTTTTAAAATGCAATTTTAAGCATTTTTGGTTTTGATCATAGTAGGCTAATTTCAAAAAATATCGATTTTATAAATATAAGCATTCTTTATCATTTATAATACCTAGATATGTTTTAAAATGCAATTTAAAGCATTTTTGATTTCGATCATAGTAGGCTAATTTCAAAAAATATCGATTTTATAAATATTTGCTTCCTTTATGATTTATAATACCTAGATATAATTTAAAATGCAATTTAAAGCATTTTTGATTTCGATCATAATAGGTTATTATCAAAAAATATCGATTTTATAAATATTAGCATTCTTTCTTCATTTTTTATACCTAGATATGTTTTAAAATGCAATTTAAAGCATTGTTGATTTCGATCATAGTAGGCTTTTTTCAAAAAATATAGATTTTATAAATATTAGCATTCTTTTTCATTTATAATACCTAGATATGTTTTAAAATGCAATTTAAAGCATTTTTGATTTCGATCATAGTAGGCTAATTTCAAAAAATATCAATTTTATAAATATAAGCATTCTTTATCATTTATAATACCTAGATATGTTTTAAAATGCAATTTAAAGCATTTTTTATTTCGATCATAGTAGGCTAATTTCAAAAAATATCGATTTTATTAATATTAGCATTTTTTTTCATTTATAATACCTAATTATGTTTTAAAATGCAATTTAAAGCATTCTTGGTTTCGATCATAGTAGGCTATTTTCAAAAAATATCGATTTTATAAATATTATCATTCTATTTCATTTATAATACCCAGATGTGTTTTAAAATGCAATTTAAAGCATTTTTGGTTTTGATCATAGTAGGCTAATTTCAAAAAATATCGATTTTATAAATATTAGCATTCTTTTTCATTTATAATACCTAATTATGTTTTAAAATGCAATTTAAAGCATTTTTGGTTTCGATCATAGTAGGCCAATTTCAAAAAATATCGATTTTATAAATATTAGCATTCTTTTTCATTTATAATACCCAATTATGTTTTAAAATGCAATTTAAAGCATTTTTGGTTTCGATCATAGTAGGCTAATTTCAAAAAATATCGATTTTATAAATATTAGCATTTTTTTTCATTTATAATACCTAGATATGTTTTAAAATGCAATTAAAAGCATTTTTGATTTCGATCATAGTAGGCTAATTTAAAAAATATCGATTTTATAAATATAAGCATTCTTAATCATTTATAATACGTGGATATGTTTTAAAATGCAATTTAAAGCATTTTTGATTTCGATCATAGTAGGCTATTTTCAAAAAATATCGATTTTATAAATATTAGCTTTCTTTATCATTTATAATACCTAGATATAATTTAAAATGCAATTTAAAGCATTTTTGATTTCGATCATAATAGGTTATTATCAAAAAATATCGATTTTATAAATATTAGCATTCTTTTTTCATTTTTTATACCTAGATATGTTTTAAAATGCAATTTAAAGCATTGTTGATTTCGATCATAGTAGGCTTTTTTCAAAAAATATAGATTTTATAAATAGTAGCATTCTTTTTCATTTATAAAACCTAGTTATGTTTTAAAATGCAATTTAAAGCATTTTTGATTTCGATCATAGTAGGCTAATTTCAAAAAATATCGATTTTATAAATATTAGCATTCTTTTTCATTTATAATACCTAATTATGTTTTATAATGCAATTTAAAGCATTTTTGGTTTTGATCATAGTAGGCTAATTTCAAAAAATATCAATTTTATAAATATAAGCATTCTTTTTCATTTATAATACCTAATTATGTTTTAAAATGCAATTTAAAGCATTTTTGGTTTTGATCATAGTAGGCTAATTTCAAAAAATATCGATTTTATAAATATTAGCATTCTTTTTCATTTATAATACCTAGATATGTTTTAAAATGCAATTTAAAGCATTTTTGATTTCGATCATAGTAGGCTAATTTCAAAAAATATCGATTTTATAAATATTAGCATTCTTTTTCATTTATAATACCTAATTATGTTTTATAATGCAATTTAAAGCATTTTTGGTTTTGATCATAGTAGGCTAATTTCAAAAAATATCAATTTTATAAATATTAGCATTTTTTTCATTTATAATACCTAATTATGTTTTAAAATGCAATTTAAAGCATTTTTGGTTTCGATCATAGTAGGCTATTTTCAAAAAATATCGATTTTATAAATATTAGCATTCTATTTCATTTATAATACCTAGATGTGTTTTAAAATGCAATTTTAAGCATTTTTGGTTTTGATCATAGTAGGCTAATTTCAAAAAATATCGATTTTATAAATATAAGCATTCCTTTTCATTTATAATACGTGTATATGTTTTAAAATGCAATTTAAAGCATTTTTGGTTTTGATCATTGTAGGCTAATTTCAAAAAATATCGATTTTATAAATATTAGCATTCTTTTTCATTTATAATACCTAATTATGTTTTAAAATGCAATTTAAAGCATTTTTGGTTTCGATCATAGTAGGCTAATTTCAAAAAATATCGATTTTATAAATATTAGAATTCTATTTCATTTATAATACCTAGATGTGTTTTAAAATGCAATTTAAAGCATTTTTGGTTTTGATCATAGTAGGCTAATTTCAAAAAATATCGATTTTATAAATATTAGCATTCTTTTTCATTTATAATACCTAATTATGTTTTAAAATGCAATTTAAAGCATTTTTGGTTTCGATCATAGTAGGCTAATTTCAAAAAATATCGATTTTATAAATATTAGAATTCTATTTCATTTATAATACCTAGATGTGTTTTAAAATGCAATTTAAAGCATTTTTGGTTTTGATCATAGTAGGCTAATTTCAAAAAATATCGATTTTATAAATATTAGAATTCTATTTCATTTATAATACCTAATTATGTTTTAAAATGCAATTTAAAGCATTTTTGGTTTCGATCATAGTAGGCTAATTTCAAAAAATATCGATTTTATAAATATTAGAATTCTATTTCATTTATAATACCTAGATGTGTTTTAAAATGCAATTTAAAGCATTTTTGGTTTTGATCATAGTAGGCTAATTTCAAAAAATATCGATTTTATAAATATTATTATCATACTGTGGCAACCTGAGTGTCGAATTCCTTCGACACTCAGTGTCGAAGGATTTAAAAATGTCGAAGGAAAGTCGAAATTTTAAATTTTTTTTGACCGTTGAAAAAAAAAACAAAAAATAAAAGTAAACAAATAAAATTTCAGTCATAATTTAATCAATTTTGATATTTTAAAGTATTTGAAAACATATTTGAGTGATTTATTTTACAAATTTGATATTTTATTATGGATAAGTGTTGTTCAGTCATGTAGTGTTCAGTCATGGATTGCTTTTCTTAATAAATGTGGAATGAAAGATGCTGAGGAACGCTTCGAATGTTTAGTTTGTGAGCTTCATTTTGATTCAAACATGATTAGATGTAATGAAAATAGCAGATTTTCAAAGTTTATTTTAGCATTAGTATTTTAACGGTTTTTTAGAATTTAAATTTTTAACGGTATTTTTTTTTTTCAAATAAAAAATAACGGTCATTTTCGACATTGCCACAGTATGATTATTATTATTATTATTATTATTTGTTTATTCAGATTCTTTAGATTGCAAAGGAAAAGCCATTCTAAACAGTTTTAACAGTAACTGTTGAAATCGGCATAAAAACCTTTGGTCTTAAAAATAAATTAACAAAAGAATTGTAAATATGAGATTCAGCGTTCAAAGAAGAACATTAAAGATCTCAAATTTGTAAAAATATTAACATTATTGACATACAATGGAATTTAACGGTTTTTTCAGTATTTAAAATTACAAATGGTGAAATTGGTAACTAAAAAGTTTTGCAAAAATAAGCCAAGCTAGTGTTTACATTAAAATAGTTTAAAAAAAAAAAAAAAAAAAATAACTGACTTTGGTGCAAAAAATCCAATAGTTAAGCATTTGGACATTGAAGAAGATACGAAGAAACTTTGAGAACCATTGAGGGAACCAGCATACAACATGATACTAGGTGAATTGTTCCAATGAAGCATATATGAAGAAGTAGATATTGTTAATTTTTTTTTTATGTTTTAGGTCAACTTTCAAGCTTCTTTAGGAAATTGGCAGATAGAAAGACTGACATCATATCTTCATTACGGATGTAGCATTTTAGGGCCCATTTAAAAGCATGCATTTGTGGTAAGTTTTTTAAATCTTTTGGAATTTCATTAAAAATTGAGACACCAAATGACGTAATTCTTTTCTTTCCATAGTTTGATTTTGATAGCGGCTTTCTTAATCCACCAGTACTTCTCGTTCTGTTACTAGCTGCAACTTTATCCAAAACTATGTTTGAGTGGATTTTTTTGGACAGGTTGCTGTAGATGAATGTTGCAGCATTGATGTTGATCCATAAATAAGCCTAGATATTTCACACAGTCCACTCTCTTGATAACGTTGATACCTATGCTGATTGTGTCATTATCATGGATTTTCATGTACGGTGAGTGAAAGATTGTGTAGATCGTCTTTTCAAAGTTCAAATATAGATGCTGTTCATTGAAAAAATTCAGGATTACGTTCATATCATGGGTAATTTTGTCGTCTACCTTTTCATTCTTTTCGTGACTGTTAACTAGCACTGCATCGTCTGCATACAGATATAACTTTCCAGTAATGTTTAAAGATGTAATATGATTGAAGAAAATAATGAACAGAAGGCTTCCCAAAATTCCACCTTGAACTACTCCGTAATCTATACATTTTTCATCACTTGTTGCTGAATTTATTTTTACAATTTGCTTTCTTGATCTTAGGTAGCTTTCAATGAGTTTAAGAGGATTTCCACGAATACCAGAGAGTTCAAGCGTGTGAATAAGACAGTCTATATCTACCAGATCAAAGGCTTTCTTAATATCCATACATACAGCACTGACTTTCATTTTATTGTCTAGTTTACTTTTGATTTGTTCTACGAGTTCTAATGCAGCAGTTTCAGTTCCACTTTTAGCTCTAAATCCAAATTGATACGGTGACATTATCTTTGCTTTATTAAATACAAAGTCATATATTCTTGTGTAAAGTGACTTCTCAACAATTTTGTTAAAAATTGTAAGCATAGAGACTGGGCGATAGTCGTTCAATGATGATTTATTACCAGACTTATTAATTGGAATCACTAATGCTGTTTTGAAGCAACGAGGATATACTGATGTCTCATATATACGACGAATCATGTGGCAAAGAAAGGGAACTAATTCATTCGAGAGATGCTTGACTATCGATGGACATATTCCATCAATACCTGGAGATGAGTTCTTAAGACCTTTGATAATCAGGCTAATTTCGTCTTCTTCAATATCATCCAAAAACATTGATTGCATAACAGGGTTGAATTTGACTTTTGTTGAGCTTACATTAGCATTCTTTTTCATTTATAATACCTAATTATGTTTTAAAATGCAATTTAAAGCATTTTTGGTTTCGATCATAGTAGGCTTATTTCAAAAAATATCGATTTTATAAATATTAGCATTCTTTTTCATTTATAATACCTAGATATGTTTTAAAATGCAATTAAAAGCATTTTTGATTTCGATCATAGTATGCTAATTTAAAAAATATCGATTTTATAAATATTAGCATTCTTAATCATTTATAATACGTGGATATGTTTTAAAATGCAATTTAAAGCATTTTTGATTTCGATCATAGTAGGCTATTTTCAAAAAATATCGATTTTATAAATATTAGCTTTCTTTATCATTTATAATTCCTAGATATAATTTAAAATGCAATTTAAAGCATTTTTGATTTCGATCATAATAGGTTATTATCAAAAAAAATATTGATTTTATAAATATTAGCATTCTTTTTTCATTTTTTATACCTAGATATGTTTTAAAATGCAATTTAAAGCATTTTTTATTTCGATCATAGTAGGCTAATTTCAAAAAATATCGATTTTATAAATATTAGCATTTTTTTTCAAATATAATACCTAATTATGTTTTAAAATGCAATTTAAAGCATTCTTGGTTTCGATCATAGTAGGCTATTTTCAAAAAAAATCGATTTTATAAATATTATCATTCTATTTCATTTATAATACCTAGATGTGTTTTAAAATGCAATTTAAAGCATTTTTGGTTTTAATCATAGTAGGCTAATTTCAAAAAATATCGATTTTATAAATATTAGCATTTTTTTTCAAATATAATACCTAATTATGTTTTAAAATGCAATTTAAAGCATTCTTGGTTTCGATCATAGTAGGCTATTTTCAAAAAATATCGATTTTATAAATATTATCATTCTATTTCATTTATAATACCTAGATGTGTTTTAAAATGCAATTTAAAGCATTTTTGGTTTTAATCATAGTAGGCTAATTTCAAAAAATATCGATTTTATAAATATTAGCATTCTTTTTCATTTATAATACCTAATTATGTTTTAAAATGCAATTTAAAGCATTTTTGGATTCGATCATAGTAGGCTAATTTCAAAAAATATCGATTTTATAAATGTTAGCATTCTATTTCATTTATAATACCTAGATGTGTTTTAAAATGCAATTTAAAGCATTTTTGGTTTTGATCATAGTAGGCTAATTTCAAAAAATATCGATTTTATAAATATTAGCATTCTTTTTCATTTATAATACCTAATTATGTTTTAAAATGCAATTTAAAGCATTTTTGGTTTCGATCATAGTAGGCTTATTTCAAAAAATATCGATTTTATAAATATTAGCATTCTATTTCATTTATAATACCTAGATATGTTTCAAAATGCAATTTAAAGCATTGTTAATTTCGATCAAAGTAGGCTTTTTTAAAAAAATATCGATTTTATAAATATTAGCATTCTTAATCATTTATAATACGTGTATGTTTCAAAATGAAATTTAAAGCATTTTTGGTTTCGATCATAGTAAGCTAATTTCAAAAAATATCGATTTTATAAATATTAGCATTCTTTTTCATTTATAATACCTAGATATGTTTTAAAATGCAATTAAAAGCATTTTTGATTTCGATCATAGTAGGCTAATTTAAAAAATATCGATTTTATAAATATTAGCATTCTTAATCATTTATAATACGTGGATATGTTTTAAAATGCAATTTAAAGCATTTTTGATTTCGATCATAGTAGGCTATTTTCAAAAAATATCGATTTTATAAATATTAGCTTTCTTTATCATTTATAATACCTAGATATAATTTAAAATGCAATTTAAAGCATTTTTGATTTCGATCATAATAGGTTATTATCAAAAAATATTGATTTTATAAATATTAGCATTCTTTTTTCATTTTTTATACCTAGATATGTTTTAAAATGCAATTTAAAGCATTGTTAATTCGATCATAGTAGGCTAATTTCAAAAAATATCAATTTTATAAATATAAGCATTCTTTATCATTTATAATACCTAGATGTGTTTTAAAATGCAATTTAAAGCATTTTTGGTTTTAATCATAGTAGGCTAATTTCAAAAAATATCGATTTTATAAATATTAGCATTTTTTTTCAAATATAATACCTAATTATGTTTTAAAATGCAATTTAAAGCATTCTTGGTTTCGATCATAGTAGGCTATTTTCAAAAAATATCGATTTTATAAATATTATCATTCTATTTCATTTATAATACCTAGATGTGTTTTAAAATGCAATTTAAAGCATTTTTGGTTTTAATCATAGTAGGCTAATTTCAAAAAATATCGATTTTATAAATATTAGCATTCTTTTTCATTTATAATACCTAATTATGTTTTAAAATGCAATTTAAAGCATTTTTGGATTCGATCATAGTAGGCTAATTTCAAAAAATATCGATTTTATAAATGTTAGCATTCTATTTCATTTATAATACCTAGATGTGTTTTAAAATGCAATTTAAAGCATTTTTGGTTTTGATCATAGTAGGCTAATTTCAAAAAATATCGATTTTATAAATATTAGCATTCTTTTTCATTTATAATACCTAATTATGTTTTAAAATGCAATTTAAAGCATTTTTGGTTTCGATCATAGTAGGCTTATTTCAAAAAATATCGATTTTATAAATATTAGCATTCTATTTCATTTATAATACCTAGATATGTTTCAAAATGCAATTTAAAGCATTGTTAATTTCGATCAAAGTAGGCTTTTTTCAAAAAATATCGATTTTATAAATATTAGCATTCTTAATCATTTATAATACGTGTATGTTTCAAAATGAAATTTAAAGCATTTTTGGTTTCGATCATAGTAAGCTAATTTCAAAAAATATCGATTTTATAAATATTAGCATTCTTTTTCATTTATAATACCTAGATATGTTTTAAAATGCAATTAAAAGCATTTTTGATTTCGATCATAGTAGGCTAATTTAAAAAATATCGATTTTATAAATATTAGCATTCTTAATCATTTATAATACGTGGATATGTTTTAAAATGCAATTTAAAGCATTTTTGATTTCGATCATAGTAGGCTATTTTCAAAAAATATCGATTTTATAAATATTAGCTTTCTTTATCATTTATAATACCTAGATATAATTTAAAATGCAATTTAAAGCATTTTTGATTTCGATCATAATAGGTTATTATCAAAAAATATTGATTTTATAAATATTAGCATTCTTTTTTCATTTTTTATACCTAGATATGTTTTAAAATGCAATTTAAAGCATTGTTAATTCGATCATAGTAGGCTAATTTCAAAAAATATCAATTTTATAAATATAAGCATTCTTTATCATTTATAATACCTAGATATGTTTTAAAATGCAATTTAAAGCATTTTTTATTTCGATCATAGTAGGCTAATTTCAAAAAATATCGATTTTATAAATATTAGCATTTTTTTTCAAATATAATACCTAATTATGTTTTAAAATGCAATTTAAAGCATTCTTGGTTTCGATCATAGTAGGCTATTTTCAAAAAATATCGATTTTATAAATATTATCATTCTATTTCATTTATAATACCTAGATGTGTTTTAAAATGCAATTTAAAGCATTTTTGGTTTTAATCATAGTAGGCTAATTTCAAAAAATATCGATTTTATAAATATTAGCATTTTTTTTCAAATATAATACCTAATTATGTTTTAAAATGCAATTTAAAGCATTCTTGGTTTCGATCATAGTAGGCTATTTTCAAAAAATATCGATTTTATAAATATTATCATTCTATTTCATTTATAATACCTAGATGTGTTTTAAAATGCAATTTAAAGCATTTTTGGTTTTGATCATAGTAGGCTAATTTCAAAAAATATCGATTTTATAAATATTAGCATTCTTTTTCATTTATAATACCTAATTATGTTTTAAAATGCAATTTAAAGCATTTTTGGATTCGATCATAGTAGGCTAATTTCAAAAAATATCGATTTTATAAATGTTAGCATTCTATTTCATTTATAATACCTAGATGTGTTTTAAAATGCAATTTAAAGCATTTTTGGTTTTGATCATAGTAGGCTAATTTCAAAAAATATCGATTTTATAAATATTAGCATTCTTTTTCATTTATAATACCCAATTATGTTTTAAAATGCAATTGAAAGCATTTTTGGTTTCGATCATAGTAGGCTAATTTCAAAAAATATCGATTTTATAAATATTAGCATTCTATTTCATTTATAATACCTAGATATGTTTCAAAATGCAATTTAAAGCATTGTTGATTTCGATCAAAGTAGGCTTTTTTCAAAAAATATCGATTTTATAAATATTAGCATTCTTAATCATTTATAATACGTGTATGTTTCAAAATGAAATTTAAAGCATTTTTGGTTTCGATCATAGTAAGCTAATTTCAAAAAATATCGATTTTATAAATATTAGCATTCTTTTTCATTTATAATACCTAGATATGTTTTAAAATGCAATTAAAAGCATTTTTGATTTCGATCATAGTAGGTTTATTTAAAAAATATCGATTTTATAAATATTAGCATTCTTAATCATTTATAATACGTAGATATGTTTTAAAATGCAATTTAAAGCATTTTTGATTTCGATCATAGTAGGCTATTTTCAAAAAATATCGATTTTATAAATATTAGCTTTCTTTATCATTTATAATACCTAGATATAATTTAAAATGCAATTTAAAGCATTTTTGATTTCGATCATAATAGGTTATTATCAAAAAATATCGATTTTATAAATATTAGCATTCTTTTTTCATTTTTTATACCTAGATATGTTTTAAAATGCAAATTAAAGCATTGTTGATTTTGATCATAGTAGGCTAATTTCAAAAAATATCAATTTTATAAATATTAGCATTTTTTTCATTTATAATACCTAATTATGTTTTAAAATGCAATATAAAGCATTTTTGGTTTCGATCATAGTAGGCTATTTTCAAAAAATATCGATTTTATAAATATTAGCATTCTATTTCATTTATAATACCTAGATGTGTTTTAAAATGCAATTTTAAGCATTTTTGATTTCGATCATAGTAGGCTAATTTCAAAAAATATCAATTTTATAAATATTAGCATTCTTTTTCATTTATAATACCTAGATATGTTTTAAAATGCAATTTAAAGCATTTTTGATTTCGATCATAGTAGGCTAATTTCAAAAAATATCAATTTTATAAATATAAGCATTCTTTATCATTTATAATACCTAGATATGTTTTAAAATGCAATTTAAAGCATTTTTGATTTCGATCATAGTAGGCTAATTTCAAAAAATATCGATTTTATAAATATTAGCATTCTTTTTCATTTATAATACCTAATTATGTTTTATAATGCAATTTAAAGCATTTTTGGTTTTGATCATAGTAGGCTAATTTCAAAAAATATCAATTTTATAAATATTAGCATTTTTTTCATTTATAATAGCTAATTATGTTTTAAAATGCAATTTTAAGCATTTTTGGTTTTGATCATAGTAGGCTAATTTCAAAAAATATCGATTTTATAAATATAAGCATTCTTTTTCATTTATAATACGTGTATATGTTTTAAAATGCAATTTAAAGCATTTTTGGTTCGATCATAGTAGGCTATTTTCAAAAAATATAGATTTTATAAATATTAGCATTCTTTTTCATTTATAATACCTAGATGTGTTTTAAAATGCAATTTAAAGCATTTTTGGTTTTGATCATAGTAGGCTAATTTCAAAAAATATCGATTTTATAAACATTAGCATTCTTTTTCATTTAAAATACCTAATTATGTTTTAAAATGCAATTTAAAGCATTTTTGGTTTCGATCATAGTAGGCTATTTTCAAAAAATATCGATTTTATAAATATTAGCATTCTATTTCATTTATAATACCTAGATGTGTTTTAAAATGCAATTTAAAGCATTTTTGGTTTTGATCATAGTAGGCTAATTTCAAAAAATATCGATTTTATAAATATTAGCATTCTTTTTCATTTATAATACCTAGATATGTTTTAAAATGCAATTTAAAGCATTTTTGGTTTTGCACTATGGGGCAAAATTGAAAAAAAGCGGCAATTTAGGAAATTTTTGAACAGTTTTGAACTACGCTTTCGGGGTTATTTTTTCTTGTAGAGGACATCAAAATTGACTTCTATGCCAAATTTCAGGTCATTTGATGCTGTATTTACAATTCTGTGGCTGTTTGAAGTTGAAAATGAGTGAAAATTTTGATTTTTTCACGTCTTATTTAAACTGTCACATCTTTTTAATAGTTAAAGATATTAAGAAACGCTTTTCGGTTTCTAATAGTGTCATGTAAGAGCTTTGTTTTGATAATGTACAAAATTTGTAATTTTGTAGTTTTGGTATCAGTATGGGAAGAAATGTGTGAAAATTTTATGAAAAATATATTCAAGCATGCCGCAAAGATCTTAAATGGCCACTTTTCAGTCATATAAGCACATTGTGTTTTAGCCTCTGTCTTTTAGTTTTCAAAAATGTATAAACATCAAAATTTCTTTGGTACTTTTTTGAGATAAATTGATTTAAATAAGTAGTAGAATAATTCAACAAAAAATAAAATATCTTATAAAAGTTACGAAACAACAACAAAAAATGAGTTTTGTGTTATTTTTCGATGACAAACAATATTTAAAAACAAACTGCGAAGAAATTTTTTTCAAAAAGTTCAAAATAGGTTACTTTTCATATCTGACGACTTGTATGGTTTTCGCATCACTCAAACTGCTCTTTTTTTTGTGTACCTCAATATTTTTTAATTGGTCAATATTTTCGTCGGTCTCATTCAATGCACTCAAAGAGTAACTATAACAAAGTTTCATGCAAGGACTATGCATCATTTTAAAGGTATTGATTTAATCTAGCAATAATCGAAAACAGATTGCAAAAATATTAATTCTGAAAAAAGTTCTAGTCATTTTAGTGAATCAGAAAACATACTGAACCGCAACCAGAATAGGTAAAAACACAAAAATCGCAAAAAAAATTATGAAATACACTTTTTTAAGTTTTAATAGTCATAAATATCATATATAATCATGAAAAACCTAAAAACAATACCTAATTTTGTTTTTATGTGATATTTCTAGAAATGACGTTTTTGAGATTTTTTGTTGTTTTGGGTCGTTCACAAACAAGTCCTAAATTCATGACCAAGATAATACTAAATTACAAAGTATTATATATCCTTAGAAAGGTCTAGATTTAAGCTACAATAAACTGTAAACAGAATTAAAAAATATTGAGGTACCCAAAAAAAATAGCAGTTTGAGTGATGCGAAAACCATACAAGTCGTCAGATATGAAAAGTACCCTATATCTTGGCAGATTTTGAACTTTTTGAAAAAAATTTCTTCGCAATTTGTTTTTAAATATTGTTTGTCATCGAAAAATAACACAAAACTCATTTTTAGTTGTTGTTTCGTAACTTTTATAAGATATTTTATTTTTTGTTGAATTATTCTACTACTTATTTAAATCAATTTATCTCAAAAAAGTACCAAAGAAATTTTGATGCTTATACATTTTTGAAAACTAGAAGACAGAGGCTAAATTACAATGTGCTTATATGACTGAAAAGTGGCCATTTAAGATCTTTGCGGCATGCTTGAATATATTTTTCATAAAATTTTCACACATTTCTTCCCATACTGATACCAAAACTACAAAATTACAAATTTTGTACATTATAAAAACAAAGTTCTTACATGACACTATTAGAAACCGAAAAGCGTTTCTTAATATCTTTAACTATTAAAAAGATGTGACAGTTTAAATAAGACGTGAAAAAATCAAAATTTTCACTCATTTTCAACTTCAAACAGCCACAGAATTGTAAATACAGCATCAAATGACCTGAAATTTAGCATAGAAGTCAATTTTGATGTCCTCTACAAGAAAAAATAACCCCGAAAGCGTAGTTCAAAACTGTTCAAAAATTTCCTTAATTGCCGCTTTTTTTCAATTTTGCCCCATAGTGTTTTGATCATAGTAGGCTAATTTCAAAAAATATCGATTTTATAAACATTAGCATTCTTTTTCATTTAAAATACCTAATTATGTTTTAAAATGCAATTTAAAGCATTTTTGGTTTCGATCATAGTAGGCTATTTTCAAAAAATATCGATTTTATAAATATTAGCATTCTATTTCATTTATAATACCTAGATGTGTTTTAAAATGCAATTTAAAGCATTTTTGGTTTTGATCATAGTAGGCTAATTTCAAAAAATATCGATTTTATAAATATTAGCATTCTTTTTCATTTATAATACCTAGATATGTTTTAAAATGCAATTTAAAGCATTTTTGGTTTTGCACTATGGGGCAAAATTGAAAAAAAGCGGCAATTTAGGAAATTTTTGAACAGGATTGAACTACGCTTTCGGGGTTATTTTTTCTTGTAGAGGACATCAAAATTGACTTCTATGCCAAATTTCAGGTCATTTGATGCTGTATTTACAATTCTGTGGCTGTTTGAAGTTGAAAATGAGTGAAAATTTTGATTTTTTCACGTCTTATTTAAACTGTCACATCTTTTTAATAGTTAAAGATATTAAGAAACGCTTTTCGGTTTCTAATAGTGTCATGTAAGAGCTTTGTTTTGATAATGTACAAAATTTGTAATTTTGTAGTTTTGGTATCAGTATGGGAAGAAATGTGTTAAAATTTTATGAAAAATATATTCAAGCATGCCGCAAAGATCTTAAATGGCCACTTTTCAGTCATATAAGCACATTGTGTTTTAGCCTCTGTCTTTTAGTTTTCAAAAATGTATAAACATCAAAATTTCTTTGGTACTTTTTTGAGATAAATTGATTTAAATAAGTAGTAGAATAATTCAACAAAAAATAAAATATCTTATAAAAGTTACGAAACAACAACAAAAAATGAGTTTTGTGTTATTTTTCGATGACAAACAATATTTAAAAACAAACTGCGAAGAAATTTTTTTCAAAAAGTTCAAAATAGGTTACTTTTCATATCTGACGACTTGTATGGTTTTCGCATCACTCAAACTGCTCT
Source organism: Chironomus riparius (assembly GCA_917627325.4). Lineage (NCBI taxonomy): Eukaryota > Metazoa > Arthropoda > Insecta > Diptera > Chironomidae > Chironomus > Chironomus riparius. The sequence continues at coordinate 21,649,019 of OU895879.1, read as the reverse complement.
TTTTTTTGTGTACCTCAATATTTTTTAATTGGTCAATATTTTCGTCGGTCTCATTCAATGCACTCAAAGAGTAACTATAACAAAGTTTCATGCAAGGACTATGCATCATTTTAAAGGTATTGATTTAATCTAGCAATAATCGAAAACAGATTGCAAAAATATTAATTCTGAAAAAAGTTCTAGTCATTTTAGTGAATCAGAAAACATACTGAACCGCAACCAGAATAGGTAAAAACACAAAAATCGCAAAAAAAATTATGAAATACACTTTTTTAAGTTTTAATAGTCATAAATATCATATATAATCATGAAAAACCTAAAAACAATACCTAATTTTGTTTTTATGTGATATTTCTAGAAATGACGTTTTTGAGATTTTTTGTTGTTTTGGGTCGTTCACAAACAAGTCCTAAATTCATGACCAAGATAATACTAAATTACAAAGTATTATATATCCTTAGAAAGGTCTAGATTTAAGCTACAATAAACTGTAAACAGAATTAAAAAATATTGAGGTACACAAAAAAAAGAGCAGTTTGAGTGATGCGAAAACCATACAAGTCGTCAGATATGAAAAGTACCCTATATCTTGGCAGATTTTGAACTTTTTGAAAAAATTTCTTCGCAATTTGTTTTTAAATATTGTTTGTCATCGAAAAATAACACAAAACTCATTTTTAGTTGTTGTTTCGTAACTTTTATAAGATATTTTATTTTTTGTTGAATTATTCTACTACTTATTTAAATCAATTTATCTCAAAAAAGTACCAAAGAAATTTTGATGCTTATACATTTTTGAAAACTAGAAGACAGAGGCTAAATTACAATGTGCTTATATGACTGAAAAGTGGCCATTTAAGATCTTTGCGGCATGCTTGAATATATTTTTCATAAAATTTTCACACATTTCTTCCCATACTGATACCAAAACTACAAAATTACAAATTTTGTACATTATAAAAACAAAGTTCTTACATGACACTATTAGAAACCGAAAAGCGTTTCTTAATATCTTTAACTATTAAAAAGATGTGACAGTTTAAATAAGACGTGAAAAAATCAAAATTTTCACTCATTTTCAACTTCAAACAGCCACAGAATTGTAAATACAGCATCAAATGACCTGAAATTTAGCATAGAAGTCAATTTTGATGTCCTCTACAAGAAAAAATAACCCCGAAAGCGTAGTTCAAAACTGTTCAAAAATTTCCTTAATTGCCGCTTTTTTTCAATTTTGCCCCATAGTGTTTTGATCATAGTAGGCTAATTTCAAAAAATATCGATTTTATAAACATTAGCATTCTTTTTCATTTAAAATACCTAATTATGTTTTAAAATGCAATTTAAAGCATTTTTGGTTTTGATCATAGTAGGCTAATTTCATAAAATATCGATTTTATAAATATTAGCATTCTATTTCATTTATAATACCTAGATGTGTTTTAAAATGCAATTTAAAGCATTTTTGGTTTTGATCATAGTAGGCTAATTTCAAAAAATATCGATTTTATAAATATTATCATTCTATTTCATTTATAATACCTAGATGTGTTTTAAAATGCAATTTAAAGCATTTTTGGTTTTGATCATAGTAGGCTAATTTCAAAAAATATCGATTTTATAAATATTAGCATTCTTTTTCATTTATAATACCTAGATATATTTTAAAATGCAATTTAAAGCATTTTTGGTTCTGATCATAGTAGGCTTTTTTCAAAAAATATCGATTTTATAAATATTAGCATTCTTTATCATTTATAATACCTAGATATATTTTAAAATGCATTTTAAAGCATTTTTGGTTCTGATCATAGTAGGCTTTTTTCAAAAAATATCGATTTTATAAATATTAGCATTCTTTATCATTTATAATACCTAATTATGTTTTAAAATGCAATTTAAAGCATTTTTGATTTCGATCATAGTAGGCTAATTTCAAAAAATATCGATTTTATAAATATTATCATTCTATTTCATTTATAATACCTAGATGTGTTTTAAAATGCAATTTAAAGCATTTTTGGTTTTGATCATAGTAGGCTAATTTCAAAAAATATCGATTTTATAAATATTAGCATTCTTTTTCATTTATAATACCTAATTATGTTTTAAAATGCAATTTAAAGCATTTTTGGTTTCGATCATAGTAGGCTAATTTCAAAAAATATCGATTTTATAAATATTAGCATTCTATTTCATTTATAATACCTAGATATATTTTAAAATGCAATTTAAAGCATTTTTGGTTCTGATCATAGTAGGCTTTTTTCAAAAAATATCGATTTTATAAATATTAGCATTCTTTTTCATTTATAATACGTGTATATGTTTTAAAATGCAATTTAAAGCATTTTTGGTTCGATCATAGTAGGCTATTTTCAAAAAAATATCGATTTTATATCTATATTAGCATTCTTTATCATTTATAATACCTAGATATATTTTAAAATGCATTTTAAAGCATTTTTGGTTCTGATCATAGTAGGCTTTTTTCAAAAAATATCGATTTTATAAATATTAGCATTTTTTATCATTTATAATACCTAATTATGTTTTAAAATGCAATTTAAAGCATTTTTGATTTCGATCATAGTAGGCTAATTTCAAAAAATATCGATTTTATAAATATTATCATTCTATTTCATTTATAATACCTAGATGTGTTTTAAAATGCAATTTAAAGCATTTTTGGTTTTGATCATAGTAGGCTAATTTCAAAAAATATCGATTTTATAAATATTAGCATTCTTTTTCATTTATAATACCTAATTATGTTTTAAAATGCAATTTAAAGCATTTTTGGTTTCGATCATAGTAGGCTAATTTCAAAAAATATCGATTTTATAAATATTAGCATTCTATTTCATTTATAATACCTAGATATATTTTAAAATGCAATTTAAAGCATTTTTGGTTCTGATCATAGTAGGCTTTTTTCAAAAAATATCGATTTTATAAATATTAGCATTCTTTATCATTTATAATACCTAGATATGTTTTAAAATGCAATTTAAAGCATTTTTGATTTCGATCATAGTAGGCTAATTTCATAAAATATCGATTTTATAAATATTAGCATTCTTTTTCATTTATAATACGTGTATATGTTTTAAAATGCAATTTAAAGCATTTTTGGTTCGATCATAGTAGGCTATTTTAAAAAAAAATTATATCGATTTTATATCTATATTAGCATTCTTTATCATTTATAATACCTAGATATATTTTAAAATGCAATTTAAAGCATTTTTGGTTCTGATCATAGTAGGCTTTTTTCAAAAAATATCGATTTTATAAATATTAGCATTCTTTATCATTTATAATACCTAGATATATTTTAAAATGCATTTTAAAGCATTTTTGGTTCTGATCATAGTAGGCTTTTTTCAAAAAATATCGATTTTATAAATATTAGCATTTTTTATCATTTATAATACCTAATTATGTTTTAAAATGCAATTTAAAGCATTTTTGATTTCGATCATAGTAGGCTAATTTCAAAAAATATCGATTTTATAAATATTATCATTCTATTTCATTTATAATACCTAGATGTGTTTTAAAATGCAATTTAAAGCATTTTTGGTTTTGATCATAGTAGGCTAATTTCAAAAAATATCGATTTTATAAATATTAGCATTCTTTTTCATTTATAATACCTAATTATGTTTTAAAATGCAATTTAAAGCATTTTTGGTTTCGATCATAGTAGGCTATTTTCAAAAAATATCGATTTTATAAATATTAGCATTCTATTTCATTTATAATACCTAGACGTGTTTTAAAATGCAATTTAAAGCATTTTTGGTTTTGATCATAGTAGGCTAATTTCAAAAAATATCGATTTTATAAATATTAGCATTCTTTTTCATTTATAATACCTAATTATGTTTTAAAATGCAATTTAAAGCATTTTTGATTTCGATCATAGTAGGCTAATTTCAAAAAATATCGATTTTATAAATATTAGCATTTTTTTTCATTTAAAATACCTAATTATGTTTTAAAATGCAATTTAAAGCATTTTTGGTTTCGATCATAGTAGGCTATTTTCAAAAAATATCGATTTTATAAATATTAGCATTCTATTTCATTTATAATACCTAGATGTGTTTTAAAATGCAATTTAAAGCATTTTTGGTTTTGATCATAGTAGGCTAATTTCAAAAAATATCGATTTTATTATTATTATTATTATTATTATTATTATTTATTTCTTCATTTTATCTTTTTTAAGGAAAAGCCATTTGAAATGTATTTGCACAGTTTCATCCGGCATAAAAACCTTAATCAACTTATTATTACATATATTGTTTAAGATTCAATGATATAGGAATATCGTTAAAGAACTTAAAACTAACGAGATATATTCATTTAAAACATTAACGGTTAAAACAAATTTAACTTAAAGAGATTTTGTCGTATTAGACTTTTGGTGTGTGTCTTGGAAATATCAACATCTTAAAACCGGAGCTTTTAAATACATGTATTCAAGAATAGGTATGGAAAAACCAATTGCAGGACAATTAATAATTTTTTTTTTTTGCTAATACTCTCTTTTATGCAATTTTAGCTATCAGTATCACCCAAAAAACTTTAAGTAGCTGTTATTAAAGCACATAGATAGGAACTGTTCACTCGACACAAATTGTCTTGTCTGATATTTAAACGAATGGATGTGGACAGCCTTCCTGATTTGCAGTGGTAAGTCGTTATATACGTTAATTCCAAAGTGATCAATATTTTTTCTACCATAGTTATTATTTGCAGCTGCTGGTCGAAGATTCATTTTATTCCGTGCTCCCTTATTGCACTCTAATGTGACATTGGTGTGGATTAATTTTTTTCGGCACAGGAATATAAAACAAGCAGTATTGACGAAATTTATCGCACGTATAGGAAGAATATTGTCTTTGGTCAGGCTTTTATACATTTCAATTCTGTTGTAAAGTCTGTCAAATCCATACATATTTCTAATCATTCGGTTCTGGATTGTTTGGATGGGTCTGATGACCGTATCACATGCATTACCCCATATATTTATCATATAGTTGATGTGTGTAGCAAAAAGCGAGTGATAGATCTTCTTTTTGGCTGACATTGGCAATACGTTCTTTAACTTCCACATTATACATGCTGCTGATGATAATTTCTTTTCCACTTGGGTTCCGTGCACATCCCATTTTAGATGAGGATCCAGAAAAAGGCCTAAATACTTCATTGACATTATTCTGGTAATCGTAAAATCTTTATTTATCTCTATTTCTTGTGGCTGACTGCTTTTTATGAATGGGGAATGAAATATCATGAAGTTTGTTTTTTTTGTGTTGATTATCATTTTCTGTTGCATCAAGAAGTTTATTATTATTACCATGTCGTTTTTGATTACTGGTGAAATATCATCATTTGCAGCATGTTCATTAATCAAGGCAACATCATCTGCGTAAAGTATTATTTTTCCTAAAAGCCCTTCCAACTTGGATATTTCATTGAAGAATATATTAAATAGCAGACTACCCAATACACTTCCTTGCATGACTCCGTATATAACTTCAATTGGCTTGCTGCATTTGCTGCCGACTTTGACCACTTGTAATCTATTCGATAAATAGCTGTGGATAACTTCTTCAGCTTTTCCTCTAATTCCCGCTAGATTAAGCATTCTCATAAGGATTTTTCTGTCCACAAGATCAAAAGCCTTCTTCAGGTCCATAAACACGACTGAAGTGATTTTTTTTTTATCCATGGATTTTCTTATAGTGCTAACAAGTTCTATTGCTGCTGTTTCCGTACAGCTTTTAGGTCGGAATCCAAATTGATTGCTAGATAAAAGATTGTTTTTAAGGACGAATTTCATTATTCGGTTATACAGAAATTTTTCCACTATTTTGTTGAAGGTTGATAGAATAGAGATGGGTCTTAAGTCATTCATGTCATTAGAGTTACCCGTTTTGCTTATTGGTATCACTGTTGCGAATTTAAACGCTTTTGGGAATTTCCCTGTTTTGTTGATTGCATTAATAAGGTGACATAGAACTGGTGAGAGCTCTTTGCATAACATTTTTACGTCTTGCGATGAGATGTTATCATATCCAGCAGATGAGTTTGTAAGGTTTTCAATGATCAATACGATTTCTTTCTCGTCGGCTTCTTCCAACACTAAAGAATGTTTAACAGATGAAAATTTTAGGGTTTTTGGGCATATTCTTTGGTCGTTTACTGTTTCTGTAACATTTTTGATAAAGAATTCGTTGATCTTCTCAGCCATTTCTAACTCATCGGTTATGATTGAGCCATTATTATTGATGAACTCCATTTTAAATTTAGATTTTCTTCCTAAAATTCCATTTAATTTGTTCCAGAGCATTCGTGGATTATTACTTTGTAAATTCAAGTTATAATATCTCCTTTTTTCATTCTCAATTATTTTCTTCACTTTTATAGATTCAAGTTTTAAAAGACGTTGAAACTTGTTTTTTAGATTCTTTGCTCTTTTCAATCTTTTAGACACGTCTTGCTTCTTTTTTAGTGCATTTAGAACTCTCCAATTGAACCATGGGCAGTGGATGTTGTGTGGCTTTATTCTGATTTTCAATACTCTTGTGTTTGCTGTCAATGCTTCTTGTGTGGCTTCTATTAATTTTTCTGCAATGATGTCAGGGTCGGTAAATTTCATGATCATTAGGTTATTAATTGAGGTACTTAGCTGTTTTCTCGCCTTTACGTAGTCCGTTCTTTTAGCACATTTCCATTCAGAGGTTCGTTTCGAATTAGTATCACTAATGGTTGATAAGATAAGATTGTGATCTGATAGGCAGTTGTGGATTGTAAAATTCTGGGTTGAAGCTTCGTCGAAAAAGTTACATACAAAGTGGTCAATTACTTTTCCACTTGCATTCCTTGTCTTTATGTTGTTGATTACCTTGAGATTAAATGAATCTAAGATATTAACGTACTCGTTTGTTGTTCGACAGCTTTCCGTCATATTGATATTTATATCTCCTGCAATAATAATTCGATGATTGAAGTCATTAAGTTCATTTTCAAGGTCGACGAAGAATGACTTTAAATTTGCATGCTCAGGAGGTCGGTAGTATGCAATTAGCTTGTAACTTTTATTGCTGGCTTTGAAAAATATTGAGATCCTCTCGAAACCAGATGTGTGTGAATTCATCTTTAGAACTAAGATACTTTTTTTCACGTAGACTAATAAACCTCCTCCGCTATTAGCATTATTTCGACATTGTATATATTTATTGTACCCATTTAAATTGTATATTCCATGTGCAAATGACTTTTTCAACTTTATTTCCCCAAGAATTAATATATCAGCTGAGATTTTTAGATTTGATAGGAGATTCTTGAATTTATCAAATTTGCTTGGGTTATTGAGTCCTTGAATATTGAGTTGTAGAACTGTTAAGTTGTTGAATTTTATAGCTCCATCTGTGAATTGCTTTGCTGTGTTGTAGTACGAGTTCGAATTTGTGATGGGTGCTAACAGATGTGGTTCATTTAATTGCTATTGTTGTTCTTTAATCTGATCAAAGTACTCTTGTACCTCACTCAGTTTTGATTCGTCGTCTACCAGAATTTCAGTTTCATCTTTCTTCTGTACCCTGACACACCCTCTTCTAAAGTATACCTTCAATTTTTTTCCGACTATTTTTATAAATTTTAACATTCTTTTTCATTTATAATACCTAATTATGTTTTAAAATGCAATTTAAAGCATTTTTGGTTTCGATCATAGTAGGCTATTTTCAAAAAATATCGATTTTATAAATATTAGCATTCTATTTCATTTATAATACCTAGATGTGTTTTAAAATGCAATTTAAAGCATTTTTGGTTTTGATCATAGTAGGCTAATTTCAAAAAATATCGATTTTATAAATATTAGCATTCTTTTTCATTTATAATACCTAGATATGTTTTAAAATGCAATTTAAAGCATTTTTGGTTTTGATCATAGTAGGCTAATTTCAAAAAATATCGATTTTATAAATATTAGTATTCTATTTCATTTATAATACCTAGACGTGTTTTAAAATGCAATTTAAAGCATTTTTGGTTTTGATCATAGTAGGCTAATTTCAAAAAATATCGATTTTATAAATATTAGCATTCTATTTCATTTATAATACCTAGATGTGTTTTAAAATGCAATTTTAAGCATTTTTGGTTTTGATCATAGTAGGCTAATTTCAAAAAATATCGATTTTATAAATATTAGCATTCTTTTTCATTTATAATACGTGTATATGTTTTAAAATGCAATTTAAAGCATTTTTGGTTCGATCATAGTAGGCTATTTTCAAAAAATATAGATTTTATAAATATTAGCATTCTTTTTCATTTATAATACCTAGATATGTTTTAAAATGCAATTTAAAGCATTTTTGATTTCGATCATAGTAGGCTAATTTCAAAAAATATCGATTTTATAAATATTAGCATTTTTTTTCATTTATAATACCTAATTATGTTTTAAAATGCAATTTAAAGCATTTTTGGTTTCGATCATAGTAGGCTATTTTCAAAAAATATCGATTTTATAAATATTATCATTCTATTTCATTTATAATACCTAGATGTGTTTTAAAATGCAATTTAAAGCATTTTTGGTTTTGATCATAGTAGGCTAAATTCAAAAAATATCGATTTTATAAATATTAGCTTTCTTTATCATTTATAATACCTAGACGTGTTTTAAAATGCAATTTAAAGCATTTTTGATTTCGATCATAATAGGTTATTATCAAAAAATATCGATTTTATAAATATTAGCATTCTTTTTTCATTTTTTATACCAAGATATGTTTAAAAATGCAATTTAAAGCATTTTTGGTTTTGATCATAGTAGGCTAATTTCAAAAAATATCGATTTTATAAATATTAGCATTTTTTTTTCATTTATAATACGTGCATATGTTTTAAAATGCAATTTAAAGCATTTTTGGTTCGATCATAGTAGGCTATTTAAAAAAAAAATTATATCGATTTTAAATCTATATTAGCATTCTTTATCATTTATAATACCTAGATATATTTTAAAATGCAATTTAAAGCATTTTTGGTTCTGATCATAGTAGGCTTTTTTCAAAAAATATCGATTTTATAAATATTAGCATTCTTAATCATTTATAATACCTAGATATGTTTTAAAATGCAATTTAAATCAATTTTGATTTCGATCATAGTAGGCTAATTTCAAAAAATATCAATTTTATAAATATTAGCATTCTTTATCATTTATAATACCTAGATATGTTTTAAAATGCAATTTAAAGCATTTTTGATTTCGATCATAGTAGGCTAATTTCAAAAAATATCGATTTTATAAATATTAGCATTCTATTTCATTTATAATACCTAATTATGTTTTATAATGCAATTTTAAGCATTTTTAATTTTGATCATAGTAGGCTAATTTCAAAAAATATCAATTTTATAAATATTAGCATTTTTTTTCATTTGTAATACCTAATTATGTTTTAAAATGCAATTTAAAGCATTTTTGGTTTCGATCATAGTAGGCTATTTTCAAAAAATATCGATTTTATAAATATTAGCATTCTATTTCATTTATAATACCTAGATGTGTTTTAAAATGCAATTTAAAGCATTTTTGGTTTTTATCATAGTAGGCTAATTTCAAAAAATATCGATTTTATAAACATTAGCATTCTTTTTCATTTATAATACCTAATTATGTTTTAAAATGCAATTTAAAGCATTTTTGGTTTCGATCATAGTAGGCTATTTTCAAAAAATATCGATTTTATAAATATTAGCATTCTATTTCATTTATAATACCTAGATGTGTTTTAAAATGCAATTTAAAGCATTTTTGGTTTCGATCATAGTAGGCTAATTTCAAAAAATATCGATTTTATAAATATTAGCATTCTTTTTCCTTTATAATACCTAATTATGTTTTAAAATGCAATTTAAAGCATTTTTGGTTTCGATCATAGTAGGCTATTTTCAAAAAATATCGATTTTATAAATATTAGCATTCTTTTTTCATTTTTTATACCTAGATATGTTTTAAAATGCAACTTAAAGCATTGTTGATTTCGATCATAGTAGGCTTTTTTCAAAAAATATCGATTTTATAAATATTAGCATTCTTTTTCATTAATAATACCTAATTATGTTTTAAAATGCAATTTAAAGCATTTTTGGTTCGATCATAGTAGGCTAATTTCAAAAAATATCGATTTTATAAATATTAGCATTCTTTTTCATTTATAATACCTAGATATGTTTTAAAATGCAATTTAAAGCATTTTTGATTTCGATCATAGTAGGCTAATTTCAAAAAATATCAATTTTATAAATATAAGCATTCTTTATCATTTATAATACCTAGATATGTTTTAAAATGCAATTTAAAGCATTTTTGATTTCGATCATAGTAGGCTAATTTCAAAAAATATCGATTTTATAAATATTAGCATTCTTTTTCATTTATAATACCTAATTATGTTTTAAAATGCAATTTAAAGCATTTTTGGTTTTGATCATAGTAGGCTAATTTCAAAAAATATCGATTTTATAAATATTAGCATTCTTTTTCATTTATAATACCTAATTATGTTTTAAAATGCAATTTAAAGCATTTTTGGTTCGATCATAGTAGGCTAATTTCAAATAATATCGATTTTATAAATATTAGCATTTTTTTCATTTATAATACCTAATTATGTTTTAAAATGCAATTTAAAGCATTTTTGGTTTCGATCATAGTAGGCTATTTTCAAAAAATATCGATTTTATAAATATTAGCATTCTATTTCATTTATAATACCTAGATGTGTTTTAAAATGCAATTTAAAGCATTTTTGGTTTTGATCATAGTAGGCTAATTTCAAAAAATATCGATTTTATAAATATTAGCATTCTTTTTCATTTATAATACCTAATTATGTTTTAAAATGCAATTTAAAGCATTTTTGGTTTCGATCATAGTAGGCTATTTTCAAAAAATATCGATTTTATAAATATTAGCATTCTATTTCATTTATAATACCTAGATGTGTATTAAAATGCAATTTAAAGCATTTTTGGTTTTGATCATAGTAGGCTAATTTCAAAAAATATCGATTTTATAAATATTAGCATTCTTTTTCCTTTATAATACCTAATTATGTTTTAAAATGCAATTTAAAGCATTTTTGGTTTCGATCATAGTAGGCTATTTTCAAAAAATATCGATTTTATAAATATTAGCATTCTTTTTTCATTTTTTATACCTAGATATGTTTTAAAATGCAACTTAAAGCATTGTTGATTTCGATCATAGTAGGCTTTTTTCAAAAAATATCGATTTTATAAATATTAGCATTCTTTTTCATTAATAATACCTAATTATGTTTTAAAATGCAATTTAAAGCATTTTTGGTTCGATCATAGTAGGCTAATTTCAAAAAATATCGATTTTATAAATATTAGCATTCTTTTTCATTTATAATACCTAGATATGTTTTAAAATGCAATTTAAAGCATTTTTGATTTCGATCATAGTAGGCTAATTTCAAAAAATATCAATTTTATAAATATAAGCATTCTTTATCATTTATAATACCTAGATATGTTTTAAAATGCAATTTAAAGCATTTTTGATTTCGATCATAGTAGGCTAATTTCAAAAAATATCGATTTTATAAATATTAGCATTCTTTTTCATTTATAATACCTAATTATGTTTTAAAATGCAATTTAAAGCATTTTTGGTTTTGATCATAGTAGGCTAATTTCAAAAAATATCGATTTTATAAATATTAGCATTTTTTTTCATTTATAATACCTAATTATGTTTTAAAATGCAATTTAAAGCATTTTTGGTTTCGATCATAGTAGGCTATTTTCAAAAAATATCGATTTTATAAATATTAGCATTTTTTTCATTTATAATACCTAATTATGTTTTAAAATGCAATTTAAAGCATTTTTGGTTTCGATCATAGTAGGCTATTTTCAAAAAATATCGATTTTATAAATATTAGCATTCTATTTCATTTATAATACCTAGATGTGTTTTAAAATGCAATTTAAAGCATTTTTGGTTTTGATCATAGTAGGCTAATTTCAAAAAATATCGATTTTATAAATATTAGCATTCTTTTTCATTTATAATACCTAATTATGTTTTAAAATGCAATTTAAAGCATTTTTGGTTCGATCATAGTAGGCTAATTTCAAATAATATCGATTTTATAAATATTAGCATTTTTTTCATTTATAATACCTAATTATGTTTTAAAATGCAATTTAAAGCATTTTTGGTTTCGCTCATAGTAGGCTATTTTCAAAAAATATCGATTTTATAAATATTAGCATTCTATTTCATTTATAATACCTAGATGTGTTTTAAAATGCAATTTAAAGCATTTTTGGTTTTGATCATAGTAGGCTAATTTCAAAAAATATCGATTTTATAAATATTAGCATTCTTTTTCATTTATAATACCTAATTATGTTTTAAAATGCAATTTAAAGCATTTTTGGTTTCGATCATAGTAGGCTATTTTCAAAAAATATCGATTTTATAAATATTAGCATTCTATTTCATTTATAATACCTAGATGTGTTTTAAAATGCAATTTAAAGCATTTTTGGTTTTGATCATAGTAGGCTAATTTCAAAAAATATCGATTTTATAAATATTAGCATTCTATTTCATTTATAATACCTAGACGTGTTTTAAAATGCAATTTAAAGCATTTTTGGTTCGATCATAGTAGGCTATTTTAAAAAAAAATTATATCGATTTTATATCTATATTAGCATTCTTTATCATTTATAATACCTAGATATATTTTAAAATGCAATTTAAAGCATTTTTGGTTCTGATCATAGTAGGCTTTTCTCAAAAAAAATCGATTTTATAAATATTAGCATTCTTCATCATTTATAATACCTAGATATGTTTTAAAATGCAATTTAAAGCATTTTTGGTTTTGATCATAGTAGGCTAATTTCAAAAAATATCGATTTTATAAATATTAGCATTTTTTTTCATTTATAATACCTAATTATGTTTTAAAATGCAATTTAAAGCATTTTTGGTTTCGATAATAGTTGGCTATTTTCAAAAAATATCGATTTTATAAATATTATCATTCTATTTCATTTATAATACCTAGATGTGTTTTAAAATGCAATTTAAAGCATTTTTGGTTTTGATCATAGTAGGCTAATTTCAAAAAATATCGATTTTATAAATATTAGCATTTTTTTTCATTTATTATACCTAGATATATTTTAAAATGCAATTTAAAGCATTTTTAGTTCTGATCATAGTAGGCTTTTCTCAAAAAAATATCGATTTTATAAATATTAGCATTCTTTATCATTTATAATACCTAGATATGTTTTAAAATGCAATTTAAAGCATTTTTGGTTTTGATCATAGTATGCTTTTCTCAAAAAAATATTGATTTTATAAATATTAGCATTCTTTATCATTTATAATACCTAATTATGTTTTAAAATGCAATTTAAAGCATTTTTGGTTTTGATCATAGTAGGCTAATTTCAAAAAATATCGATTTTATAAATATTAGCATTTTTTTTCATTTATAATACCTAATTATGTTTTAAAATGCAATTTAAAGCATTTTTGGTTTCGATCATAGTAGGCTATTTTCAAAAAATATCGATTTTATAAATATTAGCATTCTTTATCATTTATAATACCTAATTATGTTTTAAAATGCAATTTAAAGCATTTTTGGTTTTGATCATAGTAGGCTAATTTCAAAAAATATCGGTTTTATAAATATTAGCATTTTTTTTCATTTATAATACCTAATTATGTTTTAAAATTCAATTTAAAGCATTTTTGGTTTCGATCATAGTAGGCTATTTTCAAAAAATATCGATTTTATAAATATTAGCATTCTTTTTCATTTATAATACCTAATTATGTTTTAAAATGCAATTTAAAGCATTTTTGGTTTCGATAATAGTAGGCTATTTTCAAAAAATATCGATTTTATAAATATTATCATTCTATTTCATTTATAATACCTAGATGTGTTTTAAAATGCAATTTAAAGCATTTTTGGTTTTGATCATAGTAGGCTAATTTCAAAAAATATCGATTTTATAAATATTAGCATTATATTTCATTTATAATACCTAATTATGTTTTAAAATGCAATTTAAAGCATTTTTGGTTTCGATCATAGTAGGCTATTTTCCAAAAATATCGATTTTATAAATATTAGCATTCTATTTCATTTATAATACCTAGATGTGTTTTAAAATGCAATTTAAAGCATTTTTGGTTTTGATCATAGTAGGCTAATTTCAAAAAATATCGATTTTATAAATATTAGCATTCTTTTTCATTTATAATACCTAATTATGTTTTAAAATGCAATTTAAAGCATTTTTGATTTCGATCATAGTAGGCTATTTTCAAAAAATATCGGTTTTATAAATATTAGTGTTGCTAAGAGATTAACGACGTTTCAATTTTTCAAATTTTCTGTTTTAGATAAAGTTTGCTGGCCCGTTTGGGGCTTATTATAGTTCTTTTCTTTTTAAGTGTTCATGCTGGGTGGACGTGATCTTTCACGAAGTAATATTTTAATTGCTTTTCCTTCCACCTTTTTTATTCATTTATAAATTGTTTTACTTTTTAGAAAAATTGAATCGTAATTGTTTCAATACAAAAATATAAATTCACGATACAATTATTTGTGTTTTATTCGTCCACTCGACATCATTCAATTTTTTTCCCATCTGGGTCCAAAAATTTCATTGTTTAAGTCAATCTATTGAAAATAAAGATATTTTACTAGTTCCTAGCGAACTATAAACCATTCATGAAGGCGTTAAGAGAAAATTTGGGGAACTAGATTCACAAGTTTTCTCGAAATTAGCCAAATTCATTTCGAACCAGACTTTAGGTTATGAGCAGAAAAGATTTTCAGCTGGCTGGTGACCAGCTCACCGCAGCTGATCATTCTAAGTGCTTTCATAAATGCAGTAAGCAAGCTGGTGACATGCTCAAATGTCAGAATGTGAACGCGATAGGAAAATTGCCTTGTGATTCGAAAGTTCATGTCACTTGTATACAAAGTTTGGAACCAGCCATATTACCGTTTCTCGCGACCTTCTTTTGTGCCAAATGCTGTTCCGCAAATACAAATATTAAAGAGGAAATGGTTAAGATTGCGGCTGAAGCAAGACAAGCTCTTGCAAAGTCACAAATTTCTTTACCAAATCCTCCGAAGGAAAATGATGAGATCCAGAAATTGCAAATTACAATTAAAAATTTGCAAAGTCAGCTAGCTACTACAGCAAAACAATTGCAGGCACAATTAGTGTTGAATGATAATGTTCAGAAACGTTTTGAGAATCTGGAAGTCGAAAGAAATGAATTGAAGGAGAAAGTATTAAAGTCGCAGTCATGTCTGGATGCAAATTTGAAAAGATCGTTTTCGGAACCAGATAACGATAATAATGATCAAGGAATAATTGATTCACTGCTCACGGATTCTACAGCAACTATACTTACCGCAGCTCAACTCAATCAGCAGGCTGAAGAACAACAACGAAGAATGAATGCAATGTTGAATTCTTCATCTGCCTCAACTAATGATCATATCAGGGAAAACTTGTCGTTATGGCCAAACTATAGAATTCAGGAACAAAAAGCAAATGCTTTGTCTGAAATGTCGCTTTCGCTTCTGCGATCTAGCATTGCAAAGCCATTGCCATTTCAGGGAGATGTAACGACATGGGCATTATTTCTATCTGATTTCAAAAGAACGAGTTCCCGAGGTCATTATAGAGAAATAGAGGATATGGAGCGTTTGCGTGAGTTAATTAAAGGGCAAGCACTTAGCATGTTCGGTCCAGAGCTGTCAGACCCATTTGCTGAGCCGGTAAAAGTGCTACGTAGATTAGATGAATTTTATGGCGTAAAAGGGAATGCAGTACGAGTTTCACTGGATAGAGTTTTGGCTCTTGGAAAGATTGATAAAATCACGGATATAAATCAATTAACATCTCTCTATATTAATGCTAAGACCTACGCACATCAATGTCGTTCAAATGGCAAAGATAGTGAGCTGACATCACCCGCAGTTTTATACATCATAGAGTCAAAAATGCATCAAGAACAGGCAAAAGCATGGCGTTTGTGGAGTAGAGAGCAGCATGAGGAAGAAAGTGTTAATAGTATTGTGGCTTTTCTGGAGGAAAAAATAAGAGAGTTGCATATAGCTCCACAGAAGGCTAAATCTTTCTCAAATGTTTATTTCACTGATGCTACGGGGGGACAAGCTTCCTCCGCACCAGTTCAGATAAATTCTAAACCTCCACAATTTCCTTCTAAACCAGATAAATACAGCAGTGAGCAAGAAAAAAGGAAAACAAAGCGACAAAAAAGATTAGATCGTATTAGATGTTTTAAGTGTAAAGACAATCATCCATTTTGGAAGTGTCCTGTTTTAATTAAAGCGAGTGACATGGTAAGGATGCAAATTGTGAACGAGATTCACGTTTGTGTTCGCTGCCTGTCGTCGACAAAACATGTAGCAGAAAATTGTCCAAATAAACTTATGTCGTGTTATGTCCCGGGCTGTACAACAGTCAATAAGCATCCTTTACTACATGGACACCCAAACGACAAAATTAAACGGTTTACCGAAATAGGATTTCATAATGTAATGAATCTTCAGGCCCAGCGCTTGTCAGCTCATTATGGAATAATTCCAGGACATGTAGTTGCAAAAGATGGAGTTCTAATTCCAATTACAATTTTGTTGGATACTGGATCTGGAATATCACTATCCACAAGGTCACTTTTCAAACGTTCTGGTCTCAAGCAGATAGAACAATATGAATTATCAATGAAATGGACCTCTGAAGCTGTGCATGTTGAGAATAACGCAGTAGTTTATGATGTTCCATTTATTCCATATTTCAAGAAAGAACCAATTATAATTAAAGGTGTAACCGCAATTGATGATAAGTCCTTAAATCTGCCAGAACAACAACAAAATTCAAGTTTGATCAAGGAAGAATTTCCATACTTGTCGGATGTTCCAATTCCATCATACTCTCTTCAGAAACCACAAATACTACTAGGTTTGCCTCATATCAGTCTGATGGCTCATGCAAATTGTATAACAGGGCCACAAGATGGCGATCTTGTAGCAATTCTGACAAAACTCGGATGGTCAGTTTTTGGAACTCAGTCAAGAAGTCAAAAATATGAGCAGATAAATGATTCAATTGCAGTAGGATTCAGATGTGTAGATTGCAACTCGAATGATATGAGCAATGAATCCCTATTTGAGTATTTTCGTTATTTTAACAGTATTGATAATATGGGAATCGCTCATAAGGATGCAACATTGATGAGCAACGATGATCAAACGGCACAGTCAATAATTAATGTCACGATGAAATTCGATGCTCAACAAAATCGCTATGAAATTGGACTTTTGTGGCGTCATGGAGTGACTTCAATGCGAGATAATTATGAACAAGCGGTTAGCCGTCTTCAAGCTTCAGAAAAGAGACTGAAGAAGCTAAAGATGGAGGCAATTGTCAACAATCAGTTCGAGGAACAAATCAAAGCAGGATGGCTGGTTGAAACATCAAGAGAAGAGGCAGCTAAATTTCCCAAAAGCAACTTTGTATATGGCTTTATCGTTTTCAATGCTAACAAAACTCCACCAAAGCCACGTTGGGTAAATGATACAGCTGCAAAAGTAGAGAATGTTTCATTAAATTCGCTGCTTTTGAAAGGACCTGACAATCTCGTACCATTACAACAAACAATATGTGCAGTTAGAGAATCTCGTGTTGCATATCAAGCTGACGTAAAGTCAATGTTCAACCAAATAATGCTGCGTTATGAGGATCAGTTTAGCCAGTTATGTTTGTGGAGAAACTGCGATGAAAGTCAACTACCTCGTATCTATAGACAGACGCGAATGATTTTTGGACCTACGTGCTCACCATCCAGTGCTAATGCTGTTAGAATAGACCACGCCACTAAGTGCAAGTTTAAATATCCAGAAGCCAGTGACGTTGCATTAAACCAAATGTACGTCGATGACGTAGCTGATAGCCGTGACACAGTGGAAGATGCTGCAAAAGTTGCAAATCAACTCATCGAAATGTTTGACATGATTGGATGGCCATTAGTCGAATTTTATTCAAACAGTTCAGATTTTCTCAATTTGATTCCAAGCGAACGATTGGGAAAGAAGATAGTCGAAATTGGTACAGAAAGTGAACATTTCGTAACAAAAATCCTTGGACTATTTTGGAAGCCACATCCAGATGTTTATGTATTTTGTATGAATGATGATGAGATATTAAAGAAGTGCAGCAAGCGTAACTACAAAGTGACTAAGCGTGAGGTTCTGGGAATAATTATGAGAGTTTTCGATCCTCTTGGTTTAATTACGCCATTTCGTATTCGCGGAATGATGATTATGCAGCATATTTGGAGGACTGGTTCGAATTGGAAGGAACCACTTCAGAACGACGTTGCAGAGGAATTCAATGTCTGGCTACGGGAGTTTGATATTGTCACCAAATTGCAAGTCCCTAGATGTTACATCGGTGTGCCACTCAAGGAATGTGTTCTTTCACTTCATACCTTTGTAGATGCTGGATCGGAGGCTTATGCTGCTTGTGTATATTTGCGTGCTATTCATAAAGATGCTGTGTATGTTCGTCTCATAGCAGCTAAAGGAAGAGTAGCACCTTTAAAGTACGTGTCAATTCCCAAATTGGAACTTATGTCAGGAGTTTTGGGTGCTAGACTACTCAACTCCGTAAAGACATGGCACAAACGTTTGAAAATTGAAGATTATGTATGCTGGACTGATTCAATTACAAGCTATAAATGGATTAAGTCACCACATCTTCCGCGTACACAATTTACAGCACCAAGGATTTCGGAGATACAGGAATTGACGTCAGCTGATAAATGGAAATATGTTCCAACAAAGCAAAATGTTGCTGACTTTGGCACAAAACACCGTGAAATGGATTACAGTGATGCCAATCATGAATGGTTCGTAGGTCCACAATTTCTTTACGAACACGAGGATAAATGGCCGGCACAACCACCTTCAAAGATAAAAGACGTTGAAACGCTTAGAGTGTTTCATGTGTCGACCTTTAAAGGTGATCAGACTTATAATGATGGAGTGCTAAAGGGTGTTTCTCCCAAGATAAGAAGTGATTGGGACAAATTTACTCGCGTAGTAGCAATAGCATTGCGTTTTGTTGATCGCATAGGAAAAGTGAGGCCTAAAAATTTTCAAGTCGACCAGATTACGTCACATGAATTGCATAGAGCTGAGAATTTTATAATCCGTTCTGTACAGACAGCGGTTTATCCGGAAGAATATTTGAAGCTGAGTAAAGGTCGCAGTATTGATAAGAATAGCAAAATTTTAGCATTGCATCCATTTATGTGTCAACATACAGCACTTATCAGAGCAACAACTAGATTGTCAGAAAATTTTCCAATTGATCAGCGCCAGCCGCCAATCATGCCGAATTTTCACGAAGTTTCTGACTCAATAGCAAAACGATATCACAAACGTAATATACATGTCAACGATAGTACAATTATTGGTGCCATAAGGACACGAGTGTGGATAATAAGTGCTAGGAGATTAGTAAGAAGAATTCGAGCCAGATGCCCATTGTGCATAATTAAAAAGGCAAGAGCAACACATCCAGAAGGATCTCTATTGCCGGATTTTCGTTTAGACATAGCCAATAAGCCTTTCTTTTATACGGGGTGTGATTTATACGGTCCTTACGAAACATATGTCAAGAGATCGAAAAGCAAAGAGACAATTTACGTGGTAATATTTACATGTTTAGTGACGAGGGCAGTGTATTATGAGGTCTTGAACGATATGAGTACAAATTGCTTTCTGGTAGCCTTGGACAAGCTCTGGGCGAGAAGAGGACCAATAGCTCATATTTATTCAGATAACGGACGCAATTTTACGGGTGCAGCAAAGGTGATCGAAGACAGAACCTTAACTCCACTTCAAGAGGTATCGGAAAATTCAGTCACTCAAGACTTCTTAAGTGAGAAAAGAATTAATTGGCATTTCACTCCTCCGTATACGCCACAATTTGGAGGAACATGGGAAAGATTAATAAGAGACACAAAGAGAGCACTAGATGCATCTTTGGGTAAATTTACAGTCCCACGCACAACTTTTGAAGCAGTTCTTGCAAAGATTGAGACAAACATGAACAACCGTCCACTAACGGATTTGCCAGTGTCACCAATGGATCAAATTCCATTAACTCCTTATCTTTTGATGCAAGGATACCAAAATTATCCCATGCTGGATGAAGGATGCAGTAAGGATATGCTGTCCAAGAGTAGTATGGTAAATTTGAAAGCATCTGAGAGGATAAATGCGCTTGTTCAATTATATAGAAGTCGATTTGTTCGAGAGTATGCGCCTGTAATAACACGAACCGTCGGTAAAAGGAACAAGAAAGGAAATAAGGCGAACATCTTAAAAATTGGGGACATTGTAATTTATTTAGATCCAACTTTAAGTACAGCTTATTGGCCTCGAGGAGTTATTTCAAAAGTGTATAAAGGACCCGACAGTAAGGTGAGGGTTGTTGACATTAAGTTAAGCACTGGGAAAGTATTAGAACGTCGTTCTGCATATCGAGTAGCAAAGCTTGATTTTAGTTTACAAAATAGCGAAGCAGAACAAGAAAAGTACGAAAAAGTAACGACCTTTGTAAATTTAAAAAGTTTAACGGTCGCTGCGAATTCAAATCAAAAAACATTGAGTAATTTTGTATTGGATTCAGAAAAAGTTCATACCAAACAAAACAACGTAACAAATATGAGCGACTTAATAAAAGCTTCCTTCTTCGACGACGACGTAGCACTAGATGCACGCGTCGAGATTGAAAGTACGCTTAACCTGTCGCAAGAAGAAAAAGAGAAATTCTTAGATCCACAAGGAACGAGAACCATCGTGGTTGACAATATTCCTCCAAATTTAGGCGCATCTGAGATTTTCCAAATATTTGAGCGTTTTGGAACTATACGAACAATAAGAGGCACTTCATTTGATGGGGTACGAGCTACCCGTGCAATGATCGTGTACTCTACCAATTTTGCTGCTCATTCGGCAACAAATTACAACGAATCCCAAGTCATTGTGTCAATGGGAAAAGGTTATGTGACCAAAATAGCGTTTCCGGCGCGACCGATCCAGATAGCAGGTCCAAAATGTGCCAAGAGCATATTAAAGCTTTCATCCCGAATTCATCAGGATTCAACAAAAATTTTGTTCATAACAAATAAGTGGACATCAAAACTGTGCGATCGCACGATAATGCCAGCGTCTTCTGGATCTTATGGCTACGTTCATTCGTGCATTCCCGAGCAAAAATTTAAGTTCAAAGACATAGACATTAATGTAAGCGAGCTGAATGATGAGATTTCAAAGTTGCCTCGTGAAAATAAGTTAATGATCCAAATAAATGCCAATAATGAAGAACTAGATCAACAGCCAGGCACAAGTGGGGTAACCAGCCAGAATATCAATACCATAGCTGTAGTTAACCCATGTAGTGACAACGAGTCGACAATTAGTCTTCACTATGAACACCATCAATTCACTGACGACGAGTCGGATGAGGAGACAGACTTGCGAACCGTTTTGAGAGCAAGAGCTACATGCACAAGTGGTAATTTAATACCAAAAACAAATAAACGAAAGCGCCGTCATGAGCGCACCAATTAAAGAAGCCTTCGGCTTTCTTTAGGGGGACGATGTTGCTAAGAGATTAACGACGTTTCAATTTTTCAAATTTTCTGTTTTAGATAAAGTTTGCTGGCCCGTTTGGGGCTTATTATAGTTCTTTTCTTTTTAAGTGTTCATGCTGGGTGGACGTGATCTTTCACGAAGTAATATTTTAATTGCTTTTCCTTCCACCTTTTTTATTCATTTATAAATTGTTTTACTTTTTAGAAAAATTGAATCGTAATTGTTTCAATACAAAAATATAAATTCACGATACAATTATTTGTGTTTTATTCGTCCACTCGACAGATCATAGTAGGCTATTTTCAAAAAAATATCGATTTTATATCTTTATTAGCATTCTTTTTCATTTATAATACCTATTTATGTTTTAAAATGCAATTTAAAGCATTTTTGGTTTCGATCATAGTAGGCTATTTTCAAAAAATATCGATTTTATAAATATTAGCATTCTATTTCATTTATAATACCTAGATGTGTTTTAAAATGCAATTTAAAGCATTTTTGGTTTTGATCATAGTAGGCTAATTTCAAAAAATATCGATTTTATAAATATTAGCATTCTATTTCATTTATAATACCTAGACGTGTTTTAAAATGCAATTTAAAGCATTTTTGGTTCGATCATAGTAGGCTATTTTAAAAAAAAATTATATCGATTTTATATCTATATTAGCATTCTTTATCATTTATAATACCTAGATATATTTTAAAATGCAATTTAAAGCATTTTTGGTTCTGATCATAGTAGGCTTTTCTCAAAAAAAATCGATTTTATAAATATTAGCATTCTTCATCATTTATAATACCTAGATATGTTTTAAAATGCAATTTAAAGCATTTTTGGTTTTGATCATAGTAGGCTAATTTCAAAAAATATCGATTTTATAAATATTAGCATTTTTTTTCATTTATAATACCTAATTATGTTTTAAAATGCAATTTAAAGCATTTTTGGTTTCGATAATAGTTGGCTATTTTCAAAAAATATCGATTTTATAAATATTATCATTCTATTTCATTTATAATACCTAGATGTGTTTTAAAATGCAATTTAAAGCATTTTTGGTTTTGATCATAGTAGGCTAATTTCAAAAAATATCGATTTTATAAATATTAGCATTTTTTTTCATTTATTATACCTAGATATATTTTAAAATGCAATTTAAAGCATTTTTAGTTCTGATCATAGTAGGCTTTTCTCAAAAAAATATCGATTTTATAAATATTAGCATTCTTTATCATTTATAATACCTAGATATGTTTTAAAATGCAATTTAAAGCATTTTTGGTTTTGATCATAGTATGCTTTTCTCAAAAAAATATTGATTTTATAAATATTAGCATTCTTTATCATTTATAATACCTAATTATGTTTTAAAATGCAATTTAAAGCATTTTTGGTTTTGATCATAGTAGGCTAATTTCAAAAAATATCGATTTTATAAATATTAGCATTTTTTTTCATTTATAATACCTAATTATGTTTTAAAATGCAATTTAAAGCATTTTTGGTTTCGATCATAGTAGGCTATTTTCAAAAAATATCGATTTTATAAATATTAGCATTCTTTATCATTTATAATACCTAATTATGTTTTAAAATGCAATTTAAAGCATTTTTGGTTTTGATCATAGTAGGCTAATTTCAAAAAATATCGGTTTTATAAATATTAGCATTTTTTTTCATTTATAATACCTAATTATGTTTTAAAATTCAATTTAAAGCATTTTTGGTTTCGATCATAGTAGGCTATTTTCAAAAAATATCGATTTTATAAATATTAGCATTCTTTTTCATTTATAATACCTAATTATGTTTTAAAATGCAATTTAAAGCATTTTTGGTTTCGATAATAGTAGGCTATTTTCAAAAAATATCGATTTTATAAATATTATCATTCTATTTCATTTATAATACCTAGATGTGTTTTAAAATGCAATTTAAAGCATTTTTGGTTTTGATCATAGTAGGCTAATTTCAAAAAATATCGATTTTATAAATATTAGCATTATATTTCATTTATAATACCTAATTATGTTTTAAAATGCAATTTAAAGCATTTTTGGTTTCGATCATAGTAGGCTATTTTCCAAAAATATCGATTTTATAAATATTAGCATTCTATTTCATTTATAATACCTAGATGTGTTTTAAAATGCAATTTAAAGCATTTTTGGTTTTGATCATAGTAGGCTAATTTCAAAAAATATCGATTTTATAAATATTAGCATTCTTTTTCATTTATAATACCTAATTATGTTTTAAAATGCAATTTAAAGCATTTTTGATTTCGATCATAGTAGGCTATTTTCAAAAAATATCGGTTTTATAAATATTAGCATTCTTTTTTCATTTTTTATACCTAGATATGTTTTAAAATGCAATTTAAAGCATTGTTGATTTCGATCATAGTAGGCTTTTTTCAAAAAATATCGATTTTATAAATATTAGCATTCTTTTTCATTAATAATACCTAATTATGTTTTAAAATGCAATTTAAAGCATTTTTGGTTCGATCATAGTAGGCTAATTTCAAAAAATATCGATTTTATAAATGTAAGCATTCTTTATCATTTATAATACCTAATTATGTTTTAAAATGCAATTTAAAGCATTTTTGGTTTTGATCATAGTAAGCCAATTTCAAAAAATATCAATTTTATAAATATAAGCATTCTTTATCATTTATAATACCTAATTATGTTTTAAAATGCAATTTAAAGCATTTTTGGTTTTGATCATAGTAGGCTAATTTCAAAAAATATCGGTTTTATAAATATTAGCATTTTTTTTCATTTATAATACCTAATTATGTTTTAAAATGCAATTTAAAGCATTTTTGGTTTCGATCATAGTAGGCTATTTTCAAAAAATATCGATTTTATAAATATTAGCATTCTTTTTCATTTATAATACCTAATTATGTTTTAAAATGCAATTTAAAGCATTTTTGGTTTTGATCATAGTAGGCTAATTTCAAAAAATATCGATTTTATAAATATTAGCATTTTTTTCATTTATAATACCTAATTATGTTTTAAAATGCAATTTAAAGCATTTTTGGTTCGATCATAGTAGGCTAATTTCAAAAAATATCGATTTTATAAATATTAGCATTTTTTTTCATTTATAATACCTAGATATGTTTTAAAATGCAATTTAAAGCATTTTTGGTTTCGATCATAGTAGGCTATTTTCAAAAAATATCGATTTTATAAATATTAGCATTCTATTTCATTTATAATACCTAGATGTGTTTTAAAATGCAATTTAAAGCATTTTTGGTTTTGATCATAGTAGGCTAATTTCAAAAAATATCGATTTTATAAATATTAGCATTCTTTTTCATTTATAATACCTAATTATGTTTTAAAATGCAATTTAAAGCATTTTTGGTTTTGATCATAGTAGGCTAATTTCAAAAAATATCGATTTTATAAATATTAGCATTCTATTTCATTTATAATACCTAGATGTGTTTTAAAATGCAATTTTAAGCATTTTTGGTTTTGATCATAGTAGGCTAATTTCAAAAAATATCGATTTTATAAATATTAGCATTCTTTTTCATTTATAATACCTAATTATGTTTTAAAATGCAATTTAAAGCATTTTTGGTTTCGATCATAGTAGGCTATTTTCAAAAAATATCAATTTTATAAATATTAGCATTCTATTTCATTTATAATACCTAGACGTGTTTTAAAATGCAATTTAAAGCATTTTTGGTTTTGATCATAGTAGGCTAATTTCAAAAAATATCGATTTTATAAATATTAGCATTCTTTTTCATTTATAATACCTAATTATGTTTTAAAATGCAATTTAAAGCATTTTTGGTTTCGATCATAGTAGGCTATTTTCAAAAAATATCAATTTTATAAATATTAGCATTCTATTTCATTTATAATACCTAGACGTGTTTTAAAATGCAATTTAAAGCATTTTTGGTTTTGATCATAGTAGGCTAATTTCAAAAAATATCGATTTTATAAATATTAGCATTCTATTTCATTTATAATACCTAGATGTGTTTTAAAATGCAATTTTAAGCATTTTTGGTTTTGATCATAGTAGGCTAATTTCAAAAAATATCGATTTTATAAATATTAGCATTCTATTTCATTTATAATACCTAGACGTGTTTTAAAATGCAATTTAAAGCATTTTTGGTTTTGATCATAGTAGGCTAATTTCAAAAAATATCGATTTTATAAATATTAGCATTCTATTTCATTTATAATACCTAGATGAGTTTTAAAATGCAATTTTAAGCATTTTTGGTTTTGATCATAGTAGGCTAATTTCAAAAAATATCGATTTTATAAATATTAGCATTCTTTTTCATTTATAATACGTGTATATGTTTTAAAATGCAATTTAAAGCATTTTTGGTTCGATCATAGTAGGCTATTTTAAAAAAAAATTATATCGATTTTATATCTATATTAGCATTCTTTATCATTTATAATACCTAGATATGTTTTAAAATGCAATTTAAAGCATTTTTGGTTTTGATCATAGTAGGCTAATTTCAAAAAATATCGATTTTATAAATATTAGCATTCTTTTTCATTTATAATACCTAATTATGTTTTAAAATGCAATTTAAAGCATTTTTGGTTTCGATAATAGTAGGCTATTTTCAAAAAATATCGATTTTATAAATATTATCATTCTATTTCATTTATAATACCTAGATGTGTTTTAAAATGCAATTTAAAGCATTTTTGGTTTTGATCATAGTAGGCTAATTTCAAAAAATATCGATTTTATAAATATTAGCATTATATTTCATTTATAATACCTAATTATGTTTTAAAATGCAATTTAAAGCATTTTTGGTTTCGATCATAGTAGGCTATTTTCCAAAAATATCGATTTTATAAATATTAGCATTCTATTTCATTTATAATACCTAGATGTGTTTTAAAATGCAATTTAAAGCATTTTTGGTTTTGATCATAGTAGGCTAATTTCAAAAAATATCGATTTTATAAATATTAGCATTCTTTTTCATTTATAATACCTAATTATGTTTTAAAATGCAATTTAAAGCATTTTTGATTTCGATCATAGTAGGCTATTTTCAAAAAATATCGGTTTTATAAATATTAGCATTCTTTTTTCATTTTTTATACCTAGATATGTTTTAAAATGCAATTTAAAGCATTGTTGATTTCGATCATAGTAGGCTTTTTTCAAAAAATATCGATTTTATAAATATTAGCATTCTTTTTCATTAATAATACCTAATTATGTTTTAAAATGCAATTTAAAGCATTTTTGGTTCGATCATAGTAGGCTAATTTCAAAAAATATCGATTTTATAAATGTAAGCATTCTTTATCATTTATAATACCTAATTATGTTTTAAAATGCAATTTAAAGCATTTTTGGTTTTGATCATAGTAAGCCAATTTCAAAAAATATCAATTTTATAAATATAAGCATTCTTTATCATTTATAATACCTAATTATGTTTTAAAATGCAATTTAAAGCATTTTTGGTTTTGATCATAGTAGGCTAATTTCAAAAAATATCGGTTTTATAAATATTAGCATTTTTTTTCATTTATAATACCTAATTATGTTTTAAAATGCAATTTAAAGCATTTTTGGTTTCGATCATAGTAGGCTATTTTCAAAAAATATCGATTTTATAATTATTAGCATTCTTTTTCATTTATAATACCTAATTATGTTTTAAAATGCAATTTAAAGCATTTTTGGTTTTGATCATAGTAGGCTAATTTCAAAAAATATCGATTTTATAAATATTAGCATTTTTTTCATTTATAATACCTAATTATGTTTTAAAATGCAATTTAAAGCATTTTTGGTTCGATCATAGTAGGCTAATTTCAAAAAATATCGATTTTATAAATATTAGCATTTTTTTTCATTTATAATACCTAATTATGTTTTAAAATGCAATTTAAAGCATTTTTGGTTTCGATCATAGTAGGCTATTTTCAAAAAATATCGATTTTATAAATATTAGCATTCTATTTCATTTATAATACCTAGATGTGTTTTAAAATGCAATTTAAAGCATTTTTGGTTTTGATCATAGTAGGCTAATTTCAAAAAATATCGATTTTATAAATATTAGCATTCTTTTTCATTTATAATACCTAATTATGTTTTAAAATGCAATTTAAAGCATTTTTGGTTTCGATCATAGTAGGCTATTTTCAAAAAATATCAATTTTATAAATATTAGCATTCTATTTCATTTATAATACCTAGACGTGTTTTAAAATGCAATTTAAAGCATTTTTGGTTTTGATCATAGTAGGCTAATTTCAAAAAATATCGATTTTATAAATATTAGCATTCTATTTCATTTATAATACCTAGATGTGTTTTAAAATGCAATTTTAAGCATTTTTGGTTTTGATCATAGTAGGCTAATTTCAAAAAATATCGATTTTATAAATATTAGCATTCTTTTTCATTTATAATACCTAATTATGTTTTAAAATGCAATTTAAAGCATTTTTGGTTTCGATCATAGTAGGCTATTTTCAAAAAATATCAATTTTATAAATATTAGCATTCTATTTCATTTATAATACCTAGACGTGTTTTAAAATGCAATTTAAAGCATTTTTGGTTTTGATCATAGTAGGCTAATTTCAAAAAATATCGATTTTATAAATATTAGCATTCTTTTTCATTTATAATACCTAATTATGTTTTAAAATGCAATTTAAAGCATTTTTGGTTTCGATCATAGTAGGCTATTTTCAAAAAATATCAATTTTATAAATATTAGCATTCTATTTCATTTATAATACCTAGACGTGTTTTAAAATGCAATTTAAAGCATTTTTGGTTTTGATCATAGTAGGCTAATTTCAAAAAATATCGATTTTATAAATATTAGCATTCTATTTCATTTATAATACCTAGATGTGTTTTAAAATGCAATTTTAAGCATTTTTGGTTTTGATCATAGTAGGCTAATTTCAAAAAATATCGATTTTATAAATATTAGCATTCTATTTCATTTATAATACCTAGACGTGTTTTAAAATGCAATTTAAAGCATTTTTGGTTTTGATCATAGTAGGCTAATTTCAAAAAATATCGATTTTATAAATATTAGCATTCTATTTCATTTATAATACCTAGATGAGTTTTAAAATGCAATTTTAAGCATTTTTGGTTTTGATCATAGTAGGCTAATTTCAAAAAATATCGATTTTATAAATATTAGCATTCTTTTTCATTTATAATACGTGTATATGTTTTAAAATGCAATTTAAAGCATTTTTGGTTCGATCATAGTAGGCTATTTTAAAAAAAAATTATATCGATTTTATATCTATATTAGCATTCTTTATCATTTATAATACCTAGATATGTTTTAAAATGCAATTTAAAGCATTTTTGGTTTTGATCATAGTAGGCTAATTTCAAAAAATATCGATTTTATAAATATTAGCATTTTTTTCATTTATAATACCTAATTATGTTTTAAAATGCAATTTAAAGCATTTTTGGTTTCGATCATAGTAGGCTAATTTCAAAAAATATCGATTTTATAAATATTAGCATTCTATTTCATTTATAATACCTAGATATATTTTAAAATGCAATTTAAAGCATTTTTGGTTCTGATCATAGTAGGCTTTTTTCAAAAAATATCGATTTTATAAATATTAGCATTCTTTATCATTTATAATACCTAGATATGTTTTAAAATGCAATTTAAAGCATTTTTGATTTCGATCATAGTAGGCTAATTTCAAAAAATATCGATTTTATAAATATTAGCATTTTTTTTCATTTATAATACCTAATTATGTTTTAAAATGCAATTTAAAGCATTTTTGGTTTCGATCATAGTAGGCTAATTTCAAAAAATATCGATTTTATAAATATTAGCATTCTATTTCATTTATAATACCTAGATATATTTTAAAATGCAATTTAAAGCATTTTTGGTTCTGATCATAGTAGGCTTTTTTCAAAAAATATCGATTTTATAAATATTAGCTTTCTTTATCATTTATAATACCTAGATATGTTTTAAAATGCAATTTAAAGCATTTTTGATTTCGATCATAGTAGGCTAATTTCAAAAAATATCAATTTTATAAATATAAGCATTCTTTATCATTTATACCCTAGCGAGACTAACTAGCAAATCGCTAGTCTTTCTATTTTACTACTTGCAATTTACTAGTAATTATTAAAACAACTTACTGTTAGAAAATTACACTCGCTATTTACTAGCAAATTACTAGCAATTTATCATGTAAAATGTTGGATCAAATCTTCTTAAGTTCGAATCCTACGAAAAATCATCAAAAAAAGAATTTTTTGCGTCATAAAAAATTTTGTTCTAAATTTGGCATTTGCCATATACTTCACAAGAGCGCGCAGAAATCACCCTTATAAGCTAGATCCAAATTTAAATGTGACTTTCAAATAATTATTTATCTTCCTCAGGTTTGCGTGCGAGTCATGGGTGTTCATCAGTATTCGACTTAATTAAATTAAGTCTTTTATTTTTTTTCGTAGTATTAGTGTACTTTAATTAATTAAACTAAGTACACACTAATACTTTTAAAATAATTTACACAAATAAAAAATCATAAGAACACGTGGAAATCAACGGTTATATTCATTTAAATTTTTTCCAAATTTGCTAGTAAATTACTAGTTAAATTGTAAGCGAATTGACTAGTCAATTAGAAAGTGAAAATGCGGGTCTTTGGCGATGATTTGAACTTGGATTTTGACTAGTAAATAGCAAGTAGCAAATGGAAAGTTATCTAGTGAATTACTAGGAAATTACTAGTAAATTTCTGCTAGGGATAATACCTAGATATGTTTTAAAATGCAATTTAAAGCATTTTTGATTTCGATCATAGTAGGCTAATTTCAAAAAATATCGATTTTATAAATATTAGCATTCTTTTTCATTAATAATACCTAATTATGTTTTAAAATGCAATTTAAAGCATTTTTGGTTCGATCATAGTAGGCTAATTTCAAAAAATATCGATTTTATAAATATTAGCATTCTTTTTCATTTATAATACCTAATTATGTTTTATAATGCAATTTAAAGCATTTTTGGTATTGATCATAGTAGGCTAATTTCAAAAAATATCAATTTTATAAATATTAGCTTTTTTTTTTCATTTATAATACCTAATTATGTTTTAAATTGCAATTTAAAGCATTTTTGGTTTCGATCATAGTAGGCTATTTTCAAAAAATATCGATTTTATAAATATTAGCATTCTATTTCATTTATAATACGTAGATGTGTTTTAAAATGCAATTTAAAGCATTTTTGGTTTTGATCATAGTAGGCTATTTTCAAAAAATATCGATTTTATAAATATTAGCATTCTTTTTTCATTTTTTATACCTAGATATGTTTTAAAATGCAATTTAAATCAATTTTGATTTCGATCATAGTAGGCTAATTTCAAAAAATATCAATTTTATAAATATTAGCATTCTTTTTCATTTATAATACCTAATTATGTTTTATAATGCAATTTAAAGCATTTTTGGTATTGATCATAGTAGGCTAATTTCAAAAAATATCAATTTTATAAATATTAGCTTTTTTTTTCATTTATAATACCTAATTATGTTTTAAATTGCAATTTAAAGCATTTTTGGTTTCGATCATAGTAGGCTATTTTCAAAAAATATCGATTTTATAAATATTAGCATTCTATTTCATTTATAATACGTAGATGTGTTTTAAAATGCAATTTAAAGCATTTTTGGTTTTGATCATAGTAGGCTATTTTCAAAAAATATCGATTTTATAAATATTAGCATTCTTTTTTCATTTTTTATACCTAGATATGTTTTAAAATGCAATTTAAATCAATTTTGATTTCGATCATAGTAGGCTAATTTCAAAAAATATCAATTTTATAAATATAAGCATTCTTTATCATTTATAATACCTAGATATGTTTTAAAATGCAATTTAAAGCATTTTTGATTTCGATCATAGTAGGCTAATTTCAAAAAATATCGATTTTATAAATATTAGCATTCTATTTCATTTATAATACCTAATTATGTTTTATAATGCAATTTTAAGCATTTTTAATTTTGATCATAGTAGGCTAATTTCAAAAAATATCAATTTTATAAATATTAGCATTTTTTTTCATTTATAATACCTAATTATGTTTTAAAATGCAATTTAAAGCATTTTTGGTTTCGATCATAGTAGGCTATTTTCAAAAAATATCGATTTTATAAATATTAGCATTCTATTTCATTTATAATACCTAGATGTGTTTTAAAATGCAATTTAAAGCATTTTTGGTTTTTATCATAGTAGGCTAATTTCAAAAAATATCGATTTTATAAACATTAGCATTCTTTTTCATTTATAATACCTAATTATGTTTTAAAATGCAATTTAAAGCATTTTTGGTTTCGATCATAGTAGGCTATTTTCAAAAAATATCGATTTTATAAATATTAGCATTCTATTTCATTTATAATACCTAGATGTGTTTTAAAATGCAATTTAAAGCATTTTTGGTTTCGATCATAGTAGGCTAATTTCAAAAAATATCGATTTTATAAATATTAGCATTCTTTTTCCTTTATAATACCTAATTATGTTTTAAAATGCAATTTAAAGCATTTTTGGTTTCGATCATAGTAGGCTATTTTCAAAAAATATCGATTTTATAAATATTAGCATTCTTTTTTCATTTTTTATACCTAGATATGTTTTAAAATGCAACTTAAAGCATTGTTGATTTCGATCATAGTAGGCTTTTTTCAAAAAATATCGATTTTATAAATATTAGCATTCTTTTTCATTAATAATACCTAATTATGTTTTAAAATGCAATTTAAAGCATTTTTGGTTCGATCATAGTAGGCTAATTTCAAAAAATATCGATTTTATAAATATTAGCATTCTTTTTCATTTATAATACCTAGATATGTTTTAAAATGCAATTTAAAGCATTTTTGATTTCGATCATAGTAGGCTAATTTCAAAAAATATCAATTTTATAAATATAAGCATTCTTTATCATTTATAATACCTAGATATGTTTTAAAATGCAATTTAAAGCATTTTTGATTTCGATCATAGTAGGCTAATTTCAAAAAATATCGATTTTATAAATATTAGCATTCTTTTTCATTTATAATACCTAATTATGTTTTAAAATGCAATTTAAAGCATTTTTGGTTTTGATCATAGTAGGCTAATTTCAAAAAATATCGATTTTATAAATATTAGCATTTTTTTTCATTTATAATACCTAATTATGTTTTAAAATGCAATTTAAAGCATTTTTGGTTTCGATCATAGTAGGCTATTTTCAAAAAATATCGATTTTATAAATATTAGCATTTTTTTCATTTATAATACCTAATTATGTTTTAAAATGCAATTTAAAGCATTTTTGGTTTCGATCATAGTAGGCTATTTTCAAAAAATATCGATTTTATAAATATTAGCATTCTTTTTCATTTATAATACCTAGATATGTTTTAAAATGCAATTTAAAGCATTTTTGATTTCGATCATAGTAGGCTAATTTCAAAAAATATCAATTTTATAAATATAAGCATTCTTTATCATTTATAATACCTAGATATGTTTTAAAATGCAATTTAAAGCATTTTTGATTTCGATCATAGTAGGCTAATTTCAAAAAATATCGATTTTATAAATATTAGCATTCTTTTTCATTTATAATACCTAATTATGTTTTAAAATGCAATTTAAAGCATTTTTGGTTTTGATCATAGTAGGCTAATTTCAAAAAATATCGATTTTATAAATATTAGCATTTTTTTTCATTTATAATACCTAATTATGTTTTAAAATGCAATTTAAAGCATTTTTGGTTTCGATCATAGTAGGCTATTTTCAAAAAATATCGATTTTATAAATATTAGCATTTTTTTCATTTATAATACCTAATTATGTTTTAAAATGCAATTTAAAGCATTTTTGGTTTCGATCATAGTAGGCTATTTTCAAAAAATATCGATTTTATAAATATTAGCATTCTATTTCATTTATAATACCTAGATGTGTTTTAAAATGCAATTTAAAGCATTTTTGGTTTTGATCATAGTAGGCTAATTTCAAAAAATATCGATTTTATAAATATTAGCATTCTTTTTCATTTATAATACCTAATTATGTTTTAAAATGCAATTTAAAGCATTTTTGGTTTCGATCATAGTAGGCTATTTTCAAAAAATATCGATTTTATAAATATTAGCATTCTATTTCATTTATAATACCTAGATGTGTATTAAAATGCAATTTAAAGCATTTTTGGTTTTGATCATAGTAGGCTAATTTCAAAAAATATCGATTTTATAAATATTAGCATTCTATTTCATTTATAATACCTAGACGTGTTTTAAAATGCAATTTAAAGCATTTTTGGTTCGATCATAGTAGGCTATTTTAAAAAAAAATTATATCGATTTTATATCTATATTAGCATTCTTTATCATTTATAATACCTAGATATATTTTAAAATGCAATTTAAAGCATTTTTGGTTCTGATCATAGTAGACTTTTCTCAAAAAAAATCGATTTTATAAATATTAGCATTCTTCATCATTTATAATACCTAGATATGTTTTAAAATGCAATTTAAAGCATTTTTGGTTTTGATCATAGTAGGCTAATTTCAAAAAATATCGATTTTATAAATATTAGCATTTTTTTTCATTTATAATACCTAATTATGTTTTAAAATGCAATTTAAAGCATTTTTGGTTTCGATAATAGTAGGCTATTTTCAAAAAATATCGATTTTATAAATATTATCATTCTATTTCATTTATAATACCTAGATGTGTTTTAAAATGCAATTTGAAGCATTTTTGGTTTTGATCATAGTAGGCTAATTTCAAAAAATATCGATTTTATAAATATTAGCATTTTTTTTTCATTTATTATACCTAGATATATTTTAAAATGCAATTTAAAGCATTTTTGGGTTCTGATCATAGTAGGCTTTTCTCAAAAAAATATCGATTTTATAAATATTAGCATTCTTTATCATTTATAATACCTAGATATGTTTTAAAATGCAATTTAAAGCATTTTTGGTTTTGATCATAGTATGCTTTTCTCAAAAAAATATTGATTTTATAAATATTAGCATTCTTTATCATTTATAATACCTAATTATGTTTTAAAATGCAATTTAAAGCATTTTTGGTTTTGATCATAGTAGGCTAATTTCAAAAAATATCGGTTTTATAAATATTAGCATTTTTTTTCATTTATAATACCTAATTATGTTTTAAAATGCAATTTAAAGCATTTTTGGTTTCGATCATAGTAGGCTATTTTCAAAAAATATCGATTTTATAAATATTAGCATTCTTTTTCATTTATAATACCTAATTATGTTTTAAAATGCAATTTAAAGCATTTTTGGTTTCGATAATAGTAGGCTATTTTCAAAAAATATCGATTTTATAAATATTATCATTCTATTTCATTTATAATACCTAGATGTGTTTTAAAATGCAATTTAAAGCATTTTTGGTTTTGATCATAGTAGGCTAATTTCAAAAAATATCGATTTTATAAATATTAGCATTATATTTCATTTATAATACCTAATTATGTTTTAAAATGCAATTTAAAGCATTTTTGGTTTCGATCATAGTAGGCTATTTTCCAAAAATATCGATTTTATAAATATTAGCATTCTATTTCATTTATAATACCTAGATGTGTTTTAAAATGCAATTTAAAGCATTTTTGGTTTTGATCATAGTAGGCTAATTTCAAAAAATATCGATTTTATAAATATTAGCATTCTTTTTCATTTATAATACCTAATTATGTTTTAAAATGCAATTTAAAGCATTTTTGATTTCGATCATAGTAGGCTATTTTCAAAAAATATCGGTTTTATAAATATTAGCATTCTTTTTTCATTTTTTATACCTAGATATGTTTTAAAATGCAATTTAAAGCATTGTTGATTTCGATCATAGTAGGCTTTTTTCAAAAAATATCGATTTTATAAATATTAGCATTCTTTTTCATTAATAATACCTAATTATGTTTTAAAATGCAATTTAAAGCATTTTTGGTTCGATCATAGTAGGCTAATTTCAAAAAATATCGATTTTATAAATGTAAGCATTCTTTATCATTTGTAATACCTAATTATGTTTTAAAATGCAATTTAAAGCATTTTTGGTTTTGATCATAGTAAGCCAATTTCAAAAAATATCAATTTTATAAATATAAGCATTCTTTATCATTTATAATACCTAATTATGTTTTAAAATGCAATTTAAAGCATTTTTGGTTTTGATCATAGTAGGCTAATTTCAAAAAATATCGGTTTTATAAATATTAGCATTTTTTTTCATTTATAATACCTAATTATGTTTTAAAATGCAATTTAAAGCATTTTTGGTTTCGATCATAGTAGGCTATTTTCAAAAAATATCGATTTTATAAATATTAGCATTCTTTTTCATTTATAATACCTAATTATGTTTTAAAATGCAATTTAAAGCATTTTTGGTTTTGATCATAGTAGGCTAATTTCAAAAAATATCGATTTTATAAATATTAGCATTTTTTTCATTTATAATACCTAATTATGTTTTAAAATGCAATTTAAAGCATTTTTGGTTCGATCATAGTAGGCTAATTTCAAAAAATATCGATTTTATAAATATTAGCATTTTTTTTCATTTATAATACCTAATTATGTTTTAAAATGCAATTTAAAGCATTTTTGGTTTCGATCATAGTAGGCTATTTTCAAAAAATATCGATTTTATAAATATTAGCATTCTATTTCATTTATAATACCTAGATGTGTTTTAAAATGCAATTTAAAGCATTTTTGGTTTTGATCATAGTAGGCTAATTTCAAAAAATATCGATTTTATAAATATTAGCATTCTTTTTCATTTATAATACCTAATTATGTTTTAAAATGCAATTTAAAGCATTTTTGGTTTCGATCATAGTAGGCTATTTTCAAAAAATATCAATTTTATAAATATTAGCATTCTATTTCATTTATAATACCTAGACGTGTTTTAAAATGCAATTTAAAGCATTTTTGGTTTTGATCATAGTAGGCTAATTTCAAAAAATATCGATTTTATAAATATTAGCATTCTATTTCATTTATAATACCTAGATGTGTTTTAAAATGCAATTTTAAGCATTTTTGGTTTTGATCATAGTAGGCTAATTTCAAAAAATATCGATTTTATAAATATTAGCATTCTTTTTCATTTATAATACCTAATTATGTTTTAAAATGCAATTTAAAGCATTTTTGGTTTCGATCATAGTAGGCTATTTTCAAAAAATATCAATTTTATAAATATTAGCATTCTATTTCATTTATAATACCTAGACGTGTTTTAAAATGCAATTTAAAGCATTTTTGGTTTTGATCATAGTAGGCTAATTTCAAAAAATATCGATTTTATAAATATTAGCATTCTTTTTCATTTATAATACCTAATTATGTTTTAAAATGCAATTTAAAGCATTTTTGGTTTCGATCATAGTAGGCTATTTTCAAAAAATATCAATTTTATAAATATTAGCATTCTATTTCATTTATAATACCTAGACGTGTTTTAAAATGCAATTTAAAGCATTTTTGGTTTTGATCATAGTAGGCTAATTTCAAAAAATATCGATTTTATAAATATTAGCATTCTATTTCATTTATAATACCTAGATGTGTTTTAAAATGCAATTTTAAGCATTTTTGGTTTTGATCATAGTAGGCTAATTTCAAAAAATATCGATTTTATAAATATTAGCATTCTATTTCATTTATAATACCTAAACGTGTTTTAAAATGCAATTTAAAGCATTTTTGGTTTTGATCATAGTAGGCTAATTTCAAAAAATATCGATTTTATAAATATTAGCATTCTATTTCATTTATAATACCTAGATGAGTTTTAAAATGCAATTTTAAGCATTTTTGGTTTTGATCATAGTAGGCTAATTTCAAAAAATATCGATTTTATAAATATTAGCATTCTTTTTCATTTATAATACGTGTATATGTTTTAAAATGCAATTTAAAGCATTTTTGGTTCGATCATAGTAGGCTATTTTAAAAAAAAATTATATCGATTTTATATCTATATTAGCATTCTTTATCATTTATAATACCTAGATATGTTTTAAAATGCAATTTAAAGCATTTTTGGTTTTGATCATAGTAGGCTAATTTCAAAAAATATCGATTTTATAAATATTAGCATTCTTTTTCATTTATAATACCTAATTATGTTTTAAAATGCAATTTAAAGCATTTTTGGTTTCGATCATAGTAGGCTAATTTCAAAAAATATCGATTTTATAAATATTAGCATTCTATTTCATTTATAATACCTAGATATATTTTAAAATGCAATTTAAAGCATTTTTGGTTCTGATCATAGTAGGCTTTTTTCAAAAAATATCGATTTTATAAATATTAGCATTCTTAATCATTTATAATACCTAGATATGTTTTAAAATGCAATTTAAAGCAATTTTGATTTCGATCATAGTAGGCTAATTTCAAAAAATATCAATTTTATAAATATAAGCATTCTTTATCATTTATAATACCTAGATGTGTTTTAAAATGCAATTTAAAGCATTTTTGATTTCGATCATAGTAGGCTATTTTCAAAAAATATCGATTTTATAAATATTAGCATTATTTTTCATTTATAATACCTAATTATGTTTTATAATGCAATTTTAAGCCTTTTTTAATTTTGATCATAGTAGGCTAATTTCAAAAAATATCAATTTTATAAATATTAGCATTTTTTTTCATTTATAATACCTAATTATGTTTTAAAATGCAATTTAAAGCATTTTTGGTTTCGATCATAGTAGGCTAATTTCAAAAAATATCAATTTTATAAATATTAGCATTTTTTTTCATTTATAATACCTAGATATGTTTTAAAATGCAATTTAAAGCATTTTCGATTTCGATCATAGTAGGCTAATTTCAAAAAATATCAATTTTATAAATATAAGCATTCTTTATCATTTATAATACCTAGATATGTTTTAAAATGCAATTTAAGGCATTTTTGATTTCGATCATAGTAGGCTAATTTCAAAAAATATCGATTTTATAAATATTAGCATTCTATTTCATTTATAATACCTAGATGTGTTTTAAAATGCAATTTAAAGCATTTTTGGTTTTTATCATAGTAGGCTAATTTCAAAAAATATCGATTTTATAAACATTAGCATTCTTTTTCATTTATAATACCTAATTATGTTTTAAAATGCAATTTAAAGCATTTTTGGTTTCGATCATAGTAGGCTATTTTCAAAAAATATCGATTTTATAAATATTAGCATTCTATTTCATTTATAATACCTAGATGTGTTTTAAAATGCAATTTAAAGCATTTTTGGTTTTGATCATAGTAGGCTAATTTCAAAAAATATCGATTTTATAAATATTAGCATTCTTTTTTCATTTTTTAAATCAGATATGTTTTAAAATGCAACTTAAAGTATTGTTTATTTCGATCATAGTAGGCTTTTTTCAAAAAAAAAATAGCTATTTTATAAATATTAGCATTCTTTTTCATTAATAATACCTAATTATGTTTTAAAATGCAATTTAAAGCATTTTTGGTTTCGATCATAGTAGGCTATTTTCAAAAAATATCGATTTTATAAATATTAGCAGTCTTTTTTCATTTTTTAAACCTAGATATGTTTTAAAATGCAACTTAAAGCATTGTTGATTTCGATCATAGTAGGCTTTTTTCAAAAAATATCGATTTTATAAATATTAGCATTCTTTTTCATTAATAATACCTAATTATGTTTTAAAATGCAATTTAAAGCATTTTTAGTTCGATCATAGTAGGCTAATTTCAAAAAATATCAATTTTATAAATATAAGCATTCTTTATCATTTATAATACCTAGATATGTTTTAAAATGCAATTTAAAGCATTTTTGATTTCGATCATAGTAGGCTAATTTCAAAAAATATCGATTTTATAAATATTAGCATTCTTTTTCATTAATAATACCTAATTATGTTTTAAAATGCAATTTAAAGCATTTTTGATTTCGATCATAGTAGGCTAATTTCAAAAAATATCGATTTTATAAATATAAGCATTCTTTATCATTTATAATACCTAGATATGTTTTAAAATGCAATTTAAAGCATTTTTGTTTGATCATAGTAGGCCAATTTCAAAAAATATCAATTTTATAAATATAAGCATTCTTTATCATTTATAATACCTAATTATGTTTTAAAATGCAATTTAAAGCATTTTTGGTTTTGATCATAGTAGGCTAATTTCAAAAAATATCGGTTTTATAAATATTAGCATTTTTTTTCATTTAAAATACCTAATTATGTTTTAAAATGCAATTTAAAGCATTTTTGGTTTCGATCATAGTAGGCTATTTTCAAAAAATATCGATTTTATAAATATTAGCATTCTTTTTCATTTATAATACCTAATTATGTTTTAAAATGCAATTTAAAGCATTTTTGGTTTCGATAATAGTAGGCTATTTTCAAAAAATATCGATTTTATAAATATTATCATTCTTTTTCATTTATAATACCTAGATGTGTTTTAAAATGCAATTTAAAGCATTTTTGGTTTTGATCATAGTAGGCTAATTTCAAAAAATATCGATTTTATAAATATTAGCATTTTTTTTCATTTATAATACCTAATTATGTTTTAAAATGCAATTTAAAGCATTTTTGGTTCCGATAATAGTAGGCTGTTTTCAAAAAATATCGATTTTATAAATATTAGCATTCTTTTTCATTTATAATACCTAATTATGTTTTAAAATGCAATTTAAAGCATTTTTGGTTTTGATCATAGTAGGCTAATTTCAAAAAATATCGATTTTATAAATATTAGCATTTTTTTCATTTATAATACCTAATTATGTTTTAAAATGCAATTTAAAGCATTTTTGGTTCGATCATAGTAGGCTAATTTAAAAAAATATCGATTTTATAAATATTAGCATTCTATTTCATTTATAATACCTAGATATATTTTAAAATGCAATTTAAAGCATTTTTGGTTTCGATCATAGTAGGCTATTTTCAAAAAATATCGATTTTATAAATATTAGCATTCTATTTCATTTATAATACCTAGATGTGTTTTAAAATGCAATTTAAAGCATTTTTGGTTTTGATCATAGTAGGCTAATTTCAAAAAATATCGATTTTATAAATATTAGCATTCTATTTCATTTATAATACCTAGATGTGTTTTAAAATGCAATTTAAAGCATTTTTGGTTCTGATCATAGTAGGCTAATTTCAAAAAATATCGATTTTATAAATATTAGCATTTTTTTACATTTATAATACGTGCATATGTTTTAAAATGCAATTTAAAGCATTTTTGGTTCGATCATAGTAGGCTTTTTTAAAAAAAAATTATATCGATTTTATATCTATATTATCATTCTTTATCATTTATAATACCTAGATATATTTTAAAATGCAATTTAAAGCATTTTTGGTTCTGATCATAGTAGGCTTTTTTCAAAAAATATCGATTTTATAAATATTAGCATTCTTTATCATTTATAATACCTAGATATGTTTTAAAATGCAATTTAAAGCATTTTTGGTTTTGATCATAGTAGGCTAATTTCAAAAAATATCGATTTTATAAATATTAGTATTCTATTTCATTTATAATACCTAGACGTGTTTCAAAATGCAATTTAAAGCATTTTTGGTTTTGATCATAGTAGGCTAATTTCAAAAAATATCGATTTTATAAATATTAGCATTCTATTTCATTTATAATACCTAGATGTGTTTTAAAATGCAATTTTAAGCATTTTTGGTTTTGATCATAGTAGGCTAATTTCAAAAAATATCGATTTTATAAATATTAGCATTCTTTTTCATTTATAATACGTGTATATGTTTTAAAATGCAATTTAAAGCATTTTTGGTTCGATCATAGTAGGCTATTTTCAAAAAATATAGATTTTATAAATATTAGCATTCTTTTTCATTTATAATACCTAGATATGTTTTAGAATGCAATTTAAAGCATTTTTGATTTCGATCATAGTAGGCTAATTTCAAAAAATATCAATTTTATAAATATAAGCATTCTTTATCATTTATAATACCTAGATATGTTTTAAAATGCAATTTAAAGCATTTTTGATTTCGATCATAGTAGGCTAATTTCAAAAAATATCGATTTTATAAATATTAGCATTTTTTTTCATTTGTAATACCTAATTATGTTTTAAAATGCAATTTAAAGCATTTTTGGTTTCGATCATAGTAGGCTATTTTCAAAAAATATCGATTTTATAAATATTATCATTCTATTTCATTTATAATACCTAGATGTGTTTTAAAATGCAATTTAAAGCATTTTTGGTTTTGATTATAGTAGGCTAAATTCAAAAAATATCGATTTTATAAATATTAGCTTTCTTTATCATTTATAATACCTAGACGTGTTTTAAAATGCAATTTAAAGCATTTTTGATTTCGATCATAATAGGTTATTATCAAAAAATATCGATTTTATAAATATTATCATTCTATTTCATTTATAATACCTAGATGTGTTTTAAAATGCAATTTAAAGCATTTTTGGTTTTG
Organism: Chironomus riparius; assembly: GCA_917627325.4. Taxonomy (NCBI): domain Eukaryota; kingdom Metazoa; phylum Arthropoda; class Insecta; order Diptera; family Chironomidae; genus Chironomus; species Chironomus riparius. The sequence continues at coordinate 21,606,530 of OU895879.1, read as the reverse complement.
ATCATAGTAGGCTATTTTCAAAAAATATAGATTTTATAAATATTAGCATTCTTTTTCATTTATAATACCTAGATATGTTTTAGAATGCAATTTAAAGCATTTTTGATTTCGATCATAGTAGGCTAATTTCAAAAAATATCAATTTTATAAATATAAGCATTCTTTATCATTTATAATACCTAGATATGTTTTAAAATGCAATTTAAAGCATTTTTGATTTCGATCATAGTAGGCTAATTTCAAAAAATATCGATTTTATAAATATTAGCATTTTTTTTCATTTGTAATACCTAATTATGTTTTAAAATGCAATTTAAAGCATTTTTGGTTTCGATCATAGTAGGCTATTTTCAAAAAATATCGATTTTATAAATATTATCATTCTATTTCATTTATAATACCTAGATGTGTTTTAAAATGCAATTTAAAGCATTTTTGGTTTTGATCATAGTAGGCTAAATTCAAAAAATATCGATTTTATAAATATTAGCTTTCTTTATCATTTATAATACCTAGACGTGTTTTAAAATGCAATTTAAAGCATTTTTGATTTCGATCATAATAGGTTATTATCAAAAAATATCGATTTTATAAATATTAGCATTCTTTTTTCATTTTTTATACCAAGATATGTTTTAAAATGCAATTTAAACCATTTTTGGTTTCGATCATAGTAGGCTATTTTCAAAAAATATCGATTTTATAAATATTATCATTCTATTTCATTTATAATACCTAGATGTGTTTTAAAATGCAATTTAAAGCATTTTTGGTTTTGATCATAGTAGGCTAATTTCAAAAAATATCGATTTTATAAATATTAGCATTCTTTTTCATTTATAATACCTAATTATGTTTTAAAATGCAATTTAAAGCATTTTTGGTTTCGTAGGTTTCGTAGGTTTCGTAGGCTAATTTCAAAAAATATCGATTTTATAAATATTAGCATTCTATTTCATTTATAATACCTAGATGTGTTTTAAAATGCAATTTAAAGTATTTTTGGTTTTGATCATAGTAGGCTAATTTCAAAAAATATCGATTTTATAAATATTAGCATTTTTTTTTCATTTATAATACGTGCATATGTTTTAAAATGCAATTTAAAGCATTTTTGGTTCGATCATAGTAGGCTATTAAAAAAAAAATTATATCGATTTTATATCTATATTAGCATTCTTTATCATTTATAATACCTAGATATATTTTAAAATGCAATTTAAAGCATTTTTGGTTATGATCATAGTAGGCTTTTTTCAAAAAATATCGATTTTATAAATATTAGCATTCTTAATCATTTATAATACCTAGATATGTTTTAAAATGCAATTTAAAGCAATTTTGATTTCGATCATAGTAGGCTAATTTCAAAAAATATCAATTTTATAAATATAAGCATTCTTTATCATTTATAATACCTAGATGTGTTTTAAAATGCAATTTAAAGCATTTTTGATTTCGATCATAGTAGGCTAATTTCAAAAAATATCGATTTTATAAATATTAGCATTATTTTTCATTTATAATACCTAATTATGTTTTATAATGCAATTTTAAGCATTTTTAATTTTGATCATAGTAGGCTAATTTCAAAAAATATCAATTTTATAAATATTAGCATTTTTTTTCATTTATAATACCTAATTATGTTTTAAAATGCAATTTAAAGCATTTTTGGTTTTTATCATAGTAGGCTAATTTCAAAAAATATCGATTTTATAAACATTAGCATTCTTTTTCATTTATAATACCTAACTATGTTTTAAAATGCAATTTAAAGCATTTTTGGTTTCGATCATAGTAGGCTATTTTCAAAAATTATCGATTTTATAAATATTAGCATTCTATTTCATTTATAATACCTAATTATGTTTTAAAATGCAATTTAAAGCATTTTTGGTTTCGATCATAGTAGGCTATTTTCAAAAAATATCGATTTTATAAATATTAGCATTCTTTTTTCATTTTTTAAACCTAGATATGTTTTAAAATGCAACTTAAAGCATTGTTGATTTCGATCATAGTAGGCTTTTTTCAAAAAATATCGATTTTATAAATATTAGCATTCTTTTTCATTAATAATACCTAGATATGTTTTAAAATGCAATTTAAAGCATTTTTGGTTTTGATCATAGTAGGCTAATTTCAAAAAATATCGATTTTATAAATATTAGTATTCTATTTCATTTATAATACCTAGACGTGTTTCAAAATGCAATTTAAAGCATTTTTGGTTTTGATCATAGTAGGCTAATTTCAAAAAATATCGATTTTATAAATATTAGCATTCTTTTTTCATTTTTTATACCAAGATATGTTTTAAAATGCAATTTAAAGCATTTTTGGTTTCGATCATAGTAGGCTATTTTCAAAAAATATCGATTTTATAAATATTAGCATTCTTTTTCATTTATAATACCTAATTATGTTTTAAAATGCAATTTAAAGCATTTTTGGTTTCGTAGGTTTCGTAGGTTTCGTAGGCTAATTTCAAAAAATATCGATTTTATAAATATTAGCATTCTTAATCATTTATAATACCTAGATATGTTTTAAAATGCAATTTAAAGCAATTTTGATTTCGATCATAGTAGGCTAATTTCAAAAAATATCAATTTTATAAATATAAGCATTCTTTATCATTTATAATACCTAGATGTGTTTTAAAATGCAATTTAAAGCATTTTTGATTTCGATCATAGTAGGCTAATTTCAAAAAATATCGATTTTATAAATATTAGCATTATTTTTCATTTATAATACCTAATTATGTTTTATAATGCAATTTTAAGCATTTTTAATTTTGATCATAGTAGGCTAATTTCAAAAAATATCAATTTTATAAATATTAGCATTTTTTTTCATTTATAATACCTAATTATGTTTTAAAATGCAATTTAAAGCATTTTTGGTTTTTATCATAGTAGGCTAATTTCAAAAAATATCGATTTTATAAACATTAGCATTCTTTTTCATTTATAATACCTAACTATGTTTTAAAATGCAATTTAAAGCATTTTTGGTTTCGATCATAGTAGGCTATTTTCAAAAATTATCGATTTTATAAATATTAGCATTCTATTTCATTTATAATACCTAATTATGTTTTAAAATGCAATTTAAAGCATTTTTGGTTTCGATCATAGTAGGCTATTTTCAAAAAATATCGATTTTATAAATATTAGCATTCTTTTTTCATTTTTTAAACCTAGATATGTTTTAAAATGCAACTTAAAGCATTGTTGATTTCGATCATAGTAGGCTTTTTTCAAAAAATATCGATTTTATAAATATTAGCATTCTTTTTCATTAATAATACCTAGATATGTTTTAAAATGCAATTTAAAGCATTTTTGGTTTTGATCATAGTAGGCTATTTTCAAAAAATATCGATTTTATAAATATTAGCATTCTTTTTCATTTATAATACCTAATTATGTTTTAAAATGCAATTTAAAGCATTTTTGGTTTCGTAGGTTTCGTAGGTTTCGTAGGCTAATTTCAAAAAATATCGATTTTATAAATATTAGCATTCTATTTCATTTATAATACCTAGATGTGTTTTAAAATGCAATTTAAAGTATTTTTGGTTTTGATCATAGTAGGCTAATTTCAAAAAATATCGATTTTATAAATATTAGCATTTTTTTTTCATTTATAATACGTGCATATGTTTTAAAATGCAATTTAAAGCATTTTTGGTTCGATCATAGTAGGCTATTAAAAAAAAAATTATATCGATTTTATATCTATATTAGCATTCTTTATCATTTATAATACCTAGATATATTTTAAAATGCAATTTAAAGCATTTTTGGTTCTGATCATAGTAGGCTTTTTTCAAAAAATATCGATTTTATAAATATTAGCATTCTTAATCATTTATAATACCTAGATATGTTTTAAAATGCAATTTAAAGCAATTTTGATTTCGATCATAGTAGGCTAATTTCAAAAAATATCAATTTTATAAATATAAGCATTCTTTATCATTTATAATACCTAGATGTGTTTTAAAATGCAATTTAAAGCATTTTTGATTTCGATCATAGTAGGCTAATTTCAAAAAATATCGATTTTATAAATATTAGCATTATTTTTCATTTATAATACCTAATTATGTTTTATAATGCAATTTTAAGCATTTTTAATTTTGATCATAGTAGGCTAATTTCAAAAAATATCAATTTTATAAATATTAGCATTTTTTTTCATTTATAATACCTAATTATGTTTTAAAATGCAATTTAAAGCATTTTTGGTTTTTATCATAGTAGGCTAATTTCAAAAAATATCGATTTTATAAACATTAGCATTCTTTTTCATTTATAATACCTAACTATGTTTTAAAATGCAATTTAAAGCATTTTTGGTTTCGATCATAGTAGGCTATTTTCAAAAAATATCAATTTTATAAATATTAGCATTCTATTTCATTTATAATACCTAGATGTGTTTTAAAATGCAATTTAAAGCATTTTTGGTTTTGATCATAGTAGGCTAATTTCAAAAAATATCGATTTTATAAATATTAGCATTCTTTTTCATTTATAATACCTAATTATGTTTTAAAATGCAATTTAAAGCATTTTTGGTTCTGATCATAGTAGGCTTTTTTCAAAAAATATCGATTTTATAAATATTAGCATTCTTTATCATTTATAATACCTAGATATGTTTTAAAATGCAATTTAAAGCATTTTTGGTTTTGATCATAGTAGGCTAATTTCAAAAAATATCGATTTTATAAATATTAGTATTCTATTTCATTTATAATACCTAGACGTGTTTCAAAATGCAATTTAAAGCATTTTTGGTTTTGATCATAGTAGGCTAATTTCAAAAAATATCGATTTTATAAATATTAGCATTCTATTTCATTTATAATACCTAGATGTGTTTTAAAATGCAATTTTAAGCATTTTTGGTTTTGATCATAGTAGGCTAATTTCAAAAAATATCGATTTTATAAATATTAGCATTCTTTTTCATTTATAATACGTGTATATGTTTTAAAATGCAATTTAAAGCATTTTTGGTTCGATCATAGTAGGCTATTTTCAAAAAATATAGATTTTATAAATATTAGCATTCTTTTTCATTTATAATACCTAGATATGTTTTAGAATGCAATTTAAAGCATTTTTGATTTCGATCATAGTAGGCTAATTTCAAAAAATATCAATTTTATAAATATAAGCATTCTTTATCATTTTTAATACCTAGATATGTTTTAAAATGCAATTTAAAGCATTTTTGATTTCGATCATAGTAGGCTAATTTCAAAAAATATCGATTTTATAAATATTAGCATTTTTTTTCATTTGTAATACCTAATTATGTTTTAAAATGCAATTTAAAGCATTTTTGGTTTCGATCATAGTAGGCCATTTTCAAAAAATATCGATTTTATAAATATTATCATTCTATTTCATTTATAATACCTAGATGTGTTTTAAAATGCAATTTAAAGCATTTTTGGTTTTGATCATAGTAGGCTAAATTCAAAAAATATCGATTTTATAAATATTAGCTTTCTTTATCATTTATAATACCTAGACGTGTTTTAAAATGCAATTTAAAGCATTTTTGATTTCGATCATAATAGGTTATTATCAAAAAATATCTTTTTTTTTTTTTTTATTTACATTTAAATTTAAGTATGTACAAAGTTTCTATACATTTTGTTGCTTTTTGTTTTAAGGTTTCAGGCATTCAATTTGCCTTTTGTCTCTTAATTTTGATTTCATTTACGGATTTTACTTTCTTTTGTATTTCATTTGATTTATTCGGTGTTTTGAGATGCAAGACGACTGTTGAAGTTCGCTTGCAACTTTCCGACGTAGTCTTCGATGGACGGTATTTTCGCTTCTGTATGAAGATCGGTGATCCTTTCATATCTTGTTTTATTGAGAACAATTCTCAAGAATTTGTTTTGCAGTACTTGAAGTTTTTGAAGATGGGTTTTTGCCATGCTTCCAAACGCTGGACAACCATATGTGAATATTGGTCTGATGGCTAGCTTGTAGATGAGAAGTTTGTTTCGTACGTCGAGTTGTGAGTTCCTGCTGATGAGCGGATAAAGCTGTCTTAATGCGGTGTGAGCCCTATTGGTCACATACTCCACATGCGGCTTTAATGTCACTCTCTTGTCGATCACCATTCCCAGATATTTAGCTTCTGTTTCCCATTTGATGTTTTCGTTGAGAAATTTGATGTTATTTCCTGGTAGTTGCCTGGAGTGCCTGTTTGTGATGAATAAGGCTTGAGTCTTCTGTTTGTTGAGGTTGATCTTCCATTTGTTCATGTATTGTTGAACTTTTCTTCCTGTGTGCTGTAGATGTGTCACAATATCGGCCGAGTTCTCTGCAGAATGATACAGTGCTGTATCATCTGCGAAAAGACCGATGTTGTTGGTTGTCTCTCTTACAACATCATACGTGAAGATGTTGTAGAGAGTTGGTGAAAGCACTGCTCCTTGTGGCACTCCGAATTTGATTACCTTGATTTCTGAGAACTGACCTTTAATAAAAACTGCGAAAGATCTTTCACTGAGGAAAGATCTTACAGTTTTTATAAGCGGCAGTGGAAATCTCAGTTTGAGCATTTTGTACAAGAGTCCGTTATGCCAGACTCTGTCAAATGCTTTTTCTACATCCAGGAAGATCATGCCTGTTGACTTTTTGTTGTTTAAGTTTTCTTTTGCTGATTTGATCATTTTGATGAGCTGGTGAGATGTTGATCTTCCAGTCCGGAAGCCGCACTGCTGGTTTGGGATGATGTTGTTATCCTCAAGATGATCGTTGATTCTATTCAGTAATACTCTCTCCAGTATTTTGCTTATTGAGCTGAGTAGACTTATTGGCCTGTAGCTGCTTAGCTCATTTGCTGGTTTTCCAGGTTTTGGAATAGGAATCACTTTTGCATGTTTCCAAACTTTGGGGAAGTGGTTGAGTTTCAGACACGAATTGATGATGAATTTCAAGTATTCGAAACCTTTTTCAGGAAGATTTTTGATGAGTATGTTGTTGACTTCATCTAGTCCCGGAGCTTTTGGATTTTTCAGATTTCTTATGATGCTCACGATTTCGTTTACATCTGTTAGTTCTGGATTCTCATCATTGTCTTGTTCCAATGCTTCTTTGACTGTGTTGTTTACTTCCTGTGTATGTTGTGGATCGTTTTGTTCCAGAGGATTTTCGTGAGCTTCACGAAAATACTCACTGAGTGCGCTGGCTTTTTCTTTGTTGGTGATGAACGTTTTACCCAGATTTGTCAATGGAGGCATTGTTTTTGAACCTTTTTTGCAAAATTTTGCTATTCTCCAAACTGTTTGGTTTGACGGTTGAATCTCTGAGAGACGCTTATTCCAGTTTTTGTTTTTGAGTTCTTTAATTTTCTCATTGATGACTCTCTGCAGATAATTCAATTCAGATTTGAGTTGATTATCTCTGCTTCTCTGCCATCTTCGACGAAGACTCCTTTTTGTGTTGATTAGATCTTTAATCTCCGGTGTGAGTTTAGTTGATTCGAACTTGATCTTTTTCATTTTTACACTTGAGTTCCTCGCTTCCATGATGAGTTCAGAGAGAATCTTAATGTGGTTCTCGATCTCATCTGTTGTATTGCAAGAATTTTCTCCAATGTTGTCTTCAATGCGGCGTGAAATTTGTGCTTTGAACTTTTTCCAGTTTGCGTTTTTGTAGTCATATCTGTAGACTGTATTTTCAGTTCTGTCGATTTTTGATGTTTTGATTTGGAAATACACAGCGCAGTGATCACTCATTGCCTCTGTGCATTGAAGTTCTGTTGTTTCGAGGTTGGAATTCGAGAGCATCAGGTCAATTGTTGACACTGATTTGTTTCGATCTTCTGGGCAGTACGTTGGCGAGTCAGGAAAGTAGATCATGAACTCTCCTGACATTTCCTGAAGAATATTTCCTGATTTATTTGCAACGTTGCAGTTCCATTCTCGATGTTTTGCATTGAAGTCTCCACAGATGTAGTAATTTCCTCTCAGATTTGTTATTTTGTTGATGTCATCTCTCAGATGTAGATCTATTTCCCCTCCTTTGCTTCCTCCTGGGAGATAGACTGAGAGGATGTGACAACTATCCGTGTCATTGATGAAGACTTTGATTCCAATGCATTCCATTAGTTTTGTGTTGTAGCTTGGTTGAAGCTGATGTTTTAGATTTCTTTTGACGATGATTGCAACACCACCCTTTGGTCTATCCACGCGATCCAATCGATGAATTACGTAGTCTGGATGCGAGTCAATTTTTGAGTTTGGTTTTAGGAATGTTTCTGAGATGCAAGCAACATCGACGTTTTGCTTGCTTAGGTAGTCGAGAAATGCTAACATTTTGTCAGTGAGGCCGTTAGCATTCCAGTAGAGGACGTTGATACTTTGTTGTCTACAATCCATTATTGTATGCGGTGTTTTTGGCACTTGAGCCGATTGCTTGTAGTATTTCGTCGATGAACTCTGGATTTTTGGCGATTAATTTGAGAAGCTCGCTGATAAGGTACTTGCACTTTGATTCCTCTATTTCTGAGATGTTTTTATCTCTTGTGCTGGTGCTTTGAGCTTGTTGATTAGTTGTTATGTTTCGATTCACTACCTCAACACTGAATGAAGGTTCTGGGAAGACTTCATTCGAGGTCTGACTTGTTGCACTGATGGCTTCTGAGTCCATAAGCTCAACATCTTGCTTTGGTTTTTGATGTTGATTGTTATTAATGCGCTCGTTTTGCTTTTTTCTTTGATTCTTTTTCCAATGTTTTCCTCTTTCTTTATTGTTTTGTTGGTTGTTCAAGTTATTTTTATTTCCCTGATTTGAGGGTTTGTGATTTGGAGGAGGATTTGTGTTCCTTGGTTTGTGGTTGACTGGAACTTGTTTTTGATGAACAGGCTTTTGTGTACCAGATGTTGATGGTTCCATATACTCATTTCTCCATTGAGGTTTTGGTGCATGTTGGACGTTTCTGGTTGATCTCTCAGGACGATGCGGTGTTGGAGGATTGTTTCTCCGTTGTCCATATGAATAATGGCCTGCTGTTTTGTTTTGATTTTGGTTGTTTCCATTCTGTGATTTTGATTTCCATTTTTCAATTATTTCTTGTCTGGTTTTACAACCTGTGAAAATTGCTGTATGTTTTTCACCGCAGAAGAAACATTTGAGTTTTCCGAGTGGAACCTTGTTGGTCTCTTTCGATATGTACTGGCACGTTTTCGAGTCATGTTGCTCAGAGCATCTGAAGCAAACGGACGGTTTGTTACAACCGTTTTGTCCATGACCAAACTGCAGACATTTCGAACATTGAGATGGTCCAGCTTGTCTATTTTTGTAGTCAGCCCATTTAATTTTGAAACTGCTGACAATTTTGATTTTTCTGAGGAATTCCAGGAAATTTCCACCTTGTTCTACATCTTTTTTGAAGTACACGAGGTAGTTCTGGTCGTCGTCTTGTTCGTGTCTTTTGTGTTTCATTGTCATTTTGACAATTTTTACTGGTGTGATTTTTACGGTTTGAAGTTCCTCCTCCAACTCACTGATTTCCATATCTGGGAGTCCATAGAGTACGTACTTCTTCAGTGGTTCTTGGCTGGAGTATGTGTGGAAGTGATGCTTTTTGTCTTTGAGTAGTTGGATGAATTTCTCGTAGTAATCCCAACTCTCCGTTGTTTGCCCTTTTTGGTCTCAATTAAGAAACTTCCAGGTTGATTGTTTATTTCATTCGTCAATCTCTTGATTTCACCAGCTCCTCCTGTGCTGATGACAATTGGAGGTGGTTTTGATTTTTGTTGAGATTTGTTGTTGTTGCTTTCCGTGTTTACGGAAATTGTCTTTTGTTGCTCTGATGTTTTGCTGTTTTCTCCCCAGTACGAAGAAGTTGTCGATCTTTTTTTCTCCTGTTCTGGTGAACCAAATAGATACGGTACTCCAGAAGACGAAGCTTTCTTCACTGGTGGGAGTACGAACAGTGGTTTGTTCCCATCTTTTGGTTTGCTTTCGTTTGCTACTCTTTTTAAAAGAGCGTTGGGAACTATCACTTCTCGAGGGCGTTTTTCTGCTTTACTTGCTTCATTGAGAAACTTCTTTATTGATATTTGTTTTTTTTGGTTTGAGATTTGTCATCTCAATGTCGGCTGCTTGTGAAACATCTTCACTGAAAATTTCCTCAATATTGAGAATTGTCACTGAAGATGAATGTTGTTGTTGAGAACTATTAAGTCCATGCTGATTTTGAGAAAGATTTTCTTCGTTGTTGGTAGTTTTTGGTGATGCTACCATTTTGATGTTTTGAGAATCAAACTGAGATTTTGAAACTTTTTGCAAACAAAAAGCTTCTCAGGTAGTCTCTGTTTTGTTTCTTTTGAGATTTTTGAATAATTTGCGGAGCGATTTGTAAACACGTCTGTTCACGTTGAGATCTAGTTTGCAACTGAATCAAAAAATATCGATTTTATAAATATTAGCATTCTTTTTTCATTTTTTATACCAAGATATGTTTTAAAATGCAATTTAAAGCATTTTTGGTTTCGATCATAGTAGGCTATTTTCAAAAAATATCGATTTTATAAATATTATCATTCTATTTCATTTATAATACCTAGATGTGTTTTAAAATGCAATTTAAAGCATTTTTGGTTTTGATCATAGTAGGCTAATTTCAAAAAATATCGATTTTATAAATATTAGCATTCTTTTTCATTTATAATACGTGTATATGTTTTAAAATGCAATTTAAAGCATTTTTGGTTCGATCATAGTAGGCTATTTTCAAAAAATATAGATTTTATAAATATTAGCATTCTTTTTCATTTATAATACCTAGATATGTTTTAGAATGCAATTTAAAGCATTTTTGATTTCGATCATAGTAGGCTAATTTCAAAAAATATCAATTTTATAAATATAAGCATTCTTTATCATTTATAATACCTAGATATGTTTTAAAATGCAATTTAAAGCATTTTTGATTTCGATCATAGTAGGCTAATTTCAAAAAATATCGATTTTATAAATATTAGCATTTTTTTTCATTTGTAATACCTAATTATGTTTTAAAATGCAATTTAAAGCATTTTTGGTTTCGATCATAGTAGGCTATTTTCAAAAAATATCGATTTTATAAATATTATCATTCTATTTCATTTATAATACCTAGATGTGTTTTAAAATGCAATTTAAAGCATTTTTGGTTTTGATCATAGTAGGCTAAATTCAAAAAATATCGATTTTATAAATATTAGCTTTCTTTATCATTTATAATACCTAGACGTGTTTTAAAATGCAATTTAAAGCATTTTTGATTTCGATCATAATAGGTTATTATCAAAAAATATCGATTTTATAAATATTAGCATTCTTTTTTCATTTTTTATACCAAGATATGTTTTAAAATGCAATTTAAAGCATTTTTGGTTTCGATCATAGTAGGCTATTTTCAAAAAATATCGATTTTATAAATATTATCATTCTATTTCATTTATAATACCTAGATGTGTTTTAAAATGCAATTTAAAGCATTTTTGGTTTTGATCATAGTAGGCTAATTTCAAAAAATATCGATTTTATAAATATTAGCATTCTTTTTCATTTATAATACCTAATTATGTTTTAAAATGCAATTTAAAGCATTTTTGGTTTCGTAGGTTTCGTAGGTTTCGTAGGCTAATTTCAAAAAATATCGATTTTATAAATATTAGCATTTTTTTTTCATTTATAATACGTGCATATGTTTTAAAATGCAATTTAAAGCATTTTTGGTTCGATCATAGTAGGCTATTAAAAAAAAAATTATATCGATTTTATATCTATATTAGCATTCTTTATCATTTATAATACCTAGATATATTTTAAAATGCAATTTAAAGCATTTTTGGTTCTGATCATAGTAGGCTTTTTTCAAAAAATATCGATTTTATAAATATTAGCATTCTTAATCATTTATAATACCTAGATATGTTTTAAAATGCAATTTAAAGCAATTTTGATTTCGATCATAGTAGGCTAATTTCAAAAAATATCAATTTTATAAATATAAGCATTCTTTATCATTTATAATACCTAGATGTGTTTTAAAATGCAATTTAAAGCATTTTTGATTTCGATCATAGTAGGCTAATTTCAAAAAATATCGATTTTATAAATATTAGCATTATTTTTCATTTATAATACCTAATTATGTTTTATAATGCAATTTTAAGCATTTTTAATTTTGATCATAGTAGGCTAATTTCAAAAAATATCAATTTTATAAATATTAGCATTTTTTTTCATTTATAATACCTAATTATGTTTTAAAATGCAATTTAAAGCATTTTTGGTTTTTATCATAGTAGGCTAATTTCAAAAAATATCGATTTTATAAACATTAGCATTCTTTTTCATTTATAATACCTAACTATGTTTTAAAATGCAATTTAAAGCATTTTTGGTTTCGATCATAGTAGGCTATTTTCAAAAATTATCGATTTTATAAATATTAGCATTCTATTTCATTTATAATACCTAGATGTGTTTTAAAATGCAATTTAAAGCATTTTTGGTTTTGATCATAGTAGGCTAATTTCAAAAAATATCGATTTTATAAATATTAGCATTCTTTTTCATTTATAATACCTAATTATGTTTTAAAATGCAATTTAAAGCATTTTTGGTTTCGATCATAGTAGGCTATTTTCAAAAAATATCGATTTTATAAATATTAGCATTCTTTTTTCATTTTTTAAACCTAGATATGTTTTAAAATGCAACTTAAAGCATTGTTGATTTCGATCATAGTAGGCTTTTTTCAAAAAATATCGATTTTATAAATATTAGCATTGTTTTTCATTAATAATACCTAATTATGTTTTAAAATGCAATTTAAAGCATTTTTGGTTCGATCATAGTAGGCTAATTTCAAAAAATATCGATTTTATAAATATTAGCATTCTTTTTCATTTATAATACCTAGATATGTTTTAAAATGCAATTTAAAGCATTTTCGATTTCGATCATAGTAGGCTAATTTCAAAAAATATCAATTTTATAAATATAAGCATTCTTTATCATTTATAATACCTAGATATGTTTTAAAATGCAATTTAAGGCATTTTTGATTTCGATCATAGTAGGCTAATTTCAAAAAATATCGATTTTATAAATATTAGCATTCTATTTCATTTATAATACCTAGATGTGTTTTAAAATGCAATTTAAAGCATTTTTGGTTTTTATCATAGTAGGCTAATTTCAAAAAATATCGATTTTATAAACATTAGCATTCTTTTTCATTTATAATACCTAATTATGTTTTAAAATGCAATTTAAAGCATTTTTGGTTTCGATCATAGTAGGCTATTTTCAAAAAATATCGATTTTATAAATATTAGCATTCTATTTCATTTATAATACCTAGATGTGTTTTAAAATGCAATTTAAAGCATTTTTGGTTTTGATCATAGTAGGCTAATTTCAAAAAATATCGATTTTATAAATATTAGCATTCTTTTTTCATTTTTTAAATCAGATATGTTTTAAAATGCAACTTAAAGCATTGTTTATTTCGATCATAGTAGGCTTTTTTCAAAAAATATCGATTTTATAAATATTAGCATTCTTTTTCATTAATAATACCTAATTATGTTTTAAAATGCAATTTAAAGCATTTTTGGTTTCGATCATAGTAGGCTTTTTTCAAAAAATATCGATTTTATAAATATTAGCATTCTTTTTCATTAATAATACCTAATTATGTTTTAAAATGCAATTTAAAGCATTTTTGGTTTCGATCATAGTAGGCTTTTTTCAAAAAATATCGATTTTATAAATATTAGCATTCTTTTTCATTAATAATACCTAATTATGTTTTAAAATGCAATTTAAAGCATTTTTAGTTCGATCATAGTAGGCTAATTTCAAAAAATATCAATTTTATAAATATAAGCATTCTTTATCATTTATAATATCTTGATATGTTTTAAAATGCAATTTAAAGCATTTTTGATTTCGATCATAGTAGGCTAATTTCAAAAAATATCGATTTTATAAATATTAGCATTCTTTTTCATTAATAATACCTAATTATGTTTTAAAATGCAATTTAAAGCATTTTTGATTTCGATCATAGTAGGCTAATTTCAAAAAATATCGATTTTATAAATATAAGCATTCTTTATCATTTATAATACCTAGATATGTTTTAAAATGCAATTTAAAGCATTTTTGATTTCGATCATAGTAGGCTAATTTCAAAAAATATCGATTTTATAAATATTAGCATTCTTTTTCATTAATAATACCTAATTATGTTTTAAAATGCAATTTAAAGCATTTTTGGTTTTGATCATAGTAGGCCAATTTCAAAAAATATCAATTTTATAAATATAAGCATTCTTTATCATTTATAATACCTAATTATGTTTTAAAATGCAATTTAAAGCATTTTTGGTTTTGATCATAGTAGGCTAATTTCAAAAAATATCGGTTTTATAAATATTAGCATTTTTTTTCATTTATAATACCTAATTATGTTTTAAAATGCAATTTAAAGCATTTTTGGTTTCGATCATAGTAGGCTATTTTCAAAAAATATCGATTTTATAAATATTAGCATTCTTTTTCATTTATAATACCTAATTATGTTTTAAAATGCAATTTAAAGCATTTTTGGTTTCGATAATAGTAGGCTATTTTCAAAAAATATCGATTTTATAAATATTATCATTCTTTTTCATTTATAATACCTAGATGTGTTTTAAAATGCAATTTAAAGCATTTTTGGTTTTGATCATAGTAGGCTAATTTCAAAAAATATCGATTTTATAAATATTAGCATTTTTTTTCATTTATAATACCTAATTATGTTTTAAAATGCAATTTAAAGCATTTTTGGTTCCGATAATAGTAGGCTATTTTCAAAAAATATCGATTTTATAAATATTAGCATTCTTTTTTCATTTTTTAAACCTAGATATGTTATAAAATGCAACTTAAAGCATTGTTGATTTCGATCATAGTAGGCTTTTTTCAAAAAATATCGATTTTATAAATATTAGCATTGTTTTTCATTAATAATACCTAATTATGTTTTAAAATGCAATTTAAAGCATTTTTGGTTCGATCATAGTAGGCTAATTTCAAAAAATATCGATTTTATAAATATTAGCATTCTTTTTCATTTATAATACCTAGATATGTTTTAAAATGCAATTTAAAGCATTTTCGATTTCGATCATAGTAGGCTAATTTCAAAAAATATCAATTTTATAAATATAAGCATTCTTTATCATTTATAATACCTAGATATGTTTTAAAATGCAATTTAAGGCATTTTTGATTTCGATCATAGTAGGCTAATTTCAAAAAATATCGATTTTATAAATATTAGCATTCTATTTCATTTATAATACCTAGATGTGTTTTAAAATGCAATTTAAAGCATTTTTGGTTTTTATCATAGTAGGCTAATTTCAAAAAATATCGATTTTATAAACATTAGCATTCTTTTTCATTTATAATACCTAATTATGTTTTAAAATGCAATTTAAAGCATTTTTGGTTTCGATCATAGTAGGCTATTTTCAAAAAATATCGATTTTATAAATATTAGCATTCTATTTCATTTATAATACCTAGATGTGTTTTAAAATGCAATTTAAAGCATTTTTGGTTTTGATCATAGTAGGCTAATTTCAAAAAATATCGATTTTATAAATATTAGCATTCTTTTTTCATTTTTTAAATCAGATATGTTTTAAAATGCAACTTAAAGCATTGTTTATTTCGATCATAGTAGGCTTTTTTCAAAAAATATCGATTTTATAAATATTAGCATTCTTTTTCATTAATAATACCTAATTATGTTTTAAAATGCAATTTAAAGCATTTTTGGTTTCGATCATAGTAGGCTATTTTCAAAAAATATCGATTTTATAAATATTAGCAGTCTTTTTTCATTTTTTAAACCTAGATATGTTTTAAAATGCAACTTAAAGCATTGTTTATTTCGATCATAGTAGGCTTTTTTCAAAAAATATCGATTTTATAAATATTAGCATTCTTTTTCATTAATAATACCTAATTATGTTTTAAAATGCAATTTAAAGCATTTTTGGTTTCGATCATAGTAGGCTTTTTTCAAAAAATATCGATTTTATAAATATTAGCATTCTTTTTCATTAATAATACCTAATTATGTTTTGAAATGCAATTTAAAGCATTTTTGGTTTCGATCATAGTAGGCTTTTTTCAAAAAATATCGATTTTATAAATATTAGCATTCTTTTTCATTAATAATACCTAATTATGTTTTAAAATGCAATTTAAAGCATTTTTAGTTCGATCATAGTAGGCTAATTTCAAAAAATATCAATTTTATAAATATAAGCATTCTTTATCATTTATAATACCTTGATATGTTTTAAAATGCAATTTAAAGCATTTTTGATTTCGATCATAGTAGGCTAATTTCAAAAAATATCGATTTTATAAATATTAGCATTCTTTTTCATTAATAATACCTAATTATGTTTTAAAATGCAATTTAAAGCATTTTTGATTTCGATCATAGTAGGCTAATTTCAAAAAATATCGATTTTATAAATATAAGCATTCTTTATCATTTATAATACCTAGATATGTTTTAAAATGCAATTTAAAGCATTTTTGATTTCGATCATAGTAGGCTAATTTCAAAAAATATCGATTTTATAAATATTAGCATTCTTTTTCATTAATAATACCTAATTATGTTTTAAAATGCAATTTAAAGCATTTTTGGTTTTGATCATAGTAGGCCAATTTCAAAAAATATCAATTTTATAAATATAAGCATTCTTTATCATTTATAATACCTAATTATGTTTTAAAATGCAATTTAAAGCATTTTTGGTTTTGATCATAGTAGGCTAATTTCAAAAAATATCGGTTTTATAAATATTAGCATTTTTTTTCATTTATAATACCTAATTATGTTTTAAAATGCAATTTAAAGCATTTTTGGTTTCGATCATAGTAGGCTATTTTCAAAAAATATCGATTTTATAAATATTAGCATTCTTTTTCATTTATAATACCTAATTATGTTTTAAAATGCAATTTAAAGCATTTTTGGTTTCGATAATAGTAGGCTATTTTCAAAAAATATCGATTTTATAAATATTATCATTCTTTTTCATTTATAATACCTAGATGTGTTTTAAAATGCAATTTAAAGCATTTTTGGTTTTGATCATAGTAGGCTAATTTCAAAAAATATCGATTTTATAAATATTAGCATTTTTTTTCATTTATAATACCTAATTATGTTTTAAAATGCAATTTAAAGCATTTTTGGTTCCGATAATAGTAGGCTATTTTCAAAAAATATCGATTTTATAAATATTAGCATTCTTTTTCATTTATAATACCTAATTATGTTTTAAAATGCAATTTAAAGCATTTTTGGTTTCGATCATAGTAGGCTATTTTCAAAAAATATCGATTTTATAAATATTAGCATTCTTTTTCATTTATAATACCTAATTATGTTTTAAAATGCAATTTAAAGCATTTTTGGTTCGATCATAGTAGGCTAATTTCAAAAAATATCGATTTTATAAATATTAGCATTCTTTTTCATTTATAATACCTAATTATAAATATTAGCATTCTTTTTTCATTTTTTAAACCTAGATATGTTTTAAAATGCAACTTAAAGCATTGTTGATTTCGATCATAGTAGGCTTTTTTCAAAAAATATCGATTTTATAAATATTAGCATTCTTTTTCATTAATAATACCTAATTATGTTTTAAAATGCAATTTAAAGCATTTTTGGTTCGATCATAGTAGGCTAATTTCAAAAAATATCGATTTTATAAATATTAGCATTCTTTTTCATTTATAATACCTAGATATGTTTTAAAATGCAATTTAAAGCATTTTCGATTTCGATCATAGGAGGCTAATTTCAAAAAATATCAATTTTATAAATATAAGCATTCTTTATCATTTATAATACCTAGATATGTTTTAAAATGCAATTTAAGGCATTTTTGATTTCGATCATAGTAGGCTAATTTCAAAAAATATCGATTTTATAAATATTAGCATTCTATTTCATTTATAATACCTAGATGTGTTTTAAAATGCAATTTAAAGCATTTTTGGTTTTTATCATAGTAGGCTAATTTCAAAAAATATCGATTTTATAAACATTAGCATTCTTTTTCATTTATAATACCTAATTATGTTTTAAAATGCAATTTAAAGCATTTTTGGTTTCGATCATAGTAGGCTATTTTCAAAAAATATCGATTTTATAAATATTAGCATTCTATTTCATTTATAATACCTAGATGTGTTTTAAAATGCAATTTAAAGCATTTTTGGTTTTGATCATAGTAGGCTAATTTCAAAAAATATCGATTTTATAAATATTAGCATTCTTTTTTCATTTTTTAAATCAGATATGTTTTAAAATGCAACTTAAAGCATTGTTTATTTCGATCATAGTAGGCTTTTTTCAAAAAATATCGATTTTATAAATATTAGCATTCTTTTTCATTAATAATACCTAATTATGTTTTAAAATGCAATTTAAAGCATTTTTGGTTTCGATCATAGTAGGCTATTTTCAAAAAATATCGATTTTATAAATATTAGCAGTCTTTTTTCATTTTTTAAACCTAGATATGTTTTAAAATGCAACTTAAAGCATTGTTTATTTCGATCATAGTAGGCTTTTTTCAAAAAATATCGATTTTATAAATATTAGCATTCTTTTTCATTAATAATACCTAATTATGTTTTAAAATGCAATTTAAAGCATTTTTGGTTTCGATCATAGTAGGCTTTTTTCAAAAAATATCGATTTTATAAATATTAGCATTCTTTTTCATTAATAATACCTAATTATGTTTTAAAATGCAATTTAAAGCATTTTTGGTTTCGATCATAGTAGGCTTTTTTCAAAAAATATCGATTTTATAAATATTAGCATTCTTTTTCATTAATAATACCTAATTATGTTTTAAAATGCAATTTAAAGCATTTTTAGTTCGATCATAGTAGGCTAATTTCAAAAAATATCAATTTTATAAATATAAGCATTCTTTATCATTTATAATACCTAGATATGTTTTAAAATGCAATTTAAAGCATTTTTGATTTCGATCATAGTAGGCTAATTTCAAAAAATATCGATTTTATAAATATTAGCATTCTTTTTCATTAATAATACCTAATTATGTTTTAAAATGCAATTTAAAGCATTTTTGATTTCGATCATAGTAGGCTAATTTCAAAAAATATCGATTTTATAAATATAAGCATTCTTTATCATTTATAATACCTAGATATGTTTTAAAATGCAATTTAAAGCATTTTTGATTTCGATCATAGTAGGCTAATTTCAAAAAATATCGATTTTATAAATATTAGCATTCTTTTTCATTAATAATACCTAATTATGTTTTAAAATGCAATTTAAAGCATTTTTGGTTTTGATCATAGTAGGCCAATTTCAAAAAATATCAATTTTATAAATATAAGCATTCTTTATCATTTATAATACCTAATTATGTTTTAAAATGCAATTTAAAGCATTTTTGGTTTTGATCATAGTAGGCTAATTTCAAAAAATATCGGTTTTATAAATATTAGCATTTTTTTTCATTTATAATACCTAATTATGTTTTAAAATGCAATTTAAAGCATTTTTGGTTTCGATCATAGTAGGCTATTTTCAAAAAATATCGATTTTATAAATATTAGCATTCTTTTTCATTTATAATACCTAATTATGTTTTAAAATGCAATTTAAAGCATTTTTGGTTTCGATAATAGTAGGCTATTTTCAAAAAATATCGATTTTATAAATATTATCATTCTTTTTCATTTATAATACCTAGATGTGTTTTAAAATGCAATTTAAAGCATTTTTGGTTTTGATCATAGTAGGCTAATTTCAAAAAATATCGATTTTATAAATATTAGCATTTTTTTTCATTTATAATACCTAATTATGTTTTAAAATGCAATTTAAAGCATTTTTGGTTCCGATAATAGTAGGCTATTTTCAAAAAATATCGATTTTATAAATATTATCATTCTATTTCATTTATAATACCTAGATGTGTTTTAAAATGCAATTTAAAGCATTTTTGGTTTTGATCATAGTAGGCTAATTTCAAAAAATATCGATTTTATAAATATTAGCATTCTATTTCATTTATAATACCTAATTATGTTTTAAAATGCAATTTAAAGCATTTTTGGTTTCGATCATAGTAGGCTAATTTCAAAAAATATCGATTTTATAAATATTAGCATTATATTTCATTTATAATACCTAATTATGTTTTAAAATGCAATTTAAAGCATTTTTGGTTTCGATCATAGTAGGCTATTTTCAAAAAATATCGATTTTATAAATATTAGCATTCTATTTCATTTATAATACCTAGATGTGTTTTAAAATGCAATTTAAAGCATTTTTGGTTTTGATCATAGTAGGCTAATTTCAAAAAATATCGATTTTATAAACATTAGCATTCTTTTTCATTTAAAATACCTAATTATGTTTTAAAATGCAATTTAAAGCATTTTTGGTTTCGATCATAGTAGGCTATTTTCAAAAAATATCGATTTTATAAATATTAGCATTCTATTTCATTTATAATACCTAGATGTGTTTTAAAATGCAATTTAAAGCATTTTTGGTTTTGATCATAGTAGGCTAATTTCAAAAAATATCGATTTTATAAATATTAGCATTCTTTTTCATTTATAATACCTAATTATGTTTTAAAATGCAATTTAAAGCATTTTTGAATTCGATCATAGTAGACTATTTTCAAAAAATATCGGTTTTATAAATATTAGCATTCTTTTTTCATTTTTTATACCTAGATATGTTTTAAAATGCAATTTAAAGCATTGTTGATTTCGATCATAGTAGGCTTTTTTCAAAAAATATCGATTTTATAAATATTAGCATTCTTTTTCATTAATAATACCTAATTATGTTTTAAAATGCAATTTAAAGCATTTTTGGTTCGATCATAGTAGGCTAATTTCAAAAAATATCGATTTTATAAATGTAAGCATTCTTTATCATTTATAATACCTAATTATGTTTTAAAATGCAATTTAAAGCATTTTTGGTTTTGATCATAGTAAGCCAATTTCAAAAAATATCAATTTTATAAATATAAGCATTCTTTATCATTTATAATACCTAATTATGTTTTAAAATGCAATTTAAAGCATTTTTGGTTTTGATCATAGTAGGCTAATTTCAAAAAATATCGGTTTTATAAATATTAGCATTTTTTTTCATTTATAATACCTAATTATGTTTTAAAATGCAATTTAAAGCATTTTTGGTTTCGATCATAGTAGGCTAATTTCAAAAAATATCGATTTTATAAATATTAGCATTTTTTTTCATTTATAATACCTAATTATGTTTTAAAATGCAATTTAAAGCATTTTTGGTTTCGATCATAGTAGGCTATTTTCAAAAAATATCGATTTTATAAATATTAGCATTCTATTTCATTTATAATACCTAGATGTGTTTTAAAATGCAATTTAAAGCATTTTTGATTTCGATCATAGTAGGCTAATTTCAAAAAATATCGATTTTATAAATATTAGCATTCTTTTTCATTTATAATACCTAATTATGTTTTAAAATGCAATTTAAAGCATTTTTGGTTTCGATCATAGTAGGCTATTTTCAAAAAATATCGATTTTATAAATATTAGCATTCTTTTTCATTTATAATACCTAATTATGTTTTAAAATGCAATTTAAAGCATTTTTGGTTTTGATCATAGTAGGCTAATTTCAAAAAATATCGATTTTATAAATATTAGCATTTTTTTCATTTATAATACCTAATTATGTTTTAAAATGCAATTTAAAGCATTTTTGGTTCGATCATAGTAGGCTAATTTAAAAAAATATCGATTTTATAAATATTAGCATTCTATTTCATTTATAATACCTAGATATATTTTAAAATGCAATTTAAAGCATTTTTGGTTTCGATCATAGTAGGCTATTTTCAAAAAATATCGATTTTATAAATATTAGCATTCTATTTCATTTATAATACCTAGATGTGTTTTAAAATGCAATTTAAAGCATTTTTGGTTTTGATCATAGTAGGCTAATTTCAAAAAATATCGATTTTATAAATATTAGCATTCTATTTCATTTATAATACCTAGATGTGTTTTAAAATGCAATTTAAAGCATTTTTGGTTCTGATCATAGTAGGCTAATTTCAAAAAATATCGATTTTATAAATATTAGCATTTTTTTACATTTATAATACGTGCATATGTTTTAAAATGCAATTTAAAGCATTTTTGGTTCGATCATAGTAGGCTTTTTTAAAAAAAAATTATATCGATTTTATATCTATATTAGCATTCTTTATCATTTATAATACCTAGATATATTTTAAAATGCAATTTAAAGCATTTTTGGTTCTGATCATAGTAGGCTTTTTTCAAAAAATATCGATTTTATAAATATTAGCATTCTTTATCATTTATAATACCTAGATATGTTTTAAAATGCAATTTAAAGCATTTTTGGTTTTGATCATAGTAGGCTAATTTCAAAAAATATCGATTTTATAAATATTAGCATTCTATTTCATTTATAATACCTAGATGTGTTTTAAAATGCAATTTTAAGCATTTTTGGTTTTGATCATAGTAGGCTAATTTCAAAAAATATCGATTTTATAAATATTAGCATTCTTTTTCATTTATAATACGTGTATATGTTTTAAAATGCAATTTAAAGCATTTTTGGTTCGATCATAGTAGGCTATTTTCAAAAAATATAGATTTTATAAATATTAGCATTCTTTTTCATTTATAATACCTAGATATGTTTTAGAATGCAATTTAAAGCATTTTTGATTTCGATCATAGTAGGCTAATTTCAAAAAATATCAATTTTATAAATATAAGCATTCTTTATCATTTATAATACCTAGATATGTTTTAAAATGCAATTTAAAGCATTTTTGATTTCGATCATAGTAGGCTAATTTCAAAAAATATCGATTTTATAAATATTAGCATTTTTTTTCATTTGTAATACCTAATTATGTTTTAAAATGCAATTTAAAGCATTTTTGGTTTCGATCATAGTAGGCTATTTTCAAAAAATATCGATTTTATAAATATTATCATTCTATTTCATTTATAATACCTAGATGTGTTTTAAAATGCAATTTAAAGCATTTTTGGTTTTGATCATAGTAGGCTAAATTCAAAAAATATCGATTTTATAAATATTAGCTTTCTTTATCATTTATAATACCTAGAAGTGTTTTAAAATGCAATTTAAAGCATTTTTGATTTCGATCATAATAGGTTATTATCAAAAAATATCGATTTTATAAATATTAGCATTCTTTTTTCATTTTTTATACCAAGATATGTTTTAAAATGCAATTTAAAGCATTTTTGGTTTCGATCATAGTAGGCTATTTTCAAAAAATATCGATTTTATAAATATTATCATTCTATTTCATTTATAATACCTAGATGTGTTTTAAAATGCAATTTAAAGCATTTTTGGTTTTGATCATAGTAGGCTAATTTCAAAAAATATCGATTTTATAAATATTAGCATTCTTTTTCATTTATAATACCTAATTATGTTTTAAAATGCAATTTAAAGCATTTTTGGTTTCGATCATAGTAGGCTAATTTCAAAAAATATCGATTTTATAAATATTAGCATTCTATTTCATTTATAATACCTAGATGTGTTTTAAAATGCAATTTAAAGTATTTTTGGTTTTGATCATAGTAGGCTAATTTCAAAAAATATCGATTTTATAAATATTAGCATTTTTTTTTCATTTATAATACGTGCATATGTTTTAAAATGCAATTTAAAGCATTTTTGGTTCGATCATAGTAGGCTATTAAAAAAAAAATTATATCGATTTTATATCTATATTAGCATTCTTTATCATTTATAATACCTAGATATATTTTAAAATGCAATTTAAAGCATTTTTGGTTCTGATCATAGTAGGCTTTTTTCAAAAAATATCGATTTTATAAATATTAGCATTCTTAATCATTTATAATACCTAGATATGTTTTAAAATGCAATTTAAAGCAATTTTGATTTCGATCATAGTAGGCTAATTTCAAAAAATATCAATTTTATAAATATAAGCATTCTTTATCATTTATAATACCTAGATGTGTTTTAAAATGCAATTTAAAGCATTTTTGATTTCGATCATAGTAGGCTAATTTCAAAAAATATCGATTTTTTTAAATATTAGCATTATTTTTCATTTATAATACCTAATTATGTTTTATAATGCAATTTTAAGCATTTTTAATTTTGATCATAGTAGGCTAATTTCAAAAAATATCAATTTTATAAATATAAGCATTCTTAATCATTTATAATACCTAGATATGTTTTAAAATGCAATTTAAAGCAATTTTGATTTCGATCATAGTAGGCTAATTTCAAAAAATATCAATTTTATAAATATAAGCATTCTTTATCATTTATAATACCTAGATGTGTTTTAAAATGCAATTTAAAGCATTTTTGATTTCGATCATAGTAGGCTAATTTCAAAAAATATCGATTTTATAAATATTAGCGATCTATTTCATTTATAATACCTAGATGTGTTTTAAAATGCAATTTTAAGCATTTTTGGTTTTGATCATAGTAGGCTAATTTCAAAAAATATCGATTTTATAAATATTAGCGATCTATTTCATTTATAATACCTAGATGTGTTTTAAAATGCAATTTTAAGCATTTTTGGTTTTGATCATAGTAGGCTAATTTCAAAAAATATCAATTTTATAAATATAAGCATTCTTAATCATTTATAATACCTAGATATATTTTAAAATGCAATTTAAAGCATTTTTGGTTTTGATCATAGTAGGCTAATTTCAAAAAATATCGATTTTATAAATATTAGCATTCTTTTTCATTTATAATACCTAATTATGTTTTAAAATGCAATTTAAAGCATTTTTGGTTTCGATCATAGTAGGCTAATTTCAAAAAATATCGATTTTATAAATATTAGCATTCTATTTCATTTATAATACCTAGATATATTTTAAAATGCAATTTAAAGCATTTTTGGTTCTGATCATAGTAGGCTTTTTTCAAAAAATATCGATTTTATAAATATTAGCATTCTTTATCATTTATAATACCTAGATATGTTTTAAAATGCAATTTAAAGCATTTTTGATTTCGATCATAGTAGGCTAATTTCAAAAAATATCGATTTTATAAATATTAGCATTCTTTTTCATTTATAATACCTAATTATGTTTTATAATGCAATTTAAAGCATTTTTGGTATTAATCATAGTAGGCTAATTTCAAAAAATATCAATTTTATAAATATTAGCTTTTTTTTTCATTTATAATACCTAATTATGTTTTAAATTGCAATTTAAAGCATTTTTGGTTTCGATCATAGTAGGCTATTTTCAAAAAATATCGATTTTATAAATATTAGCATTCTATTTCATTTATAATACGTAGATGTGTTTTAAAATGCAATTTAAAGCATTTTTGGTTTTGATCATAGTAGGCTATTTTCAAAAAATATCGATTTTATAAATATTAGCATTCTTTTTTCATTTTTTATACCTAGATATGTTTTAAAATGCAATTTAAAGCATTGTTGATTTCGATCATAGTAGGCTTTTTTCAAAAAATATCGATTTTATAAATATTAGCATTCTGTTTCATTAATAATACCTAATTATGTTTTAAAATGCAATTTAAAGCATTTTTGGTTCGATCATAGTAGGCTAATTTCAAAAAATATCGATTTTATAAATATTAGCATTCTTTTTCATTTATAATACCTAGATATGTTTTAAAATGCAATTTAAAGCATTTTTGATTTCGATCATAGTAGGCTAATTTCAAAAAATATAAATTTTATAAATATAAGCATTCTTTATCATTTATAATACCATGTTTTAAAATGCAATTTAAAGCATTTTTGATTTCGATCATAGTAGGCTAATTTCAAAAAATATCGATTTTATAAATATTAGCATTCTTTTTTATTTATAATACCTAATTATGTTTTAAAATGCAATTTAAAGCATTTTTGATTTCGATCATAGTAGGCTAATTTCAAAAAATATCGATTTTATAAATATTAGCATTCTATTTCATTTATAATACCTAATTATGTTTTAAAATGCAATTTAAAGCATTTTTGGTTTCGATCATAGTAGGCTATTTTCAAAAAATATCGATTTTATAAATATTAGCATTCTTTTTCATTTATAATACCTAATTATGTTTTAAAATGCAATTTAAAGCATTTTTGGTTTTGATCATAGTAGGCTAATTTCAAAAAATATCGATTTTATAAATATTAGCATTTTTTTCATTTATAATACCTAATTATGTTTTAAAATGCAATTTAAAGCATTTTTGGTTCGATCATAGTAGGCTAATTTAAAAAAATATCGATTTTATAAATATTAGCATTTTTTTTCATTTAAAATACCTAATTATGTTTTAAAATGCAATTTAAAGCATTTTTGGTTTCGATCATAGTAGGCTATTTTCAAAAAATATCGATTTTATAAATATTAGCATTTTATTTCATTTATAATACCTAGATGTGTTTTAAAATGCAATTTAAAGCATTTTTGGTTTTGATCATAGTAGGCTAATTTCAAAAAATATCGATTTTATAAATATTAGCATTCTATTTCATTTATAATACCTAGATGTGTTTTAAAATGCAATTTAAAGCATTTTTGGTTCGATCATAGTAGGCTTTTTTAAAAAAAAATTATATCGATTTTATATCTATATTAGCATTCTTTATCATTTATAATACCTAGATATATTTTAAAATGCAATTTAAAGCATTTTTGGTTCTGATCATAGTAGGCTTTTTTCAAAAAATATCGATTTTATAAATATTAGCATTCTTTATCATTTATAATACCTAGATGTGTTTTAAAATGCAATTTAAAGCATTTTTGGTTTTGATCATAGTAGGCTAATTTCAAAAAATATCGATTTTATAAATATTAGCATTTTTTTTCATTTATAATACGTGCATATGTTTTAAAATGCAATTTAAAGCATTTTTGGTTCGATCATAGTAGGCTTTTTTTAAAAAAAAATTATATCGATTTTATATCTATATTAGCATTCTTTATCATTTATAATACCTAGATATATTTTAAAATGCAATTTAAAGCATTTTTGGTTCTGATCATAGTAGGCTTTTTTCAAAAAATATCGATTTTATAAATATTAGCATTCTATTTCATTTATAATACCTAGATGTGTTTTAAAATGCAATTTAAAGCATTTTTGGTTTTGATCATAGTAGGCTAATTTCAAAAAATATCGATTTTATAAATATTAGTATTCTATTTCATTTATAATACCTAGACGTGTTTTAAAATGCAATTTAAAGCATTTTTGGTTTTGATCATAGTAGGCTAATTTCAAAAAATATCGATTTTATAAATATTAGCATTCTATTTCATTTATAATACCTAGATGTGTTTTAAAATGCAATTTTAAGCATTTTTGGTTTTGATCATAGTAGGCTAATTTCAAAAAATATCGATTTTATAAATATTAGCATTCTTTTTCATTTATAATACGTGTATATGTTTTAAAATGCAATTTAAAGCATTTTTGGTTCTGATCATAGTAGGCTAATTTCAAAAAATATCGATTTTATAAATATTAGTATTCTATTTCATTTATAATACCTAGACGTGTTTTAAAATGCAATTTAAAGCATTTTTGGTTTTGATCATAGTAGGCTAATTTCAAAAAAATATCGATTTTATAAATATTAGCATTCTATTTCATTTATAATACCTAGATGTGTTTTAAAATGCAATTTTAAGCATTTTTGGTTTTGATCATAGTAGGCTAATTTCAAAAAATATCGATTTTATAAATATTAGCATTCTTTTTCATTTATAATACGTGGATATGTTTTAAAATGCAATTTAAAGCATTTTTGGTTCGATCATAGTAGGCTAATTTCAAAAAATATCGATTTTATAAATATTAGCATTCTATTTCATTTATAATACCTAGATGTGTTTTAAAATGCAATTTAAAGCATTTTTGGTTCTGATCATAGTAGGCTAATTTCAAAAAATATCGATTTTATAAATATTAGCATTTTTTTTCATTTATAATACGTGCATATGTTTTAAAATGCAATTTAAAGCATTTTTGGTTCGATCATAGTAGGCTTTTTTAAAAAAAAATTATATCGATTTTATATCTATATTAGCATTCTTTATCATTTATAATACCTAGATATATTTTAAAATGCAATTTAAAGCATTTTTGGTTCTGATCATAGTAGGCTTTTTTCAAAAAATATCGATTTTATAAATATTAGCATTCTTTATCATTTATAATACCTAGATGTGTTTTAAAATGCAATTTAAAGCATTTTTGGTTTTGATCATAGTAGGCTAATTTCAAAAAATATCGCTTTATAAATATTAGCATTTTTTTTCATTTAAATACGTGCATATGTTTTAAAATGCAATTTAAAGCATTTTTGGTTCGATCATAGTAGGCTTTTTTAAAAAAAAATTATATCGATTTTATATCTATATTAGCATTCTTTATCATTTATAATACCTAGATATATTTTAAAATGCAATTTAAAGCATTTTTGGTTCTGATCATAGTAGGCTTTTTTCAAAAAATATCGATTTTATAAATATTAGCATTCTATTTCATTTATAATACCTAGATGTGTTTTAAAATGCAATTTAAAGCATTTTTGGTTTTGATCATAGTAGGCTAATTTCAAAAAATATCGATTTTATAAATATTAGTATTCTTTTTCATTTATAATACCTAGACGTGTTTTAAAATGCAATTTAAAGCATTTTTGGTTTTGATCATAGTAGGCTAATTTCAAAAAATATCGATTTTATAAATATTAGCATTCTATTTCATTTATAATACCTAGATGTGTTTTAAAATGCAATTTTAAGCATTTTTGGTTTTGATCATAGTAGGCTAATTTCAAAAAATATCGATTTTATAAATATTAGCATTCTTTTTCATTTATAATACGTGTATATGTTTTAAAATGCAATTTAAAGCATTTTTGGTTCGATCATAGTAGGCTATTTTCAAAAAATATAGATTTTATAAATATTAGCATTCTTTTTCATTTATAATACCTAGATATGTTTTAGAATGCAATTTAAAGCATTTTTGATTTCGATCATAGTAGGCTAATTTCAAAAAATATCAATTTTATAAATATTAGCATTCTTTATCATTTATAATACCTAGATATGTTTTAAAATGCAATTTAAAGCATTTTTGATTTCGATCATAGTAGGCTAATTTCAAAAAATATCGATTTTATAAATATTAGCATTTTTTTTCATTTGTAATACCTAATTATGTTTTAAAATGCAATTTAAAGCATTTTTGGTTTCGATCATAGTAGGCTATTTTCAAAAAATATCGATTTTATAAATATTATCATTCTATTTCATTTATAATACCTAGATGTGTTTTAAAATGCAATTTAAATCATTTTTGGTTTTGATCATAGTAGGCTAAATTAAAAAAATATCGATTTTATAAATATTAGCTTTCTTTATCATTTATAATACCTAGACGTGTTTTAAAATGCAATTTAAAGCATTTTTGATTTCGATCATAATAGGTTATTATCAAAAAATATCGATTTTATAAATATTAGCATTCTTTTTTCATTTTTTATACCAAGATATGTTTTAAAATGCAATTTAAAGCATTTTTGGTTTCGATCATAGTAGGCTATTTTCAAAAAATATCGATTTTATAAATATTATCATTCTATTTCATTTATAATACCTAGATGTGTTTTAAAATGCAATTTAAAGCATTTTTGGTTTTGATCATAGTAGGCTAATTTCAAAAAATATCGATTTTATAAATATTAGCATTCTTTTTCATTTATAATACCTAATTATGTTTTAAAATGCAATTTAAAGCATTTTTGGTTTCGATCATAGTAGGCTAATTTCAAAAAATATCGATTTTATAAATATTAGCATTCTATTTCATTTATAATACCTAGATGTGTTTTAAAATGCAATTTAAAGCATTTTTGGTTTTGATCATAGTAGGCTAATTTCAAAAATATCGATTTTATAAATATTAGCATTCTTTTTCATTTATAATACCTAATTATGTTTTAAAATGCAATTTAAAGCATTTTTGGTTTCGATCATAGTAGGCTAATTTCAAAAAATATCGATTTTATAAATATTAGCATTCTATTTCATTTATAATACCTAGATGTGTTTTAAAATGCAATTTAAAGCATTTTTGGTTCGATCATAGTAGGCTATTTAAAAAAAAAATTATATCGATTTTATATCTATATTAGCATTCTTTATCATTTATAATACCTAGATATATTTTAAAATGCAATTTAAAGCATTTTTGGTTCTGATCATAGTAGGCTTTTTTCAAAAAATATCGATTTTATAAATATTAGCATTCTTAATCATTTATAATACCTAGATATGTTTTAAAATGCAATTTAAAGCAATTTTGATTTCGATCATAGTAGGCTAATTTCAAAAAATATCAATTTTATAAATATTAGCATTATTTTTCATTTATAATACCTAATTATGTTTTATAATGCAATTTTAAGCATTTTTAATTTTGATCATAGTAGGCTAATTTCAAAAAATATCAATTTTATAAATATTAGCATTTTTTTTCATTTATAATACCTAATTATGTTTTAAAATGCAATTTAAAGCATTTTTGGTTTTTATCATAGTAGGCTAATTTCAAAAAATATCGATTTTATAAACATTAGCATTCTTTTTCATTTATAATACCTAATTATGTTTTAAAATGCAATTTAAAGCATTTTTGGTTTCGATCATAGTAGGCTATTTTCAAAAAATATCGATTTTATAAATATTAGCATTCTATTTCATTTATAATACCTAGATGTGTTTTAAAATGCAACTTAAAGCATTGTTGATTTCGATCATAGTAGGCTTTTTTCAAAAAATATCGATTTTATAAATATTAGCATTCTTTTTCATTAATAATACCTAATTATGTTTTAAAATGCAATTTAAAGCATTTTTGGTTTCGATCATAGTAGGCTATTTTCAAAAAATATCGATTTTATAAATATTAGCATTCTATTTCATTTATAATACCTAGATGTGTTTTAAAATGCAATTTAAAGCATTTTTGGTTTTGATCATAGTAGGCTAATTTCAAAAAATATCGATTTTATAAATATTAGCATTCTTTTTTCATTTTTTAAATCAGATATGTTTTAAAATGCAACTTAAAGCATTGTTGATTTCGATCATAGTAGGCTTTTTTCAAAAAATATCGATTTTATAAATATTAGCATTCTTTTTCATTAATAATACCTAATTATGTTTTAAAATGCAATTTAAAGCATTTTTGGTTTCGATCATAGTAGGCTATTTTCAAAAAATATCGATTTTATAAATATTAGCATTCTTTTTACCACGTTTTTCTTAACTTGCTTTCTTGTCTTTCTGTCTTTCTGTCTTTCTGTCTTTCTGTTTGTCTTGGTCAAATCTTGCAATCAATTTTTCGACCACTTCTACTGCTCCAATCGAGCTCATTTTTTTTATTCACACGTATTCCCGGTGACAATACAATATTTTAACACATTGGAACCTCAAAAATGCTTAATTATAGTACAATTTTAATAAAACTTTTTTATTTGGGAGAAAAATCCAATGTCAATGATATGAAATTTTGATTTGTTTAAAATATTATACTTGTGATGCTCTAAAGTCATTTATATGATTCATTATAGTTTAATTAATATTACTAATTATTAATTATACCATAAATTTGAGCAGCTAAAGATATTCTGGTAAGACAAAAAAATTGACATGTAATTTTTTCATGAATATTCGTAAGTGAAAATTTGAATTTTCAAAAAAACCGTTAAGCCTAAGTCCGTTACGAATTTATGCAAAATAACTATTAATATGCGATGTGCATTTAGCACACATTGATTGAGCATAAATTTATGCTGTTTTAAATGTATTGCATTATTTATAACACTTCACCAACTTAATTAAATTGACTTTTCTTTTTATTAACGGCTTGACGTATTTTTGCATAACATATGAATGATATTCAGTGAATTTAAATTTGAAAATCCGTTATAAATACGTTACATATAGATTTGATTTGCATCTTTATGTTAAGAATCCACACGTTATGTAGTAGGAATGGTTCGGATAAACACAAAATCTTTACGAGTGATTTTTAATGTACTTTACTAATGAATGCTTTAAAAAAATTAAATTTTATAAAACGAATGAAAAATTTTGAAAGTCGTTACTAATTTCCCATTGAAAACTGGTAATTTATAAACAGTTGAACGTAACGGAGTGAAACGAAGTGGAGTTCAACACACCTGTAACCTATAAACCTACTGTAATCTATAAACAGTTGAACGTAACGAAGTGCAACGAAGTGGAGTTCAACACACCAGTAACCTATAAACCTACTGTAATCTATAAACAGTTGAACGTAACGAAGTGCAACGAAGTGAAGTTCAACACACCTGTAACCTATAAACCTACTGTAATCTATAAACAGTTGAACGTAACGAAGTGCAACGAAGTGGAGTTCAACACACCAGTAACCTATAAACCCACTGTAATCTTTAAACAGTTGAACGTAACGAAGTGCAACGAAGTGAAGTACAACACACCTGTAACCTATAAACCTACTGTAATCTATAAACAGTTGAACGTAACGAAGTGCAACGAAGTGGAGTTCAACACACCAGTAACCTATGAACCTACTGTAATCTATAAACAGTTGAACGTAACGAAGTGCAACGAAGTGAAGTTCAACACACCTGTAACCTATAAACCTACTGTAATCTATAAACAGTTGAACGTAACGAAGTGAAGTTCAACACACCTGTAACCTATAAACCCCCTATAATCTTTATTTCTCTATTTCATTAGAATAAGACTAAAAAGTAGAAAATAAAATACTTTATAAAAAAAACTTTTTAAAAAAACTACGTTTTTCGCGTAGACTAAAAAGTAGAAAATAACTTTTATTCTTGGTTGTAAAGAATTTGGTTTTAAATTTTCAGATTATATTTAATAAATTTTTATATCTTAGTCAATATTGTTCACAAAGTTTCGAATAAGTGCACTTTGATCTTATCGTATAACTCAACAACTTAAAAACGTGGGCGCATTAATTTAAGTTTATCATAAAGTATTGATTTCACATAAACTTATTTCTTCTCTTATAATGCGCCCACGTTTTTAAGTTGTTGAGTTATACGATAAGATCAAAGTGCACTTATTCGAAACTTTGTGAACAATATTGACTAAGATATAAAAATTTATTAAATATAATCTGAAAATTTAAAACCAAATTCTTTACAACCAAGAATAAAAGTTATTTTCTACTTTTTAGTCTACGCGAAAAACGTAGTTTTTTTAAAAAGTTTTTTTTATAAAGTATTTTTTTCATTTTTTAAACCTAGATATGTTTTAAAATGCAACTTAAAGCATTGTTGATTTCGATCATAGTAGGCTTTTTTCAAAAAATATCGATTTTATAAATATTAGCATTCTTTTTTCATTTTTTAAACCTAGATATGTTTTAAAATGCAACTTAAAGCATTGTTGATTTCGATCAAAGTAGGCTTTTTTCAAAAAATATCGATTTTATAAATATTAGCATTCTTTTTCATTAATAATACCTAATTATGTTTTAAAATGCAATTTAAAGCATTTTTGGTTCGATCATAGTAGGCTAATTTCAAAAAATATCGATTTTATAAATATTAGCATTCTTTTTCATTTATAATACCTAGATATGTTTTAAAATGCAATTTAAAGCATTTTTGATTTCGATCATAGTAGGCTAATTTCAAAAAATATCAATTTTATAAATATAAGCATTCTTAATCATTTATAATACCTAGATATGTTTTAAAATGCAATTTAAAGCATTTTTGATTTCGATCATAGTAGGCTAATTTCAAAAAATATCGATTTTATAAATATTAGCATTCTTTTTCATTTATAATACCTAATTATGTTTTAAAATGCAATTTAAAGCATTTTTGGTTTCGATCATAGTAGGCTATTTTCAAAAAATATCGATTTTATAAATATTAGCATTCTTTTTCATTTATAATACCTAATTATGTTTTAAAATGCAATTTAAAGCATTTTTGGTTCGATCATAGAAGGCTAATTTCAAAAAATATCGATTTTATAAATATTAGCATTTTTTTCATTTATAATACTTAATTATGTTTTAAAATGCAATTTAAAGCATTTTTGGTTTCGATCATAGTAGGCTATTTTCAAAAAATATCGATTTTATAAATATTAGCATTCTATTTCATTTATAATACCTAGATGTGTATTAAAATGCAATTTAAAGCATTTTTCGTTTTGATCATAGTAGGCTAATTTCAAAAAATATCGATTTTATAAATATTAGCATTCTATTTCATTTATAATACCTAGATGTGTTTTAAAATGCATGGTTGGCACATAAAAGTACACTGGAAGCTTTCTAAGTACATGATCAATTGATGTGAGATCGTTTCAGCAGATGGAAACAATTTAATTAAGTAAAAATTACAAGATATATCTCAAGCAATTTTTCTGTATTTTTTTTTTCACTTGGCGCCACATCCTGAGGTGAGTTTCACTCATTTATTTAATGGTGAAATTTTGACAATATTGGTGAATTGAATAGTGTTGGATTTCCTTAAACACGTGACTTATTTGAAAGTAACGACTATTAGCCAAAATAAAATAAATACGACCAAAGTCGAATATTATTGCTATACGACCTAAGTCGAATATTATTGCTAGAACAATTACATGTGCACATTAAATATCCAAAATTAAATACAATTGGCATAAACCAAATAAAATCTGCTGAAGTTAAGTCCACTAGACAACTAAACGTGATGGAAAAATCACCCTTTGAGTCCAAATCAATCCTCACAACAAGATCCCCTGGATCAAATGAAAAAACACCAAGCACCATAGTATCCATAGATGATGGAAAAGTTCCTAAAAAGAGAAAACGAGATGGTATTAATGGAAATGATAATATGAGTGTAGGAAGTGATGAAGACGAAAATATGGATACAATTTCTCTTAAAGATATCTTTAATCTTATTAATGCAAAAAGTGAAAAAGATAGTCAAGAAAGAAATTTAATAAAGGATGAACTAAAAACTGAAATGAGAAATATTAATGAGAAAATTGTAACAATCGAAAATAAGGTGAAGATAATTGAGACGAAAGTTGATGCTGTTACATTGTTAGCACAACAAAATAAGAAAATAATTAACAGCATGTGTCAAGAGAAAATGGATAATTGCATGGAAATTGATGGATTACAGAAAAATCTGATTGATGAATGCAAGGACCTGAAAAGGCTTGCAATCGAAACAATAAATTCATTTAAGATTGAAATATCAGAAATGGACATTGAGAGAGTCAATAGGAAAAATTTTCAGCGTAAAGACAAAAATGAAAATGTGAGCGATCATTCAGTTCTTACAGTCCGATTCAAGGAATTTGATACAAAATTAAGGGTTATGAGAGAGAAAAAGAAGGTCAAAGATGACCGTAAAATCTTTTTTAATGCTTCATTGACTTCTCTTAATCGTTTCATTATGAGTAGTACAAAAAAAAAATTGCAAGTAAGAAAAACCTGAAAGTTTTCCTAAAAAATGGAAAAGTGCATGTCGAAAAAAGAGACAAAAAGCTGATGACGATTGAGAATGAACAGGATCTGAAGAATTTCGAAAATTTTGTCGAGCAGCTTCAAACTACTGAACCAAAACAATCTACGTCTACAAATACTCAAAAATAGCAACTAAATGCACCTCCATCGTCTAGCATTATAAGTCTAAATAATAATACCTGTCATAAGTCAATAAAGTGTTTTAAGAAACAAATCTATATCGATAAAGGGATTAATATTTTACAGTTGAATGTCAGAGGAATTAACAATTTTCAGAAATTCAATAAAATAAAAATTATGCTTTCAAAATTAACAGA
This sequence comes from Chironomus riparius, assembly GCA_917627325.4. NCBI lineage: Eukaryota > Metazoa > Arthropoda > Insecta > Diptera > Chironomidae > Chironomus > Chironomus riparius. Next base: position 21,570,387 of record OU895879.1, on the reverse strand, counting down.
TAAAATTGATATGATAGTTTTTGGTGAGACAAAACTAATGGAAAAATTCCCTACAAATCTATACAATATTGCTGGTTATTATAGGCTTGTCTGCTGTAGAAAAAGCAAAAACGCTGGAGGTGGACTATTAATTTTCATAAAAAGGAATATTGTTACTTTTAATGTCAAAACTCACTCATCTAGCTTTGAAAAAATCGTATTCAATGCGAAAATGGGTCAAAAATGTTTTAAATTAATCAACTATTATAGACCTCCAAAAAGTGAAAATCTAAAAGATTTCCTTGAGGATCTTGAGAATGAATTAAATTGTACTGATGAAAGAATAATGGTGATTGGTGATATTAATATACATTATAAAGAGGATTCTAGAGAAGCAAAACAATATTTAAATATCTTATCATCATATGACATGAGCATCATCAATAACTCAATATCCAGAAACGTTAGTCAAAAGATTATAGATCACTTTGCATGTAATTTAAATAGTAATAATATAAAATGTCACACAATTTGCATTGACAATGAGATAAGTGATCATAATATGATAGTGACAAATATAAATGATGTCCAAATATCAAATAAAAAAATAACTAAAACGTTCAAAAGAATAAATTATGTAAAGCTTAAAAATGAGTTCAAGAAAGAACTAAAAAACGTGTCCATTTATGAGTACGAAGATCCAAATGCTATTGCCGATATTTTAACAGAGATGACAAAAACAGCTATTGAAAATTCTACGATTGTGCATAAAATCAGAATAAAAGAGCGTTATGATCATTGTGAATGGCTAAGTCTTAAGACACTGAAGCTTTTTGCACAAAAAGAGAAAATTTCATATAAGATACGAAGGTCTAGACAGCGCTCATACACTCATAAACTAATGATAAAACAGCTAAAGAGAAAACGCAAATCTCTATCCTACAAAATTAATTGTGCCATGAAAAATGATGAAATAAAGTACTATTCAATTCAATGTCATGAGAAGAACCCTAAAAAGTTATGGCAAAAGCTTAATTCAATTCTTGGGAGAAAAGAGAAGGAAAGCATACAGGCAGTTTTTGATAATAATGGTAACATCCTTACTGATGATTTGGAAATTGCTGAATCGTTCAACAGAAACTTCATTTCCAGCATTGAATCTATTTTAAATGAAAATGACGTCAGCGATGAAAAGATAAATGATGAACCATCTGGAAAAGAAATAAATAATTTAACAACAAGTGATGAAGAAATTGTGGGAATAATAAACTCCCTTAAAAATGCATCTTATGGTATTGATGGCATCAGTACAAGAGTTGTTAAAACAATCTCAAAAGAGATATCACCAATTATGTCCCATTTAATAAAAATGATTTTTGAGAAGGAAATATATCCAACATGCATGAAAACAGCTGTAGTAATTCCAATTAATAAAAGCGGCAATAAAACTTCCCTATCAGACTATCGACCTGTGTCAATTTTGACAATTTATAACAAAATCATTGAGAAGATAATCCACAAGGAAATATATAATTTTGTCTTTAATGAGGCACATATAATGTATGAGAAGCAGTATGGTTTTCGCAAGAAATGTGGTACGGAAACGGCTGTTATGGAATTAGTTAATGCGATAAGAACGGAAATGGATAGTAGGAAAAAAGTGTCCGCTGTAAGCATGGATATTAGGAAAGCTTTCGATCTGGTTAACACTGAACGATTACTTCACGCCCTTAATTTGGCTGGAATTAGAGGAAAAATGCTTAATGTCATAAAGAGCTATTTGACTAACAGGAAACAAAAAGTGAGAATAAAATCTACCATGAGTAGTGCCATTGATATAAAATATGGAGTTGTTCAAGGTGGTGTGCTGGGAAGTCTTCTCTTTGTCATATTCTTTAATTTCATCAGTAAACTTCCTACTCATGGCAAATTTTATCTTTTTGCTGATGACGCAATATTGGTGAATTCACACGAAAGCAAAGAAAATATTGAAGGAAAAATATCTCATGATATGAAATTGATTAAAAAGTTTTTGGATGAACAACATCTGTTCCTTAATGAAGATAAAACTAATTGCATCATTTTTCACAATCCGCAAATGAAAATACCAAAACCTGATGAAATTGATATTGGTGACAATATGAAAATTAAGAGAGTTGATAGCATTAAATATCTAGGAATGATTATGGATGAACACTTGAAATGGAATCTACACTATGATCACTTGGAGAAAAAACTTGCACCAATCGCGGGAATTTTATGGAAATTAAGGCATAAACTGCCAATAATGACCAAGAAACTGATTTATCAAACTCTTTTCGAGACTCACATCAACTATTTAGTTACAATTCATGGTACAGCTGATGATTGCGTTGTAGATCGTCTTCAAAAACTCCAGAATCAGGCATTAAGAAATGTCTTTGATATTGATCGACTGGAAAGCCGTGTAGAAATGTACACCCATAAAGTCCAAAACTGTCTTCCGTTACGTGCAATACACTTTGTGAATACAGCAGCATTTGTGTACAACAACATTAAGAAAAACATCCATTCCAATATCACATTCAGTAAGGCATCTGGAAGTAAAAGAACAAAAGTTAATGAAAAGCTATTGAAGCCTATTTCTAGAACAAAAAGCGGAAAGAAAAGAATCTCATGTTATGCTGTAAATATCTTTAATAGCATAAGCGATGATATCAAACACTTACCACACGTACACGCCTTCAAGTGGGCACTAAAATGCAGCATACGGAATGAGGAATTCATCGAATTGTGCTTTAATGGTCAATACACGAAAAAGTACATAATTGCCTAGAAAGAAAAACAAACAGAAAATAATTATCTATATTTGAAAGCTTACTGGATTAAATTGGAACGATTTACTGTTGCTTGACATCCCTATCCAGCTGTTTTAGATCTGTTGCAACTTGCTTAGTTGACTGACATCGTTGGAATTCTTTTATTTTAATTTGTTATTCAAAACACTAAATGAAAACATAAACAACAAATTTTCCACCACTAAACTCACCTCGAAAATTTCAAATATCAAAATTCCGTTAAAAAAAAAAAAAAAAAAAAAAAACAAGGAATAATTCACTGACAAATTCATGCACTAATTAAATTAAATTATCCTTACCATTTGCATTTAAAATCACAAAACACTACTCCTAATTGTTATTAAACTCTATTAAACTTTCTACTGAACACACACAACATAAATTCACCTTAAACTTTTATATTAGAAAATATCGTTAAAATGTAATGAACTTCTTTGTGAGCACTTTAAAGTTTTTATAAAACGCTGTTACTCACAATTGTGTCCTCGATAAGAGGAACTAAATGTACCATTGTTTTTAATGTAATGAAGCCATGACGATGCTCTGGCTTCTCAAACTAATTGAATAAATAATAATAATAATAATAATAAAATGCAATTTAAAGCATTTTTGGTTTTGATCATAGTAGGCTAATTTCAAAAAATATCGATTTTATAAATATTAGCATTCTTTTTCATTTATAATACCTAATTATGTTTTAAAATGCAATTTAAAGCATTTTTGGTTTCGATCATAGTAGGCTATTTTCAAAAAATATCGATTTTATAAATATTAGCATTCTATTTCATTTATAATACCTAGATGTGTATTAAAATGCAATTTAAAGCATTTTTCGTTTTGATCATAGTAGGCTAATTTCAAAAAATATCGATTTTATAAATATTAGCATTCTATTTCATTTATAATACCTAGACGTGTTTTAAAATGCAATTTAAAGCATTTTTGGTTCGATCATAGTAGGCTATTTTAAAAAAAAATTATATCGATTTTATATCTATATTAGCATTCTTTATCATTTATAATACCTAGATATATTTTAAAATGCAATTTAAAGCATTTTTGGTTCTGATCATAGTAGGCTTTTCTCAAAAAAATATCGATTTTATAAATATTAGCATTCTTTATCATTTATAATACCTGGATATGTTTTAAAATGCAATTTAAAGCATTTTTGGTTTTGATCATAGTATGCTAATTTCAAAAAATATCGATTATATAAATATTAGCATTCTATTTCATTTATAATACCTAGATGTGTATTAAAATGCAATTTAAAGCATTTTTGGTTTTGATCATAGTAGGCTAATTACAAAAAATATCGATTTTATAAATATTAGCATTCTATTTCATTTATAATACCTAGATGTGTTTTAAAATGCAATTTTAAGCATTTTTGGTTTTGATCATAGTAGGCTAATTTCAAAAAATATCGATTTTATAAATATTAGCATTCTTTTTCATTTATAATACGTGTTTATATTTTAAAATGCAATTTAAAGCATTGTTGATTTCGATCAAAGTAGGCTTTTTTCAAAAAATATCGATTTTATAAATATTAGCATTCTTAATCATTTATAATACGTGTATGTTTCAAAATGAAATTTAAAGCATTTTTGGTTTCGATCATAGTAAGCTAATTTCAAAAAATATCGATTTTATAAATATTAGCATTCTTTTTCATTTATAATACCTAGATATGTTTTAAAATGCAATTAAAAGCATTTTTGATTTCGATCATAGTAGGCTATATTTAAAAAATATCGATTTTATAAATATTAGCATTCTTAATCATTTATAATACGTGGATATGTTTTAAAATGCAATTTAAAGCATTTTTGATTTCGATCATAGTAGGCTAATTTCAAAAAATATCGATTTTATAAATATTTGCATTCTTTTTCATTTAAATTACCTAGATATGTTTTAAAATGCAATTAAAAGCATTTTTGATTTCGATCATAGTAGGCTAATTTCAAAAAATATCGATTTTATAAATATTAGCATTCTTAATCATTTATAATATCTTGATATGTTTTAAAATGCAATTTATAGCATTGTTGATTTCGATCAAAGTAGGCTATTTTCAAAAAATATCGATTTTATAAATATAAGCATTCTTTTTCATTTATAATACCTAGATATGTTTTAAAATGCATTTAAAAGCATTTTTGATTTCGATCATAGTAGGCTAATTTCAAAAAATATCGATTTTATAAATATTAGCATTTTTAATAATTTATAATACGTGGATATGTTTTAAAATGCAATTTTAAGCATTTCTGGTTCGATCAAAGTAGGCTAATTTCAAAAAATATCAATTTTATAAATATAAGCATTCTTTATTATTTATAATATCTTGATATGTTTTAAAATGCAATTTAAAGCATTTTTGATTTCGATCATAGAAGGCTATTTTCAAAAAATATCAATTTTATAAATATAAGCATTCTTTATCATTTATAATATCTTGATATGTTTTAAAATGCAATTTAATGCATTTTTGGTTCGATCATAGTAGTCTATTTTCAAAAAATATCAATTTTATAAATATAAGCATTCTTTATCATTTATAATATCTTGATTTGTTTTAAAATGCAATTTAAAGCATTTTTGATTTCGATCATAGTAGGCTATTTTCAAAAAATATCGATTTTAATAATATTAGCTTTCTGTATCATTTATAATACGTGGGTATGTTTTAAAATGCAATTTAAAGCATTTTTGGTTCGATCATAGTAGGCTATTTTCAAAAAATATCGATTTTATAAATATTAGTATTCTTTATCATTTATAATACCTAGATATGTTTTAAATGCAATTTAAAGCATTTTTGGTTTGGATCATAGTAGGCTAATTTCAAAAAATATCGATTTTATAAATATTAGCATTCTTTTTCATTTATAATACCTAGATATGTTTTAAAATGCAATTTAAAGCACTTTTAATTTCGATCATAGTAGGCTATTTTCAAAAAATATCGATTTTATAAATATTAGCTTTCTTTATCATTTATAATACGTGGATATGTTTTAAAATGCAATTTAAAGCATTTTTGGTTTTGATCATAGTAGGCTATTTTCAAAAAATATCGATTTTATAAATATAAGCATTCTTTTTCATTTATAATACCTAGATATGTTTTAAAATGCAATTTAAAGCATTTTTGGTTTCGATCATAGTAGGCTAATTTCAAAAAATATCGATTTTTTAAATATTAGCATTCTTTTTCATTTATAATACCTAGATATGTTTTAAAATGCAATTTAAAGCATTTTTGGTTTGGATCATAGTAGGCTAATTTCAAAAAATATCGATTTTATAAATATTAGCATTCTTTATCATTTATAATACCTAGATATGTTTTAAAATGCAATTTAAAGCATTTTTGATATTGATGGTAGGCTATTTTCAAAAAATATCGATTTTATAAATATTAGCTTTCTTTATCATTTATAATACGTGGATATGTTTTAAAATGCAATTTAAAGCATTTTTGGTTCGATCATAGGCTATTTTCAAAAAATATCGATTTTATAAATATTAGCATTTTTTTCATTTATAATACCTAGATATGTTTTAAAATGCAATTTAAAGCATTTTTGGTTTTGATCATGGTAGGCTAATTACAAAAAATATCGATTTTATAAATATTAGCATTCTTTTTCATTTATAATACCTAGATATGTTTTAAAATGAAATTTAAAGCATTTTTGGTTTCGATCATAGTAGGCTAATTTCAAAAAATATCGATTTTATAAATATTAGCATTCTATTTCATTTATAATACCTAGATATGTTTTAAAATGCAATTTAAAGCATTTTTGGTTTTGATCATAGTAGGCTAATTTCAAAAAATATCGATTTTATAAATATTAGCATTCTTTATCATTTATAATATCTAGATATGTTTTAAAATGCAATTTAAAGCATTTTTGGTTTTGATCATAGTAGGCTAATTTCAAAAAATATCGATTTTTTAAATATTAGCATTCTTTTTCATTTATAATACCTAGATATGTTTTAAAATGCAATTTAAAGCATTTTTGGTTTGGATCATAGTAGGCTAATTTCAAAAAATATCGATTTTATAAATATTAGCATTCTTTATCATTTATAATACCTAGATATGTTTTAAAATGCAATTTAAAGCATTTTTGATATTGATGGTAGGCTATTTTCAAAAAATATCGATTTTATAAATATTAGCTTTCTTTATCATTTATAATACGTGGATATGTTTTAAAATGCAATTTAAAGCATTTTTGGTTCGATCATAGTAGGCTATTTTCAAAAAATATCGATTTTATAAATATTAGCATTTTTTTCATTTATAATACCTAGATATGTTTTAAAATGCAATTTAAAGCATTTTTCGTTTTGATCATAGTAGGCTAATTTCAAAAAATATCGATTTTATAAATATTAGCATTCTATTTCATTTATAATACCTAGATATATTTTTAAATGCAATTTAAAGCATTTTTGGTTCTGATCATAGTAGGCTTTTTTCAAAAAATATCGATTTTATAAATATTAGCATTCTTTATCATTTATAATATCTAGATATGTTTTAAAATGCAATTTAAAGCATTTTTGATTTCGATCATAGTAGGCTAATTTCAAAAAATATCAATTTTATAAATATAAGCATTCTATTTCATTTATAATACCTAGATGTGTTTTAAAATGCAATTTAAAGCATTTTTGGTTTTGAGTAGGCTATTTTCAAAAAATATCGATTTTATAAATATTAGCATTCTATTTCATTTATAATACCTAGATGTGTTTTAAAATGCAATTTAAAGCATTTTTGGTTTTGATCATAGTAGGCTATTTTCAAAAAATATCGATTTTATAAATATTAGCATTCTATTTCATTTATAATACCTAGATGTGTTTTAAAATGCAATTTAAAGCATTTTTGGTTTTGATCATAGTAGGCTATTATCAAAAAATATCGATTTTATAAATATTAGCATTCTTTTTTCATTTATAATACCTAGATGTGTTTTAAAATGCAATTTAAAGCATTGTTGATTTCGATCATAGTAGGCTTTTTTCAAAAAATATCGATTTTATAAATATTAGCATTCTTTTTCATTTATAATACCTAATTATGTTTTAAAATGCAATTTAAAGCATTTTTGGTTCGATCATAGTAGGCTAATTTCAAAAAATATCGATTTTATAAATATTAGCATTCTTTATCATTTATAATACCTAGATATGTTTTAAATGCAATTTAAAGCATTTTTGGTTTGGATCATAGTAGGCTAATTTCAAAAAATATCGATTTTATAAATATTAGCATTCTTTACTACGTTTTTCTTAACTTGCTTTCTTGTTTGTTTGTTTGTTTGTTTGTTTGTTTGTTTGTTTGTTTGTTTGTTTGTTTGTTTGTTTGTTTGCAAAAAATTTCAAATCTTGCGATCAATTTTTCGATTACTTCTACTGCTCCAATCGAGCTCAAATTTTTAATGCACATGTATTCCCGGTGACAATACAATATTTTAACACTTTGGAAACACAAAAATGCTTAATTATAGTACAATTTATGTAAAACTTTTTTATATGGGAAAAAATCCAATGTCAATGATATAAAATTTTGATTTGTATTAAATATTATACTTGTGATGCTCTAAAGTCATTTATATGATTCATTATAGTTTAATTAATATTACTAATTATTAATTATACCATAAATTTGAGCAGCTAAAGATATTCTGGTAAGACAAAAAAATTGACATGTAATTTTTTCATGAATACTCGTAAGTGAAAATTTGAATTTTCAAAAAAACCGTTAAGCACAAGTCCGTTACGAATTAATGCAAAATAACTATTAATATGCGATGTGCATTTAGCACACATAGTTTGAGCATAAATTTATGCTGTTTTAAATGTATTGCATTATTTATAACACTTCACCAACTTAATTAAATTGACTTTTCTTTTTATTAACGGTGTGACGTATTTTTGCATAACATATAAATGATATTCATTGAATTTAAATTTGAAAATCCGTTATAAATACGTTACATATATATTTGATTTGCATCTTTATGTTAAGAATCCACACGTTATGTAGTAGGAATGGTTCGGATAAACACAAAATCTTTACGAGTGATTTTTAATGTACTTTACTAATGAATGCTTTAAAAAAATTAAATTTTATAAAACGAATGAAAAATTTTGAAAGTCGTTACTAATTTCCCATTGAAAACTGGTAATTTATAAACAGTTGAACGCAACGAAGTGAAGTTCAACACACCTGTAACCTATGAACCTACTGTAATCTATAAACAGTTGAACGTAACGAAGTGAAACGAAGTGGAGTTCAACACACCTGTAACTTATGAACCTACTGTAATCTATAAACAGTTGAACGTAACGAAGTGCAACGAAGTGAAGTTCAACACACCTGTAACCTATAAACCTACTGTAATCTATAAACAGTTGAACGTAACGAAGTGCAGCGAAGTGAAGTTCAACACACCTGTAACCTATAAACCTAATGTAATCTATAAACAGTTGAACGTAACGAAGTGCAACGAAGTGAAGTTCAACACACCTGTAACCTATAAACCTACTGTGATCTATAAACAGTTGAACGTAACGAAGTGCAACGAAGTGAAGTTCAACACACCTGTAACCTATAAACCTAATGTAATCTATAAACAGTTGAACGTAACGAAGTGCAACGAAGTGAAGTTCAACACACCTGTAACCTATAAACCTCCTGTGATCTATAAACAGTTGAACGTAACGAAGTGCAACGAAGTGAAGTTCAACACACCTGTAACCTATAAACCTACTCTAATCTATAAACAGTTGAACGTAACGAAGCGCAACGAAGTGGAGTTCAACACACCTGTAACCTATGAACCTACTGTAATCAATAAACAGTTGAACGTAACGAAGTGCAACGAAGTGAAGTTCAACACACCTGTAACCTATAAACCTACTGAAATCTATAAACAGTTGAACGTAACGAAGTGCAACGAAGTGAAGTTCAACACACCTGTAACCTATAAACCTCCTGTGATCTATAAACAGTTGAACGTAACGAAGTGCAACGAAGTGAAGTTCAACACACCTGTAACCTATAAACCTACTCTAATCTATAAACAGTTGAACGTAACGAAGTGCAACGAAGTGGAGTTCAACACACCTGTAACCTATAAACCCCCTATAATCTTTATTTCTCTATTTCATTAGAATAAGACTAAAAAGTAGAAAATAAAATACTTTATAAAAAAAAACTTTTTAAAAAACTACGTTTTTCGCGTAGACTAAAAAGTAGAAAATAACTTTTATTCTTGGTTGTAAAGAATTTGGTTTTAAATTTTCAGATTATATTTAATAAATTTTTATATCCTAGTCAATATTGTTCACAAAGTTTCGAATAAGTGCACTTTGATCTTATCGTATAACTCAACAACTTAAAAACGTGGGCGCATTAATTTAAGTTTATCATAAAGTATTGATTTCACATAAACTTATTTCTCCTCTTATAATGCGCCCACGTTTTTAAGTTGTTGAGTTATACGATAAGATCAAAGTGCACTTATTCGAAACTTTGTGAACAATATTGACTAGGATATAAAAATTTATTAAATATAATCTGAAAATTTAAAACCAAATTCTTTACAACCAAGAATAAAAGTTATTTTCTACTTTTTAGTCTACGCGAAAAACGTAGTTTTTTAAAAAGTTTTTTTTTCATTTATAATACCTAGATATGTTTTAAAATGCAATTTAAAGCTCTTTTAATTTCGATCATAGTAGGCTATTTTCAAAAAATATCGATTTTATAAATATTAGCTTTCTTTATCATTTATAATACGTGGATATGTTTTAAAATGCAATTTAAAGCATTTTTGGTTTTGATCATAGTAGGCTAATTTCAAAAAATATCGATTTTTTAAATATTAGCATTCTTTTTCATTTATAATACCTAGATATGTTTTAAAATGCAATTTAAAGCATTTTTGGTTTGGATCATAGTAGGCTAATTTCAAAAAATATCGATTTTATAAATATTAGCATTCTTTATCATTTATAATACCTAGATATGTTTTAAAATGCAATTTAAAGCATTTTTGTTTTTGATGGTAGGCTATTTTCAAAAAATATCGATTTTATAAATATTAGCTTTCTTTATCATTTATAATACGTGGATATGTTTTAAAATGCAATTTAAAGCATTTTTGGTTCGATCATAGTAGGCTATTTTCAAAAAATATCGATTTTATAAATATTAGCATTTTTTTCATTTATAATACCTAGATATGTTTTAAAATGCAATTTAAAGCATTTTTGGTTTTGATCATAGTAGGCTAATTACAAAAAATATCGATTTTATAAATATTAGCATTTTTTTTCATTTATAATACGTGCATATGTTTTAAAATGCAATTTAAAGCATTTTTGGTTTCGATCATAGTAGGCTATTTTCAAAAAATATCGATTTTATAAATATTAGCATTTTTTTTTCATTTATAATACCTAGATATGTTTTAAAATGCAATTTAAAACATTTTTGGTTTTGATCATAGTAGGCTAATTTCAAAAAATATCGATTTTATAAATATTAGCATTCTTTTTCATTTATAATACCTAGATATGTTTTAAAATGCAATTTAAAGCATTTTTGGTTTCGATCATAGTAGGCTAATTTCAAAAAATATCGATTTTATAAATATTAGCATTCTATTTCATTTATAATACCTAGATATATTTTTAAATGCAATTTAAAGCATTTTTGGTTCTGATCATAGTAGGCTTTTTTCAAAAAATATCGATTTTATAAATATTAGCATTCTTTATCATTTATAATATCTAGATATGTTTTAAAATGCAATTTAAAGCATTTTTGATTTCGATCATAGTAGGCTAATTTCAAAAAATATCAATTTTATAAATATAAGCATTCTTGATCATTTATAATACCTAGATATGTTTTAAAATGCAATTTAAAGCATTTTTGATTTCGATCATAGTAGGCTAATTTCAAAAAATATCGATTTTATAAATATTAGCATTCTTTTGCATTTATAATACCTAATTATGTTTTATAATGCAATTTAAAGCATTTTTGGTTTTGATCATAGTAGGCTAATTTCAAAAAATATCAATTTTATAAATATTAGCTTTTTTTTTCATTTATAATACCTAATTATGTTTTAAAATGCAATTTAAAGCATTTTTGGTTTTGATCATAGTAGGCTATTTTCAAAAAATATCGATTTTATAAATATTAGCATTCTTTTTTCATTTTTTATACCTAGATATGTTTTAAAATGCAATTTAAAGCATTGTTGATTTCGATCATAGTAGGCTTTTTTCAAAAAATATCGATTTTATAAATATTAGCATTCTTTATCATTTATAATACCTAGATATGTTTTAAAATGCAATTTAAAGCATTTTTGATTTCGATCATAGTAGGCTAATTTCAAAAAATATCGATTTTATAAATATTAGCATTCTATTTCATTTATAATACCTAGGTGTGTTTTAAAATGCAATTTAAAGCATTTTTGGTTTTGATCATAGTAGGCTATTTTCAAAAAATATCGATTTTATAAATATTAGCATTCTATTTCATTTATAATACCTAGATGTGTTTTAAAATGCAATTTAAAGCATTTTTGGTTTTGATCATAGTAGGCTATTTTCAAAAAATATCGATTTTATAAATATTAGCATTCTTTTTTCATTTTTTATACCTAGATATGTTTTAAAATGCAATTTAAAGCATTGTTGATTTCGATCATAGTAGGCTTTTTTCAAAAAATATCGATTTTATAAATATTAGCATTCTTTTTCATTAATAATACCTAATTATGTTTTAAAATGCAATTTAAAGCATTTTTGGTTCGATCATAGTAGGCTAATTTCAAAAAATATCGATTTTATAAATATTAGCATTCTTTTTCATTTATAATACGTGCATGTTTTAAAATGCAATTTAAAGCATTTTTGGTTCGATCATAGTAGGCTTTTTTAAAAAAAAATTATATCGATTTTATATCTATATTAGCATTCTTTATCATTTATAATACCTAGATATATTTTAAAATGCAATTTAAAGCATTTTTGGTTCTGATCATAGTAGGCTTTTTTCAAAAAATATCGATTTTATAAATATTAGCATTCTTTATCATTTATAATACCTAGATATGTTTTAAAATGCAATTTAAAGCATTTTTGGTTTCGATCATAGTAGGCTAATTTCAAAAAATATCGATTTTATAAATATTAGTATTCTATTTCATTTATAATACCTAGACGTGTTTTAAAATGCAATTTAAAGCATTTTTGGTTTTGATCATAGTAGGCTAATTTCAAAAAATATCGATTTTATAAATATTAGCATTCTATTTCATTTATAATACCTAGATGTGTTTTAAAATGCAATTTTAAGCATTTTTGGTTTTGATCATAGTAGGCTAATTTCAAAAAATATCGATTTTATAAATATTAGCATTCTTTTTCATTTATAATACGTGTATATGTTTTAAAATGCAATTTAAAGCATTTTTGGTTTGATCATAGTAGGCTATTTTCAAAAAATATAGATTTTATAAATATTAGCATTCTTTTTCATTTATAATACCTAGATATGTTTTAGAATGCAATTTAAAGCATTTTTGATTTCGATCATAGTAGGCTAATTTCAAAAAATATCAATTTTATAAATATAAGCATTCTTTATCATTTATAATACCTAGATATGTTTTAAAATGCAATTTAAAGCATTTTTGATTTCGATCATAGTAGGCTAATTTCAAAAAATATCGATTTTATAAATATTAGCATTTTTTTTCAATTATAATACGTGCATATGTTTTAAAATGCAATTTAAAGCATTTTTGGTTCGATCATAGTAGGCTTTTTTAAAAAAAAATTATATCGATTTTATATCTATATTAGCATTCTTAATCATTTATAATACCTAGATATATTTTAAAATGCAATTTAAAGCATTTTTGGTTCTGATCATAGTAGGCTTTTTTCAAAAAATATCGATTTTATAAATATTAGCATTCTTTATCATTTATAATACCTAGATATGTTTTAAAATGCAATTTAAAGCATTTTTGGTTTCGATCATAGTAGGCTAATTTCAAAAAATATCGATTTTATAAATATTAGTATTCTATTTCATTTATAATACCTAGACGTGTTTTAAAATGCAATTTAAAGCATTTTTGGTTCTGATCATAGTAGGCTTTTTTCAAAAAATATCGATTTTATAAATATTAGCATTCTTTATCATTTATAATACCTAGATATGTTTTAAAATGCAATTTAAAGCATTTTTGGTTTCGATCATAGTAGGCTAATTTCAAAAAATATCGATTTTATAAATATTAGTATTCTATTTCATTTATAATACCTAGACGTGTTTTAAAATGCAATTTAAAGCATTTTTGGTTTTGATCATAGTAGGCTAATTTCAAAAAATATCGATTTTATAAATATTAGCATTCTATTTCATTTATAATACCTAGATGTGTTTTAAAATGCAATTTTAAGCATTTTTGGTTTTGATCATAGTAGGCTAATTTCAAAAAATATCGATTTTATAAATATTAGCATTCTTTTTCATTTATAATACGTGTATATGTTTTAAAATGCAATTTAAAGCATTTTTGGTTCGATCATAGTAGGCTATTTTCAAAAAATATAGATTTTATAAATATTAGCATTCTTTTTCATTTATAATACCTAGATATGTTTTAGAATGCAATTTAAAGCATTTTTGATTTCGATCATAGTAGGCTAATTTCAAAAAATATCAATTTTATAAATATAAGCATTCTTTATCATTTATAATACCTAGATATGTTTTAAAATGCAATTTAAAGCATTTTTGATTTCGATCATAGTAGGCTAATTTCAAAAAATATCGATTTTATAAATATTATCATTCTATTTCATTTATAATACCTAGATGTGTTTTAAAATGCAATTTAAAGCATTTTTGGTTTTGATCATAGTAGGCTAAATTCAAAAAATATCGATTTTATAAATATTAGCTTTCTTTATCATTTATAATACCTAGACGTGTTTTAAAATGCAATTTAAAGCATTTTTGATTTCGATCATAATAGGTTATTATCAAAAAATATCGATTTTATAAATATTAGCATTCTATTTCATTTAAAATACCTAATTATGTTTTAAAATGCAATTTAAAGCATTTTTGGTTTCGATCATAGTAGGCTATTTTCAAAAAATATCGATTTTATAAATATTATCATTCTATTTCATTTATAATACCTAGATGTGTTTTAAAATGCAATTTAAAGCATTTTTGGTTTTGATCATAGTAGGCTAAATTCAAAAAATATCGATTTTATAAATATTAGCTTTCTTTATCATTTATAATACCTAGACGTGTTTTAAAATGCAATTTAAAGCATTTTTGATTTCGATCATAATAGGTTATTATCAAAAAATATCGATTTTATAAATATTAGCATTCTTTTTCATTTATAATACCTAATTATGTTTTAAAATGCAATTTAAAGCATTTTTGGTTTCGATCATAGTAGGCTAATTTCAAAAAATATCGATTTTATAAATATTAGCATTCTATTTCATTTATAATATTTAGATGTGTTTTAAAATGCAATTTAAAGCATTTTTGGTTTTGATCATAGTAGGCTAATTTCAAAAAATATCGATTTTATAAATATTAGCATTTTTTTTTCATTTATAATACGTTTATATGTTTTAAAATGCAATTTAAAGCATTTTTGGTTCGATCATAGTAGGCTTTTTTCAAAAAATATCGATTTTATAAATATTAGCATTCTTAATCATTTATAATACCTAGATATGTTTTAAAATGCAATTTAAAGCAATTTTGATTTCGATCATAGTAGGCTAATTTCAAAAAATATCAATTTTATAAATATAAGCATTCTTTATCATTTATAATACCTAGATATGTTTTAAAATGCAATTTAAAGCATTTTTGATTTCGATCATAGTAGGCTAATTTCAAAAAATATCGATTTTATAAATATTAGCATTATTTTTCATTTATAATACCTAATTATGTTTTATAATGCAATTTTAAGCATTTTTAATTTTGATCATAGTAGGCTAATTTCAAAAAATATCAATTTTATAAATATTAGCATTTTTTTTCATTTATAATACCTAATTATGTTTTAAAATGCAATTTAAAGCATTTTTGGTTTCGATCATAGTAGGCTATTTTCAAAAAATATCGATTTTATAAATATTAGCATTCTGTTTCATTTATAATACCTAGATGTGTTTTAAAATGCAATTTAAAGCATTTTTGGTTTTGATCATAGTAGGCTAATTTCAAAAAATATCGATTTTATAAATATTAGCATTCTTTTTCATTTATAATACCTAATTATGTTTTAAAATGCAATTTAAAGCATTTTTGGTTCGATCATAGTAGGCTAATTTCAAAAAATATCGATTTTATAAATATTAGCATTCTTTTTCATTTATAATACCTAGATATGTTTTAAAATGCAATTTAAAGCATTTTTGATTTCGATCATAGTAGGCTAATTTCAAAAAATATCAATTTTATAAATATAAGCATTCTTTATCATTTATAATACCTAGATATGTTTTAAAATGCAATTTAAAGCATTTTTGATTTCGATCATAGTAGGCTAATTTCAAAAAATATCGATTTTATAAATATTAGCATTCTTTTTCATTTATAATACCTAATTATGTTTTAAAATGCAATTTAAAGCATTTTTGGTTTTGATCATAGTAGGCTAATTTCAAAAAATATCGATTTTATAAATATTAGCATTTTTTTTTCATTTATAATACCTAATTATGTTTTAAAATGCAATTTAAAGCATTTTTGGTTTCGATCATAGTAGGCTATTTTCAAAAAATATCGATTTTATAAATATTAGCATTCTTTTTCATTTATAATACCTAATTATGTTTTAAAATGCAATTTAAAGCATTTTTGGTTCGATCATAGAAGGCTAATTTCAAAAAATATCGATTTTATAAATATTAGCATTTTTTTCATTTATAATACCTAATTATGTTTTAAAATGCAATTTAAAGCATTTTTGGTTTCGATCATAGTAGGCTATTTTCAAAAAATATCGATTTTATAAATATTAGCATTCTATTTCATTTATAATACCTAGATGTGTTTTAAAATGCAATTTAAAGCATTTTTGGTTTTGATCATAGTAGGCTATTTTCAAAAAATATCGATTTTATAAATATTAGCATTCTTTTTCATTTATAATACCTAATTATGTTTTAAAATGCAATTTAAAGCATTTTTGGTTCGATCATATTAGGCTTTTCTCAAAAAAATATCGATTTTATAAATATTAGCATTCTTTATCATTTATAATACCTGGATATGTTTTAAAATGCAATTTAAAGCATTTTTGGTTTTGATCATAGTATGCTAATTTCAAAAAATATCGATTATATAAATATTAGCATTCTATTTCATTTATAATACCTAGATGTGTATTAAAATGCAATTTAAAGCATTTTTGGTTTTGATCATAGTAGGCTAATTTCAAAAAATATCGATTTTATAAATATTAGCATTCTATTTCATTTATAATACCTAGACGTGTTTTAAAATGCAATTTAAAGCATTTTTGGTTTTGATCATAGTAGGCTAATTTCAAAAAATATCGATTTTACAAATATTAGCATTCTATTTCATTTATAATACCTAGATGTGTTTTAAAATGCAATTTTAAGCATTTTTGGTTTTGATCATAGTAGGCTAATTTCAAAAAATATCGATTTTATAAATATTAGCATTCTTTTTCATTTATAATACGTGTATGTTTCAAAATGAAATTTAAAGCATTTTTGGTTTCGATCATAGTAAGCTAATTTCAAAAAATATCGATTTTATAAATATTACACTCTTTTTCATTTATAATACCTAGATATGTTTTAAAATGCAATTAAAAGCATTTTTGATTTCGATCATAGTAGGCTATATTTAAAAAATATCGATTTTATAAATATTAGCATTGTTAATCATTTATAATACGTGGATATGTTTTAAAATGCAATTTAAAGCATTTTTGATTTCGATCATAGTAGGCTAATTTCAAAAAATATCGATTTTATAAATATTAGCATTCTTTTTCATTTAAATTACCTAGATATGTTTTAAAATGCAATTAAAAGCATTTTTGATTTCGATCATAGTAGGCTAATTTCAAAAAATATCGATTTTATAAATATTAGCATTCTTAATCATTTATAATATCTTGATATGTTTTAAAATGCAATTTAAAGCATTTTTGATTTCGATCATAGTAGGCTATTTTCAAAAATATCGATTTTATAAATATTATTATTCCTTTTTCATTTTAATACCTAGATATGTTTCAAAATGCAATTTAAAGCATTGTTGATTTCGATCATAGTAGGCTAATTTCAAAAAATATCGATTTTATAAATATTAGCATTCTTTTTCATTTATAATAAGTGGATATGTTTTAAAATGCAATTTAAAGCATTTTTGGTTCGATCATAGTAGGCTAATTTCAAAAAATATCAATTTTATAAATATAACATTCTTTATCATTTATAATACCTAGATATGTTTCAAAATGCAATTTAAAGCATTGTTGATTTCGATCAAAGTAGGCTTTTTTCAAAAAATATCGATTTTATAAATATTAGCATTCTATTTCATTTATAATACGTGTATGTTTCAAAATGAAATTTAAAGCATTTTTGGTTTCGATCATAGTAAGCTAATTTCAAAAAATATCGATTTTATAAATATTACACTCTTTTTCATTTATAATACCTAGATATGTTTTAAAATGCAATTAAAAGCATTTTTGATTTCGATCATAGTAGGCTATATTTAAAAAATATCGATTTTATAAATATTAGCATTGTTAATCATTTATAATACGTGGATATGTTTTAAAATGCAATTTAAAGCATTTTTGATTTCGATCATAGTAGGCTATTTTCAAAAAATATCGATTTTATAAATATTAGCATTCTTTATCATTTATAATAAGTGGATATGTTTTAAAATGCAATTTAAAGCATTTTTGGTTCGATCATAGTAGGCTAATTTCAAAAAATATCAATTTTATAAATATAACATTCTTTATCATTTATAATACCTAGATATGTTTCAAAATGCAATTTAAAGCATTGTTGATTTCGATCAAAGTAGGCTTTTTTCAAAAAATATCGATTTTATAAATATTAGCATTCTATTTCATTTATAATACGTGTATGTTTCAAAATGAAATTTAAAGCATTTTTGGTTTCGATCATAGTAAGCTAATTTCAAAAAATATCGATTTTATAAATATTACACTCTTTTTCATTTATAATACCTAGATATGTTTTAAAATGCAATTAAAAGCATTTTTGATTTCGATCATAGTAGGCTATATTTAAAAAATATCGATTTTATAAATATTAGCATTGTTAATCATTTATAATACGTGGATATGTTTTAAAATGCAATTTAAAGCATTTTTGATTTCGATCATAGTAGGCTAATTTCAAAAAATATCGATTTTATAAATATTAGCATTCTTTTTCATTTAAATTACCTAGATATGTTTTAAAATGCAATTAAAAGCATTTTTGATTTCGATCATAGTAGGCTAATTTCAAAAAATATCGATTTTATAAATATTAGCATTCTTTTTCATTTATAATACCTAATTATGTTTTAAAATGCAATTTAAAGCATTTTTGGTTTCGATCATAGTAGGCTATTTTCAAAAATATCGATTTTATAAATATTACTATTCCTTTTTTATTTTAATACCTAGATATGTTTCAAAATGCAATTTAAAGCATTGTTGATTTCGATCATAGTAGGCTAATTTCAAAAAATATCGATTTTATAAATATTACTATTCCTTTTTCATTTTAATACCTAGATATGTTTCAAAATGCAATTTAAAGCATTGTTGATTTCGATAATAGTAGGCTAATTTCAAAAAATATCGATTTTATAAATATTAGCATTCTTTTTCATTTATAATACCTAATTATGTTTTAAAATGCAATTTAAAGCATTTTTGGTTTCGATCATAGTAGGCTATTTTCAAAAATATCGATTTTATAAATATTACTATTCCTTTTTCATTTTAATACCTAGATATGTTTTAAAATGCAATTTAAAGCATTTTTGATTTCGATCATAGTAGGCTATTTTCAAAAATATCGATTTTATAAATATTACTATTCCTTTTTCATTTTAATACCTAGATATGTTTCAAAATGCAATTTAAAGCATTGTTGATTTCGATCATAGTAGGCTAATTTCAAAAAATATCGATTTTATAAATATTAGCATTCTTTTTCATTTATAATACCTAATTATGTTTTAAAATGCAATTTAAAGCATTTTTGGTTTCGATCATAGTAGGCTATTTTCAAAAAATATCGATTTTATAAATATTAGCATTCTTTTTCATTTATAATACCTAATTATTTTTTAAAATGCAATTTAAAGCATTTTTGGTTTTGATCATAGTAGGCTAATTTCAAAAAATATCGATTTTATAAATATTAGCATTTTTTTCATTTATAATACCTAATTATGTTTTAAAATACAATTTAAAGCATTTTTGGTTCGATCATAGTAGGCTAATTTAAAAAAATATCGATTTTATAAATATTAGCATTTTTTTTCATTTAAAATACCTAATTATGTTTTAAAATGCAATTTAAAGCATTTTTGGTTTCGATCATAGTAGGCTATTTTCAAAAAATATCGATTTTACAAATATTAGCATTCTATTTCATTTATAATACCTAGATGTGTTTTAAAATGCAATTTAAAGCATTTTAGGTTTTGATCATAGTAGGCTAATTTCAAAAAATATCGATTTTATAAATATTAGCATTCTATTTCATTTATAATACCTAGATGTGTTTTAAAATGCAATTTAAAGCATTTTTGGTTTTGATCATAGTAGGCTAATTTCAAAAAATATCGATTTTATAAATATTAGCATTTTTTTTCATTTATAATACGTGCATATGTTTTAAAATGCAATTTAAAGCATTTTTGGTTCGATCATAGTAGGCTTTTTAAAAAAAAAATTATATCGATTTTATATCTATATTAGCATTCTTTATCATTTATAATACCTAGATATATTTTAAAATGCAATTTAAAGCATTTTTGGTTCTGATCATAGTAGGCTTTTTTCAAAAAATATCGATTTTATAAATATTAGCATTCTTTATTCATTTATAATACCTAGATATGTTTTAAAATGCAATTTAAAGCATTTTTGGTTTCGATCATAGTAGGCTAATTTCAAAAAATATCGATTTTATAAATATTAGTATTCTATTTCATTTATAATACCTAGACGTGTTTTAAAATGCAATTTAAAGCATTTTTGGTTTTGATCATAGTAGGCTTTTTTCAAAAAATATCGATTTTATAAATATTAGCATTCTATTTCATTTATAATACCTAGATGTGTTTTAAAATGCAATTTAAAGCATTTTTGGTTTTGATCATAGTAGGCTAATTTCAAAAAATATCGATTTTATAAATATTAGCATTCTTTTTCATTTATAATACGTGTATATGTTTTAAAATGCAATTTAAAGCATTTTTGGTTCGATCATAGTAGGCTATTTTCAAAAAATATAGATTTTATAAATATTAGCATTCTTTTTCATTTATAATACCTAGATATGTTTTAGAATGCAATTTAAAGCATTTTTGATTTCGATCATAGTAGGCTAATTTCAAAAAATATCAATTTTATAAATATAAGCATTCTTTATCATTTATAATACCTAGATATGTTTTAAAATGCAATTTAAAGCATTTTTGATTTCGATCATAGTAGGCTAATTTCAAAAAATATAGATTATATAAATATTAGCATTCTTTTTCATTTATAATACCTAGATATGTTTTAGAATGCAATTTAAAGCATTTTTGATTTCGATCATAGTAGGCTAATTTCAAAAAATATCAATTTTATAAATATAAGCATTCTTTATCATTTATAATACCTAGATATGTTTTAAAATGCAATTTAAAGCATTTTTGATTTCGATCATAGTAGGCTAATTTCAAAAAATATCAATTTTATAAATATAAGCATTCTTTATCATTTATAATACCTAGATATGTTTTAAAATGCAATTTAAAGCATTTTTGATTTCGATCATAGTAGGCTAAATTCAAAAAATATCGATTTTATAAATATTAGCTTTCTTTATCATTTATAATACCTAGACGTGTTTTAAAATGCAATTTAAAGCATTTTTGATTTCGATCATAATAGGTTATTATCAAAAAATATCGATTTTATAAATATTAGCATTCTTTTTCATTTATAATACCTAATTATGTTTTAAAATGCAATTTAAAGCATTTTTGGTTTCGATCATAGTAGGCTATTTTCAAAAAATATCGATTTTATAAATATTATCATTCTATTTCATTTATAATACCTAGATGTGTTTTAAAATGCAATTTAAAGCATTTTTGGTTTTGATCATAGTAGGCTAAATTCAAAAAATATCGATTTTATAAATATTAGCTTTCTTTATCATTTATAATACCTAGACGTGTTTTAAAATGCAATTTAAAGCATTTTTGATTTCGATCATAATAGGTTATTATCAAAAAATATCGACTTTATAAATATTAGCATTCTTTTTCATTTATAATACCTAATTATGTTTTAAAATGCAATTTAAAGCATTTTTGGTTTCGATCATAGTAGGCTAATTTCAAAAAATATCGATTTTATAAATATTAGCATTTTTTTTTCATTTATAATACGTGCATATGTTTTAAAATGCAATTTAAAGCATTTTTGGTTCGATCATAGTAGGCTATTTAAAAAAAAAATTATATCGATTTTATATCTATATTAGCATTCTTTATCATTTATTATACCTAGATATATTTTAAAATGCAATTTAAAGCATTTTTGGTTCTGATCATAGTAGGCTTTTTTCAAAAAATATCGATTTTATAAATATTAGCATTCTTAATCATTTATAATACCTAGATATGTTTTAAAATGCAATTTAAAGCAATTTTGATTTCGATCATAGTAGGCTAATTTCAAAAAATATCAATTTTATAAATATTAGCATTCTTTTTCATTTATAATACCTAATTATGTTTTAAAATGCAATTTAAAGCATTTTTGGTTCGATCATAGAAGGCTAAATTCAAAAAATATCGATTTTATAAATATTAGCATTTTTTTCATTTATAATACCTAATTATGTTTTAAAATGCAATTTAAAGCATTTTTGGTTCGATCATAGAAGGCTAAATTCAAAAAATATCGATTTTATAAATATTAGCATTTTTTTCATTTAAATTACCTAGATATGTTTTAAAATGCAATTAAAAGCATTTTTGATTTCGATCATAGTAGGCTAATTTCAAAAAATATCGATTTTATAAATATTAGCATTCTTAATCATTTATAATATCTTGATATGTTTTAAAAATGCAATTTAAAGCATTTTTGATTTCGATCATAGTAGGCTATTTTCAAAAATATCGATTTTATAAATATTATTATTCCTTTTTCATTTTAATACCTAGATATGTTTCAAAATGCAATTTAAAGCATTGTTGATTTCGATCATAGTAGGCTAATTTCAAAAAATATCGATTTTATAAATATTAGCATTCTTTTTCATTTATAATAAGTGGATATGTTTTAAAATGCAATTTAAAGCATTTTTGGTTCGATCATAGTAGGCTAATTTCAAAAAATATCAATTTTATAAATATAACATTCTTTATCATTTATAATACCTAGATATGTTTCAAAATGCAATTTAAAGCATTGTTGATTTCGATCAAAGTAGGCTTTTTTCAAAAAATATCGATTTTATAAATATTAGCATTCTATTTCATTTATAATACGTGTATGTTTCAAAATGAAATTTAAAGCATTTTTGGTTTCGATCATAGTAAGCTAATTTCAAAAAATATCGATTTTATAAATATTACACTCTTTTTCATTTATAATACCTAGATATGTTTTAAAATGCAATTAAAAGCATTTTTGATTTCGATCATAGTAGGCTATATTTAAAAAATATCGATTTTATAAATATTAGCATTGTTAATCATTTATAATACGTGGATATGTTTTAAAATGCAATTTAAAGCATTTTTGATTTCGATCATAGTAGGCTAATTTCAAAAAATATCGATTTTATAAATATTAGCATTCTTTTTCATTTAAATTACCTAGATATGTTTTAAAATGCAATTAAAAGCATTTTTGATTTCGATCATAGTAGGCTAATTTCAAAAAATATCGATTTTATAAATATTAGCATTCTTAATCATTTATAATATCTTGATATGTTTTAAAATGCAATTTAAAGCATTTTTGATTTCGATCATAGTAGGCTATTTTCAAAAATATCGATTTTATAAATATTACTATTCCTTTTTCATTTTAATACCTAGATATGTTTCAAAATGCAATTTAAAGCATTGTTGATTTCGATCATAGTAGGCTAATTTCAAAAAATATCGATTTTATAAATATTAGCATTCTTTTTCATTTATAATACCTAATTATGTTTTAAAATGCAATTTAAAGCATTTTTGGTTTCGATCATAGTAGGCTATTTTCAAAAAATATCGATTTTATAAATATTAGCATTCTTTTTCATTTATAATACCTAATTATGTTTTAAAATGCAATTTAAAGCATTTTTGGTTTTGATCATAGTAGGCTAATTTCAAAAAATATCGATTTTATAAATATTAGCATTTTTTTCATTTATAATACCTAATTATGTTTTAAAATGCAATTTAAAGCATTTTTGGTTCGATCATAGTAGGCTAATTTAAAAAAATATCGATTTTATAAATATTAGCATTTTTTTTTCATTTAAAATACCTAATTATGTTTTAAAATGCAATTTAAAGCATTTTTGGTTTCGATCATAGTAGGCTATTTTCAAAAAATATCGATTTTACAAATATTAGCATTCTATTTCATTTATAATACCTAGATGTGTTTTAAAATGCAATTTAAAGCATTTTAGGTTTTGATCATAGTAGGCTAATTTCAAAAAATATCGATTTTATAAATATTAGCATTCTATTTCATTTATAATACCTAGATGTGTTTTAAAATGCAATTTAAAGCATTTTTGGTTTTGATCATAGTAGGCTAATTTCAAAAAATATCGATTTTATAAATATTAGCATTTTTTTTCATTTATAATACGTGCATATGTTTTAAAATGCAATTTAAAGCATTTTTGGTTCGATCATAGTAGGCTTTTTAAAAAAAAAATTATATCGATTTTATATCTATATTAGCATTCTTTATCATTTATAATACCTAGATATATTTTAAAATGCAATTTAAAGCATTTTTGGTTCTGATCATAGTAGGCTTTTTTCAAAAAATATCGATTTTATAAATATTAGCATTCTTTATTCATTTATAATACCTAGATATGTTTTAAAATGCAATTTAAAGCATTTTTGGTTTCGATCATAGTAGGCTAATTTCAAAAAATATCGATTTCATAAATATTAGTATTCTATTTCATTTATAATACCTAGACGTGTTTTAAAATGCAATTTAAAGCATTTTTGGTTTTGATCATAGTAGGCTAATTTCAAAAAATATCGATTTTATAAATATTAGCATTCTATTTCATTTATAATACCTAGATGTGTTTTAAAATGCAATTTAAAGCATTTTTGGTTTTGATCATAGTAGGCTAATTTCAAAAAATATCGATTTTATAAATATTAGCATTCTTTTTCATTTATAATACGTGTATATGTTTTAAAATGCAATTTAAAGCATTTTTGGTTCGATCATAGTAGGCTATTTTCAAAAAATATAGATTTTATAAATATTAGCATTCTTTTTCATTTATAATACCTAGATATGTTTTAGAATGCAATTTAAAGCATTTTTGATTTCGATCATAGTAGGCTAATTTCAAAAAATATCAATTTTATAAATATAAGCATTCTTTATCATTTATAATACCTAGATATGTTTTAAAATGCAATTTAAAGCATTTTTGATTTCGATCATAGTAGGCTAATTTCAAAAAATATAGATTTTATAAATATTAGCATTCTTTTTCATTTATAATACCTAGATATGTTTTAGAATGCAATTTAAAGCATTTTTGATTTCGATCATAGTAGGCTAATTTCAAAAAATATCAATTTTATAAATATAAGCATTCTTTATCATTTATAATACCTAGATATGTTTTAAAATGCAATTTAAAGCATTTTTGATTTCGATCATAGTAGGCTAATTTCAAAAAATATCAATTTTATAAATATAAGCATTCTTTATCATTTATAATACCTAGATATGTTTTAAAATGCAATTTAAAGCATTTTTGATTTCGATCATAGTAGGCTAATTTCAAAAAATATCAATTTTATAAATATAACATTCTTTATCATTTATAATACCTAGATATGTTTCAAAATGCAATTTAAAGCATTGTTGATTTCGATCAAAGTAGGCTTTTTTCAAAAAATATCGATTTTATAAATATTAGCATTCTATTTCATTTATAATACGTGTATGTTTCAAAATGAAATTTAAAGCATTTTTGGTTTCGATCATAGTAAGCTAATTTCAAAAAATATCGATTTTATAAATATTACACTCTTTTTCATTTATAATACCTAGATATGTTTTAAAATGCAATTAAAAGCATTTTTGATTTCGATCATAGTAGGCTATATTTAAAAAATATCGATTTTATAAATATTAGCATTGTTAATCATTTATAATACGTGGATATGTTTTAAAATGCAATTTAAAGCATTTTTGATTTCGATCATAGTAGGCTATTTTCAAAAAATATCGATTTTATAAATATTACACTCTTTTTCATTTATAATACCTAGATATGTTTTAAAATGCAATTAAAAGCATTTTTGATTTCGATCATAGTAGGCTATATTTAAAAAATATCGATTTTATAAATATTAGCATTGTTAATCATTTATAATACGTGGATATGTTTTAAAATGCAATTTAAAGCATTTTTGATTTCGATCATAGTAGGCTATTTTCAAAAAATATCAATTTTATAAATATAACATTCTTTATCATTTATAATACCTAGATATGTTTCAAAATGCAATTTAAAGCATTGTTGATTTCGATCAAAGTAGGCTTTTTTCAAAAAATATCGATTTTATAAATATTAGCATTCTATTTCATTTATAATACGTGTATGTTTCAAAATGAAATTTAAAGCATTTTTGGTTTCGATCATAGTAAGCTAATTTCAAAAAATATCGATTTTATAAATATTACACTCTTTTTCATTTATAATACCTAGATATGTTTTAAAATGCAATTAAAAGCATTTTTGATTTCGATCATAGTAGGCTATATTTAAAAAATATCGATTTTATAAATATTAGCATTGTTAATCATTTATAATACGTGGATATGTTTTAAAATGCAATTTAAAGCATTTTTGATTTCGATCATAGTAGGCTAATTTCAAAAAATATCGATTTTATAAATATTAGCATTCTTTTTCATTTAAATTACCTAGATATGTTTTAAAATGCAATTAAAAGCATTTTTGATTTCGATCATAGTAGGCTAATTTCAAAAAATATCGATTTTATAAATATTAGCATTCTTAATCATTTATAATATCTTGATATGTTTTAAAATGCAATTTAAAGCATTTTTGATTTCGATCATAGTAGGCTATTTTCAAAAATATCGATTTTATAAATATTATTATTCCTTTTTCATTTTAATACCTAGATATGTTTCAAAATGCAATTTAAAGCATTGTTGATTTCGATCATAGTAGGCTAATTTCAAAAAATATCGATTTTATAAATATTAGCATTCTTTTTCATTTATAATACCTAATTATGTTTTAAAATGCAATTTAAAGCATTTTTGGTTTCGATCATAGTAGGCTATTTTCAAAAAATATCGATTTTATAAATATTAGCATTCTTTTTCATTTATAATACCTAATTATGTTTTAAAATGCAATTTAAAGCATTTTTGGTTTTGATCATAGTAGGCTAATTTCAAAAAATATCGATTTTATAAATATTAGCATTTTTTTCATTTATAATACCTAATTATGTTTTAAAATGCAATTTAAAGCATTTTTGGTTCGATCATAGTAGGCTAATTTAAAAAAATATCGATTTTATAAATATTAGCATTTTTTTTCATTTAAAATACCTAATTATGTTTTAAAATGCAATTTAAAGCATTTTTGGTTTTGATCATAGTAGGCTAATTTCAAAAAATATCGATTTTATAAATATTAGCATTTTTTTTCATTTATAATACGTGCATATGTTTTAAAATGCAATTTAAAGCATTTTTGGTTCGATCATAGTAGGCTTTTTAAAAAAAAAATTATATCGATTTTATATCTATATTAGCATTCTTTATCATTTATAATACCTAGATATATTTTAAAATGCAATTTAAAGCATTTTTGGTTCTGATCATAGTAGGCTTTTTTCAAAAAATATCGATTTTATAAATATTAGCATTCTTTATCATTTATAATACCTAGATATGTTTTAAAATGCAATTTAAAGCATTTTTGGTTTCGATCATAGTAGGCTAATTTCAAAAAATATCGATTTTATAAATATTAGTATTCTATTTCATTTATAATACCTAGACGTGTTTTAAAATGCAATTTAAAGCATTTTTGGTTTTGATCATAGTAGGCTAATTTCAAAAAATATCGATTTTATAAATATTAGCATTCTATTTCATTTATAATACCTAGATGTGTTTTAAAATGCAATTTAAAGCATTTTTGGTTTTGATCATAGTAGGCTAATTTCAAAAAATATCGATTTTATAAATATTAGCATTCTTTTTCATTTATAATACCTAGACGTGTTTTAAAATGCAATTTAAAGCATTTTTGGTTTTGATCATAGTAGGCTAATTTCAAAAAATATCGATTTTATAAATATTAGCATTCTATTTCATTTATAATACCTAGATGTGTTTTAAAATGCAATTTAAAGCATTTTTGGTTTTGATCATAGTAGGCTAATTTCAAAAAATATCGATTTTATAAATATTAGCATTCTTTTTCATTTATAATACCTAGATATGTTTTAAAATGCAATTTAAAGCATTTTTGGTTTTGATCATAGTAGGCTAATTTCAAAAAAAATCAATTTTATAAATATAAGCATACTTAATCATTTATAATACGTGGATATGTTAAAAAATGCAATTTATAGCATTTTTGGTTCGATCATAGTAGGCTTATTTCAAAAAATATCGATTTTATAAATATTAGCATTTTTTTTCATTTATAATACTTAAATATGTTTCAAAATGCAATTTAAAGCATTTTTGGTTTCGATCATAGTGGTTAATTTCAAATAATATCGATTTTATAAATATTAGCATTTTTTTTATAACACCTTGGATATTTTAAAATGCAATTTAAAGCATTTTTGGTTTTGATCATAGTAGGCTAATTTCAAAAAATATCGATTTTATAAATATTAGCATTCTTTTTCATTTATAATACCTAATTATGTTTTAAAATGCAATTTAAAGCATTTTTGATTTCGATCATAGTAGGCTAATTTCAAAAAATATCGATTTTATACATATTAGCATTCTATTTCATTTATAATACCTAGATGTGTTTTAAAATGCAATTTAAAGCATTTTTGGTATTGATCATAGTAGGCTAATTTCAAAAAATATCGATTTTATAAATATTAGCATTCTTTTTCATTTATAATACCTAATTTTGTTTTAAAATGCAATTTAAAGCATTTTTCAATTCGATCATAGTAGGCTATTTTCAAAAAATATCGATTTTATAAATATTAGCATTCTTTTTTCATTTTTTATACCTAGATATGTTTTAAAATGCAATTTAAAGCATTGTTGATTTCGATCATAGTAGGCTTTTTTCAAAAAATATCGATTTTATAAACATTAGCATTCTTTTTCATTTATAATACCTAATTATGTTATTAAATGCAATTTAAAGCATTTTTGATTTCGATCATAGTAGGCTAATTTCAAAAAATATCGATTTTATACATATTAGCATTCTATTTCATTTATAATACCTAGATGTGTTTTAAAATGCAATTTAAAGCATTTTTGGTTTTGATCATAGTAGGCTATTTTCAAAAAATATCGATTTTATAAATATTAGCATTCTTTTTCATTTATAATACCTAATTATGTTTTAAAATGCAATTTAAAGCATTTTAGAATTCGATCATAGTAGGCTATTTTCAAAAAATATCAATTTTATAAATATAAGCATTCTTTATCATTTATAATACCTAGATATGTTTTAAAATGCAATTTAAAGCATTTTTGATTTCGATCATAGTAGGCTAATTTCAAAAAACATCGATTTTATACATATTAGCATTCTTTTTCATTAATAATACCTAATTATGTTTTAAAATGCAATTTAAAGCATTTTTGGTTCGATCATAGTAGGCTAATTTCAAAAAATATCGATTTTATAAATATTAGCATTCTTTTTCATTTATAATACCTAGATATGTTTTAAAATGCAATTTAAAGCATTTTTGATTTCGATCATAGTAGGCTAATTTCAAAAAATATCAATTTTATAAATATAAGCATTCTATTTCATTTATAATACCTAGATGTGTTTTAAAATGCAATTTAAAGCATTTTTGGTTTTGATCATAGTAGGCTAATTTCAAAAAATATCGATTTTATAAACATTAGCATTCTTTTTCATTTATAATACCTAATTATGTTTTAAAATGCAATTTAAAGCATTTTTGGTTTCGATCATAGTAGGCTAATTTCAAAAAATATCAATTTTATAAATATAAGCATTCTTTATCACTTATAATACCTAGATATGTTTTAAAATGCAATTTAAAGCATTTTTGATTTCGATCATAGTAGGCTAATTTCAAAACACATCGATTTTATACATATTAGCATTCTTTTTCATTTATAATACCTAGATATGTTTTAAAATGCAATTTAAAGCATTTTTGATTTCGATCATAGTAGGCTAATTTCAAAAAATATCGATTTTATACATATTAGCATTCTATTTCATTTATAATACCTAGATGTGTTTTAAAATGCAATTTAAAGCATTTTTGGTTTTGATCATAGTAGGCTAATTTCAAAAAATATCGATTTTATAAATATTAGCATTCTTTTTCATTTATAATACCTAATTTTGTTTTAAAATGCAATTTAAAGCATTTTTGAATTCGATCATAGTAGGCTATTTTCAAAAAATATCGATTTTATAAATATTAGCATTCTTTTTTCATTTTTTATACCTAGATATGTTTTAAAATGCAATTTAAAGCATTGTTGATTTCGATCATAGTAGGCTTTTTTAAAAAATATCGATTTTATAAATATTAGCATTCTTTTTCATTAATAATACCTAATTATGTTTTAAAATGCAATTTAAAGCATTTTTGGTTCGATCATAGTAGGCTACTTTCAAAAAATATCGATTTTATAAATATTAGCATTCTTTTTCATTTATAATACCTAGATATGTTTTAAAATGCAATTTAAAGCATTTTTGATTTCGATCATAGTAGGTTAATTTCAAAAAATATCATTTTTATAAATATAAGCATTCTTTATCATTAATAATAACTAGATATGTTTTAAAATGCAATTTAAACATTTTTGATTTCGATCATAGTAGGCTAATTTCAAAAAATATCGATTTTATAAATATTAGCATTCTTTTTCATTTATAATACCTAATTATGTTTTAAAATGCAATTTAAAGCATTTTTGGTTTTGATCATAGTAGGCTAATTTCAAAAAATATCGATTTTATAAATATTAGCATTTTTTTCATTTATAATACCTAATTATGTTTTAAAATGCAATTTAAAGCATTTTTGGTTTCGATCATAGTAGGCTATTTTCAAAAAATATCGATTTTATAAATATTAGCATTCTTTTTCATTTATAATACCTAATTATGTTTTAAAATGCAATTTAAAGCATTTTTGGTTTTGATCATAGTAGGCTAATTTCAAAAAATATCGATTTTATAAATATTAGCATTCTTTTTCATCTATAATACTCAATTATGTTTTAAAATGCAATTTAAAGCATTTTTGGTTTCGATCATAGTAGGCTATTTTCAAAAAATATCGATTTTATAAATATTAGCATTCTATTTCATTTATAATACCTAGATGTGTTTTAAAATGCAATTTAAAGCATTTTTGGTTTTGATCATAGTAGGCTAATTTCAAAAAATATCGATTTTATAAATATTAGCATTCTATTTCATTTATAATACCTAGATGTGTTTTAAAATGCAATTTAAAGCATTTTTGGTTTTGATCATAGTAGGCTAATTTCAAAAAATATCGATTTTATAAATATTAGCATTTTTTTTTTCATTTATAATACGTGCATATGTTTTAAAATGCAATTTAAAGCATTTTTGGTTCGATCATGGTAGGCTATTTTAAAAAAAAATTATATCGATTTTATATCTATATTAGCATTCTTTATCATTTATAATACCTAGATATATTTTAAAATGCAATTTAAAGCATTTTTGGTTTTGATCATAGTAGGCTAATTTCAAAAAATATCGATTTTATAAATATTAGCATTCTATTTCATTTATAATACCTAGACGTGTTTTAAAATGCAATTTAAAGCATTTTTGGTTTTGATCATAGTAGGCTAATTTCAAAAAATATCGATTTTATAAATATTAGCATTCTATTTCATTTATAATACCTAGATATGTTTTAAAATGCAATTTAAAGCATTTTTGGTTTTGATCATAGTAGGCTAATTTCAAAAAATATCGATTTTATAAATATTAGCATTCTATTTCATTTATAATACCTAGATGTGTATTAAAATGCAATTAAAGCATTTTTGGTTTTGATCATAGTAGGCTAATTTCAAAAAATATCGATTTTATAAATATTAGTATTCTATTTCATTTATAATACCTAGACGTGTTTTAAAATGCAATTTTAAGCATTTTTGGTTTTGATCATAGTAGGCTAATTTCAAAAAATATCGATTTTATAAATATTAGCATTCTTTATCATTTATAATACCTAGATGTGTTTTAAAATGCAATTTTAAGCATTTTTGGTTTTGAACATAGTAGGCTAATTTCAAAAAATATCGATTTTATAAATATTAGCATTCTTTTTCATTTATAATACGTGTATATGTTTTAAAATGCAATTTAAAGCAATTTTGGTTCGATCATAGTAGGCTATTTTAAAAAAAAAGTTATATCGATTTTATATCTATATTAGCATTCTTTTTAATTTATAATACCTAGATATATTTTAAAATGCAATTTAAAGCATTTTTGGTTTCGATCATAGTAGGCTATTTTCAAAAAATATCGATTTTATAAATATTATCATTCTATTTCATTTATAATACCTAGATGTGTTTTAAAATGCAATTTAAAGCATTTTTGGTTTTGATCATAGTAGGCTAATTTCAAAAAATATCGATTTTATAAATATTAGCATTCTTTTTCATTTATAATTCCTAGATATATTTTAAAATGCAATTTAAAGCATTTTTGGTTCTGATCATAGTAGGTTTTTTTCAAAAAATATCGATTTTATAAATATTAGCATTTTTTATCATTTATAATACCTAGATATGTTTTAAAATGCAATTTAAAGCATTTTTGATTTCGATCATAGTAGGTTTATTTCAAAAAATATCAATTTTATAAATATAAGCATTCTTTATCATTTATAATACCTAGATATGTTTTAAAATGCAATTTAAAGCATTTTTGGTTTAGATCATAGTAGGCTAATTTCAAAAAATATCAATTTTATAAATATAAGCATTCTTTATCATTTATAATACCTAGATATGTTTTAAAATGCAATTTAAAGCATTTTTGATTTCGATCATAGTAGGCTAATTTCAAAAAATATCGATTTTATACATATTAGCATTCTTTTTCATTTATAATACCTAGATATGTTTTAAAATGCAATTTAAAGCATTTTTGGTTTCGATCATAGTAGGCTATTTTCAAAAAATATCGATTTTATAAATATTATTATTCTATTTCATTTATAATACCTAGATGTGTTTTAAAATGCAATTTAAAGCATTTTTGGTTTTGATCATAGTAGGCTAATTTCAAAAAATATCGATTTTATAAATATTAGCATTCTTTTTCATTTATAATACCTAGATATATTTTAAAATGCAATTTAAAGCATTTTTGGTTCTGATCATAGTAGGTTTTTTTCAAAAAATATCGATTTTATAAATATTAGCATTTTTTATCATTTATAATACCTAGATATGTTTTAAAATGCAATTTAAAGCATTTTTGATTTCGATCATAGTAGGCTTATTTCAAAAAATATCAATTTTATAAATATAAGTATTCTTTATCATTTATAATACCTAGATATGTTTTAAAATGCAATTTAAAGCATTTTTGGTTTTGATCATAGTAGGCTAATTTCAAAAAATATCAATTTTATAAATATAAGCATTCTTTATCATTTATAATACCTAGATATGTTTTAAAATGCAATTTAAAGCATTTTTGATTTCGATCATAGTAGGCTAATTTCAAAAAATATCGATTTTATACATATTAGCATTCTTTTTCATTTATAATACCTAGATATGTTTTAAAATGCAATTTAAAGCATTTTTGATTTCGATCATAGTAGGCTAATTTCAAAAAATACCGATTTTATACATATTAGCATTCTATTTCATTTATAATACCTAGATGTGTTTTAAAATGCAATTTAAAGCATTTTTGGTTTTGATCATAGTAGGCTAATTTCAAAAAATATCGATTTTATAAACATTAGCATTCTTTTTCATTTATAATACCTAATTATGTTTTAAAATGCAATTTAAAGCATTTTTGATTTCGATCATAGTAGGCTAATTTCAAAAAATATCGATTTTATACATATTAGCATTCTATTTCATTTATAATACCTAGATGTGTTTTAAAATGCAATTTAAAGCATTTTTGGTATTGATCATAGTAGGCTAATTTCAAAAAATATCGATTTTATAAATATTAGCATTCTTTTTTATTTATAATACCTAATTTTGTTTTAAAATGCAATTTAAAGCATTTTTCAATTCGATCATAGTAGGCTATTTTCAAAAAATATCGATTTTATAAATATTAGCATTCTTTTTTCATTTTTTATACCTAGATATGTTTTAAAATGCAATTTAAAGCATTGTTGATTTCGATCATAGTAGGCTTTTTTCAAAAAATATCGATTTTATAAACATTAGCATTCTTTTTCATTTATAATACCTATTTATGTTATTAAATGCAATTTAAAGCATTTTTGATTTCGATCATAGTAGGCTAATTTCAAAAAATAGCGATTTTATACATATTAGCATTCTATTTCATTTATAATACCTAGATGTGTTTTAAAATGCAATTTAAAGCATTTTTGGTTTTGATCATAGTAGGCTATTTTCAAAAAATATCGATTTTATAAATATTAGCATTCTTTTTCATTTATAATACCTAATTATGTTTTAAAATGCAATTTAAAGCATTTTAGAATTCGATCATAGTAGGCTATTTTCAAAAAATATCGATTTTATAAATATTAGCATTCTTTTTTCATTTTTTATACCTAGATATGTTTTAAAATGCAATTTAAAGCATTGTTGATTTCGATCATAGTAGGCTTTTTTCAAAAAATATCGATTTTATAAATATTAGCATTCTTTTTCATTAATAATACCTAATTATGTTTTAAAATGCAATTTAAAGCATTTTTGGTTCGATCATAGTAGGCTAATTTCAAAAAATATCGATTTTAAAAACATTAGCATTCTTTTTCATTTATAATACCTAATTATGTTTTAAAATGCAATTTAAAGCATTTTTGGTTTCGATCATAGTAGGCTAATTTCAAAAAATATCAATTTTATAAATATAAGCATTCTTTATCATTTATAATACCTAGATATGTTTTAAAATGCAATTTAAAGCATTTTTGATTTCGATCATAGTAGGCTAATTTCAAAAAATATCGATTTTATAAATATTAGCATTCTTTTTCATTTATAATACCTAATTATGTTTTAAAATGCAATTTAAAGCATTTTTGAATTCGATCATAGTAGGCTATTTTCAAAAAATATCGATTTTATAAATATTAGCATTCTTTTTTCATTTTTTATACCTAGATATGTTTTAAAATGCAATTTAAAGCATTGTTGATTTCGATCATAGTAGGCTTTTTTAAAAAATATCGATTTTATAAATATTAGCATTCTTTTTCATTAATAATACCTAATTATGTTTTAAAATGCAATTTAAAGCATTTTTGGTTCGATCATAGTAGGCTACTTTCAAAAAATATCGATTTTATAAATATTAGCATTCTTTTTCATTTATAATACCTAGATATGTTTTAAAATGCAATTTAAAGCATTTTTGATTTCGATCATAGTAGGTTAATTTCAAAAAATATCAATTTTATAAATATAAGCATTCTTTATCATTAATAATAACTAGATATGTTTTAAAATGCAATTTAAAGCATTTTTGATTTCGATCATAGTAGGCTAATTTCAAAAAATATCGATTTTATAAATATTAGCATTCTTTTTCATTTATAATACCCAATTATGTTTTAAAATGCAATTTAAAGCATTTTTGGTTTTGATCATAGTAGGCTAATTTCAAAAAATATCGATTTTATAAATATTAGCATTCTTGATCATTTATAATACCTAGATATTTTTTAAAATGCAATTTAAAGCATTTTTGGTTTCGATCATAGTAGGCTATTTTCAAAAAAAATATCGATTTTTTATCTTTATTAGCATTCTTTATCATTTATAATACCTAGATATTTTTAAAATGCAATTTAAAGCATTTTTGGTTTCGATCATAGTTGTCTATTTTCAAAAAAATATTAATTTTATATCTATATTAGCATTCTTTATCATTTATAATACCTAGATATTTTTTTAAATGCAATTTAAAGCATTTTTGGTTTCGATCATAGTAGGCTATTTTAAAAAAATATCGATTTTATATCTATATTAGCATTCTTTATCATTTATAATACCTAGATATTTTTAAAAATGCAATTTAAAGCATTTTTGGTTTCGATCATAGTTGTCTATTTTCAAAAAAATATTAATTTTATATCTATATTAGCATTCTTTATCATTTGTAATACCTAGATATGTTTTAAAATGCAATTTAAAGCATTTTTGGTTTCGATCATAGTAGGCTAATTTCAAAAAATATCGATTTTATAAATATTAGCATTCTTTTTCATTTATAATACCTAATTATGTTTTAAAATGCAATTTAAAGCATTTTTGGTTTTGATCATAGTAGGCTAATTTCAAAAAATATCGATTTTATAAATATTAGCATTTTTTTCATTTATAATACCTAATTATGTTTTAAAATGCAATTTAAAGCATTTTTGGTTTCGATCATAGTAGGCTATTTTCAAAAAATATCGATTTTATAAATATTAGCATTCTTTTTCATTTATAATACCTAATTATGTTTTAAAATGCAATTTAAAGCATTTTTGGTTTTGATCATAGTAGGCTAATTTCAAAAAATATCGATTTTATAAATATTAGCATTCTTTTTCATCTATAATACTCAATTATGTTTTAAAATGCAATTTAAAGCATTTTTGGTTTCGATCATAGTAGGCTATTTTAAAAAAATATCGATTTTATATCTATATTAGCATTCTTTATCATTTATAATACCTAGATATTTTTAAAAATGCAATTTAAAGCATTTTTGGTTTCGATCATAGTAGGCTATTTTCAAAAAAATATTAATTTTATATCTATATTAGCATTCTTTATCATTTGTAATACCTAGATATGTTTTAAAATGCAATTTAAAGCATTTTTGGTTTCGATCATAGTTATTATTATTATTATTATTATTGAGTTTTATTCTCTACTTCTCCTTCTTTTTACAAGGAAAAAGAATCATAGTAGGCTATTTTCAAAAAAATATCGATTTTATATCTATATTAGCATTCTTGATCATTTATAATACCTAGATATTTTTTAAAATGCAATTTAAAGCATTTTTGGTTTCGATCATAGTAGGCTTTTTTCAAAAAAATATTAATTTTATATCTATATTAGCATTCTTTATCATTTGTAATACCTAGATATGTTTAAAATGCAATTTAAAGCATTTTTGGTTTCGATCATAGTAGGCTATTTTCAAAAAAATATTGATTTTATATCTATATTAGCATTCTTTATCATTTGTAATACCTAGATATGTTTTAAAATGCAATTTAAAGCATTATTGGTTTCGATCATAGTAGGCTATTTTCAAAAAAATATTGATTTTATATCTATATTAGCATTCTTTATCATTTATAATACCTAGATATTTTTTTAAATGCAATTTAAAGCATTTTTGGTTTCGATCATAGTAGGCTATTTTCAAAAAAATATTGATTTTATATCTATATTAGCATTCTTTATCATTTATAATACCTAGATATTTTTTTAAATGCAATTTAAAGCATTTTTGGTTTCGATCATAGTAGGCTATTTTCAAAAAAATATTAATTTTATATCTATATTAGCATTCTTGATCATTTATAATACCTAGATATTTTTTAAAATGCAATTTAAAGCATTTTTGGTTTCGATCATAGTAGGCTTTTTTCAAAAAAATATCGATTTTATATCTATATTAGCATTCTTTATCATTTATAATACCTAGATATTTTTTAAAATGCAATTTAAAGCATTTTTGGTTTCGATCATAGTAGGCTATTTTCAAAAAAAA
This sequence comes from Chironomus riparius, assembly GCA_917627325.4. Classification (NCBI taxonomy): domain Eukaryota; kingdom Metazoa; phylum Arthropoda; class Insecta; order Diptera; family Chironomidae; genus Chironomus; species Chironomus riparius. The sequence goes on along the minus strand of OU895879.1, from coordinate 21,531,700 downwards.
TATCGATTTTATACCTATATTAGCATTCTTTATCATTTATAATACCTAGATATTTTTTAAAATGCAATTTAAAGCATTTTTGGTTTTGATCATAGTAGGCTTTTTTCAAAAAAATATCGATTTTATATCTATATTAGCATTCTTTATCATTTATAATACCTAGATATTTTTAAAATGCAATTTAAAGCATTTTTGGTTTCGATCATAGTAGGCTTTTTTCAAAAAAATATCGATTTTATATCTATATTATAATACCTAGGTATTTTTTAAAATGCAATTTGAAGCATTTTTGATTTCGATCATAGTAGGCTATTTTCAAAAAAATATCGATTTTATATCTAAATTAGCATTTTTTATCATTTATAATGTCTTAAAATGCAATTTAATATCTATGTTGTATTGTATTGTATTGTATTTTATTTATTACCATAGGTATTGAATTATAATTTGTTTGATTGTGTAAAAGTTGCAAAATTTGTCATTTTCTTTTTTTTCATGTGTGAGAGATACAGATTAATAGCATGATAATCACGATATACGACTAACAGTGCAAAACTTTCGCATTGGCGCTGCTATCAATGGCACCTTCATGGCAGGTGGAGGGGTGCAAACCCCTTGTAAAGTATTACACTCATAGATGCATCGTGTGCGGGTGGATCCTTTTGAGACTCGAAAGCTTTCACAATGTGTCCATCATTTTACATGAATACACCGATACGGTCTTATGAAAAAAAATGATGGTTTCGCGGTAAAAACGATTTAAACATACACACAGCTCTTTCTCAATTGACGCCAAAGCTATGAGCATCTTGAAAGGATGCGGAGTATTTCTACCCTAGTAAAATAACATTCATAAACGAGCGTTTGTGGGTGGATCCGTCACCGGACACGATTGCTGTGTGTATGCAACCCTAATCATGCATGATTACACCTGTAGGCCTGATGCTCTGATGAGAGTTTCACGAAGTTACTCTAGTGGGTATTTTGATTTAACGTAGTTAATCGCAGAAGATTTAACTGAGAGTGCTTTATCACTATCATGCAAATTTCTGTATGTTATAAAATCGTTATAAATTTTGATGCCATTGCAAAATATATTGTTCTGTGATGATGCTTTGGTGTAATTCTTCGGTTGATATTCATTGTTCCGACGGGTTTGATGATGGTGAGTTTCGCTTACTTTAATCATATGCTCGTTAAGGTACGAGGGACAATTTCCTGTAGCTGTTCTGTGAATGAAAATAATTGTATTAAGGTAGATTAACTGCTTAACTGTGAGCCAATCCAGTTGCGCTAACATTTCAATACGAGGTGTTCTATAACGAACCTTGAGAAGCAATCGTGCGAATCGATTCAAAACTTTTTGGAACTCATTTAGTTGTGTGTCTTTTAATAAGAATAAAACTGTAGAGCAAAAGTGAAAATGTGAGAAAACTAAGGATGATACAAACAGCTTTTTGCTTTCAAAATTGAGTTTGTTCTCACAGCGTTTTAAAACGTAAAATTTTGAATTAAGCTTTTTCAACAAGTTTTCAAAATGACTCGTGAATGACAGCTTGTCATCGATTGTGATTCCTAAATATTTCATCTCGCTAACAACTTCAATAGGTTGATGGTCTATGAATATTGGCTTTGGCAGTGTCAGTTGACACTTATTCGTTATCAACATGGCTTTTGATTTAGTGACATTGAGTGAAAGTTTTGAGATGCAGAGCCATTCGAATATGCGTTCTAAGTCCGAGTTTAATAAGTCAATGTGTTCGTCAAGTTCATCAGGCTTACATATCATATAAATTAGTGTGTCGTCAGCAAATAGTTTAATTTTGGAATGTTGAACAACAGTGACAATGTCGTTGATAAAAATAATAAAGAGAATATAATTTTGAATAGGCGTAACTGTGGATATTTTGCAATAATCGGGAAAAGTACCTTGCGATAAGGATGCATTTAGGAAATTTGTGAAAGATATCAAAAAATTGGGGTTGCTTAAGGCATCGTTGATAACTTTGCCTGAGATGTTGTCGTTATAAAACTTCTTCTTTGAATCTGCAGCGTATAATTGAACTGTGTGGTGAGAAAGTAATGTGAATTTGAAGTTGTTAGGGGGTCGCATAATTTGTAACATGTGTGGTTTATTTGAGATGGGAATTGCATGAGTAAGATCAATAATGGAAGATACAAAATGAACATTCAATTTATCACTAATCAATTTAGGATCAATTTCCAATTTGTCATCGAATTTGATCGCTGTTAAATTGCTTTTGTCGTTATCGTCATAGATTGATTTCAGTGTTTTCCATAATTTTTTAGGGTTGTCAGAATTCCGTGTTAATCCATTCTGAAGGAAAGAGGATTCGGACTCACGCAATTTGTTTTTGTATAAATTACGGGATGCTACGTATGACTTCCAGTTATTTTCTGTTTTCGAGTTGTTCCACTTTACTTTGCACACAGTTTTGTTGTTTTTATATTCTTCGAGAGTGGAATTGTACCAACGTACAGAAGGATTATTGCTAATTATCTTTAGAGTCAGACATGAATTGAGCATTCTTTAACATCTATACCCGAGCGGCACAAAGGCTCCATTTGCCTTCCATATGGAAGCTATACGGAGCCTCCATGTTCCACCCTCCATTTGAAAATCTTCCGAAAACCTTACTATCATGGAACTTTGACGGAGCCAAAGCTCCGAAAATCCTCCGTGGGACGTGCATTTATTAACACCAAATGGAAGTCATTTGAGAGGTTTTGATGGAGGATGGAGGATCCATTTGTGGTAGTCAAACGGAGGTTTAATGGAAGTATTTTTCAAAGGATTTTTGGTACGATTTTCCACGTGTTTTTCTATGTTTCGCAATATTTATGTCAAGATTTGTAGCTGTATTAGTGGACTTAATTAAAGTACACTAACACTATTGAAAAATGTACAACTTAATTTAATTAAGTCGCAACCACAGCAATTTCTAAGTCTCGATCACACGCGTGAGAAACATAAGAAATTATTAAAAATTTTCATACAAATTAAACGACCCCATATAATAGTGATTTCTGCATGCGCTTGTGAAGTATGTAATTTCATACAAAATCACAAAAAATTATCCTTTTTTGCTTTTTTAAAGCTTGAAATGAAGCAATATGATTCAGTAAAGCTTTTCGACAATATTTCAATCCATTACAGTAAGATCTGACCTTTGTCTTTTAAAAATTCAAAAGCACGAGTTTTTCGGTATTTGATTTAAGAAAAAGCGGAGTTCATATGGAATCCAAATGGAATCAATATGAAGGATGAAAAAATAACCCTCCATTTACTTCCCACATAGTGGAGGTGGCTTTCATATGGATTCCATATGGAGACCACCCTCCACCTTGTGCCGCTCGGGATAATACCAAGATATGTTTTAAAATGCAATTTAAAGCATTTTTGGTTTCGATCATAGTAGGCTATTTTCAAAAAAAATATCGATTTTATATCTATTTTAGCATTCTTTATCATTCATAATACCTAGATAAGTTTCAAAATCCAATTTAAAGCATTTTTTGCTTCGATCATAGTAGGATTTTTTCAAAAAAAATATCAATTTTATATCTATATTAGCATTCTTTATCATTTATAATACCTAGATGTGTTTTAAAATGCAATTTAAAGCATTTTTGGTTTTGATCATAGTAGGCTATTTTAAAAAAAATATTGATTTTATATCTATATTAGCATTCTTTATCATTTATAATACCTAGATATTTTTTTAAATGCAATTTAAAGCATTTTTGGTTTCGATCATAGTAGGCTATTTTCAAAAAAATATTAATTTTATATCTATATTAGCATTCTTGATCATTTATAATACCTAGATATTTTTTAAAATGCAATTTAAAGCATTTTTGGTTTCGATCATAGTAGGCTTTTTTCAAAAAAATATCGATTTTATATCTATATTAGCATTCTTTATCATTTATAATACCTAGATATTTTTTAAAATGCAATTTAAAGCATTTTTGGTTTCGATCATAGTAGGCTATTTTCAAAAAAAATATCGATTTTATACCTATATTAGCATTCTTTATCATTTATAATACCTAGATATTTTTTAAAATGCAATTTAAAGCATTTTTGGTTTTGATCATAGTAGGCTTTTTTCAAAAAAATATCGATTTTATATCTATATTAGCATTCTTTATCATTTATAATACCTAGATATTTTTAAAATGCAATTTAAAGCATTTTTGGTTTCGATCATAGTCGTCTATTTTCAAAAAAATATTAAATTTATTTCTATATTAGCATTCTTTATCATTTGTAATACCTAGATATGTTTTAAAATGCAATTTAAAGCATTTTTGGTTTCGATCATAGTAGGCTATTTTCAAAAAAATATAGATTTTATATCTATATTAGCATTCTTTATCATTTTTTATACCTAGAAATTTTTTAAAATGCAATTTAAAGCATTTTTGGTTTCGATCATAGTAGGCTATTTTCAAAAAAATATCGATTTTATATCTATATTAGCATTCTTGATCATTTATAATACCTAGATATTTTTTAAAATGCAATTTAAAGCATTTTTGGTTTCGATCATAGTAGGCTTTTTTCAAAAAAATATCGATTTTATATCTATATTAGCATTCTTTATCATTTATAATACCTAGATATTTTTTAAAAATGCAATTTAAAGCATTTTTGGTTTCGATCATAGTAGCCTATTTTCAAAAAAAATATCGATTTTATACCTATATTAGCATTTTTTATCATTTATAATACCTAGATATTTTTTAAAATGCAATTTAAAGCATTTTTGGTTTCGATCATAGTAGGCTATTTTCAAAAAAATATCGATTTTATATCTACATTAGCATTCTTTATCATTTATAATGTCTTAAAATGCAATTTAATATCTATGTTGTATTGTATTGTATTGTATTTTATTTATTACCATAGGTATTGAATTATAATTTGTTTGATTGTGTAAAAGTTGCAAAATTTGTCATTTTCTTTTTTTTCATGTGTGAGAGATACAGATTAATAGCATGATAATCACGATATACGATTTAAAGACTTGATATATATATATATATATATATATAAACTAATGAGAAACAAGATTTAAAAGGGAAACGACTAACAGTGCAAAACTTTCGCATTGGCGCTGCTATCAATGGCACCTTCATGGCAGGTGGAGGGGTGCAAACCCCTTGTAAAGTATTACACTCATAGATGCATCGTGTGCGGGTGGATCCTTTTGAGACTCGAAAGCTTTCACAATGTGTCCATCATTTTACATGAATACACCGATACGGTCTTATGAAAAAAAATGATGGTTTCGCGGTAAAAACGATTTAAACATACACACAGCTCTTTCTCAATTGACGCCAAAGCTATGAGCATCTTGAAAGGATGCGGAGTATTTCTACCCTAGTAAAATAACATTCATAAACGAGCGTTTGTGGGTGGATCCGTCACCGGACACGATTGCTGTGTGTATGCAACCCTAATCATGCATGATTACACCTGTAGGCCTGATGCTCTGATGAGAGTTTCACGAAGTTACTCTAGTGGGTATTTTGATTTAACGTAGTTAATCGCAGAAGATTTAACTGAGAGTGCTTTATCACTATCATGCAAATTTCTGTATGTTATAAAATCGTTATAAATTTTGATGCCATTGCAAAATATATTGTTCTGTGATGATGCTTTGGTGTAATTCTTCGGTTGATATTCATTGTTCCGACGGGTTTGATGATGGTGAGTTTCGCTTACTTTAATCATATGCTCGTTAAGGTACGAGGGACAATTTCCTGTAGCTGTTCTGTGAATGAAAATAATTGTATTAAGGTAGATTAACTGCTTAACTGTGAGCCAATCCAGTTGCGCTAACATTTCAATACGAGGTGTTCTATAATGAACCTTGAGAAGCAATCGTGCGAATCGATTCAAAACTTTTTGGAACTCATTTAGTTGTGTGTCTTTTAATAAGAATAAAACTGTAGAGCAAAAGTGAAAATGTGAGAAAACTAAGGATGATACAAACAGCTTTTTGCTTTCAAAATTGAGTTTGTTCTCACAGCGTTTTAAAACGTAAAATTTTGAATTAAGCTTTTTCAACAAGTTTTCAAAATGACTCGTGAATGACAGCTTGTCATCGATTGTGATTCCTAAATATTTCATCTCGCTAACAACTTCAATAGGTTGATGGTCTATGAATATTGGCTTTGGCAGTGTCAGTTGACACTTATTCGTTATCAACATGGCTTTTGATTTAGTGACATTGAGTGAAAGTTTTGAGATGCAGAGCCATTCGAATATGCGTTCTAAGTCCGAGTTTAATAAGTCAATGTGTTCGTCAAGTTCATCAGGCTTACATATCATATAAATTAGTGTGTCGTCAGCAAATAGTTTAATTTTGGAATGTTGAACAACAGTGACAATGTCGTTGATAAAAATAATAAAGAGAATATAATTTTGAATAGGCGTAACTGTGGATATTTTGCAATAATCGGGAAAAGTACCTTGCGATAAGGATGCATTTAGGAAATTTGTGAAAGATATCAAAAAATTGGGGTTGCTTAAGGCATCGTTGATAACTTTGCCTGAGATGTTGTCGTTATAAAACTTCTTCTTTGAATCTGCAGCGTATAATTGAACTGTGTGGTGAGAAAGTAATGTGAATTTGAAGTTGTTAGGGGGTCGCATAATTTGTAACATGTGTGGTTTATTTGAGATGGGAATTGCATGAGTAAGATCAATAATGGAAGATACAAAATGAACATTCAATTTATCACTAATCAATTTAGGATCAATTTCCAATTTGTCATCGAATTTGATCGCTGTTAAATTGCTTTTGTCGTTATCGTCATAGATTGATTTCAGTGTTTTCCATAATTTTTTAGGGTTGTCAGAATTCCGTGTTAATCCATTCTGAAGGAAAGAGGATTCGGACTCACGCAATTTGTTTTTGTATAAATTACGGGATGCTACGTATGACTTCCAGTTATTTTCTGTTTTCGAGTTGTTCCACTTTACTTTGCACACAGTTTTGTTGTTTTTATATTCTTCGAGAGTGGAATTGTACCAACGTACAGAAGGATTATTGCTAATTATCTTTAGAGTCAGACATGAATTGAGCATTCTTTAACATCTATACCCGAGCGGCACAAAGGCTCCATTTGCCTTCCATATGGAAGCTATACGGAGCCTCCATGTTCCACCCTCCATTTGAAAATCTTCCGAAAACCTTACTATCATGGAACTTTGACGGAGCCAAAGCTCCGAAAATCCTCCGTGGGACGTGCATTTATTAACACCAAATGGAAGTCATTTGAGAGGTTTTGATGGAGGATGGAGGATCCATTTGTGGTAGTCAAACGGAGGTTTAATGGAAGTATTTTTCAAAGGATTTTTGGTACGATTTTCCACGTGTTTTTCTATGTTTCGCAATATTTATGTCAAGATTTGTAGCTGTATTAGTGGACTTAATTAAAGTACACTAACACTATTGAAAAATGTACAACTTAATTTAATTAAGTCGCAACCACAGCAATTTCTAAGTCTCGATCACACGCGTGAGAAACATAAGAAATTATTAAAAATTTTCATACAAATTAAACGACCCCATATAATAGTGATTTCTGCATGCGCTTGTGAAGTATGTAATTTCATACAAAATCACAAAAAATTATCCTTTTTTGCTTTTTTAAAGCTTGAAATGAAGCAATATGATTCAGTAAAGCTTTTCGACAATATTTCAATCCATTACAGTAAGATCTGACCTTTGTCTTTTAAAAATTCAAAAGCACGAGTTTTTCGGTATTTGATTTAAGAAAAAGCGGAGTTCATATGGAATCCAAATGGAATCAATATGAAGGATGAAAAAATAACCCTCCATTTACTTCCCACATAGTGGAGGTGGCTTTCATATGGATTCCATATGGAGACCACCCTCCACCTTGTGCCGCTCGGGATAATACCAAGATATGTTTTAAAATGCAATTTAAAGCATTTTTGGTTTCGATCATAGTAGGCTATTTTCAAAAAAAATATCGATTTTATATCTATTTTAGCATTCTTTATCATTCATAATACCTAGATAAGTTTCAAAATCCAATTTAAAGCATTTTTTGCTTCGATCATAGTAGGATTTTTTCAAAAAAAATATCAATTTTATATCTATATTAGCATTCTTTATCATTTATAATACCTAGATGTGTTTTATAATGCAATTTAAAGCATTTTTGGTTTCGATCATAGTAGGCTATTTTCAAAAAAATATCGATTTTATATCTATATTAGCATTCTTTATCATTTATATTACCTAGATATGTTTTAAAATGCAATTTAAAGCATTTTTGGTTTTGATCATAGTAGGCTATTTTCAAAAAAATATCGATTTTATATCTACATTAGCATTCTTTATCATTTATAATGTCTTAAAATGCAATTTAATATCTATGTTGTATTGTATTGTATTGTATTTTATTTATTACCATAGGTATTGAATTATAATTTGTTTGATTGTGTAAAAGTTGCAAAATTTGTCATTTTCTTTTTTTTCATGTGTGAGAGATACAGATTAATAGCATGATAATCACGATATACGATTTAAAGACTTGATATATATATATATATATATATATATATAAACTAATGAGAAACAAGATTTAAAAGGGAAACGACTAACAGTGCAAAACTTTCGCATTGGCGCTGCTATCAATGGCACCTTCATGGCAGGTGGAGGGGTGCAAACCCCTTGTAAAGTATTACACTCATAGATGCATCGTGTGCGGGTGGATCCTTTTGAGACTCGAAAGCTTTCACAATGTGTCCATCATTTTACATGAATACACCGATACGGTCTTATGAAAAAAAATGATGGTTTCGCGGTAAAAACGATTTAAACATACACACAGCTCTTTCTCAATTGACGCCAAAGCTATGAGCATCTTGAAAGGATGCGGAGTATTTCTACCCTAGTAAAATAACATTCATAAACGAGCGTTTGTGGGTGGATCCGTCACCGGACACGATTGCTGTGTGTATGCAACCCTAATCATGCATGATTACACCTGTAGGCCTGATGCTCTGATGAGAGTTTCACGAAGTTACTCTAGTGGGTATTTTGATTTAACGTAGTTAATCGCAGAAGATTTAACTGAGAGTGCTTTATCACTATCATGCAAATTTCTGTATGTTATAAAATCGTTATAAATTTTGATGCCATTGCAAAATATATTGTTCTGTGATGATGCTTTGGTGTAATTCTTCGGTTGATATTCATTGTTCCGACGGGTTTGATGATGGTGAGTTTCGCTTACTTTAATCATATGCTCGTTAAGGTACGAGGGACAATTTCCTGTAGCTGTTCTGTGAATGAAAATAATTGTATTAAGGTAGATTAACTGCTTAACTGTGAGCCAATCCAGTTGCGCTAACATTTCAATACGAGGTGTTCTATAATGAACCTTGAGAAGCAATCGTGCGAATCGATTCAAAACTTTTTGGAACTCATTTAGTTGTGTGTCTTTTAATAAGAATAAAACTGTAGAGCAAAAGTGAAAATGTGAGAAAACTAAGGATGATACAAACAGCTTTTTGCTTTCAAAATTGAGTTTGTTCTCACAGCGTTTTAAAACGTAAAATTTTGAATTAAGCTTTTTCAACAAGTTTTCAAAATGACTCGTGAATGACAGCTTGTCATCGATTGTGATTCCTAAATATTTCATCTCGCTAACAACTTCAATAGGTTGATGGTCTATGAATATTGGCTTTGGCAGTGTCAGTTGACACTTATTCGTTATCAACATGGCTTTTGATTTAGTGACATTGAGTGAAAGTTTTGAGATGCAGAGCCATTCGAATATGCGTTCTAAGTCCGAGTTTAATAAGTCAATGTGTTCGTCAAGTTCATCAGGCTTACATATCATATAAATTAGTGTGTCGTCAGCAAATAGTTTAATTTTGGAATGTTGAACAACAGTGACAATGTCGTTGATAAAAATAATAAAGAGAATATAATTTTGAATAGGCGTAACTGTGGATATTTTGCAATAATCGGGAAAAGTACCTTGCGATAAGGATGCATTTAGGAAATTTGTGAAAGATATCAAAAAATTGGGGTTGCTTAAGGCATCGTTGATAACTTTGCCTGAGATGTTGTCGTTATAAAACTTCTTCTTTGAATCTGCAGCGTATAATTGAACTGTGTGGTGAGAAAGTAATGTGAATTTGAAGTTGTTAGGGGGTCGCATAATTTGTAACATGTGTGGTTTATTTGAGATGGGAATTGCATGAGTAAGATCAATAATGGAAGATACAAAATGAACATTCAATTTATCACTAATCAATTTAGGATCAATTTCCAATTTGTCATCGAATTTGATCGCTGTTAAATTGCTTTTGTCGTTATCGTCATAGATTGATTTCAGTGTTTTCCATAATTTTTTAGGGTTGTCAGAATTCCGTGTTAATCCATTCTGAAGGAAAGAGGATTCGGACTCACGCAATTTGTTTTTGTATAAATTACGGGATGCTACGTATGACTTCCAGTTATTTTCTGTTTTCGAGTTGTTCCACTTTACTTTGCACACAGTTTTGTTGTTTTTATATTCTTCGAGAGTGGAATTGTACCAACGTACAGAAGGATTATTGCTAATTATCTTTAGAGTCAGACATGAATTGAGCATTCTTTAACATCTATAATACCAAGATATGTTTTAAAATGCAATTTAAAGCATTTTTGGTTTCCATCATAGTAGGCTATTTTCAAAAAAAAATATCAATTTTTACACGCTTTTTATTGAGTTGCTCTGTTGGTTTCTTTGTCACGTTCAAATCTTGCAATCGATTTTTCGACCACTTCTATTGCTCCAATCGAGCTCAAATTTTTATTACATACGTATTCCCGGTGACAATACAATATTTTCACACTTTGGAACCACAAAAAGGCTTAATTATAGTACAATTTAAGTAAAACTTTTTTATATGGGAAAAAAATCCAATGTCAATGATATAAAATTTTGATTTGTTTAAAATATTATACATGAAATGCTCAAAAGTCATTTATATGATTTATTATAGTTTAATTAATATTACTAATTATTAATTATACTATAAATTTGAGCAGCTAAAGATATTCTGGTAGGACAAAAAAAAATTGACAAGTAATTTTTTCATGAATTTTCGTAAGTGAAAATTTAAATTTTCAAAAAAACCGTTAAGCACAAATCCGTTACGAATTAATACAAAATAACTATTAATATGCGATGTACATTTAGCACACATAGTTTGAGCATAAATTTATGCTGTTTTTAATGTATTGCATTATTTATAACACTTCACCAATTTAATTAAATTGACTTTTCTTTTTATTAACGGCTTGACGTATTTTTGCATAACATATAAATGATATTCATTGAATTTAAATTTGAAAAATCCGTTATAAATACGTTACATATGTGAGATGCATCTTTATGCTAAGAATCCACACGTTATGAAGTAGAAATGGTACAGATAAACACAAAATCTTTACGATTGATTTTTAATGTACATTACTAATGAATGCTTTGAAAAAATTAAATTTTATAAAACGAATGAAAAATTTTGAAAACTGGTAATTTATAAACAGTTGAACGTAACGGAGTGCAACGAAGTGGAGTTCAACACACCTGTAACCTATGAACCTACTGTAATCTATAAACAGTTGAACGTAACGAAGTGCAACGAAGTGGAGTTCAACACACCTGTAACCTATAAACCTACTGTAATCTATAAACAGTTGAACGTAACGAAGTGCAACGAAGTGGAGTTCAACACACCTGTAACCTATAAACCTACTGTAATCTATAAACAGTTGAACGTAACGAAGTGCAACGAAGTGGAGTTCAACACACCTGTAACCTTTAAACCTACTGTAATCTATAAACAGTTGAACGTAACGAAGTGCAACGAAGTGGAGTTCAACACACCTGTAACCTATAAACCTACTGTAATCTATAAACAGTTGAACGTAACGAAGTGCAACGAAGTGGAGTTCAACACACCTGTAACCTATAAACCTACTGTAATCTATAAACAGTTGAACGTAACGAAGTGCAACGAAGTGGAGTTCAACACACCTGTAACCTTTAAACCTACTGTAATCTATAAACAGTTGAACGTAACGAAGTGCAACGAAGTGGAGTTCAACACACCTGTAACCTATAAACCTACTGTAATCTATAAACAGTTGAACGTAACGAAGTGCAACGAAGTGGAGTTCAACACACCTGTAACCTTTAAACCTACTGTAATCTATAAACAGTTGAACGTAACGAAGTGCAACGAAGTGGAGTTCAACACACCTGTAACCTATGAATCTACTGTAATCTATAAACAGTTGAACGTAACGAAGTGCAACGAAGTGGAGTTCAACACACCTGTAACCTATGAACCTACTGTAATCTATAAACAGTTGAACGTAACGAAGTGCAACGAAGTGAAGTTCAACACACCTGTAACCTATGAACCTACTGTAATCTATAAACAGTTGAACGTAACGAAGTGCAACGAAGTGAAGTTCAACACACCTGTAACCTATGAACCTACTGTAATCTATAAACAGTTGAACGTAATGAAGTGCAACGAAGTGAAGTTCAACACACCTGTAACCTATGAACCTACTGTAATCTATAAACAGTTGAACGTAACAAAGTGCAACGAAGTGAAGTTCAACACACCTGTAACCTATGAACCTACTGTAATCTATAAACAGTTGAACGTAACGAAGTGAAACGAAGTGGAGTTCAACACACCTGTAACCTATAAACCTACTGTAATCTATAAACAGTTGAACGTAACGAAGTGCAACGAAGTGGAGTTCAACACACCTGTAACCTATGAACCTACTGTAATCTATAAACAGTTGAACGTAACGAAGTGCAACGAAGTGAAGTTCAACACACCTGTAACCTATGAACCTACTGTAATCTATAAACAGTTGAACGTAACGAAGTGCAACGAAGTGGAGTTGAATTTGAATTGTTGTGGTCGAAATTCGATTAAAAGATTGAGACTAAAAAGTAGCAAATAAAAAAACGTTAAAAAAAACTTTTTAAAAAACACGCTTTTATCAAAAAGATTAAAAACCAAAAACTTGAAAATAAAATAAGATCACACTTTTAGCGAATCAGGATTTTAAAAGTTTTCTTGTGACATCTAGAAATGTAACATAATTTTTTTTAAAATATTGTGATTAAGTCCAAGAACACAATGACTCTAAAAGCGTGGGGCGTAATTTAAGGATGAATTTCTTAGTTCAGCTATATTCTTAAGTAAGAGAACGTCAAGTCTCAAAGCCCCACGCTTTTCGAGTCATTGTGTTCTTGGACTTAATCACAATATTTTGAAAAAAATTATGTTACATTTCTAGATGTCACAAGAAAACTTTTAAAATCCTGATTCGCTAAAAGTGTGATCTTATTTTATTTTCAAGTTTTTGGTTTTTAATCTTTTTGATAAAAGCGTGTTTTTTAAAAAGTTTTTTTTATATCTATATTAGCATTCTTTATCATTTATAATACCTAGATGTGTTTTATAATGCAATTTAAAGCATTTTTGGTTTCGATCATAGTAGGCTATTTTCAAAAAAATATCGATTTTATATCTACATTAGCATTCTTTATCATTTATAATACCTAGATATGTTTTAAAATGCAGTTTAAAGCATTTTTGGTTTTGATCATAGTAGGCTATTTCAAAAAAAAAAAAATATCGATTTTATATCTATATTAGCATTCTTTATCATTCATAATACCTAGATATGTTTTAAAATGCAATTTAAAGCATTTTTGGTTTTGATCATAGTAGGCTATTTTCAAAAAAATATCGATTTTATATCTACATTAGCATTCTTTATCATTTATAATACCTAGATATGTTTTAAAATGCAGTTTAAAGCATTTTTGGTTTTGATCATAGTAGGCTATTTCAAAAAAAAAAAAAAATATCGATTTTATATCTATATTAGCATTCTTTATCATTTATAATGCCTAGATATGTTTTAAAATGCAATTTAAAGCATTTTTGGTTTTGATCATAGTAGGCTATTTTCCAAAAAATATCGATTATATATCTATATTAGCATTCTTTATCATTTATAATACCTAGATATGTTTTAAAATGCAGTTTAAAGCATTTTTGGTTTTGATCATAGTAGGCTATTTCAAAAAAAAAAATATCGATTTTATATCTATATTAGCATTCTTCATCATTTATAATACCTAGATATATTTTAAAATGCAATTTTAAGCATTTTTGGTTTGGATCATAGTAGGTTATTTTCAAAAAAAAAATATCGATTTTATATCTTTATTAGCATTCTTTATCATTTATAATACCTAGATGTGCTTAAAAATGCAATTGAAAGAATTTTTGGTTACGATCATAGTAGGCTATTTTCAAAAAATATCGATTTTATATCTATATTAGCATTCTTTATCATTTATAATACCTAGATATGTTTTAAAATGCAATTTAAAGCATTTTTGGTTTCGATCATAGTAGGCTATTTTAATAAAAATGTCGATTTTATATCTATATTAGCATTTTTTATCATTTATAATACCTAGATGTGCTTAAAAATGCAATTGAAAGAATTTTTGGTTACGATCATAGTAGGCTATTTTCAAAAAATATCGATTTTATATCTATATTAGCATTCTTTATCATTTATAATACCTAGATGTGCTTAAAAATGCAATTGAAAGAATTTTTGGTTACGATCAAAGTAGGCTATTTTCAAAAAATATCGATTTTATATCTATATTAGCATTCTTTATCATTTATAATACCTAGATGTGCTTAAAAATGCAATTGAAAGAATTTTTGGTTACGATCATAGTAGGCTATTTTCAAAAAATATCGATTTTATATCTATATTAGCATTCTTTATCATTTATAATACCTAGATATGTTTTAAAATGCAATTTAAAGCATTTTTGGTTTCGATCATAGTAGGCTATTTTCAAAAAAATATTGATTTTATATCTATATTAGCATTCTTTATCATTTATAACACCTAGATATTTTTTAAAATGCAATTTAAAGCATTTTTGGTTTCGATCATAGTAGGCTATTTTAAAAAACATATCGATTTTATATCTATATTAGCATTCTTCATCATTTATAATACCTAGATATTTTTTAAAATGCAATTTAAAGCATTTTTGGTTTTGATCATAGTAGGCTATTTTAAAAAAAATATCGATTTTTTATCTATATTAGCATTCTTTATCAATTATAATACCTAGATATTTTTTAAAATGCAATTTAAAGCTTTTTTTGGTTTCGATCATAGTAGGCTATTTTCAAAAAAATATTGATTTTATATCTATATTAGCATTCTTTATCATTTATAACACCTAGATATTTTTTAAAATGCAATTTAAAGCATTTTTGGTTTCGATCATAGTAGGCTATTTTAAAAAAAATATCGATTTTATATCTATATTAGCATTCTTCATCATTTATAATACCTAGATATTTTTTAAAATGCAATTTAAAGCATTTTTGGTTTTGATCATAGTAGGCTATTTTAAAAAAAATATCGATTTTTTATCTATATTAGCATTCTTTATCAATTATAATACCTAGATATTTTTTAAAATGCAATTTAAAGCGTTTTTGGTTTCGATCATAGTAGGCTATTTTCAAAAAAAAAATATCGATTTTACATCTATATTAGCATTCTTCATCATTTATAATACCTAGATATATTTTAAAATGCAATTTAAAGCGTTTTTGGTTTCGATCATAGTAGGCTATTTTCAAAAAAAAAAAATATCGATTTTACATCTATATTAGCATTCTTCATCATTTATAATACCTAGATATATTTTAAAATGCAAATTAAAGCATTTTTAGTCTCGATCATAGTAGGCTATTTTCAAAAAAAATATCGATTTTATATCTATATTAGCATTCTTTATCATTTATAATACCTAGATATTTTTAAAATGCAATTTAAAGCATTTTTGGTTTTGATCATAGTAGGCTATTTTAAAAAAAATATCGATTTTTTATCTATATTAGCATTCTTTATCAATTATAATACCTAGATATTTTTTAAAATGCAATTTAAAGCTTTTTTTGGTTTCGATCATAGTAGGCTATTTTCAAAAAAATATTGATTTTATATCTATATTAGCATTCTTTATCATTTATAATACCTAGATATTTTTTAAAATGCAATTTAAAGCATTTTTGGTTTCGATCATAGTAGGCTATTTTCAAAAAAAATATCGATTTTATATCTATATTAGCATTCTTTATCATTTATAATACCTAGATATTTTTAAAATGCAATTTAAAGCATTTTTGGTTTCGATCATAGTCGTCTATTTTCAAAAAAATATTAAATTTATTTCTATATTAGCATTCTTTATCATTTGTAATACCTAGATATGTTTTAAAATGCAATTTAAAGCATTTTTGGTTTCGATCATAGTAGGCTATTTTCAAAAAAATATTGATTTTATATCTTTATTAGCATTTTTTATCATTTATAATACCTAGATAGTTTTTTAAATGCAATTTAAAGCATTTTTGGTTTCGATCATAGTAGGCTATTTTCAAAAAAAATATCGATTTTATATCTATATTAGCATTCTTTATCATTTATAATACCTAGATATTTTTAAAATGCAATTTAAAGCATTTTTGGTTTCGATCATAGTCGTCTATTTTCAAAAAAATATTAAATTTATTTCTATATTAGCATTCTTTATCATTTTTTATACCTAGAAATTTTTTAAAATGCAATTTAAAGCATTTTTGGTTTCGATCATAGTAGGCTATTTTCAAAAAAATATCGATTTTATATCTATATTAGCATTCTTGATCATTTATAATACCTAGATATTTTTTAAAATGCAATTTAAAGCATTTTTGGTTTCGATCATAGTAGGCTTTTTTCAAAAAAATATCGATTTTATATCTATATTAGCATTCTTTATCATTTATAATACCTAGATATTTTTTAAAAATGCAATTTAAAGCATTTTTGGTTTCGATCATAGTAGCCTATTTTCAAAAAAAATATCGATTTTATACCTATATTAGCATTTTTTATCATTTATAATACCTAGATATTTTTTAAAATGCAATTTAAAGCATTTTTGGTTTCGATCATAGTAGGCTATTTTCAAAAAAATATCGATTTTATATCTACATTAGCATTCTTTATCATTTATAATGTCTTAAAATGCAATTTAATATCTATGTTGTATTGTATTGTATTGTATTTTATTTATTACCATAGGTATTGAATTATAATTTGTTTGATTGTGTAAAAGTTGCAAAATTTGTCATTTTCTTTTTTTTCATGTGTGAGAGATACAGATTAATAGCATGATAATCACGATATACGATTTAAAGACTTGATATATATATATATATATATATATATAAACTAATGAGAAACAAGATTTAAAAGGGAAACGACTAACAGTGCAAAACTTTCGCATTGGCGCTGCTATCAATGGCACCTTCATGGCAGGTGGAGGGGTGCAAACCCCTTGTAAAGTATTACACTCATAGATGCATCGTGTGCGGGTGGATCCTTTTGAGACTCGAAAGCTTTCACAATGTGTCCATCATTTTACATGAATACACCGATACGGTCTTATGAAAAAAAATGATGGTTTCGCGGTAAAAACGATTTAAACATACACACAGCTCTTTCTCAATTGACGCCAAAGCTATGAGCATCTTGAAAGGATGCGGAGTATTTCTACCCTAGTAAAATAACATTCATAAACGAGCGTTTGTGGGTGGATCCGTCACCGGACACGATTGCTGTGTGTATGCAACCCTAATCATGCATGATTACACCTGTAGGCCTGATGCTCTGATGAGAGTTTCACGAAGTTACTCTAGTGGGTATTTTGATTTAACGTAGTTAATCGCAGAAGATTTAACTGAGAGTGCTTTATCACTATCATGCAAATTTCTGTATGTTATAAAATCGTTATAAATTTTGATGCCATTGCAAAATATATTGTTCTGTGATGATGCTTTGGTGTAATTCTTCGGTTGATATTCATTGTTCCGACGGGTTTGATGATGGTGAGTTTCGCTTACTTTAATCATATGCTCGTTAAGGTACGAGGGACAATTTCCTGTAGCTGTTCTGTGAATGAAAATAATTGTATTAAGGTAGATTAACTGCTTAACTGTGAGCCAATCCAGTTGCGCTAACATTTCAATACGAGGTGTTCTATAACGAACCTTGAGAAGCAATCGTGCGAATCGATTCAAAACTTTTTGGAACTCATTTAGTTGTGTGTCTTTTAATAAGAATAAAACTGTAGAGCAAAAGTGAAAATGTGAGAAAACTAAGGATGATACAAACAGCTTTTTGCTTTCAAAATTGAGTTTGTTCTCACAGCGTTTTAAAACGTAAAATTTTGAATTAAGCTTTTTCAACAAGTTTTCAAAATGACTCGTGAATGACAGCTTGTCATCGATTGTGATTCCTAAATATTTCATCTCGCTAACAACTTCAATAGGTTGATGGTCTATGAATATTGGCTTTGGCAGTGTCAGTTGACACTTATTCGTTATCAACATGGCTTTTGATTTAGTGACATTGAGTGAAAGTTTTGAGATGCAGAGCCATTCGAATATGCGTTCTAAGTCCGAGTTTAATAAGTCAATGTGTTCGTCAAGTTCATCAGGCTTACATATCATATAAATTAGTGTGTCGTCAGCAAATAGTTTAATTTTGGAATGTTGAACAACAGTGACAATGTCGTTGATAAAAATAATAAAGAGAATATAATTTTGAATAGGCGTAACTGTGGATATTTTGCAATAATCGGGAAAAGTACCTTGCGATAAGGATGCATTTAGGAAATTTGTGAAAGATATCAAAAAATTGGGGTTGCTTAAGGCATCGTTGATAACTTTGCCTGAGATGTTGTCGTTATAAAACTTCTTCTTTGAATCTGCAGCGTATAATTGAACTGTGTGGTGAGAAAGTAATGTGAATTTGAAGTTGTTAGGGGGTCGCATAATTTGTAACATGTGTGGTTTATTTGAGATGGGAATTGCATGAGTAAGATCAATAATGGAAGATACAAAATGAACATTCAATTTATCACTAATCAATTTAGGATCAATTTCCAATTTGTCATCGAATTTGATCGCTGTTAAATTGCTTTTGTCGTTATCGTCATAGATTGATTTCAGTGTTTTCCATAATTTTTTAGGGTTGTCAGAATTCCGTGTTAATCCATTCTGAAGGAAAGAGGATTCGGACTCACGCAATTTGTTTTTGTATAAATTACGGGATGCTACGTATGACTTCCAGTTATTTTCTGTTTTCGAGTTGTTCCACTTTACTTTGCACACAGTTTTGTTGTTTTTATATTCTTCGAGAGTGGAATTGTACCAACGTACAGAAGGATTATTGCTAATTATCTTTAGAGTCAGACATGAATTGAGCATTCTTTAACATCTATACCCGAGCGGCACAAAGGCTCCATTTGCCTTCCATATGGAAGCTATACGGAGCCTCCATGTTCCACCCTCCATTTGAAAATCTTCCGAAAACCTTACTATCATGGAACTTTGACGGAGCCAAAGCTCCGAAAATCCTCCGTGGGACGTGCATTTATTAACACCAAATGGAAGTCATTTGAGAGGTTTTGATGGAGGATGGAGGATCCATTTGTGGTAGTCAAACGGAGGTTTAATGGAAGTATTTTTCAAAGGATTTTTGGTACGATTTTCCACGTGTTTTTCTATGTTTCGCAATATTTATGTCAAGATTTGTAGCTGTATTAGTGGACTTAATTAAAGTACACTAACACTATTGAAAAATGTACAACTTAATTTAATTAAGTCGCAACCACAGCAATTTCTAAGTCTCGATCACACGCGTGAGAAACATAAGAAATTATTAAAAATTTTCATACAAATTAAACGACCCCATATAATAGTGATTTCTGCATGCGCTTGTGAAGTATGTAATTTCATACAAAATCACAAAAAATTATCCTTTTTTGCTTTTTTAAAGCTTGAAATGAAGCAATATGATTCAGTAAAGCTTTTCGACAATATTTCAATCCATTACAGTAAGATCTGACCTTTGTCTTTTAAAAATTCAAAAGCACGAGTTTTTCGGTATTTGATTTAAGAAAAAGCGGAGTTCATATGGAATCCAAATGGAATCAATATGAAGGATGAAAAAATAACCCTCCATTTACTTCCCACATAGTGGAGGTGGCTTTCATATGGATTCCATATGGAGACCACCCTCCACCTTGTGCCGCTCGGGATAATACCAAGATATGTTTTAAAATGCAATTTAAAGCATTTTTGGTTTCGATCATAGTAGGCTATTTTCAAAAAAAATATCGATTTTATATCTATTTTAGCATTCTTTATCATTCATAATACCTAGATAAGTTTCAAAATCCAATTTAAAGCATTTTTTGCTTCGATCATAGTAGGATTTTTTCAAAAAAAATATCAATTTTATATCTATATTAGCATTCTTTATCATTTATAATACCTAGATGTGTTTTATAATGCAATTTAAAGCATTTTTGGTTTCGATCATAGTAGGCTATTTTCAAAAAAATATCGATTTTATATCTATATTAGCATTCTTTATCATTTATATTACCTAGATATGTTTTAAAATGCAATTTAAAGCATTTTTGGTTTTGATCATAGTAGGCTATTTTCAAAAAAATATCGATTTTATATCTACATTAGCATTCTTTATCATTTATAATGTCTTAAAATGCAATTTAATATCTATGTTGTATTGTATTGTATTGTATTTTATTTATTACCATAGGTATTGAATTATAATTTGTTTGATTGTGTAAAAGTTGCAAAATTTGTCATTTTCTTTTTTTTCATGTGTGAGAGATACAGATTAATAGCATGATAATCACGATATACGATTTAAAGACTTGATATATATATATATATATATATAAACTAATGAGAAACAAGATTTAAAAGGGAAACGACTAACAGTGCAAAACTTTCGCATTGGCGCTGCTATCAATGGCACCTTCATGGCAGGTGGAGGGGTGCAAACCCCTTGTAAAGTATTACACTCATAGATGCATCGTGTGCGGGTGGATCCTTTTGAGACTCGAAAGCTTTCACAATGTGTCCATCATTTTACATGAATACACCGATACGGTCTTATGAAAAAAAATGATGGTTTCGCGGTAAAAACGATTTAAACATACACACAGCTCTTTCTCAATTGACGCCAAAGCTATGAGCATCTTGAAAGGATGCGGAGTATTTCTACCCTAGTAAAATAACATTCATAAACGAGCGTTTGTGGGTGGATCCGTCACCGGACACGATTGCTGTGTGTATGCAACCCTAATCATGCATGATTACACCTGTAGGCCTGATGCTCTGATGAGAGTTTCACGAAGTTACTCTAGTGGGTATTTTGATTTAACGTAGTTAATCGCAGAAGATTTAACTGAGAGTGCTTTATCACTATCATGCAAATTTCTGTATGTTATAAAATCGTTATAAATTTTGATGCCATTGCAAAATATATTGTTCTGTGATGATGCTTTGGTGTAATTCTTCGGTTGATATTCATTGTTCCGACGGGTTTGATGATGGTGAGTTTCGCTTACTTTAATCATATGCTCGTTAAGGTACGAGGGACAATTTCCTGTAGCTGTTCTGTGAATGAAAATAATTGTATTAAGGTAGATTAACTGCTTAACTGTGAGCCAATCCAGTTGCGCTAACATTTCAATACGAGGTGTTCTATAATGAACCTTGAGAAGCAATCGTGCGAATCGATTCAAAACTTTTTGGAACTCATTTAGTTGTGTGTCTTTTAATAAGAATAAAACTGTAGAGCAAAAGTGAAAATGTGAGAAAACTAAGGATGATACAAACAGCTTTTTGCTTTCAAAATTGAGTTTGTTCTCACAGCGTTTTAAAACGTAAAATTTTGAATTAAGCTTTTTCAACAAGTTTTCAAAATGACTCGTGAATGACAGCTTGTCATCGATTGTGATTCCTAAATATTTCATCTCGCTAACAACTTCAATAGGTTGATGGTCTATGAATATTGGCTTTGGCAGTGTCAGTTGACACTTATTCGTTATCAACATGGCTTTTGATTTAGTGACATTGAGTGAAAGTTTTGAGATGCAGAGCCATTCGAATATGCGTTCTAAGTCCGAGTTTAATAAGTCAATGTGTTCGTCAAGTTCATCAGGCTTACATATCATATAAATTAGTGTGTCGTCAGCAAATAGTTTAATTTTGGAATGTTGAACAACAGTGACAATGTCGTTGATAAAAATAATAAAGAGAATATAATTTTGAATAGGCGTAACTGTGGATATTTTGCAATAATCGGGAAAAGTACCTTGCGATAAGGATGCATTTAGGAAATTTGTGAAAGATATCAAAAAATTGGGGTTGCTTAAGGCATCGTTGATAACTTTGCCTGAGATGTTGTCGTTATAAAACTTCTTCTTTGAATCTGCAGCGTATAATTGAACTGTGTGGTGAGAAAGTAATGTGAATTTGAAGTTGTTAGGGGGTCGCATAATTTGTAACATGTGTGGTTTATTTGAGATGGGAATTGCATGAGTAAGATCAATAATGGAAGATACAAAATGAACATTCAATTTATCACTAATCAATTTAGGATCAATTTCCAATTTGTCATCGAATTTGATCGCTGTTAAATTGCTTTTGTCGTTATCGTCATAGATTGATTTCAGTGTTTTCCATAATTTTTTAGGGTTGTCAGAATTCCGTGTTAATCCATTCTGAAGGAAAGAGGATTCGGACTCACGCAATTTGTTTTTGTATAAATTACGGGATGCTACGTATGACTTCCAGTTATTTTCTGTTTTCGAGTTGTTCCACTTTACTTTGCACACAGTTTTGTTGTTTTTATATTCTTCGAGAGTGGAATTGTACCAACGTACAGAAGGATTATTGCTAATTATCTTTAGAGTCAGACATGAATTGAGCATTCTTTAACATCTATACCCGAGCGGCACAAAGGCTCCATTTGCCTTCCATATGGAAGCTATACGGAGCCTCCATGTTCCACCCTCCATTTGAAAATCTTCCGAAAACCTTACTATCATGGAACTTTGACGGAGCCAAAGCTCCGAAAATCCTCCGTGGGACGTGCATTTATTAACACCAAATGGAAGTCATTTGAGAGGTTTTGATGGAGGATGGAGGATCCATTTGTGGTAGTCAAACGGAGGTTTAATGGAAGTATTTTTCAAAGGATTTTTGGTACGATTTTCCACGTGTTTTTCTATGTTTCGCAATATTTATGTCAAGATTTGTAGCTGTATTAGTGGACTTAATTAAAGTACACTAACACTATTGAAAAATGTACAACTTAATTTAATTAAGTCGCAACCACAGCAATTTCTAAGTCTCGATCACACGCGTGAGAAACATAAGAAATTATTAAAAATTTTCATACAAATTAAACGACCCCATATAATAGTGATTTCTGCATGCGCTTGTGAAGTATGTAATTTCATACAAAATCACAAAAAATTATCCTTTTTTGCTTTTTTAAAGCTTGAAATGAAGCAATATGATTCAGTAAAGCTTTTCGACAATATTTCAATCCATTACAGTAAGATCTGACCTTTGTCTTTTAAAAATTCAAAAGCACGAGTTTTTCGGTATTTGATTTAAGAAAAAGCGGAGTTCATATGGAATCCAAATGGAATCAATATGAAGGATGAAAAAATAACCCTCCATTTACTTCCCACATAGTGGAGGTGGCTTTCATATGGATTCCATATGGAGACCACCCTCCACCTTGTGCCGCTCGGGATAATACCAAGATATGTTTTAAAATGCAATTTAAAGCATTTTTGGTTTCGATCATAGTAGGCTATTTTCAAAAAAAATATCAATTTTATATCTATATTAGCATTCTTTATCATTTATAATACCTAGATGTGTTTTAAAATGCAATTTAAAGCATTTTTGGTTTTGATCATAGTAGGCTATTTTAAAAAAAATATTGATTTTATATCTATATTAGCATTCTTTATCATTTATAATACCTAGATATTTTTTTAAATGCAATTTAAAGCATTTTTGGTTTCGATCATAGTAGGCTATTTTCAAAAAAATATTAATTTTATATCTATATTAGCATTCTTGATCATTTATAATACCTAGATATTTTTTAAAATGCAATTTAAAGCATTTTTGGTTTCGATCATAGTAGGCTTTTTTCAAAAAAATATCGATTTTATATCTATATTAGCATTCTTTATCATTTATAATACCTAGATATTTTTTAAAATGCAATTTAAAGCATTTTTGGTTTCGATCATAGTAGGCTATTTTCAAAAAAAATATCGATTTTATACCTATATTAGCATTCTTTATCATTTATAATACCTAGATATTTTTTAAAATGCAATTTAAAGCATTTTTGGTTTTGATCATAGTAGGCTTTTTTCAAAAAAATATCGATTTTATATCTATATTAGCATTCTTTATCATTTATAATACCTAGATATTTTTAAAATGCAATTTAAAGCATTTTTGGTTTCGATCATAGTCGTCTATTTTCAAAAAAATATTAAATTTATTTCTATATTAGCATTCTTTATCATTTGTAATACCTAGATATGTTTTAAAATGCAATTTAAAGCATTTTTGGTTTCGATCATAGTAGGCTATTTTCAAAAAAATATAGATTTTATATCTATATTAGCATTCTTTATCATTTTTTATACCTAGAAATTTTTTAAAATGCAATTTAAAGCATTTTTGGTTTCGATCATAGTAGGCTATTTTCAAAAAAATATCGATTTTATATCTATATTAGCATTCTTGATCATTTATAATACCTAGATATTTTTTAAAATGCAATTTAAAGCATTTTTGGTTTCGATCATAGTAGGCTTTTTTCAAAAAAATATCGATTTTATATCTATATTAGCATTCTTTATCATTTATAATACCTAGATATTTTTTAAAAATGCAATTTAAAGCATTTTTGGTTTCGATCATAGTAGCCTATTTTCAAAAAAAATATCGATTTTATACCTATATTAGCATTTTTTATCATTTATAATACCTAGATATTTTTTAAAATGCAATTTAAAGCATTTTTGGTTTCGATCATAGTAGGCTATTTTCAAAAAAATATCGATTTTATATCTACATTAGCATTCTTTATCATTTATAATGTCTTAAAATGCAATTTAATATCTATGTTGTATTGTATTGTATTGTATTTTATTTATTACCATAGGTATTGAATTATAATTTGTTTGATTGTGTAAAAGTTGCAAAATTTGTCATTTTCTTTTTTTTCATGTGTGAGAGATACAGATTAATAGCATGATAATCACGATATACGATTTAAAGACTTGATATATATATATATATATATATATATAAACTAATGAGAAACAAGATTTAAAAGGGAAACGACTAACAGTGCAAAACTTTCGCATTGGCGCTGCTATCAATGGCACCTTCATGGCAGGTGGAGGGGTGCAAACCCCTTGTAAAGTATTACACTCATAGATGCATCGTGTGCGGGTGGATCCTTTTGAGACTCGAAAGCTTTCACAATGTGTCCATCATTTTACATGAATACACCGATACGGTCTTATGAAAAAAAATGATGGTTTCGCGGTAAAAACGATTTAAACATACACACAGCTCTTTCTCAATTGACGCCAAAGCTATGAGCATCTTGAAAGGATGCGGAGTATTTCTACCCTAGTAAAATAACATTCATAAACGAGCGTTTGTGGGTGGATCCGTCACCGGACACGATTGCTGTGTGTATGCAACCCTAATCATGCATGATTACACCTGTAGGCCTGATGCTCTGATGAGAGTTTCACGAAGTTACTCTAGTGGGTATTTTGATTTAACGTAGTTAATCGCAGAAGATTTAACTGAGAGTGCTTTATCACTATCATGCAAATTTCTGTATGTTATAAAATCGTTATAAATTTTGATGCCATTGCAAAATATATTGTTCTGTGATGATGCTTTGGTGTAATTCTTCGGTTGATATTCATTGTTCCGACGGGTTTGATGATGGTGAGTTTCGCTTACTTTAATCATATGCTCGTTAAGGTACGAGGGACAATTTCCTGTAGCTGTTCTGTGAATGAAAATAATTGTATTAAGGTAGATTAACTGCTTAACTGTGAGCCAATCCAGTTGCGCTAACATTTCAATACGAGGTGTTCTATAATGAACCTTGAGAAGCAATCGTGCGAATCGATTCAAAACTTTTTGGAACTCATTTAGTTGTGTGTCTTTTAATAAGAATAAAACTGTAGAGCAAAAGTGAAAATGTGAGAAAACTAAGGATGATACAAACAGCTTTTTGCTTTCAAAATTGAGTTTGTTCTCACAGCGTTTTAAAACGTAAAATTTTGAATTAAGCTTTTTCAACAAGTTTTCAAAATGACTCGTGAATGACAGCTTGTCATCGATTGTGATTCCTAAATATTTCATCTCGCTAACAACTTCAATAGGTTGATGGTCTATGAATATTGGCTTTGGCAGTGTCAGTTGACACTTATTCGTTATCAACATGGCTTTTGATTTAGTGACATTGAGTGAAAGTTTTGAGATGCAGAGCCATTCGAATATGCGTTCTAAGTCCGAGTTTAATAAGTCAATGTGTTCGTCAAGTTCATCAGGCTTACATATCATATAAATTAGTGTGTCGTCAGCAAATAGTTTAATTTTGGAATGTTGAACAACAGTGACAATGTCGTTGATAAAAATAATAAAGAGAATATAATTTTGAATAGGCGTAACTGTGGATATTTTGCAATAATCGGGAAAAGTACCTTGCGATAAGGATGCATTTAGGAAATTTGTGAAAGATATCAAAAAATTGGGGTTGCTTAAGGCATCGTTGATAACTTTGCCTGAGATGTTGTCGTTATAAAACTTCTTCTTTGAATCTGCAGCGTATAATTGAACTGTGTGGTGAGAAAGTAATGTGAATTTGAAGTTGTTAGGGGGTCGCATAATTTGTAACATGTGTGGTTTATTTGAGATGGGAATTGCATGAGTAAGATCAATAATGGAAGATACAAAATGAACATTCAATTTATCACTAATCAATTTAGGATCAATTTCCAATTTGTCATCGAATTTGATCGCTGTTAAATTGCTTTTGTCGTTATCGTCATAGATTGATTTCAGTGTTTTCCATAATTTTTTAGGGTTGTCAGAATTCCGTGTTAATCCATTCTGAAGGAAAGAGGATTCGGACTCACGCAATTTGTTTTTGTATAAATTACGGGATGCTACGTATGACTTCCAGTTATTTTCTGTTTTCGAGTTGTTCCACTTTACTTTGCACACAGTTTTGTTGTTTTTATATTCTTCGAGAGTGGAATTGTACCAACGTACAGAAGGATTATTGCTAATTATCTTTAGAGTCAGACATGAATTGAGCATTCTTTAACATCTATACCCGAGCGGCACAAAGGCTCCATTTGCCTTCCATATGGAAGCTATACGGAGCCTCCATGTTCCACCCTCCATTTGAAAATCTTCCGAAAACCTTACTATCATGGAACTTTGACGGAGCCAAAGCTCCGAAAATCCTCCGTGGGACGTGCATTTATTAACACCAAATGGAAGTCATTTGAGAGGTTTTGATGGAGGATGGAGGATCCATTTGTGGTAGTCAAACGGAGGTTTAATGGAAGTATTTTTCAAAGGATTTTTGGTACGATTTTCCACGTGTTTTTCTATGTTTCGCAATATTTATGTCAAGATTTGTAGCTGTATTAGTGGACTTAATTAAAGTACACTAACACTATTGAAAAATGTACAACTTAATTTAATTAAGTCGCAACCACAGCAATTTCTAAGTCTCGATCACACGCGTGAGAAACATAAGAAATTATTAAAAATTTTCATACAAATTAAACGACCCCATATAATAGTGATTTCTGCATGCGCTTGTGAAGTATGTAATTTCATACAAAATCACAAAAAATTATCCTTTTTTGCTTTTTTAAAGCTTGAAATGAAGCAATATGATTCAGTAAAGCTTTTCGACAATATTTCAATCCATTACAGTAAGATCTGACCTTTGTCTTTTAAAAATTCAAAAGCACGAGTTTTTCGGTATTTGATTTAAGAAAAAGCGGAGTTCATATGGAATCCAAATGGAATCAATATGAAGGATGAAAAAATAACCCTCCATTTACTTCCCACATAGTGGAGGTGGCTTTCATATGGATTCCATATGGAGACCACCCTCCACCTTGTGCCGCTCGGGATAATACCAAGATATGTTTTAAAATGCAATTTAAAGCATTTTTGGTTTCGATCATAGTAGGCTATTTTCAAAAAAAATATCGATTTTATATCTATTTTAGCATTCTTTATCATTCATAATACCTAGATAAGTTTCAAAATCCAATTTAAAGCATTTTTTGCTTCGATCATAGTAGGATTTTTTCAAAAAAAATATCAATTTTATATCTATATTAGCATTCTTTATCATTTATAATACCTAGATGTGTTTTAAAATGCAATTTAAAGCATTTTTGGTTTTGATCATAGTAGGCTATTTTAAAAAAAATATTGATTTTATATCTATATTAGCATTCTTTATCATTTATAATACCTAGATATTTTTTTAAATGCAATTTAAAGCATTTTTGGTTTCGATCATAGTAGGCTATTTTCAAAAAAATATTAATTTTATATCTATATTAGCATTCTTGATCATTTATAATACCTAGATATTTTTTAAAATGCAATTTAAAGCATTTTTGGTTTCGATCATAGTAGGCTTTTTTCAAAAAAATATCGATTTTATATCTATATTAGCATTCTTTATCATTTATAATACCTAGATATTTTTTAAAATGCAATTTAAAGCATTTTTGGTTTCGATCATAGTAGGCTATTTTCAAAAAAAATATCGATTTTATACCTATATTAGCATTCTTTATCATTTATAATACCTAGATATTTTTTAAAATGCAATTTAAAGCATTTTTGGTTTTGATCATAGTAGGCTTTTTTCAAAAAAATATCGATTTTATATCTATATTAGCATTCTTTATCATTTATAATACCTAGATATTTTTAAAATGCAATTTAAAGCATTTTTGGTTTCGATCATAGTCGTCTATTTTCAAAAAAATATTAAATTTATTTCTATATTAGCATTCTTTATCATTTGTAATACCTAGATATGTTTTAAAATGCAATTTAAAGCATTTTTGGTTTCGATCATAGTAGGCTATTTTCAAAAAAATATAGATTTTATATCTATATTAGCATTCTTTATCATTTTTTATACCTAGAAATTTTTTAAAATGCAATTTAAAGCATTTTTGGTTTCGATCATAGTAGGCTATTTTCAAAAAAATATCGATTTTATATCTATATTAGCATTCTTGATCATTTATAATACCTAGATATTTTTTAAAATGCAATTTAAAGCATTTTTGGTTTCGATCATAGTAGGCTTTTTTCAAAAAAATATCGATTTTATATCTATATTAGCATTCTTTATCATTTATAATACCTAGATATTTTTTAAAAATGCAATTTAAAGCATTTTTGGTTTCGATCATAGTAGCCTATTTTCAAAAAAAATATCGATTTTATACCTATATTAGCATTTTTTATCATTTATAATACCTAGATATTTTTTAAAATGCAATTTAAAGCATTTTTGGTTTCGATCATAGTAGGCTATTTTCAAAAAAATATCGATTTTATATCTACATTAGCATTCTTTATCATTTATAATGTCTTAAAATGCAATTTAATATCTATGTTGTATTGTATTGTATTGTATTTTATTTATTACCATAGGTATTGAATTATAATTTGTTTGATTGTGTAAAAGTTGCAAAATTTGTCATTTTCTTTTTTTTCATGTGTGAGAGATACAGATTAATAGCATGATAATCACGATATACGATTTAAAGACTTGATATATATATATATATATATATATAAACTAATGAGAAACAAGATTTAAAAGGGAAACGACTAACAGTGCAAAACTTTCGCATTGGCGCTGCTATCAATGGCACCTTCATGGCAGGTGGAGGGGTGCAAACCCCTTGTAAAGTATTACACTCATAGATGCATCGTGTGCGGGTGGATCCTTTTGAGACTCGAAAGCTTTCACAATGTGTCCATCATTTTACATGAATACACCGATACGGTCTTATGAAAAAAAATGATGGTTTCGCGGTAAAAACGATTTAAACATACACACAGCTCTTTCTCAATTGACGCCAAAGCTATGAGCATCTTGAAAGGATGCGGAGTATTTCTACCCTAGTAAAATAACATTCATAAACGAGCGTTTGTGGGTGGATCCGTCACCGGACACGATTGCTGTGTGTATGCAACCCTAATCATGCATGATTACACCTGTAGGCCTGATGCTCTGATGAGAGTTTCACGAAGTTACTCTAGTGGGTATTTTGATTTAACGTAGTTAATCGCAGAAGATTTAACTGAGAGTGCTTTATCACTATCATGCAAATTTCTGTATGTTATAAAATCGTTATAAATTTTGATGCCATTGCAAAATATATTGTTCTGTGATGATGCTTTGGTGTAATTCTTCGGTTGATATTCATTGTTCCGACGGGTTTGATGATGGTGAGTTTCGCTTACTTTAATCATATGCTCGTTAAGGTACGAGGGACAATTTCCTGTAGCTGTTCTGTGAATGAAAATAATTGTATTAAGGTAGATTAACTGCTTAACTGTGAGCCAATCCAGTTGCGCTAACATTTCAATACGAGGTGTTCTATAATGAACCTTGAGAAGCAATCGTGCGAATCGATTCAAAACTTTTTGGAACTCATTTAGTTGTGTGTCTTTTAATAAGAATAAAACTGTAGAGCAAAAGTGAAAATGTGAGAAAACTAAGGATGATACAAACAGCTTTTTGCTTTCAAAATTGAGTTTGTTCTCACAGCGTTTTAAAACGTAAAATTTTGAATTAAGCTTTTTCAACAAGTTTTCAAAATGACTCGTGAATGACAGCTTGTCATCGATTGTGATTCCTAAATATTTCATCTCGCTAACAACTTCAATAGGTTGATGGTCTATGAATATTGGCTTTGGCAGTGTCAGTTGACACTTATTCGTTATCAACATGGCTTTTGATTTAGTGACATTGAGTGAAAGTTTTGAGATGCAGAGCCATTCGAATATGCGTTCTAAGTCCGAGTTTAATAAGTCAATGTGTTCGTCAAGTTCATCAGGCTTACATATCATATAAATTAGTGTGTCGTCAGCAAATAGTTTAATTTTGGAATGTTGAACAACAGTGACAATGTCGTTGATAAAAATAATAAAGAGAATATAATTTTGAATAGGCGTAACTGTGGATATTTTGCAATAATCGGGAAAAGTACCTTGCGATAAGGATGCATTTAGGAAATTTGTGAAAGATATCAAAAAATTGGGGTTGCTTAAGGCATCGTTGATAACTTTGCCTGAGATGTTGTCGTTATAAAACTTCTTCTTTGAATCTGCAGCGTATAATTGAACTGTGTGGTGAGAAAGTAATGTGAATTTGAAGTTGTTAGGGGGTCGCATAATTTGTAACATGTGTGGTTTATTTGAGATGGGAATTGCATGAGTAAGATCAATAATGGAAGATACAAAATGAACATTCAATTTATCACTAATCAATTTAGGATCAATTTCCAATTTGTCATCGAATTTGATCGCTGTTAAATTGCTTTTGTCGTTATCGTCATAGATTGATTTCAGTGTTTTCCATAATTTTTTAGGGTTGTCAGAATTCCGTGTTAATCCATTCTGAAGGAAAGAGGATTCGGACTCACGCAATTTGTTTTTGTATAAATTACGGGATGCTACGTATGACTTCCAGTTATTTTCTGTTTTCGAGTTGTTCCACTTTACTTTGCACACAGTTTTGTTGTTTTTATATTCTTCGAGAGTGGAATTGTACCAACGTACAGAAGGATTATTGCTAATTATCTTTAGAGTCAGACATGAATTGAGCATTCTTTAACATCTATACCCGAGCGGCACAAAGGCTCCATTTGCCTTCCATATGGAAGCTATACGGAGCCTCCATGTTCCACCCTCCATTTGAAAATCTTCCGAAAACCTTACTATCATGGAACTTTGACGGAGCCAAAGCTCCGAAAATCCTCCGTGGGACGTGCATTTATTAACACCAAATGGAAGTCATTTGAGAGGTTTTGATGGAGGATGGAGGATCCATTTGTGGTAGTCAAACGGAGGTTTAATGGAAGTATTTTTCAAAGGATTTTTGGTACGATTTTCCACGTGTTTTTCTATGTTTCGCAATATTTATGTCAAGATTTGTAGCTGTATTAGTGGACTTAATTAAAGTACACTAACACTATTGAAAAATGTACAACTTAATTTAATTAAGTCGCAACCACAGCAATTTCTAAGTCTCGATCACACGCGTGAGAAACATAAGAAATTATTAAAAATTTTCATACAAATTAAACGACCCCATATAATAGTGATTTCTGCATGCGCTTGTGAAGTATGTAATTTCATACAAAATCACAAAAAATTATCCTTTTTTGCTTTTTTAAAGCTTGAAATGAAGCAATATGATTCAGTAAAGCTTTTCGACAATATTTCAATCCATTACAGTAAGATCTGACCTTTGTCTTTTAAAAATTCAAAAGCACGAGTTTTTCGGTATTTGATTTAAGAAAAAGCGGAGTTCATATGGAATCCAAATGGAATCAATATGAAGGATGAAAAAATAACCCTCCATTTACTTCCCACATAGTGGAGGTGGCTTTCATATGGATTCCATATGGAGACCACCCTCCACCTTGTGCCGCTCGGGATAATACCAAGATATGTTTTAAAATGCAATTTAAAGCATTTTTGGTTTCGATCATAGTAGGCTATTTTCAAAAAAAATATCAATTTTATATCTATATTAGCATTCTTTATCATTTATAATACCTAGATGTGTTTTAAAATGCAATTTAAAGCATTTTTGGTTTTGATCATAGTAGGCTATTTTAAAAAAAATATTGATTTTATATCTATATTAGCATTCTTTATCATTTATAATACCTAGATATTTTTTTAAATGCAATTTAAAGCATTTTTGGTTTCGATCATAGTAGGCTATTTTCAAAAAAATATTAATTTTATATCTATATTAGCATTCTTGATCATTTATAATACCTAGATATTTTTTAAAATGCAATTTAAAGCATTTTTGGTTTCGATCATAGTAGGCTTTTTTCAAAAAAATATCGATTTTATATCTATATTAGCATTCTTTATCATTTATAATACCTAGATATTTTTTAAAATGCAATTTAAAGCATTTTTGGTTTCGATCATAGTAGGCTATTTTCAAAAAAAATATCGATTTTATACCTATATTAGCATTCTTTATCATTTATAATACCTAGATATTTTTTAAAATGCAATTTAAAGCATTTTTGGTTTTGATCATAGTAGGCTTTTTTCAAAAAAATATCGATTTTATATCTATATTAGCATTCTTTATCATTTATAATACCTAGATATTTTTAAAATGCAATTTAAAGCATTTTTGGTTTCGATCATAGTCGTCTATTTTCAAAAAAATATTAAATTTATTTCTATATTAGCATTCTTTATCATTTGTAATACCTAGATATGTTTTAAAATGCAATTTAAAGCATTTTTGGTTTCGATCATAGTAGGCTATTTTCAAAAAAATATAGATTTTATATCTATATTAGCATTCTTTATCATTTTTTATACCTAGAAATTTTTTAAAATGCAATTTAAAGCATTTTTGGTTTCGATCATAGTAGGCTATTTTCAAAAAAATATCGATTTTATATCTATATTAGCATTCTTGATCATTTATAATACCTAGATATTTTTTAAAATGCAATTTAAAGCATTTTTGGTTTCGATCATAGTAGGCTTTTTTCAAAAAAATATCGATTTTATATCTATATTAGCATTCTTTATCATTTATAATACCTAGATATTTTTTAAAAATGCAATTTAAAGCATTTTTGGTTTCGATCATAGTAGCCTATTTTCAAAAAAAATATCGATTTTATACCTATATTAGCATTTTTTATCATTTATAATACCTAGATATTTTTTAAAATGCAATTTAAAGCATTTTTGGTTTCGATCATAGTAGGCTATTTTCAAAAAAATATCGATTTTATATCTACATTAGCATTCTTTATCATTTATAATGTCTTAAAATGCAATTTAATATCTATGTTGTATTGTATTGTATTGTATTTTATTTATTACCATAGGTATTGAATTATAATTTGTTTGATTGTGTAAAAGTTGCAAAATTTGTCATTTTCTTTTTTTTCATGTGTGAGAGATACAGATTAATAGCATGATAATCACGATATACGATTTAAAGACTTGATATATATATATATATATATATATATATAAACTAATGAGAAACAAGATTTAAAAGGGAAACGACTAACAGTGCAAAACTTTCGCATTGGCGCTGCTATCAATGGCACCTTCATGGCAGGTGGAGGGGTGCAAACCCCTTGTAAAGTATTACACTCATAGATGCATCGTGTGCGGGTGGATCCTTTTGAGACTCGAAAGCTTTCACAATGTGTCCATCATTTTACATGAATACACCGATACGGTCTTATGAAAAAAAATGATGGTTTCGCGGTAAAAACGATTTAAACATACACACAGCTCTTTCTCAATTGACGCCAAAGCTATGAGCATCTTGAAAGGATGCGGAGTATTTCTACCCTAGTAAAATAACATTCATAAACGAGCGTTTGTGGGTGGATCCGTCACCGGACACGATTGCTGTGTGTATGCAACCCTAATCATGCATGATTACACCTGTAGGCCTGATGCTCTGATGAGAGTTTCACGAAGTTACTCTAGTGGGTATTTTGATTTAACGTAGTTAATCGCAGAAGATTTAACTGAGAGTGCTTTATCACTATCATGCAAATTTCTGTATGTTATAAAATCGTTATAAATTTTGATGCCATTGCAAAATATATTGTTCTGTGATGATGCTTTGGTGTAATTCTTCGGTTGATATTCATTGTTCCGACGGGTTTGATGATGGTGAGTTTCGCTTACTTTAATCATATGCTCGTTAAGGTACGAGGGACAATTTCCTGTAGCTGTTCTGTGAATGAAAATAATTGTATTAAGGTAGATTAACTGCTTAACTGTGAGCCAATCCAGTTGCGCTAACATTTCAATACGAGGTGTTCTATAATGAACCTTGAGAAGCAATCGTGCGAATCGATTCAAAACTTTTTGGAACTCATTTAGTTGTGTGTCTTTTAATAAGAATAAAACTGTAGAGCAAAAGTGAAAATGTGAGAAAACTAAGGATGATACAAACAGCTTTTTGCTTTCAAAATTGAGTTTGTTCTCACAGCGTTTTAAAACGTAAAATTTTGAATTAAGCTTTTTCAACAAGTTTTCAAAATGACTCGTGAATGACAGCTTGTCATCGATTGTGATTCCTAAATATTTCATCTCGCTAACAACTTCAATAGGTTGATGGTCTATGAATATTGGCTTTGGCAGTGTCAGTTGACACTTATTCGTTATCAACATGGCTTTTGATTTAGTGACATTGAGTGAAAGTTTTGAGATGCAGAGCCATTCGAATATGCGTTCTAAGTCCGAGTTTAATAAGTCAATGTGTTCGTCAAGTTCATCAGGCTTACATATCATATAAATTAGTGTGTCGTCAGCAAATAGTTTAATTTTGGAATGTTGAACAACAGTGACAATGTCGTTGATAAAAATAATAAAGAGAATATAATTTTGAATAGGCGTAACTGTGGATATTTTGCAATAATCGGGAAAAGTACCTTGCGATAAGGATGCATTTAGGAAATTTGTGAAAGATATCAAAAAATTGGGGTTGCTTAAGGCATCGTTGATAACTTTGCCTGAGATGTTGTCGTTATAAAACTTCTTCTTTGAATCTGCAGCGTATAATTGAACTGTGTGGTGAGAAAGTAATGTGAATTTGAAGTTGTTAGGGGGTCGCATAATTTGTAACATGTGTGGTTTATTTGAGATGGGAATTGCATGAGTAAGATCAATAATGGAAGATACAAAATGAACATTCAATTTATCACTAATCAATTTAGGATCAATTTCCAATTTGTCATCGAATTTGATCGCTGTTAAATTGCTTTTGTCGTTATCGTCATAGATTGATTTCAGTGTTTTCCATAATTTTTTAGGGTTGTCAGAATTCCGTGTTAATCCATTCTGAAGGAAAGAGGATTCGGACTCACGCAATTTGTTTTTGTATAAATTACGGGATGCTACGTATGACTTCCAGTTATTTTCTGTTTTCGAGTTGTTCCACTTTACTTTGCACACAGTTTTGTTGTTTTTATATTCTTCGAGAGTGGAATTGTACCAACGTACAGAAGGATTATTGCTAATTATCTTTAGAGTCAGACATGAATTGAGCATTCTTTAACATCTATACCCGAGCGGCACAAAGGCTCCATTTGCCTTCCATATGGAAGCTATACGGAGCCTCCATGTTCCACCCTCCATTTGAAAATCTTCCGAAAACCTTACTATCATGGAACTTTGACGGAGCCAAAGCTCCGAAAATCCTCCGTGGGACGTGCATTTATTAACACCAAATGGAAGTCATTTGAGAGGTTTTGATGGAGGATGGAGGATCCATTTGTGGTAGTCAAACGGAGGTTTAATGGAAGTATTTTTCAAAGGATTTTTGGTACGATTTTCCACGTGTTTTTCTATGTTTCGCAATATTTATGTCAAGATTTGTAGCTGTATTAGTGGACTTAATTAAAGTACACTAACACTATTGAAAAATGTACAACTTAATTTAATTAAGTCGCAACCACAGCAATTTCTAAGTCTCGATCACACGCGTGAGAAACATAAGAAATTATTAAAAATTTTCATACAAATTAAACGACCCCATATAATAGTGATTTCTGCATGCGCTTGTGAAGTATGTAATTTCATACAAAATCACAAAAAATTATCCTTTTTTGCTTTTTTAAAGCTTGAAATGAAGCAATATGATTCAGTAAAGCTTTTCGACAATATTTCAATCCATTACAGTAAGATCTGACCTTTGTCTTTTAAAAATTCAAAAGCACGAGTTTTTCGGTATTTGATTTAAGAAAAAGCGGAGTTCATATGGAATCCAAATGGAATCAATATGAAGGATGAAAAAATAACCCTCCATTTACTTCCCACATAGTGGAGGTGGCTTTCATATGGATTCCATATGGAGACCACCCTCCACCTTGTGCCGCTCGGGATAATACCAAGATATGTTTTAAAATGCAATTTAAAGCATTTTTGGTTTCGATCATAGTAGGCTATTTTCAAAAAAAATATCGATTTTATATCTATTTTAGCATTCTTTATCATTCATAATACCTAGATAAGTTTCAAAATCCAATTTAAAGCATTTTTTGCTTCGATCATAGTAGGATTTTTTCAAAAAAAATATCAATTTTATATCTATATTAGCATTCTTTATCATTTATAATACCTAGATGTGTTTTAAAATGCAATTTAAAGCATTTTTGGTTTTGATCATAGTAGGCTATTTTAAAAAAAATATTGATTTTATATCTATATTAGCATTCTTTATCATTTATAATACCTAGATATTTTTTTAAATGCAATTTAAAGCATTTTTGGTTTCGATCATAGTAGGCTATTTTCAAAAAAATATTAATTTTATATCTATATTAGCATTCTTGATCATTTATAATACCTAGATATTTTTTAAAATGCAATTTAAAGCATTTTTGGTTTCGATCATAGTAGGCTTTTTTCAAAAAAATATCGATTTTATATCTATATTAGCATTCTTTATCATTTATAATACCTAGATATTTTTTAAAATGCAATTTAAAGCATTTTTGGTTTCGATCATAGTAGGCTATTTTCAAAAAAAATATCGATTTTATACCTATATTAGCATTCTTTATCATTTATAATACCTAGATATTTTTTAAAATGCAATTTAAAGCATTTTTGGTTTTGATCATAGTAGGCTTTTTTCAAAAAAATATCGATTTTATATCTATATTAGCATTCTTTATCATTTATAATACCTAGATATTTTTAAAATGCAATTTAAAGCATTTTTGGTTTCGATCATAGTCGTCTATTTTCAAAAAAATATTAAATTTATTTCTATATTAGCATTCTTTATCATTTGTAATACCTAGATATGTTTTAAAATGCAATTTAAAGCATTTTTGGTTTCGATCATAGTAGGCTATTTTCAAAAAAATATAGATTTTATATCTATATTAGCATTCTTTATCATTTTTTATACCTAGAAATTTTTTAAAATGCAATTTAAAGCATTTTTGGTTTCGATCATAGTAGGCTATTTTCAAAAAAATATCGATTTTATATCTATATTAGCATTCTTGATCATTTATAATACCTAGATATTTTTTAAAATGCAATTTAAAGCATTTTTGGTTTCGATCATAGTAGGCTTTTTTCAAAAAAATATCGATTTTATATCTATATTAGCATTCTTTATCATTTATAATACCTAGATATTTTTTAAAAATGCAATTTAAAGCATTTTTGGTTTCGATCATAGTAGCCTATTTTCAAAAAAAATATCGATTTTATACCTATATTAGCATTTTTTATCATTTATAATACCTAGATATTTTTTAAAATGCAATTTAAAGCATTTTTGGTTTCGATCATAGTAGGCTATTTTCAAAAAAATATCGATTTTATATCTACATTAGCATTCTTTATCATTTATAATGTCTTAAAATGCAATTTAATATCTATGTTGTATTGTATTGTATTGTATTTTATTTATTACCATAGGTATTGAATTATAATTTGTTTGATTGTGTAAAAGTTGCAAAATTTGTCATTTTCTTTTTTTTCATGTGTGAGAGATACAGATTAATAGCATGATAATCACGATATACGATTTAAAGACTTGATATATATATATATATATATATATATAAACTAATGAGAAACAAGATTTAAAAGGGAAACGACTAACAGTGCAAAACTTTCGCATTGGCGCTGCTATCAATGGCACCTTCATGGCAGGTGGAGGGGTGCAAACCCCTTGTAAAGTATTACACTCATAGATGCATCGTGTGCGGGTGGATCCTTTTGAGACTCGAAAGCTTTCACAATGTGTCCATCATTTTACATGAATACACCGATACGGTCTTATGAAAAAAAATGATGGTTTCGCGGTAAAAACGATTTAAACATACACACAGCTCTTTCTCAATTGACGCCAAAGCTATGAGCATCTTGAAAGGATGCGGAGTATTTCTACCCTAGTAAAATAACATTCATAAACGAGCGTTTGTGGGTGGATCCGTCACCGGACACGATTGCTGTGTGTATGCAACCCTAATCATGCATGATTACACCTGTAGGCCTGATGCTCTGATGAGAGTTTCACGAAGTTACTCTAGTGGGTATTTTGATTTAACGTAGTTAATCGCAGAAGATTTAACTGAGAGTGCTTTATCACTATCATGCAAATTTCTGTATGTTATAAAATCGTTATAAATTTTGATGCCATTGCAAAATATATTGTTCTGTGATGATGCTTTGGTGTAATTCTTCGGTTGATATTCATTGTTCCGACGGGTTTGATGATGGTGAGTTTCGCTTACTTTAATCATATGCTCGTTAAGGTACGAGGGACAATTTCCTGTAGCTGTTCTGTGAATGAAAATAATTGTATTAAGGTAGATTAACTGCTTAACTGTGAGCCAATCCAGTTGCGCTAACATTTCAATACGAGGTGTTCTATAATGAACCTTGAGAAGCAATCGTGCGAATCGATTCAAAACTTTTTGGAACTCATTTAGTTGTGTGTCTTTTAATAAGAATAAAACTGTAGAGCAAAAGTGAAAATGTGAGAAAACTAAGGATGATACAAACAGCTTTTTGCTTTCAAAATTGAGTTTGTTCTCACAGCGTTTTAAAACGTAAAATTTTGAATTAAGCTTTTTCAACAAGTTTTCAAAATGACTCGTGAATGACAGCTTGTCATCGATTGTGATTCCTAAATATTTCATCTCGCTAACAACTTCAATAGGTTGATGGTCTATGAATATTGGCTTTGGCAGTGTCAGTTGACACTTATTCGTTATCAACATGGCTTTTGATTTAGTGACATTGAGTGAAAGTTTTGAGATGCAGAGCCATTCGAATATGCGTTCTAAGTCCGAGTTTAATAAGTCAATGTGTTCGTCAAGTTCATCAGGCTTACATATCATATAAATTAGTGTGTCGTCAGCAAATAG
Organism: Chironomus riparius; assembly: GCA_917627325.4. Classification (NCBI taxonomy): domain Eukaryota; kingdom Metazoa; phylum Arthropoda; class Insecta; order Diptera; family Chironomidae; genus Chironomus; species Chironomus riparius. The sequence continues at coordinate 21,491,335 of OU895879.1, read as the reverse complement.
TTTAATTTTGGAATGTTGAACAACAGTGACAATGTCGTTGATAAAAATAATAAAGAGAATATAATTTTGAATAGGCGTAACTGTGGATATTTTGCAATAATCGGGAAAAGTACCTTGCGATAAGGATGCATTTAGGAAATTTGTGAAAGATATCAAAAAATTGGGGTTGCTTAAGGCATCGTTGATAACTTTGCCTGAGATGTTGTCGTTATAAAACTTCTTCTTTGAATCTGCAGCGTATAATTGAACTGTGTGGTGAGAAAGTAATGTGAATTTGAAGTTGTTAGGGGGTCGCATAATTTGTAACATGTGTGGTTTATTTGAGATGGGAATTGCATGAGTAAGATCAATAATGGAAGATACAAAATGAACATTCAATTTATCACTAATCAATTTAGGATCAATTTCCAATTTGTCATCGAATTTGATCGCTGTTAAATTGCTTTTGTCGTTATCGTCATAGATTGATTTCAGTGTTTTCCATAATTTTTTAGGGTTGTCAGAATTCCGTGTTAATCCATTCTGAAGGAAAGAGGATTCGGACTCACGCAATTTGTTTTTGTATAAATTACGGGATGCTACGTATGACTTCCAGTTATTTTCTGTTTTCGAGTTGTTCCACTTTACTTTGCACACAGTTTTGTTGTTTTTATATTCTTCGAGAGTGGAATTGTACCAACGTACAGAAGGATTATTGCTAATTATCTTTAGAGTCAGACATGAATTGAGCATTCTTTAACATCTATACCCGAGCGGCACAAAGGCTCCATTTGCCTTCCATATGGAAGCTATACGGAGCCTCCATGTTCCACCCTCCATTTGAAAATCTTCCGAAAACCTTACTATCATGGAACTTTGACGGAGCCAAAGCTCCGAAAATCCTCCGTGGGACGTGCATTTATTAACACCAAATGGAAGTCATTTGAGAGGTTTTGATGGAGGATGGAGGATCCATTTGTGGTAGTCAAACGGAGGTTTAATGGAAGTATTTTTCAAAGGATTTTTGGTACGATTTTCCACGTGTTTTTCTATGTTTCGCAATATTTATGTCAAGATTTGTAGCTGTATTAGTGGACTTAATTAAAGTACACTAACACTATTGAAAAATGTACAACTTAATTTAATTAAGTCGCAACCACAGCAATTTCTAAGTCTCGATCACACGCGTGAGAAACATAAGAAATTATTAAAAATTTTCATACAAATTAAACGACCCCATATAATAGTGATTTCTGCATGCGCTTGTGAAGTATGTAATTTCATACAAAATCACAAAAAATTATCCTTTTTTGCTTTTTTAAAGCTTGAAATGAAGCAATATGATTCAGTAAAGCTTTTCGACAATATTTCAATCCATTACAGTAAGATCTGACCTTTGTCTTTTAAAAATTCAAAAGCACGAGTTTTTCGGTATTTGATTTAAGAAAAAGCGGAGTTCATATGGAATCCAAATGGAATCAATATGAAGGATGAAAAAATAACCCTCCATTTACTTCCCACATAGTGGAGGTGGCTTTCATATGGATTCCATATGGAGACCACCCTCCACCTTGTGCCGCTCGGGATAATACCAAGATATGTTTTAAAATGCAATTTAAAGCATTTTTGGTTTCGATCATAGTAGGCTATTTTCAAAAAAAATATCGATTTTATATCTATTTTAGCATTCTTTATCATTCATAATACCTAGATAAGTTTCAAAATCCAATTTAAAGCATTTTTTGCTTCGATCATAGTAGGATTTTTTCAAAAAAAAATATCAATTTTATATCTATATTAGCATTCTTTATCATTTATAATACCTAGATGTGTTTTATAATGCAATTTAAAGCATTTTTGGTTTCGATCATAGTAGGCTATTTTCAAAAAAATATCGATTTTATATCTATATTAGCATTCTTTATCATTTATATTACCTAGATATGTTTTAAAATGCAATTTAAAGCATTTTTGGTTTTGATCATAGTAGGCTATTTTCAAAAAAATATCGATTTTATATCTACATTAGCATTCTTTATCATTTATAATGTCTTAAAATGCAATTTAATATCTATGTTGTATTGTATTGTATTGTATTTTATTTATTACCATAGGTATTGAATTATAATTTGTTTGATTGTGTAAAAGTTGCAAAATTTGTCATTTTCTTTTTTTTCATGTGTGAGAGATACAGATTAATAGCATGATAATCACGATATACGATTTAAAGACTTGATATATATATATATATATATATATAAACTAATGAGAAACAAGATTTAAAAGGGAAACGACTAACAGTGCAAAACTTTCGCATTGGCGCTGCTATCAATGGCACCTTCATGGCAGGTGGAGGGGTGCAAACCCCTTGTAAAGTATTACACTCATAGATGCATCGTGTGCGGGTGGATCCTTTTGAGACTCGAAAGCTTTCACAATGTGTCCATCATTTTACATGAATACACCGATACGGTCTTATGAAAAAAAATGATGGTTTCGCGGTAAAAACGATTTAAACATACACACAGCTCTTTCTCAATTGACGCCAAAGCTATGAGCATCTTGAAAGGATGCGGAGTATTTCTACCCTAGTAAAATAACATTCATAAACGAGCGTTTGTGGGTGGATCCGTCACCGGACACGATTGCTGTGTGTATGCAACCCTAATCATGCATGATTACACCTGTAGGCCTGATGCTCTGATGAGAGTTTCACGAAGTTACTCTAGTGGGTATTTTGATTTAACGTAGTTAATCGCAGAAGATTTAACTGAGAGTGCTTTATCACTATCATGCAAATTTCTGTATGTTATAAAATCGTTATAAATTTTGATGCCATTGCAAAATATATTGTTCTGTGATGATGCTTTGGTGTAATTCTTCGGTTGATATTCATTGTTCCGACGGGTTTGATGATGGTGAGTTTCGCTTACTTTAATCATATGCTCGTTAAGGTACGAGGGACAATTTCCTGTAGCTGTTCTGTGAATGAAAATAATTGTATTAAGGTAGATTAACTGCTTAACTGTGAGCCAATCCAGTTGCGCTAACATTTCAATACGAGGTGTTCTATAATGAACCTTGAGAAGCAATCGTGCGAATCGATTCAAAACTTTTTGGAACTCATTTAGTTGTGTGTCTTTTAATAAGAATAAAACTGTAGAGCAAAAGTGAAAATGTGAGAAAACTAAGGATGATACAAACAGCTTTTTGCTTTCAAAATTGAGTTTGTTCTCACAGCGTTTTAAAACGTAAAATTTTGAATTAAGCTTTTTCAACAAGTTTTCAAAATGACTCGTGAATGACAGCTTGTCATCGATTGTGATTCCTAAATATTTCATCTCGCTAACAACTTCAATAGGTTGATGGTCTATGAATATTGGCTTTGGCAGTGTCAGTTGACACTTATTCGTTATCAACATGGCTTTTGATTTAGTGACATTGAGTGAAAGTTTTGAGATGCAGAGCCATTCGAATATGCGTTCTAAGTCCGAGTTTAATAAGTCAATGTGTTCGTCAAGTTCATCAGGCTTACATATCATATAAATTAGTGTGTCGTCAGCAAATAGTTTAATTTTGGAATGTTGAACAACAGTGACAATGTCGTTGATAAAAATAATAAAGAGAATATAATTTTGAATAGGCGTAACTGTGGATATTTTGCAATAATCGGGAAAAGTACCTTGCGATAAGGATGCATTTAGGAAATTTGTGAAAGATATCAAAAAATTGGGGTTGCTTAAGGCATCGTTGATAACTTTGCCTGAGATGTTGTCGTTATAAAACTTCTTCTTTGAATCTGCAGCATATAATTGAACTGTGTGGTGAGAAAGTAATGTGAATTTGAAGTTGTTAGGGGGTCGCATAATTTGTAACATGTGTGGTTTATTTGAGATGGGAATTGCATGAGTAAGATCAATAATGGAAGATACAAAATGAACATTCAATTTATCACTAATCAATTTAGGATCAATTTCCAATTTGTCATCGAATTTGATCGCTGTTAAATTGCTTTTGTCGTTATCGTCATAGATTGATTTCAGTGTTTTCCATAATTTTTTAGGGTTGTCAGAATTCCGTGTTAATCCATTCTGAAGGAAAGAGGATTCGGACTCACGCAATTTGTTTTTGTATAAATTACGGGATGCTACGTATGACTTCCAGTTATTTTCTGTTTTCGAGTTGTTCCACTTTACTTTGCACACAGTTTTGTTGTTTTTATATTCTTCGAGAGTGGAATTGTACCAACGTACAGAAGGATTATTGCTAATTATCTTTAGAGTCAGACATGAATTGAGCATTCTTTAACATCTATAATACCAAGATATGTTTTAAAATGCAATTTAAAGCATTTTTGGTTTCGATCATAGTAGGCTATTTTCAAAAAAATATCGATTTTATATCTATATTAGCATTCTTTATCATTTATATTACCTAGATATGTTTTAAAATGCAATTTAAAGCATTTTTGGTTTCGATCATAGTAGGATTTTTTCAAAAAAAAATATCAATTTTATATCTATATTAGCATTCTTTATCATTTATAATACCTAGATGTGTTTTATAATGCAATTTAAAGCATTTTTGGTTTCGATCATAGTAGGCTATTTTCAAAAAAATATCGATTTTATATCTATATTAGCATTCTTTATCATTTATATTACCTAGATATGTTTTAAAATGCAATTTAAAGCATTTTTGGTTTTGATCATAGTAGGCTATTTTCAAAAAAATATCGATTTTATATCTACATTAGCATTCTTTATCATTTATAATACCTAGATATGTTTTAAAATGCAGTTTAAAGCATTTTTGGTTTTGATCATAGTAGGCTATTTCAAAAAAAAAAATATCGATTTTATATCTATATTAGCATTCTTTATCATTTATAATGCCTAGATATGTTTAAAATGCAATTTAAAGCATTTTTGGTTTCGATCATAGTAGGCTATTTTCAAAAAAATATAGATTTTATATCTATTTTAGCATTCTTTATCATTCATAATACCTAGATAAGATTCAAAATCCAATTTAAAGCATTTTTTGCTTCGATCATAGTAGGATTTTTTCAAAAAAAAATATCGATTTTATATCTATATTAGCATTCTTTATCATTTATAATGCCTAGATATGTTTTAAAATGCAATTTAAAGCATTTTTGGTTTTGATCATAGTAGGCTATTTTCCAAAAAATATCGATTATATATCTATATTAGCATTCTTTATCATTCATAATACTATTATTATTATTATTATTATTTGTTTATTCAGATTCTTTAGATTGCAAAGGAAAAGCCATTCTAAACAGTTTTAACAGTAACTGTTGAAATCGGCATAAAAACCTTTGGTCTTAGAAATAAATTAACAAAAGAATTGTAAATATGAGATTCAGCGTTCAAAGAAGAACATTAAAGATCTCAAATTTGTAAAAATATTAACATTATTGACATACAATGGGATTTAACGGTTTTTTCAGTATTTAAAATTACAAATGGTGAAATTGGTAACTAAAAAGTTTTGCAAAAATAAGCCAAGCTAGTGTTTACATTAAAATAATTTGAAAAAAAAAAAAAAAAAAAAAAAAATAACTGACTTTGGTGCAAAAAATCCAATAGTTAAGCATTTGGACATTGAAGAAGATACGAAGAAACTTTGAGAACCATTGAGGGAACCAGCATACAACATGATACTAGGTGAATTGTTCCAATGAAGCATATATGAAGAAGTAGATATTGTTAATTTGTTTTTTTATGTTTTAGGTCAACTTTCAAGCTTCTTCAGGAAATTGGCAGATAGAAAGACTGACATCATATCTTCATTACGGATGTAGCATTTTAGGGCCCATTTAAAAGCATGCATTTGTGGTAAGTTTTTTAAATCTTTTGGAATTTCATTAAAAATTGAGACACCAAATGACGTAATTCTTTTCTTTCCATAGTTTGATTTTGATAGCGGCTTTCTTAATCCACCAGTACTTCTCGTTCTGTTACTAGCTGCAACTTTATCCAAAACTATGTTTGAGTGGATTTTTTTGGACAGGTTGCTGTAGATGAATGTTGCAGCATTGACATAACTAATTGCTCGAACTGGAAGACAATTCTGGACCAGGTGAGTGTACATATTTATCCTGTTCTCAAGAAAGTTGATGTTAAACACACTTCTAAGCGCCCTGTTCTGAATTTTCTGAATAGGATTCAATACTTTTTCGCATGCAGTGCCATAGATTGTTGACATATAGTTGAGATGTGATTCAAAGAGTGATTTGTAAATTAGTTTTTTTGTAGATTGCGGTAACTTGCTTTTGAGCTTCCATAATATTCCTGAAATTGAGGCAAGTTTTGATTCAAGAGCTTGACAGTGCCTATCCCATTTTAGATGTTGATCCATAAATAAGCCTAGATATTTCACACAGTCCACTCTCTTGATAACGTTGATACCTATGCTGATTGTGTCATTATCATGGATTTTCATGTATGGTGAGTGAAAGATTGTGTAGATCGTCTTTTCAAAGTTCAAATATAGATGCTGTTCATTGAAAAAATTCAGGATTACGTTCATATCATGGGTAATTTTGTCGTCTACCTTTTCATTCTTTTCGTGACTGTTAACTAGCACTGCATCGTCTGCATACAGATATAACTTTCCAGTAATGTTTAAAGATGTAATATGATTGAAGAAAATAATGAACAGAAGGCTTCCCAAAATTCCACCTTGAACTACTCCGTAATCTATACATTTTTCATCACTTGTTGCTGAATTTATTTTTACAATTTGCTTTCTTGATCTTAGGTAGCTTTCAATGAGTTTAAGAGGATTTCCACGAATACCAGAGAGTTCAAGCGTGTGAATAAGACAGTCTATATCTACCAGATCAAAGGCTTTCTTAATATCCATACACACAGCACTGACTTTCATTTTATTGTCTAGTTTACTTTTGATTTGTTCTACGAGTTCTAATGCAGCAGTTTCAGTTCCACTTTTAGCTCTAAATCCAAATTGATACGGTGACATTATCTTTGCTTTATTAAATACAAAGTCATATATTCTTGTGTAAAGTGACTTCTCAACAATTTTGTTAAAAATTGTAAGCATAGAGACTGGGCGATAGTCGTTCATTGATGATTTATTACCAGACTTATTAATTGGAATCACTAATGCTGTTTTGAAGCAACGAGGATATACTGATGTCTCATATATACGACGAATCATGTGGCAAAGAAAGGGAACTAATTCATTCGAGAGATGCTTGACTATCGATGGACATATTCCATCAATACCTGGAGATGAGTTCTTAAGACCTTTGATAATCAGGCTAATTTCGTCTTCTTCAATATCATCCAAAAACATTGATTGCATAACAGGGTTGAATTTGACTTTTGTTGAGCTTACACGTGATTGACTTACAGTAGAAGTTATGCAATTTATGAAATTTTCATTGAATATTTTGGCAATTTTTTGGTCGTCAGTAACAATTTTACCCTCATTGTCAAATATGGCCTTAATTTTTTCGTCCTTTGATCTTCCCAGTATCTTGTTAATATTTCGCCATAATTTTTTGGAATCAGGTTCATTACAGAGCGATGAAAATGATTTCTTTTCATCAGATTTGAGTGATTTACGTAGTCTTAGAGAAATGAATTTAAGCTTTGATTTTAAGTTATATAAAGCCGTTTGAAATGATTGTTTCTTCCTGGATTTTTTGATTTTTTTGATGAGTTTTTCTTTTTGATCTAGTAATTTCATTGTGTTAAAACTAATCCAATCACATATCTTGTTTTCCTGACGAGTATGAAATTTAAATTGTGTTGTTGAATTTTTGATTGCTTGCTGTGTAATTATTGTCAGGTTTTCCGCTATCGTATTTGGGTTTTTTAGTTCAAAAAATGAATCTTTTGCCAGCTTTTGAAATTCATCTTTCAGTTTTGAAAAGTCTGTTCTGCTTACAACTTTAAGTATCTTCTTGTTTTTGATTTTGACATCCTTAATCACTGAAACTAACATATTGTGGTCGCTGAATTTAGGATCAATACATATCGTGTGATTCTGAATTGACATTTCCATTTCGCTATCACATGTCAGATGATCAATTATTTTATTACTTGCATTTCTGGTCGGTTGGTTATTTGATATAACCATGTCATAAGACTTGAGAATGTTTAAGTATGATTTCGAATCTGCTGAATCATCATTTGCATTGATATTGAAGTCACCGACCAGAATTGTCAGTTCATTAGAACTTAGCTCATTTTCCATATCGTTCATGAATTCATTAATATTATTTCTTTCAGGTGGTCGGTAAACATTGATGAATTTAAAGGTTTTATTGCCATTTTTCATGTGAAAGACAATCTTCTCAAATGATGTAGACGTAGACTTGACGTTGTAGGTAATTATATTTTTGTTAACAAACACTAGAAGCCCTCCACCCGCATTTTTAGAATCTCTGCAGCATATGTGTTGGTTGAAACCATTAAGTTGATAGAGTTTTGAAGGGAATTGTGACAGAAGTTTAGTTTCACTCAAAGTAATAATGTCAATTTTGTAAGGAATCTTCGCAATCATTAACTTTAGTTTATTGAACTTTTGGGTTTTGTTTAATCCTCTAACATTAAGTTGCATTACTGTCATACCTTGAATAAAATTAGTTGCCTGCTTGAGATTTGTGAGCGATGGATGTAATAAATTTCTATGCTGATTATTTATTGGAGAGAGTGAAGGACATACTAATTGCTACATGTTTGATCGTTGAGCTTGGTTTTTATGCTGAATCTCATTGATATACGTTTCAAGACTAGATAAGTCACTTTCATTCATAATTGTTAAGATTTGTTTATCCAATTTTTCAACATTGGTTTTTCCAGATTTAAAGAATACCTTCAGACCAACATCCTTTGTTAACTTTCTAGCACTCATCATAAAATATTTGTTTGTTGCAGTTAAAGTTGCATTAAAGAATATATTACGACTATCTTTGATGTTCCTTTTAGTACGCAAGATTCTTAGCTTAGCTTCGAATTCCTTGAAATGGACTAAAAGAATTGTTCTTGGTTTTGCAGCACTATTATCATCCTTTCCAATTTCTCTCTTTGAAACTCTATCAATTTCATCAGCTGTAATCGTAATGTTGTATGAACTGATTATTTGAAGTGCCAGTGATTTTAAATCAGGAGCTTTATCAATAACTGATTTCTCAATCCCATCAATATCCATACACTTGCTAAGATTTTCTTGCATCATGTTATTTATCATATTTTTATTCATCTGAGCTGCCTTTGCGACTTCAATAACTTTCACATCGATGACTTCTACATTAGATTGGATAGACTCAACTTTTGTCTCCATCAAAACTACTTTCTCAGAAACTTCTTGAATTTTTTGAGACAGATCAGTTTTTACAGACGAGATTTCATTACTGTGCTTCTGACTAGTGCTTGCAATGAGGTCATGAAGACTTTTCATTTGATTTGATAAATGGACATTACTAATTTCACTTTCTTGATAATCATCATCCAATTCAACAATCAATTTTCCATCATTTAATAACTCATTTTTCCTTTTCTTTGATAGGTGTTCAGACTCAGCCATATCGACATCATTTATAATGAGATCATCAGACTTTTTGTTTGGAGACCTTATTGTTTTTTGCGTTGAGCTGAAGATGTTTTGAAGATGTGCCATTTACCCTGCTTGAATTACGCTGAAAGCTGGAATCAAACTAAGAAAAATGATTACTGGCAATAACGTCGACACGTACAAAAATGCGACAATTAAGTCACTCAATTAAATTTGCTTTAATGTAACTTTGACAATTAAGTCAAAACTTGTAAATCGTGAAAATTAAGTCACTAAGTTGAACTGCTAACAATTAAGTTAGCTTTTACGTAACTTTGACAGTCAAGTCAAAACTTTCTGCTCATATGCTGTAATTGTTTCCACATGTAAAGTTGATTTAAGTTGAATTTCCGTAAAACTTCCACAGTCTGGACAAAAACCGTTAAATTTTGAATATTTCCGATTAATTTTGTTGATAAAGTAAAAATTCACCATTCACATGACCTTTACACCACAACATGTGACCTAATATTTACTTTCGCTGGATTCTTTGTTAATTTTTGTCTTTCAATTAACTTAATTATATCATATAAATGCAGCTACTTGAATGAGAATATTAGTAAACTGGAGTCACGTGATTGAATTCCTGTATGTTTGAAGAGTTAATATTCTCGTTTGGCATGTAAAATCCAATTAATAATTGCTTCTATTGTTCCTTCTATTGTTTTTGCTATTTTGATCTCTAATTAAATATCTGCGTTCCTCTTTGACTTCACTTGATATTTTCTTAATACTCTACAGAAAAACTGACATCTTCACTATTGATTATTGCTTAAATATTGTATTACTCGTTAATTAATTAATTTCTGTTGTCTTTACTGAATTTTTAGACTCTTTTCTTTTTTAAACTTCTTTTCTCCTAAGATTTTTATTAGCATTCTTTATCATTTATAATACCTAGATATGTTTTAAACTGCATTTTAAAGCATTTTTGTTTTCGATCATAGTAGGCTATTTTCAAAAAATATCGATTTTATATCTATATTAGCATTCTTTATCATTTATAATACCTAGATATGTGTTAAATACAATTTAAAGCATTTTTGGTTTCGATCATAGTAGGCTATTTTAAAAACTAGTAAAGAGGTGATCACACGTGATCGACCGAAGCGCATTTTCTCCGCACAGAATTCGAGTAGAAATTAAAATCTAAAAACTCAATACATTTGAAAAATAGCGGTCAAAAAATATTTGAAAAAGAACTGTCAAAATTATATGAAAGAAGGAAAACGCCCAAAAAATAATTAAATATTTAAGTCTTAAAAAAAATTTACATAGATTACCAACCCTGGAATCTTAAAATAGCGTTGGTTCCATATTCAGGAACAGGCACTGTGTCTACTTGCCAAATTTCAGCTCATAAGATCAAAAAAAGTTCAAAGTCAACGCAAAATTTTTTTTACATAGATTACCAACCCTGGAATCTTAAAATAGCGTTGGTTCCATATTCAGGAACAGGCACTGTGTCTACTTGCCAAATTTCAGTTCATAAGATCAAAAAAAGTTCAAAGTCAACGCAAATTTTTTTTACATAGGTTTCCAACCCTGGAATCTTAAAATGGCGATGGTTCCATATTCAGGAACAGGCACTGCGTCTACTTGCCAAATTTCAGCTCATAAGATCAAAAAAAGTTCAAAGTCAACGCAAAATTTTTTTTACATAGGTTTCCAACCCTGGAATCTTAAAATATCGTTGGTTCCATATTCAGGAACAAGCACTGTGTCTACTTGCCAAATTTCAGCTCATAAAATCAAAAAAAGTTCAAAGTCAACGCAAAATTTTTTTTTACATAGGTTACCAACCCTGGAATCTTAAAATGGCGTTGGTTCCATATTCAAGAACAGGCACTGTATCTCCTAGCCAAATTTCAGCTCATAAAATAAAAAAAAAGGTCAACGTCAACGAAATTTTTTTACATAGGTTACCAACCCTGGAATTATAAAATGGCGTAGGTTCCATATTCAGGAACAGCCACTGAACCTACATGCCAAATTTCAGATTAATAGGGTAAAAGATACAAAAGTAATGGCAAAAAAAGTAATTTTGTATGAAAAATGTATGGAAAAAAGTATAAATCTTCGAGAAAAACTCGGAAAATGGCCGGAAAATTTTGAAAATTGAAAATTTGAACACCAAACACCATAACAAACAATAATATATCAAAAAAGTGTAAAAAAGAATGAAAAAAAAAGTTGCTCGTTGTGAGGCTTGAACCAGCGACCGGAGGGTTGTGAAAAAAGTCACCTTTTTAGTGACTTCGCCCAGAATAATCACGTGACTTTGTAGGTGAAAATTTTCAAAAGTTAATTTAATTAACCTTCCTGTGCACCAATCTTTCTGATTTTTTGGCCAGTTCTAGCCAGAAATAGCACAAATATTATAAGGCAAAAACCGTATCAAAAAAGCTTAAACTGGAGGAGGAGATACACGGACAGACAGACAGACAGACGGACAGACAAAGTGGGGACAATAGCGTCATTTCCTGATAGGAAAATGCGCTAAAAATATCGATTTTATATCTATTTTAGCATTCTTTATCATTCATAATACCTAGATAAGTTTCAAAATCCAATTTAAAGCATTTTTTGCTTCGATCATAGTAGGATTTTTTCAAAAAAAATATCGATTTTATATCTATATTAGCATTCTTTATCATTTATAATGCCTAGATATGTTTTAAAATGCAATTTAAAGCATTTTTGGTTTCGATCATAGTAGGCTATTTTCAATAAAATATCGATTTTATATCTATTTTAGCATTCTTTATCATTCATAATACCTAGATAAGTTTCAAAATCCAATTTAAAGCATTTTTTGCTTCGATCATAGTAGGATTTTTTCAAAAAAAATATCGATTTTATATCTAAATTAGCATTTTTTATCATTTATAATGTCTTAAAATGCAATTTAAAGCATTTTTTGGTTTCGAACATAGTAGGTTATTTTCAAAAAAAAATATCGATTTTATATCTATATTAGCATTCTTTATCATTTATAATACCTAGATATATTTTAAAATGCAATTTAAAGCGTTTTTGGTTTCGATCATAGTAGGTTTTTTTCAAAAAAAAAAATATCGATTTTATATCTATATTAGCATTCTTTATCATTTATAATGCCTAGATATGTTTTAAAATGCAATTTAAAGCATTTTTGGTTTCGATCATAGTAGGCTATTTTCAAAAAAAATATCGATTTTATATCTATTTTAGCATTCTTTATCATTCATAATACCTAGATAAGTTTCAAAATCCAATTTAAAGCATTTTTGGTTTCGATCATAGTAGGCTATTTTCAAAAAAAAATATCGATTTTATATCTATACTAGCATTTTTTATCATTTATAATACCTAGATATTTTTTAAAATGCAATTTAAAGCATTTTTGGTTTCGATCATAGTAGGTTTTTTTCAAAAAAATATCGATTTTATATCTAAATTAGCATTTTTTATCATTTATAATGTCTTAAAATGCAATTTAAAGCATTTTTGGTTTCGAACATAGTAGGTTATTTTCAAAAAAAAATATCGATTTTATATCTGAACGCTTTTGCCGAAGAACGTGACGTGAAAAAACTGTCATTTGGAATTTGAAAATGATTTGTCCGATTTTTACAAAATAAAGAATTTTTTTAAAACTGATCAACGGTTATTCTTACAATAAAATTAGTGATTTTTCTTATACTAATAAATTTGCCAACAATTGATTGAATTAATACATCCTTGAGTGTTCAGTTCACTTGTTTGTTGTTTTTCTCTAACCATTTTGAATTAAAGTACAATAAACTCAATATAAAAATAATAAAATTTAATTTTACGTGTGTAAACAAAAAAAAAATTTCTTTGTTTTGTAAAAATCGGTCAAATCATTTTCAAATTCCAAATGACAGTTTTTTCACGTCACGTTCTTCGGCAAAAGCGTTCATCTATATTAGCATTCTTTATCATTTATAATACCTAGATATTTTTTAAAATGCAATTTAAAGCGTTTTTGGTTTCGATCATAGTAGGTGTTTTTCAAAAAAAAAAATATCGATTTTATATCTATATTAGCATTCTTTATCATTTATAATGCCTAGATATGTTTTAAAATGCAATTTAAAGTATTTTTGGTTTCGATCATAGTAGGCTATTTTCAAAAAAAATATCGATTTTATATCTATTTTAGCATTCTTTATCATTCATAATACCTAGATAAGTTTCAAAATCCAATTTAAAGCATTTTTTGCTTCGATCATAGTAGGCTATTTTCATAAAATATCGATTTTATATCTATTTTAGCATTCTTTATCATTTATAAAACCTAGATATATTTTAAAATGCAATTTAAAGCATTTTTGGTTTCGATCATAGTAGGCTATTTTCAAAAAAAATATCGATTTTATATCTATATTAGCATTTTTTATCATTTATAATACCTAGATATGTTTTAAAATGCAAATTAAAGCATTTTTGGTTTGGATCATAGTAGGCTATTTTCAAAAAAAATATCGAATTTATATCTATACTAGCATTTTTTATCATTTATAATACCTAGATATGTTTTAAAATGCAATTTAAAGCATTTTTGGTTTCGAACATAGTAGGTTATTTTCAAAAAAAAAATATCGATTTTATATCTATATTAGCATTCTTTATCATTTATAATACCTAGATATATTTTAAAATGCAATTTAAAGCGTTTTTGGTTTCGATCATAGTAGGTTTTTTTCAAAAAAAAAAAATATCGATTTTATATCTATATTAGCATTCTTTATCATTTATAAAACCTAGATATATTTTAAAATGCAATTTAAAGCATTTTTGGTTTCGATCATAGTAGGCTATTTTCAAAAAAAATATCGATTATATATCTATATTAGCATTTTTTATCATTTATAATACCTAGATATGTTTTAAAATGCAATTTAAAGCATTTTTGGTTTCGATCATAGTAGGCTATTTTCAAAAAAAATATCGATTTTATATCTATATTAGCATTCTTTATCATTTATAAAACCTAGATATGTGTTAAAATGCAATTTAAAGCATTTTTGGTTTCGATCATAGTAGGCTATTTTAAAAAAAACATCGATTTTATATCTATATTAGCATTCTTTATCATTTATAATACCTAGATATTTTTTAAAATGCAATTTAAACCATTTTTGGTTTCGATCATAGTAGGCTATTTTCAAAAAAAATATCGATTTTATATCTATACTAGCATTTTTTATCATTTATAATACCTAGATATGTTTTAAAATGCAATTGAAAGCATTTTTGGTTTCGATCAAAGTAGGCTATTTTCAAATAAATATCGATTTTATATCTATATTAGCATTCTTTATCATTTATAATACCTAGATACGTTTTAAAATGCATTTTAAAGCATTTTTGGTTTCGATCATAGTAGGCTTTTTTTATAAAATATCGATTTTATATCTATATTAGCATTCTTGATCATTTATAATACCTAAATATGTTTTAAAATGCATTTTAAAGCATTTTTGGTTTCGATCATAGTAGGCTATTTTCAAAAAATACATCGATTTTATATCTATATTAACATTCTTTATCATTTATAATACCTAGATATTTTTTAAAATGCAATTTAAAGCATTTTTGGTTTCGATCATAGTAGGCTATTTTCAAAAAAAATATCGATTTTATATCTATACTAGCATTTTTTATCATTTATAATACCTAGATATTTTTTAAAATGCAATTTAAACCATTTTTGGTTTCGATCATAGTAGGCTATTTTCAAAAAAAATATCGAATTTATGTCTATATTAGCATTCTTGATCATTTATAATACCTATTATGTTTTAAAATGCAATTGAAAGCATTTTTGGTTTCGATCAAAGTAGGCTATTTTCAAATAAATATCGATTTTATATCTATATTAGCATTCTTTATCATTTATAATACCTAGATACGTTTTAAAATGCATTTTAAAGCATTTTTGGTTTCGATCATAGTAGGCTTTTTTTATAAAATATCGATTTTATATCTATATTAGCATTCTTGATCATTTATAATACCTAAATATGTTTTAAAATGCATTTTAAAGCATTTTTGGTTTCGATCATAGTAGGCTATTTTCAAAAAATACATCGATTTTATATCTATATTAACATTCTTTATCATTTATAATACCTAGATATTTTTTAAAATGCAATTTAAACCATTTTTGGTTTCGATCATAGTAGGCTATTTTCAAAAAAAATATCGATTTTATATCTATACTAGCATTTTTTATCATTTATAATACCTAGATATGTTTTAAAATGCAATTGAAAGCATTTTTGGTTTCGATCAAAGTAGGCTATTTTCAAATAAATATCGATTTTATATCTATACTAGCATTTTTTATCATTTATAATACCTAGATATGTTTTAAAATGCAATTTAAAGCATTTTTGGTTTCGATCATAGTAGGCTTTTTTTATAAAATATCGATTTTATATCTATATTAGCATTCTTGATCATTTATAATACCTAAATATGTTTTAAAATGCATTTTAAAGCATTTTTTGTTTCGATCATAGTAAAATGCAATTTAAACCATTTTTGGTTTCGATCATAGTAGGCTATTTTCAAAAAAAATATCGATTTTATATCTATACTAGCATTTTTTATCATTTATAATACCTAGATATGTTTTAAAATGCAATTGAAAGCATTTTTGGTTTCGATCAAAGTAGGCTATTTTCAAATAAATATCGATTTTATATCTATACTAGCATTTTTTATCATTTATAATACCTAGATATGTTTTAAAATGCAATTGAAAGCATTTTTGGTTTCGATCAAAGTAGGCTATTTTCAAATAAATATCGATTTTATATCTATATTAGCATTCTTTATCATTTATAATACCTAGATACGTTTTAAAATGCATTTTAAAGCATTTTTGGTTTCGATCATAGTAGGCTTTTTTTATAAAATATCGATTTTATATCTATATTAGCATTCTTGATCATTTATAATACCTAAATATGTTTTAAAATGCATTTTAAAGCATTTTTGGTTTCGATCATAGTAGGCTATTTTCAAAAAATACATCGATTTTATATCTATATTAACATTCTTTATCATTTATAATACCTAGATATTTTTTAAAATGCAATTTAAACCATTTTTGGTTTCGATCATAGTAGGCTATTTTCAAAAAAAATATCGATTTTATATCTATACTAGCATTTTTTATCATTTATAATACCTAGATATGTTTTAAAATGCAAAATAAAGCATTTTTGGTTTGGATCATAGTAGGCTATTTTCAAAAAAAATATCGAATTTATATCTATACTAGCATTTTTTATCATTTATAATACCTAGATATGTTTTAAAATGCAATTTAAAGCATTTTTGGTTTCGAACATAGTAGGTTATTTTCAAAAAAAAAATATCGATTTTATATCTATATTAGCATTCTTTATCATTTATAATACCTAGATATATTTTAAAATGCAATTTAAAGCGTTTTTGGTTTCGATCATAGTAGGTTTTTTTCAAAAAAAAAAATATCGATTTTATATCTATATTAGCATTCTTTATCATTTATAATGCCTAGATATGTTTTAAAATGCAATTTAAAGCATTTTTGGTTTCGATCATAGTAGGCTATTTTCAAAAAAAATATCGATTTTATATCTATTTTAGCATTCTTTATCATTCATAATACCTAGATAAGTTTCAAAATCCAATTTAAAGCATTTTTGGTTTCGATCATAGTAGGCTATTTTCAAAAAAAAATATCGATTTTATATCTATACTAGCATTTTTTATCATTTATAATACCTAGATATTTTTTAAAATGCAATTTAAAGCATTATTGGTTTCGATCATAGTAGGTTTTTTTCAAAAAAATATCGATTTTATATCTAAATTAGCATTTTTTATCATTTATAATGTCTTAAAATGCAATTTAAAGCATTTTTGGTTTCGAACATAGTAGGTTATTTTCAAAAAAAAATATCGATTTTATATCTATATTAGCATTCTTTATCATTTATAATACCTAGATATTTTTTAAAATGCAATTTAAAGCGTTTTTGGTTTCGATCATAGTAGGTGTTTTTCAAAAAAAAAAATATCGATTTTATATCTATATTAGCATTCTTTATCATTTATAATGCCTAGATATGTTTTAAAATGCAATTTAAAGTATTTTTGGTTTCGATCATAGTAGGCTATTTTCAAAAAAAATATCGATTTTATATCTATTTTAGCATTCTTTATCATTCATAATACCAAGATAAGTTTCAAAATCCAATTTAAAGCATTTTTTGCTTCGATCATAGTAGGCTATTTTCATAAAATATCGATTTTATATCTATTTTAGCATTCTTTATCATTTATAAAACCTAGATATATTTTAAAATGCAATTTAAAGCATTTTTGGTTTCGATCATAGTAGGCTATTTTCAAAAAAAATATCGATTTTATATCTATATTAGCATTTTTTATCATTTATAATACCTAGATATGTTTTAAAATGCAAATTAAAGCATTTTTGGTTTGGATCATAGTAGGCTATTTTCAAAAAAAATATCGAATTTATATCTATACTAGCATTTTTTATCATTTATAATACCTAGATATGTTTTAAAATGCAATTTAAAGCATTTTTGGTTTCGAACATAGTAGGTTATTTTCAAAAAAAAAATATCGATTTTATATCTATATTAGCATTCTTTATCATTTATAATACCTAGATATATTTTAAAATGCAATTTAAAGCGTTTTTGGTTTCGATCATAGTAGGTTTTTTTCAAAAAAAAAAATATCGATTTTATATCTATATTAGCATTCTTTATCATTTATAAAACCTAGATATATTTTAAAATGCAATTTAAAGCATTTTTGGTTTCGATCATAGTAGGCTATTTTCAAAAAAAATATCGATTATATATCTATATTAGCATTTTTTATCATTTATAATACCTAGATATGTTTTAAAATGCAATTTAAAGCATTTTTGGTTTCGATCATAGTAGGCTATTTTCAAAAAAAATATCGATTTTATATCTATATTAGCATTCTTTATCATTTATAAAACCTAGATATGTGTTAAAATGCAATTTAAAGCATTTTTGGTTTCGATCATAGTAGGCTATTTTAAAAAAAAACATCGATTTTATATCTATATTAGCATTCTTTATCATTTATAATACCTAGATATTTTTTAAAATGCAATTTAAACCATTTTTGGTTTCGATCATAGTAGGCTATTTTCAAAAAAAATATCGATTTTATATCTATACTAGCATTTTTTATCATATATAATACCTAGATATGTTTTAAAATGCAATTGAAAGCATTTTTGGTTTCGATCAAAGTAGGCTATTTTCAAATAAATATCGATTTTATATCTATATTAGCATTCTTTATCATTTATAATACCTAGATACGTTTTAAAATGCATTTTAAAGCATTTTTGGTTTCGATCATAGTAGGCTTTTTTTTATAAAATATCGATTTTATATCTATATTAGCATTCTTGATCATTTATAATACCTAAATATGTTTTAAAATGCATTTTAAAGCATTTTTGGTTTCGATCATAGTTGGCTATTTTCAAAAAAAATATCGATTTTATATCTATACTAGCATTCTTTATCATTTATAATACCTTGATACGTTTTAAAATGCATTTTAAAGCATTTTTGGTTTCGATCATAGTAGGCTATTTTCATAAAATATCGATTTTATATCTATATTAGCATTCTTGATCATTTATAATACCTAGATATATTTTAAAATGCAATTTAAAGCATTTTTGGTTTCGATCATAGTAGGCTATTTTCAAAAAAAATATCGATTTTATATCTATACTAGCATTCTTTATCATTTATAATACCTTGATACGTTTTAAAATGCATTTTAAAGCATTTTTGGTTTCGATCATAGTAGGCTATTTTCATAAAATATCGATTTTATATCTATATTAGCATTCTTGATCATTTATAATACCTAAATATGTTTTAAAATGCATTTTAAAGCATTTTTGGTTTCGATCATAGTAGGCTATTTTCAAAAAATATCGATTTTATATCTATATTAGCATTCTTTATCATTTATAATACCTAGATATGTTTTAAAATGCAATTTAAAGCATTTTTGGTTTCGATCATAGTAGTCTATTTTCAAAAAAAATTATCGATTTTATATCTATATTAGCATTCTTTATCATTTATAATACCTAGATATGTTTCATAAAGTTTTGTAATGTGAATGAAGAAACAATCATTCATATACTTTGTAAATGTAGGTCATTACGAGGACAACGTGTCAAGCATTTTGATGAGGACTATTTGAATGATGAGGATATAAATAAGCAGCATTATCAGGACATTATTGGCTTCATTAAGGACATCGGAATTCTAACATAGGGGACTTGGGATGGTACAACAGATCATCGATCGCAGTGCCGCTTTTGCTATTAGCAAAACCCTACATTACATTCTTCTTGATTTAAATCGCAAAAAACTACCGCACCCTGCCAATCACAAGAAAAACTGACTTTAGTAATTCAAGATAGAAAAGAATCACCTTAAATAGTTAAACGTTTGTGACAAATAGCGCAAATAGCAAATAAAAGTCAAGTGCAGTGATTTAGAAATTTGTATTAGGTAAGTGATTAGACACAAATTTACAGTTGAAATCATGGAAGCAGTTAACATCTTTTAATTGATTGTAATAATAAGCCCGAAACAAAATTCAATAAGAAATTGCCACTTTTAAAAGGAAATCCTCATTTTAAAGGCAAGTAAATTCAGTGTCATCTTTTTCGGTATTTTTTATCCAAGTGACCCATGAAATTTAACAAAGAAAATGATTTACTCTGAGGATATTATGGGGTATCTGAAAAGAAAAAAAAAGAAAAAACACCCAATATGTTATTAATGGGAGAAAAAAAAACTCATCTAACGGCTTATTTTAAATCGCTAAGAAAAATAGTCAGAGGAAACACGTTATATTGTTTATTCCATTATTCTATTAACATTCTGAATCATGTGTGGGAATTTTCTTTGCCTTGAGTTGTTTGAACCACCACATGTGCATGAGAAGTTTTTTTTTGTACTTATGTAGAGAGACATCCATTTGATTCTTTTATCTTAGTTTTTTCGCAACCCTTCTTCGCTCCCATACAAAACTTCAAATTTGTTGATTTTGCTTCTTAACCATAAACGTTTCGTCGTGAAACAGGTTTTTATTCAGGAACTGTTGATATTTTTTTGTCTTGTTCATTTATGAAGATCATCCAATTTATCTTATTCAAGTTCGAAAATTTATATTTAAAATGCACAAAATTCTATTAATTGTTTAGATAAAAACTTTTTGTTAAAATATGATGCTCAAACATCATTTAAATCTTGTGTTCTCAAACATAATATTACAATTAATACTTCACATGAAAAAATTAAGATCCACTAAAAACCTGTCTTGCTTTTGAAAACGTGTAGCATTTCTACAAAGGTTTTTTTGTTTTCTTCAATAAAAAGGGGATTTTTTTTATTCAGTTCAACTATAGTACAGCTTCCATTCCATAATATTGGAATCAGGAGATAGAGGATACAAGAAATAACTAACATTATTATCTTAGAAAATATTTCAAGTCCATCTCTTTCGTAGTGTGCAATAAAAAAAAATATAAAACATCTCATTTATCATCTTCTGGCACTTTTTTGCTCAAATAAAAGATGCAAATAACGAACTTTTATAAAGTGAATAAACATCTGGTAAAAATTCTTCTTTTATATTAAATTACTACATAAAAAGAAGATTCTACTCGCTATAAAGAAGCAAAAGAAGAAAAAACACACTTGGTATTAATAAAATAAAAAAAAGATGTTTTACCAGTTAAATCGTTCTTGGTAAACTGCATATAAAACTATGTGCATAATAGCGAAAAATTCTGCAAAAATTATTCCAAAACTAACACTTAATGCAACAATATTCATTGCATATATTTTGAATTCTAGAATGACTTCTTGATTATTTCGATAAAACGTATTAAAATAGGCTATTCTACCTTGAAGACCTTCGATAAAAATTAAAATCATAATTATCCAAACACTTGCTACAAATAAATACACTGCCTCGATTTTAAAGAATATAGCAATGATTCCTTGAAAAATTCCCATAATTCATAAATTTTATGAACACATCAATTTTATACATAACCTGAAACCCATTATATTGTTGTTCTTTTGTGTAATAAATACCCTCAAAGGCGACTAACTTGAACTACAATAAGAAGAACTTACTAGTAACAATATAAGAAATAAAAGTTTAATTTCTTTTTAATTATAACTTACCAATCCTTAATTAATTTAAAACTCAAAGCAACTCAAAGAAGTAAACCAGAGTTAATGGAACTTTAGATCGAGAAAGAAATTATCACAGATTGATTGCATTGAAATATTGTGAAATATTTTTTATTTTTGTTTGTTGTTATAGTTGTGATTAGAAATTGACATATTTTATCCACATTCTCAGAATTTATAGATCCTGCATCAGACCAATTATGAGGTCATACGCCTGTCCTGTGTTCGCAAATACTGCAGTTTGTCATTTAAACAAACTCCAGTTATTCCAGAACAAAATGATCCGTATAGTATTAGACATTCATTGGAACGATTTCAAGTCTCCTAAAATGATCCATGATTCTGCAAATATTCCTCTTCTTTCAAATTTCATTCCTCACTTAGCTGCCAACTTTTATAGAAAGCTAACGTTTCATTCTAACGATTTATTTTTATCTTCAGGTCAATATGGTTACGAGTTTTAGAGGAAAACATAAATTTCCAAAACCCCGATAGTTCATTACATCTCTTTAGTTATTAATGATTAGTTCCTTAAGTTTCTCTTTCCTTTTTTCAAAATAAATTTGATTTGAATTGGTCTTTTTTTGGTTATTTTTTTAGACCTTTAATTCATTAAGACAAGGTTTTTCATTCAGTCTATTACATTTTTTTCCAACACATCAAGTACTCATTTGATTTAAAACCGACTATGTAGGTTAATATCAATTTATTCACATTTCTTTTGTTCCGCCTTGATTTTCATTGTATAAATAAAGGATATTAATTATAACTATCCACATTCACATCCACATATTTTAGAAGAACTTAAGCTGCATTTTTTGTTGGTCTTTCGAACCTTGCGATTTGAGTCAGCAATTAAAGAAGTAGAGAGAAGCTGGAAATTGTGAGTAACAAAATTTGAAAATGAATTCAAGTTGAGTCGGGATAGACTTGCTGATACAAAGATCAAAAAGAAATCATGTCGCAAAATAGATTTGAAATTAAGAAAGCAAAGTTGAATTCAATAATTGAAGATTTTGAAAGCATTAAAAGCACCTTTGAGTTGTTAAAAGAAGAAAAAACACTTGACGAACCAAACGTATATCATAATGTTTTGAAAGGCATTTTTTGAATTGACAGTGAAGATAGAAACTTTTCAGAATGAACAAAAGAAACGTTCAGAAGTCAAAATCAATGGATACTTATGTCTCTTTGATAAGTTCTACTATTTGAAGTCGTCAGTCAATGCTCAGCCGGAATCTCAAAACATTTTGAACAATTATCAGTTCTCAGGAGGCAGCTATAAATCTGTTTAAGAAGCGTTATGCAGAAGATTCGACGATCAAAGAGTTCTTTTAATGCAATGCACAAATTCTCTTCTGACAATTAAAGGTCCTGTTGGTGATTCTTTGACGGAAGCAACGAGAGTCCTCGATAAGTACATTAGTCATTGAGTAGCATTCAATTTGATATAAGTTACAGCTGAAGAACTTCTGGACATGATATTTGGGCAATTTGTCAGAAATCGTTTTGATAAGAATCTTATGAGAGAATGGGGTATTCATATTGACAGCAGTGATCAAAGGTCAAGTTGGGATTTATTTTGAAAGTTTATGGATCAACTTATTAAAATTTTTGACATTCACTTATCAAGAAGAAAATTCATTTCATTCAATTAATCCGTCATCTCTGTATATTTTAAGAGTTCAAGCAGCAGATTTTTCATCTTAAATGTTTTTCTTAATTATCTTAATCATAAAATATGATAAAATGTTAGTATAATGATAAAGAATGCTAATACACATATAAAATCGTTTTTTTAAATAGCCTACTATGATTAGATTTAAGAATTGTTTTAAAAAAAGGTTGGTATTGTAGCAGAAAAGAATTATACTCAATTAATTGTTTGCCAGTTTCCCAACTTTGTGAAGTTTCTTCTCTTGTCCTTCTATTTAAAATTATTAACAATTGCTGTAAGAATATTGTTGCGATTAAAATTAAAAGACAAATTTATAATTTCAATACAAGAAACCGATCTAACTTTGCCATAAATATGACAAACACACACTAAGGTGCAAAACCTCTGAAGAAATGCGCGTTCCATAAGTTCATTTAAAACTAAAGTTAAAGAATTTTTATTTAAATCATACGTTGATGAGCAACAGCAGTAATGAGCAACCATATATAACAATGCTTACACTCTAACTTGAAATTGTTATTAAGTAAAAAATAGCAAAAATGCTGATAAATTATTATGAATTAAATAAATAAAAAAAGCACCCAAAATCCGACTAGACATTTCGTAAACAGTAATTGTAATTATATGTTTTTTTTTAATTTAAAAATCATTAATATTCAGTAAACTTCAAGCTTATAAAGATTGCAAACAAAAGATAAATGCATGACCCATTACTTACTTTATAGTTGAAACAAAAATTTCATATTTTAAAAAGATTCATTTAGTTATTATTTTTATTCCTTCGTGATTATGATATTACATATTATTGTTTTAAAAAAAATTTTAAATTTTATTTTTATCTAAATTTAAAAAAAAAATATATTGCCATCAAATTGAGAATTCTGCGTATATTTTCAGGACGGAGTTCTAACATTTATTCTTGTATAAACCTTAATATTAATTTTGATACTATAAAAAATCAACATTAAAAATGGACGGCTTAACATCAATCTTTCCTATAATAATATGCTTTTGTACAAACTAAATGTTCTTTGAGATTGCTTAAAATTTATTACACTTATTGATATTTTATGTTGTTCTAACGACTTATCCATCAATGCCTTACTTGCATAAAGAATAAAAGTGTCAAAAGAACCCCTGAAATGAGGAATAATTGAGCCTTTATTGCACTAGCACCAGCTAATCTGCATTTAAATAAATCATATCGAGTTTCTTTATCGTTCATGATATTTTGAAATTCGGATTCGACCAATTGACCATCATAATAGGTTATTAAATCTTCGAAGGGATATTCAAAACCTTGCAAACATTCACATTTATAACCTCCACTTTCGAATCCACGACCCAGTATAGGAACGCACTAAAATAATAAAGTAAAATAAGCTAAATCAATTAAAATTTAAATCTTAGTTTTAAACTCACATAGGATGTACTTTGATCACACTTGTGAGTGTTTTTAAATGCATTTGGGACGTGATAATCGTCAGGACACTGATTAATATCTAATTGTCTCATATCCATAGATACAGCAACTACACCTCTACAAAAAGATGAAAATTTACATTTACAAAAAATTTTCTATTTATATTCTTACTTGAATTCTAGTTTTGCTTTTAGACTATCAAAACCAAAAAATGGTGCCGCATATGTAATGATCCACTTTTTGACGAATCCTTTACAATCAAAACGCGGGACTGTCCAATGACCATGTTCTAATTTGGCTGCATGATAAAAATTAGGATAATGTTCATACTTTTGAGAATATTCTCCAGTTTCATTATGCCTAATTCTTATTTTCATCCAAAATTGCTCCAAATCGTCAAAATTTGTAGACCAACGTTGTTTTAGAAATCTAAAAAAGTCTTTCTCCAGATAAGTTTCACCAGTTTTATTAAGACGTGCCAAATCTTCAACTTTGAATTTTCGCGTATTTAATTCTTTTTTGTATGCAAAAGGTGCAAATAATGTTCTATTCGTAAATTTGTTTCTCTCCCAATAAGTTCCTGCTGACCAAATTTTTGTATCACCAAGTAAAAGTGCTAAAGTTTCACCAATCATTTGATCCTCTGTAAGGGGTTTGTCCGCAACTCTTTTACCTGAATAAACTTCAGTTGGATCAGATACCTGCAAAAATGCACTTATAAAGTTTGCTAATCGTAAAGCCATTTTAGCTTCATTTTCAAATTGTTGTCGAGCACCATAGGCAATATCTCCTCTTAAAATCAAATCTTGTTCATGATAACTAAAATTAAGTTTTTATTAATAAATATAATTTGACTAGCTAGAAAACGACTTACTCGCCACAAGTTCTTTCTGAAACACCTAAAATAAAGTTTAATACTTGATCTGCATTTATTTTGTCAGTGTGTAGAGATCCTGCTCCAGTTGTGTAATTTCGATATTCAGTATAGCGGTCTAAATATTTTTCACGTATATATGGTGGAGCTCGTTCCCATTGAATTGGTATTTTTTGGATCCCTATTATGTCATTGTAATTGATTAGGATTTTTTATTTTATAAAACCGAAATCATCCTAACTTACATCCTACTTTAAGGCAATCAAATCCATTGTAATATTGCTCGTCAGTAGCTCTTTCTAAAATTTCGCCCAAAAATGGTTGTCTTACGTGACTCGGCAATCGATGCTGGGGTTTGCATCTACATTGATATCCACCTCTTCGAAAACCCCAACCATCCAAAGGTTCACACTTTAAATCAAAAAGAATATAAATTTTATTATTTTTTAAAAAAAGACTTTATTTAAGTTTATAATAATACCTCCGTAGTTTCAGTTTTACATCTCGCAGTATCAGAAAAATGATTTGGATCTTTGTTTCCCTCACCTGGTGGACATTGATTTATATCAATCCTTTCAAAATCCATTTCGACAACAGATACTGCAGTATATCTGTAAAACAATTAAAAGTTATTTATTAGTTCATTTATTTTACAACCTTGTCTGTCTCCTAATTTCTTATGTCTCACTTCGGATATTCAATATGCCTGAATTGTGTGTGACGGGGATAAATATCAGCTATTGGGACAACTGCAGCTACAAGCCATTTGTTTGAACGCCCACAGTCAAAATAAGGCCTTGTAAACTTAACAGGACCAGGTATTTCATCAGCACCTGGCGGTCCATGGAATGTAAATGTTTCATTCGTATTATTTGCATAACGAATTTCAATATCGTATGTTGTCTTCGTATCATGTCTATTTTCTACATCGTCTGGTAACCATTTTTTGTACCATTCATTGATCTTATAGTAATCGGTTGAATAATCCTTCGAATATGCGTTTGATGGAATCGAACCCAAATCTTGAACTGAGAATGTATTTAAAGTTGATATCTTTTGCAAGTGAATTGGATCGTTAAAGTCATCGAGTCGGAATGTTCGAGGTGCAAATCTGGGAAAAGTTTTATTAAAAAATCCACGGTATGAGGAAGAGTATGAAGAGTTCGGTGCAAAATAAACGGCTGAAGCGTTTATCATTGGATTTGCAGAGACATCTGCAACAGTTGATAAAAAGTAATACATCATTCCGGGATCGTAAGTATCATTAATGGCTGGACGGATAAAGCGACTTTGAAGAATATAACTCCAAAAAAATGCTCTACTAAGTGCCATATTATGCAAATGCAAAAGAGCAGTTCGATTTGGGAATACTGGATTTATATTGATTTCTTTTATGTCCGGAAGATGCGAAACCGTGTTTTCAGGCAAATATAAATCTCCCAAATGCTGAATTTGACAGTTATCTTGAGTTACTTTATCATATTTTATTTTAATCTCATCAAATGCATCTCTAGCTTGCCATTCAAATTGAGCGAAAACGCCCATAATAATAATTGCGAGAAATGTAAAAACACTTCTCCAATAATTATCAGTCGAAACCATTTTATTTAAGCACTTAAAGGCACTACACAGATCTATCAAACTTATTTAAATTATAATTTAGAGTATCAAATATTAAACATATTTTTAAATTGTGAACTACGCCTATTAAAATGGCAGCACTTTACTCATCGGTTTGATTAAGCAATACAGTGGAATCTTCATGAGACCGACTAATACTATTTTAAATTCTTGCTTTTGTTTTATTTATGCTTCATCATCAACAGTATCTACTGTATGCATTTGTTGAATTTGTTTTCATTCTATCTCTTTCTTAAATTCAGTCGGGTTTCAAAATATACAAATTCAATAGTAAACTAAGTTTGACAATTCATCATAGTAATAGTTTTATCAATTTTTTTTATTCAAAACAATTAAAAAATTTAGAAAAAACTTAAATATCCTTATTAAAAAAAAGAAGAAAAAAATGATCAGTTTAAACGGTTTGAACCGTTTCACCCACACATCAAAATAAATTAAAATTTTTAAAGTAAAAAAAAGTCGTTACACTTGATTTTCAATATTAGGTGTTTCAGAAATAATAAAGAATTTGTCTTTCATCCCTAAACCTCTGTAGCAAAAAATAGACATACACAATAGAAAACATAGTTCTGGGTACATAATGAGGGGTTACGTTTTTAAAAATACTATACTGTAAAGTTCTATTGTTCCATTTCATCAACCTTTATTTCAGGATTACACCTGATGTTGAAAAACATAATAAAAAAATATGTTAGTAATAAAACAAGTCTGATCCTTGATCGTAAAAATAGGCACGAGTCTTTTTGTTGGTTTAGCGTGTGCTTGATTTCAAATAGCTAGTGTTTGGAATATCAAATTAAAAGGTCACATGTAACACACAATAGATTGAAAGCAAAATTGTTTTGATCATTTACGTGCTTTTTTTAAATCAATCTGAAATCATTCAAGTGACCAATTAGGTTAATGTATTAATTATTTTTTATCATTTTTTTTTCAAAAAAAAAAAAATCAAAATTAATCTTTCTTATCTACAAGTAGTAATTAAATAAATGGTTGATTAATCTCAATATTTGTATCTTTAAAACTAGTTTCTTGTTTTAATAAAAGTAAAATCTTATTAAATCCCTAAAAAAATATTTATTTAAATGTCAAAAATCGTAATGGAGATATTTAAAATATAATTTACAATAGCATTTACTGCATTATTTTACTAAAAAAAAGAATTAGAAGAAAAAAATGTTCATCCTGTTTTACTTCATTAATATTCGTTATTTTTTATACAAAGTTCATTGAATTTATCGTTCAAACAAAAAAAAAACATTTTTTTTGTTGTTTTTTATTTTTTTAAGCATAATATATGTTTTCATATTCGTTTGGCTCGTTGTATGCACAGGAATTCGTTCTAAGTTGCATCTGCGCATTGGAGTGAGTATAAACACAAAACTTGTGGGAAAAGAAAGCATTTGGATATGCATTTAAGATTTGTTAAAAAGGATATGTTAAGAAAAAAGAATAAAAGGTGAGTAGATGAAAATAAGAGTTTGATGACTTTTTTATTCAACATTATTAAAATATGAGAATATGGAAAAGAAAAAGATATGCGATTTATTATAATGCATGATTATATGTTTTTTCTTCATCAAAGAGACGATTCATTAAAGGAAATGGTAATTTTTTTTTAAAAAGTTCATACTGTGCATGCAAAAAAACACGTGATTTCAAAAATAATATGAAAATGCATTTTTATTGCAAAAAAATACTATTGAATTAAATAAAATGGGGTTGGTAGTTGAGCAAGACAGTTGTGAGAGCACTACACTGGTGGAAATTGAAATGAGACACCCATGTTTTTTATGTGAAAGTCTTACAAATGAAAGATTAAGCCTTACTTGTTGTATATCATTGGAAAGAACTTTAAAAAATAACTTAAGTACAGGAACAATGTACTGACTGAAAATGTAGCAGTTTAAAGTTATTTACAAAATATGATTTTTGAGGTGGAAATTGAAATGAGACACTTTAGAAAAATTTACAAAAATCTTCCTCAATTTTGACTTTGACTATACATATTGTATATAGACTTGTAGATTTTTATTTTCTTAACAATACTAGAGCATTCTAAAAATTTTTGGAACTTCCAATCATCTAATATCCTGAAGAGAAAGTAGTGAAAGCCAGGTTTTTTGTTTTCATCAAATATTTTTATGAATAATCATCTATTAATAACAAATGAAATCTAAATATGTAGATTTTTAAATGCTCTTTCAGATAAAGAATTGATATTTACCTCAACATAAGCTTAAATGACAAAAATTAATTAAAATGCTTGTAACGAGTGAGTACGGATATGAAAAAATTTATTTTTCTCTTATTTTGGTTAATCAAAAAAATCTGAAGTTTTCAGGACATATTCTGCATTGCCTTTACTATAAGTTTTTAATGCCATATATTTTTTATCTCCATCCATAAACGCTAGGATTAACATTTAAGTCATGATGAAATCCCATAATATCAAATTCCATAAATTTTTCACATTATTAATGCAAAAATTCAAATCGAAAAATTCCGTTAAAATTTTCTTATTTTTATCATTTATTAATATTTTATGCACATAAAACGTATTTATGTAACATTTAGAGAATCATGCACTATGTTTAAGATGCTATAGTATCCTTATAATTTCAGGACAATTTAATTATTGTTTGTTTACATCATTAATTTTAGGCTAGAAAAAAGATGCAAAAATAAATTCAAAAATTTTGACCGTTACAAAAACACTAAAACCTAGTATAATTAAATTATGCTGATAGCATAATATCTTAAAGATAGTGCATGACTCTCTAAATGTTACATAAATACGTTTTATGTGCATAAAATATTAATAAATGATAAAAATAAGAAAATTTTAACGGAATTTTTCGATTTGAATTTTTGCATTAATAATGTGAAAAATTTATGGAATTTGATATTATGGGATTTCATCATGACTTAAATGTTAATCCTAGCGTTTATGGATGGAGATAAAAAATATATGGCATTAAAAACTTATAGTAAAGGCAATGCAGAATATGTCCTGAAAACTTCAGATTTTTTTGATTAACCAAAATAAGAGAAAAATAAATTTTTTCATATCCGTACTCACTCGTTACAAGCATTTTAATTAATTTTTGTCATTTAAGCTTATGTTGAGGTAAATATCAATTCTTTATCTGAAAGAGCATTTAAAAATCTACATATTTAGATTTCATTTGTTATTAATAGATGATTATTCATAAAAATATTTGATGAAAACAAAAAACCTGGCTTTCACTACTTTCTCTTCAGGATATTAGATGATTGGAAGTTCCAAAAATTTTTAGAATGCTCTAGTATTGTTAAGAAAATAAAAATCTACAAGTCTATATACAATATGTATAGTCAAAGTCAAAATTGAGGAAGATTTTTGTAAATTTTTCTAAAGTGTCTCATTTCAATTTCCACCTCAAAAATCATATTTTGTAAATAACTTTAAACTGCTACATTTTCAGTCAGTACATTGTTCCTGTACTTAAGTTATTTTTTAAAGTTCTTTCCAATGATATACAACAAGTAAGGCTTAATCTTTCATTTGTAAGACTTTCACATAAAAAACATGGGTGTCTCATTTCAATTTCCACCAGTGTATTGTTTCAATATGAGAGCCCTTTTATCACGACATGCTTAAATTGATGGAATCCACATATATACTTACACACATAACTTTCTTTTATGCAATTTTTTTTTAAACATCTGCTCACATTTTGTTCCCATCCTTTCTTCTTTAGTTTTGCATATCTGTATAGGTTGATCTTCACATAAAAATTCATTAAGAAACAAAACAAAAGTTCATCAAGAACATTGTTCTAATGAATAATCATTTGATTATTGTAAAAAAAAATTTTGATTTTATAAGAAATTTTTAAATATAGTAATTTTTGAAAATTAATAAGATAAAATTACCAAAAAATCCTGATTTTCTTGATTTAAAAAGATCTCTTCTTTTGGAGTTTAATTTTATATTTTTATAAAGAACTATTAAAACTGTTTGTGTACATTTATTTATTTTTTATATTTAAACCAGAGATCAAAGCCGATTTTTTTGATTAAAAAAAGCCATTTAACACCCATTTCAAGTAGCTAAATTGAACTTTACATGCTTTACTATGATTCTGCGTAATATTTTGTCATGATCTGTAGGTGAATGCAAAATAGTTAGATAATCAAATACTGATCGTTAACACAAAAATGTACTTAAGTCACTCAATCAATAACACGAGGATTTCTGTATTTTTTTTTTTGTCAATATTACCAAGTAAATGCAGTTATTTTTTTAATTATATATTCTGAATTTGTTATCGGAACATGCGGAACATCATTGTTTATTAGTTCTTGATTTTTAAATTATTAGTGTGCTAATAATGAAGATATGGACAGCTTCTCTATAAAACTATACTCAGAGAAATTTTTAAACTTGACTATCAAAAAACGAAAAATACAAAATTTTTAGATTGCACTTTATATTTATTATTATTATTATATTTAAATGTAAATTTTTCATAAGTATTTTAATTGTGATAAATCTAAGGAGCAAAAAGAGTTTAAAAACTCGTCTTGACCACTAAATTACTGAATAGAATTTTTTTGTTAGTTCATCCTTTTTTGTTTATAATAAAATTACCCTAACATAATAATTTTCTCATCACAAACAGTCTACTTAAGCTTTGAATTGTGATCTCCAATTGAAGGAATACTATAGTATTTCACTGTCGCTTTATTTCTCAATGACACTGAAGATAAAGGGGTATCCCTTTATCCAGGAAAGAAATCTTTGGCAGAAAAAACAAAAAAAAAATATTTCAAGGAAGTTGATATAAAAGAAATATTCTTCCTTGTTTCTTTTATAAATCTTACATTCTATTTGTTGTCCGGCAGGGCATTATTTCTGAGACAATTCCTAAAGATTTTTTTTCATCATCAAACGTTATTGTTTAGGAGGAAGAATAAACAAATTTTTAAAATGAACAGACACACACTAAGTGTATCGGGTAGAAACCAAATGCGGATATAGTCACACCCTACCATCAAAAATCTTGTGGATAGACCAAGCTTTGCTCAGCGTTAACTTTTAATTTTAAATTTTAACGGTTTGACCAAATATTTTTAATTTATTTCTTCAATTTTTCCATTTATGGTTGAAGTTTATAAAATACCAGTGAATTTAGGTTTTAAAAATTCGTAAGAAGGGAAGGTTTTTTGCTTTTTCTAAAAACAATACAGCTCGGTTAATTCTATTAAGCAGCATGGATGAAATGTAAAAAACTGGAAGTCTCTACAATGTCTTGTTATTAAGATTTCTTACTGATTAACTGATTTTGCGCACCAATTTGAAAACTGTTTTTTTGCAAAAATAATTTCAAGCACAAACTTTTAATCTTGGGACATGTTAAGCTAGCTATGATCCATTTCCTTACAAAATTCGAAAAACTGATTTTTTAATCTGAACAAAAACAATACATTTACACGTGTATGCGGTGTGAATATAAATATTTTAAACCAATTTAATGAAACATAATGTAGATTGTAGACATCTACATCGAATCTACATGTAGACAGAATCTATATTTAGAAATAATCTATGTGTAGATTAGATTTTCTATCTACATGTAGAATCGATCTTTATGAAGAAAGTTTCTTAGCTAGTCAAAAACTATTGAAGAATCTTCATTCTTCATCTAGTATAGACATCTACATTTGCAACACTGATCCAAAGTGCCCAATATTTCATTTTAAAATTTTTTTCTGGTTTTTTTTCTTTTAAGATTGTTTGAAAAACTTCAGAAATTGTTGGATACCTTTTTTCAAGACTGAGTTTTTGCTTCTGCAAAGTAAAGTGAATGCATAAAATTTCTGCAAAAATTAAAGCTTATCCTTCTTTGACAATTCTCGAATTTTTTTCTTCTTCATTTTGAGACTTTTTATGCAATTGCGTGAGAACAACATTAAATTACAGAGTGTTTGTTAAAGCCATATGAATTATGAAATTAAAGAAAATCGTTGGAGCTCTCTCCCAACCTCCGAAGAACGAGGTTGTGGAATTGTGCATTTCTTTAATTTTTGATTAATTACATGTAGGCAGCTGTCAAAAAATAATTTAAACTATTCATTAAGAACTAAGGAACAGATAGACAAAGGAGAGTACAAAGGAAATAAATTAAAATTGATCAAAAAATTGCAAATGTTTGCACATAACTTAGAAGAAATGGAATTCTTACAATCATCGGAATACCAAAGAACATATAAGAACATATCTAAGGTTCTTCTCGAAAATTATTGCTGTCGGCTAATCGCAGGCATGTGTTGACGAGTTGGAGCTGACTAGATATTTCAAAAGTACTTTTCATGCTTATTTATAAAATGTAATCTACCCGGAATTTTAAACGTTCTTTGAATATCATATGGACCTTAATAAAACTAATTAAGAAGAAGAAGAAGGAATTGTAGGGTTTTAAAAGTTAAAAATATGCTTTTTTCGAATTCAAGAACTTTTGCTACAAAAAAATCTTTTTTAATTATTTATAGTGGGTATTGAGATAAATAACCATTCTGATTTACATAAAGTGTTGTGCATTGCATGGATTTGTAAAATGCTCACAAGGATGATTACAGTTGTTTATTTCCAAATGTTAAATGTCATTTTTTTTTGTTCAACTTTTTCATTATGTTTTGTCTATTTTTTTCATAGTTCATAGTTAAAAAAAATGTCCAGAATTTTAATTTTTTAAGATCTTTGTGTTTTAAATGTTTAAATTTCATAATCCATTTACTACATAGTTTCAATCTTTTTCAATATGCAATCTTACCTTTTTTTTAAAAGTATGAAACCTTTTATATTTAATCAGGATCAGACTTTCAGTATCGCAGTGCCTTCAGCTCGTCGCAACGTGTAGTAACACACCGCCAGGCTGGAACCCTCTCACATTATTATTATTTATATTTAATAAACATTCAATGTTACATAATAAAGAATCTGAGAAAAAGTTTTCATCAAAATTTTACCAAATTTTTTTATTTGAAACCATTTCAAAATATGTACATATAAAAATAAAACAGTCATTTAAAAATTTAAAATAAAAAGAAGATTTTTTTTCGCAAAATCCGTCTGTGGGAATAAAAACTGGATTTCAAATTGTTAAATTAAAAGGAGATGATGTATATATTAATTTAATCTTTTTTGATTTTTTTTTGCAAGATTACAAGAATAATGTAAAATTGTGAATATTTTTATTTATAAGTCATTTCACTCATTTAAAATTTACCATTTAAAATTTACAAGCAAACTCAGTTGTATAGAAATAAAAACAATAGATCAAATAATATATAAATATTTTTTTATACTTTACATTTTTTATATTTTATGTAAAGTTTTGTTTCGAATTAGTATTGTCTTCTCATAACTTCCTAACTGGAAAAATGTGTGATCCTATTTTGTTCGCTTTTTACTTAAAATAAACTTTAAAGAAATAGTACATTGAATTTTTTCTAAAATGATTGTATTAGTAGCGTAATATTTACTTTTTGAAGGCTACTTACATTTAATTACATAATTTATGCATTTTATTTTAAATACTTTTTTCTTAATGCCGGTTCCATATTATTAAAACGTTTTTGTAAAACTATACAGTGTTGAAATTAAAGAACATAAAATTACAAAAAAAAGAAACAAATAGTAGGAATTTCACTTAGTGTAGTAGAACGTATGTACAAAAATTTTATACAAAAGAGATAAAAACTGCATGATGCTATTTTAGCAGCGAAATTTATTTAAAATAATTTTACACATATACAAATGGTATTGTGTTGAAAGTAGTAGTTAAAACTTTTCCATTAAGACGAGCTCAATTCGTATTACCGCTATCGCTGTAGCTCTGGATACATAAAAAAAAAACTTGAATATATACTGCATATATGTATGAAATGTGCTTCATTTTCACTGACTGCGTTCTCGAACATTTTTTTGTTTGACTCACATGCACACACAACAACACGACACATCGGGATTCTTTTTTTAAGTGTATTTTTCAATTCATGAAGGGAAAAGTGCTAGTAGTTTTTTGTTGGTATATTCATATAAAACTCTTTCCTTTTTGCCGAATGAATAAAAAAAAGAGTAATTTATGTACTTTGAGAACGATTCGCACAACAATTTTAGCAGTGCACTAGTAAAGTTGAACGCGATCGATTAACAACATTGCAAATAATTGCGGACAAAACACACAAAGAATAATTACTATCGCGTTGCATTTTTTTTTACTTTCGTAATAGAATTATTTTTCACAAGTGAAAAAAACGCATCATTAAATGTGCTGAACAAAAATTGTTTTTTAAGTGTTTATTTTTATTTGTGAATAAATTTTTTGAATCTTGAAGTAATTATATTAAGAAGATTTTTAAAAAATCGAATTCTTAGTGGAAAAATTTCCATACAAAAGAATTAATAAAATAATTTTTCATCACGATCTTCAAATAAAAAAGTTGCAACATTCAAACCTAAAAACATCAAACTACAAACTAAATGCTGTTTATTATTGCTAGATTTTATTTCATTTTTATACAATTTTAGTTTAGAGTGCTGATTAAAATATATTTGATATAATAAGTAATATTAATAATATAAAATTGTCAAAAAATAGTCGACAAGATTTTTTAAAAATAAGTTTTTTTTAAAATTATTAAAAAAAAGTTGTATAAATTTTAAAGTTAAATAAAAACATAAAATATGGATTATATAAACTAAAATGTGAACTTGATCAAACAGAAATAATAAGTTAGAATGGTTTAAGTTTTTGAAGATTGGTGGGGAATTAACACTCAAAATTACTTTTTTCTTTGCAATATAACAACAACAGCTAACTGGAAAAGTGAAAAATATATTTGTTTTTGGACTTTAAAAGAGACATTTGATACCAAATAATTAAAGCCTGATCCAAAAAAAATTGAATAGTAGACACTAGTGAAATCAAATCAATAGGAATATCAATGAGTAAGTTGAAGTTATGTTATATAGAATTGAAGTCTGTTAATAGTTCGGCGCTGTAAAATTTTGTAAGCCATAGTATTTAAAAGTTCCAAAAGTTTTCGTGTTTTATCAAGTGACTTCAGGACATTCTTTGCACAGCGAT
Source organism: Chironomus riparius (assembly GCA_917627325.4). NCBI lineage: Eukaryota > Metazoa > Arthropoda > Insecta > Diptera > Chironomidae > Chironomus > Chironomus riparius. The sequence goes on along the minus strand of OU895879.1, from coordinate 21,454,671 downwards.
CAGTATTTGATAGAACCAACGCGAATAAAGTTAATTTTATATACTTGCGTAATTTTAATCAATGCTTAATTATAGAAAGAAAAAGAAAAATCTAACAAATTTGTGTATTTAAAAAAGACTTTGTCAGTTAACGGTTTTTTGGCATTCAAATTTAAACGATTTTTAAAAAATAAAAATTGAAGAGGTCGATTTTTTTTAAAGATGACATCTATATATATATATATATATGTATATATATATATATATATATATATATATATATATATATATATATATATATATATATTGGGCAATTCCACGAATGAATGGAGTTCAGAGCTAATTAAAATTTTGATTCCTTTAAAAATCATAATTTAAAGACATATTTATAAAAAAACATCCTAATCAGGGAAACCATTATTAATTAAAGTAAAATTTGTCTTTTAAAAATTATTTTCTCATGGATTATGAAAATAAAAGTTGGTTTGTTTTAATATTAGCAAGTTAATTTTTATGCTTAATGAGTGTGTTTTATTACCAAAAATTGTTTTTTTTTTTATTATAATCCTGCGAATATAATCTTTTTGTTTTAGATTTATCGAATTTTTAACAAAATTATAGTTCAAATAGTGATCATTGGTCAAAAATGCGCTGAAATGACTCGATCAAACTCGAGGATTTTTGTATTGTTTTTTTTTGTTCTTTGACAACGTTTCTCGTCGAATATATTCGAAAAGCTTATACGAACAAAAAGCGTTTTACGTGTAGAAGTAGATTAAAAGCTTTTCATTTTAGTTCTGTATTGGTAAAGCTCATATAAGTTTTTATGTTTGAAACACTGTGAAAAAATATTTGTTAAAAATTTGTTTCCTTAAAAATTTTTAGGTAAAAAAAATTTATGTTTTACAAACCGTCAGTTTTACTTAATTTTACTATGGATAAATCTCTTACGTGGTTGTTATCTAATTTCAAGTTAATAACTTAATTGATTTTACTTTTTGTTTAAAATTAATCTTAAGGTTTCAGGTATTTTATTTGCCCATTGTCTTTTAATATTTGTTTAATTTATTGTATTTGATTAATGTACATTTCATTTATTTGTTGTTTCGTGATAATATTTTAACAAATTTCATCAAAAATAACGTACAATTAAACTCTTAAATTCAATATTTATTCGTAAAAGGTTTTTATCAAGTTTTTATATTTCCATGCTGAGTTTTACAAACACTTTATAAAATTAATGTAACTTATTTGTAAAAAGTTATTTAATTTATTTTGATTAATTTTAACTTAAATTACTCTAAATGATTGCTTATTGAAGTGTTCAAAATGAATTTCGCTAATAATGTGGAAAAAATCAAAAAGTCTCGACTAAAGTCTCGCATTAAATGCTATCACACATGCAATATTATTTTCATTATAATTATATCGCATCACCAATACTCCAATAATAAGTAAAACTTTAAATTTAAAAATTGAAAAAAAAACTCAATTTTAACACAAAAAATATAAAATACATTAAAAAAATTGTCTTTTATACCATTCTACAACAAAAGTGAGACAGAAAAAAAAAGAAAAAAAATTGCGAATTTTTCGTACTGAATTTTTTTGCACATACACAGTAAAATTGTTTCCAAGCATGTCAATGCTAACGCCGATATGAATAAAATATTTAATGTGTTAGCGAAACAGTTTGTGATTGAGAGTGGAGAGCATTTTAATATATATATATATATAATATATTATAGAGAATATATATGTAGAATCGTGTTTTAAAGACTAATAAAGTAAATTACGGCAATGCTTGCATTTTCTTTCAATTTTTTGAACTTTCAAATTAAATTTGAACTGAAAAGCATTGTTTTATATTATTTTTTCTATTAACTTGGTGACAAAAATAATTTTATTTTGCTTGCATTTTTCCTAAATGAAATAATAAAATAGATTTTGTAAAGTTTCAAAATTACGCAAACGTTTTATGCATGCCGTGTCAAAGTATACAATTATTACTCAAAAATCCTTCTTTTTATTCCACCCGAAGCCCATCATATTTTTATACGATGTCTAGCTTCATATACTACATCGACTTATATGTGTTTGTACCAGTAGAACATGATACTTATGTAGTTGTTTCTCTCGTTTAGTTGGATATACATTGAAATATGAATAAAAAATGTTGAGTATACAGAAAAATTTGCACATTGTACAATCCTGCTGCTTGTCTTTATACAAGAAACTTACGAAAACTCACGATGACGTAGTACCGAGCCGCCATTACACTCGCCTTTTATAATATTCTAAGAGAGTTTTAGTGTCTATTTTGTGTTTGAAAAGGTAAAAGACCAAGCAATTTTTCCTTCTGCCTTCGAATCAAAAACTCTTAAGACTTGATTTTTCAATAATTATATTTATCAACTCAATTATAAAATAAAATAAAAAAATAAAGCTTCCAAGAAAAAGACAAGTAAACTATAAAACTGTGTGAATAAACTGAGGATTTTTTATTATAAAACTGTAAAAAAATTTAACAAATTTTTTTTAAAAAAAAAATGTTTTAAAATACACAACAAAGAAAAGGTAATTAATAAATTTTTTGATTTTAGCAAAAGTGGTATTTTTTTTTTGTATTTAAAAAATTATAATAAAAGTTTGAACTTACTTATAAAATATTAGGTGTGTGTTCGTGTGAAATAAAAACAAATAAATGGCAAAAAGTGACAAAAATTTTACGGTTCTTTTTTGAAATTTAACAAAAATTTAATATTTCTAATAATAAGTGAAGAAAATATATATTACCACTTTCAATCTAAATCGAGCATAATATAATAGCTTCTTTTTTTGAATCAATAAGCCGGCCGGCTTTTAAAATATTTAACCTTGAGTTTTTTCTTATAGGGAGATTTTTTCTTCTCTTTAGTCCTTTTTATGATTGTATAACATATATCCTTCTGCATTTCCTTGGTACTTATTTCTTGTGTGCAGTCTGGTTTTTCATACAAAATAAAAAAATTTCAGGGTAAAAAGAAACATGTCCTAACAGTTGTAAGATTTTAATAAAGATCAAAGTTATTTTTTTTAAACATTTGTTAATGCAAAGGCAATTTAAATTAAAAAATGGCATTACAAAACGATTTATTTGTGATTTTATTTCGTCTGATTTCCACCATTTTGATTTCTATTATTATTTTCTTTTATATATATTGCCATTTCTTTTTAATTCTTACTTTTGTACTTTTCATTTAATTATTTTCTCTTCAGTAAAAATTATTTTGTATATTAACCATTCTTATTTTTCAATTAACAAACAATTATTATAGATTTTTTCAAGGAATGTCACTAAGCATTTGAATGCAAAAATAAAACATTTTTATGATCTATCATTTTCCAATTTCATTACTTTTACTTTTTCACTCTTTTAAATTTGGTATAAGTACTAGTGTGCGCGTCGTTTGTATGTAGAAAAAGTGCACTGTACTTTGTGCATTTAAAAATGTGCTTTTCTCCATTTTGAATTTTCGCTTCTCTTTTTCGTTTAATTTTTTCTGCAATTGCAGTACTGAGTTGAATTTTGTGTTAAGCACGTGGTTTTAGCATTGTTTCAATAAATTTATTCTATATCTCATCATATATTAATTTTACTAGTGTTCTGGATTAAAACTGGACGTTTATAACAAATAACTACTGCATTTAACTAAATATTATCTGTAAGTTTTCTTAAGTCTTTGTAATTTTGATTTATTTTTATCAGATTATTTCGGTGGTACTACAAGTTATCACGTATGACTGCTATTCATACACTCTTATTATTCTGATAAATAATTTAAACCAATTTAAACTTAACCATTTCTTACATAATAACTTAAAAAATTTAAAATTTTATACGAGGGAATAAAATTAAAAAAAAGTTAAGAAAAAAGAATCAAATAAATCTATATTCTTTTGAAAAATAATGAGAGATGTTATTCCTCTTGTACACTATCCATAAATTATGGATATGCAAAATAATTATAAAAGTTTTCTGTTCAATACGATAAATACAATTGTTATTTGACAAAATAATTTTCACATTGTTTTTAGTTCGGTTTTTGTAAATTAAAAGTACGGAAAATATGATGATACAATATAATAGGAAAAATAATCAAAAAAAAAGAAATTATTGAATATCAAAGTTCAATATACTCACTGACCGGTAGACGAGTGCAGTATTATGCACAACACGAGTTTATATTCTTTGTGGTAGTAAATCAAATTATAAATATTAAAAGCATATAACAATTTGCACACACATTTTCAAACAAACTGCTCTCTTACGCCACAAAAAAAAATATCCTATTCCTCTCAATAAAAGACTCTCTTATTTTTTTATACGGCTCACGTTTATACAAAAAATTGTCTGACAATACACAATGAAAGTACATGAATTGAAATTTTCCTCAACTCACACAGACACAATATAAAGATAATTTTCTTTCCTTTTTCTCTCAAAAATATTACACCAGAAACGGAAAAGAAAAAGAATACAAATAGCAGACGACAACACAAAAAACCCTGAACCTACCCCATTGCAAATCTAAAATTTCCACCGAAATGCTTTTTTAAGTAAACGCGTGTAAAAATGTTTATTCGTTCATGAAAGAAAAGGGAAAATCGCTTTCAAAAATTGAGAATAATCACAAATTAGTAGATTTAAAATTATAAAGTAAAAGAAATCGAATGATTATTATGTTATAGAATTGGTTTTTAAGGGGCATACTGTAGTATTTTAATTTTTTTTCCGTGACTTTTCGAGATGTTACCAAGATCGTATCTTATTTCAAAACGTATACACTTTGGATTAATCCCAAAAAAATCTCAGCACTTCCTGTCATCAAACTTTGAATCACACTTGAAATTCCTCAATTATTAATTAACTTTAGTGGGGATTTCAAGTGTGAAGACAGAAATTGCTTGGATTTTTGGGATTAATCCCAAGCGTATATTTTTCTTTGAATTTAGGAACGAATCTAAATATTAAAAAAACTGTAGGCCATAGTTTTAGCACAAAAAAATGAAAAAAATCAATAATATTGTCTGCGATTTTTCATGTTCCTTAATATCTTTATATTATTGTTGCTATTATTATTTTTTTGTTATTATTATTATTACGTTTAAAATTATAACCATTATCATATAAATTTTATTTATCAACTGATTGTCTTCGTCACCCCCCCCCCCCTCCCCCCCCCCCCCCATTTTTAAGATTCTTGATTTTTGAAAATTCCTTTTCTCTAAATTTGTGTTACGATATTCAATATTAACGATGTAGCCAATAAAAGCTAATTTATGTTAATCTAAAATTTAAAAAAAAAATAAAATTATAGTTTTAATATTTCAACTTAATTTAATTTACTTACTTTCTCTTCAATTTTAACTTGTTTTTGAATGTATTGCAGTAATCTAAATAATATAAAATATTGAAGGTTTAAAAGGCGAAACATTCATTAATTTTTTCCATTTTTTCCATGTTAAACAAATGTGTAGAAAAGGGATTTTTTTTAAAAAAATTTTTTAAAATTATTCTGTTAAAATCAATTCTGAACTCTAATGAGTTGCTACTATTTTAGAATTTCAGTGTAATTTTTTGTTGGGAATAGTTTTCTTAGACTTAAAAGTTGCTCCTCTACTGTCCTTACGGCAGTGACACTGTCATAAGAAATTCTTAAAGTAAAATTTGAACTAATTAATTTTTCGTGAAATGAAACAACGTAACAAGTACAAAGACATTTATTATGAAAAATAAAATACATGTATTTGAGAATCACACATTTAAAAAAAGTTAAGAAATACTAAGGAAAATCATCAAAATTTATAGTGAAGGTCGTTCTATAACAGAGATCAATGAACTTGTAGTGTAGAAAACTTTTTGTTCAAATACATGCGTTTTTTGCATGAAAAATTAAATTTACATATTTAAGATTAATATATTTAAACAAACTACGCTTTGTGGAAAATACATGTGCTTGATACTATCGATCATTTCATTTATTTTTATAGATTAATGTAAATTTACTAACAGATGCATAAAAATGCTAATAACAATTTAATTAAAAAAATTCACCCACGGATATAAAATATTGTTTCAAAAGCTAACACTCAACTGAAAGTATCGTCAAAAAGTGATATTTTTTGAAACTTGCGAAAACCATACGCACTTTGTATGTATTAGCGACAACCTCAATTTTAGAGAGAATGAATGTGTTTTACATTTGTTTTGAAAAGAGCAGTGGTGGCAAGAGCTCATATTCTTATGAATTATGATTAAGGAAGAAGGAGGCATTTCAAAAAAAAGATTAATGTTCTAATGAAAAAAATCTAGAGAACAATATTATACCTAAGTTGAAATAATATTTTTGCAATTTTTTTTTTTAAAAAAACAAGTTGTTTTCAAACAAAAGTATGTGACCTATTTTTTGTTCACACACAAGTTTCGCAATTTTTTCGGTACATATTGCACTAATACTAAAGTGCGTGACCTACATTTTTTTGCTAACACACAAGGTTCGCAATTTTTTCCTTCTTCTTTTTGCATTTTCGATGGTTTTTTTTCGCATTAAAATGTGTGTAGTCTTTCGTTAAAAATAAACATAATCAAAAAGCGCTTAGATTTTAAAATTGAAAACGATTTCTTTTACTCTATCCGTTAAAAGAACACAATTTCATAATTTTTTTTTTTTTCTTATATGCTATTTGTAGAAACGTCTGAATTTTTTGCATATTTAATTTCATTTATGATTTTTAACATTTGATAATAATTAAAAAAATGCATTGTTATATTTTTTCACAGACATGGCGGAAGGAAATGGAGAAATTATTGATGACACCACCAAAAAAGCTGAAGATCGTGGAGATGGCGAAAAAACTGAAGATTACCCAAAATTGATACAATATGGACTGGATAAAAAAGTTGCTGCCAAATTAGATGATATTTATAAAACAGGAAAACTTGCTCACACAGAACTCGATGAACGTGCTTTAGATGCACTTAAAGAGTTTCCAGTAGATGGTGCCTTGAACGTATTAAGTCAGTTTTTGGAATCAAATCTAGAACATGTGTCGAACAAGTCAGCTTATTTATGTGGAGTAATGAAAACATATAGGTATGTAATATTAAAATAGTGAATGATATTACAAATTAGCATTACTTGTTTTTGAATTTTTTTTAGACAAAAAAGTCGAGCAAGTCAAGCTGGAATTCCAACACCTCCTGTAACAGTTCAAGCAAAAGGCCCAGATGAAGATAAAATTAAGTCAATTTTAGAGCGAACTGGATATACGTTAGATGTTACTACAGGTTTATATTAAATTTTCATTTCCACTAGCAATAATAATAATAATAATAATAATAAAAAGGTTTCAACTTTAGGTTTGGATTTTTAATAATTTTTTAATATTTTAGGACAACGAAAATATGGAGGCCCACCACCAAATTGGAACCATTCTCCACCAGGAAACGGGTGTGAAGTCTTTTGTGGTAAAATACCAAAAGATATGTATGAAGATGAGTTGATTCCACTGTTCGAGAAATGCGGTTCAATTTGGGATCTTCGTCTAATGATGGATCCTATGACTGGCACCAATCGTGGATATGCATTTATTACGTTCACAAGTCGAGATGCTGCATATAATGCTGTACGAGAGGTAAGGAACATTTTTCAAAATTTTGCTTTTTTTATTAATAACTTTTTTAAAATGTGAATTTGTTTTTAGTTTAACATTTTTTTTCTCCCCAATCTGATGGTCGTATTGTTTTTTTAATTCTTCAAGATTTTCTTAAATATTGCTTAATATTTATTTTTATAACCATCAAAAGTAGTTTAAATAGAGTTTAGTTTTTTAATTGAAAATTCCCTCAACAATATAACAGAGATCGAAGCCGATTTTTTCGGCTTAACTCAATTTTTGATTTTTTTGATAGAAAAAAGCCATTTGACACCCATTTCAAGTATTTAAATTGAACTTTACATACTTTACTATGATTCTGTGTAATATTTTGTCAGCATGTAGCTATAGTAAGCTCAGAATTTCAAGTTAAAGAATGTTAAGCCGAAATTTAAGGCTTAAAATCGGCTAAATTGAAATTCTGAGCTCACTATAGCTACATGCTGACAAAATATTACACAGAATCATAGTAAAGCATATAAAGTTCAATTTAAATTTTGAAATTGGTGGTAAATGGCTCTTTTCTATCAAAAAAATCAAAAATTGAGTTAAGCCGAAAAAATCGGCTTCGATCTCTGCAATATAATAATAGTAGTTTGAATAGAAAAATTATTTATTTATACTTTCGCATGAATCATTAGTTAGTGATTTTGTTTTTTTTGATTATCAATCGTTTTCACTAAAGTGGATGAAAAATCGTCGATTATGTTTCTAAAAACACAATTAGACTACTTTAGAGCTTGAAATTTTTTTAAAATGTATTCATTCATAGAACATGCAATCTGTTACAATCTTTTACAGGCATAAGTAAACGACTCTTAAGCATCATTATTATCATATATTATTGTGACTTCAAAGACTGAATACCATAACTTTTAATTCGATATTTTCTTAAAATTTTTAAAATCTTTAAACGTTAATTAAAAAATTCAACAGCAAGTTTAATCAATCCACTTTAGTAATCAGTTAGATATTAAAGTTCAAAAAGGCCATGCAAAAAAATTAAATGCACTTTACATTATAGGAAAATCTGCAGTTATTTGAATGCCTTTTTTTTATTTGAAATGTATATTTAGACAAAACTTTTTTTATTACTAAGTTTTTAACATATTTACTTTACAAAAACGTATAAATTGAATTTGTTTCCAGATTAAAACCCCCCAAATAAGAAAAATTCTTTCAGTAAAAACCCGGCTAAAACTTTTCTTAAAGATTTAATTCTTTGAATTTATTATGATCATATTTCTATCTATCAGCTTTTTCTTTATTTCCTTCTCCTTCTTGTGCCGTTCGATTAAAACTGTATATAAAAAGTGAAAAAATGTATAATCTCACATTTAACGAATTCCATCCTATTTCTTAATACTATCATTTTTATATTATTTTTAATCCTCTTCCTTTATTACCATTTATAATATCATTTTGTCTTTTTAAATATTTTGTGTGTGTATAATATATTTGAGAAAATAGATATTTCTAGTATCTCATAAAATACATATATCATGTGTTTTTCGATATTTTTCTTTGATAATTCATATTCGACAAAAATTTTCTTTTGTTAAGTAAAGTTTTAAAATTAAAATAGCTAGTTAAAAATTGATGAAATGAAATCTAGAATTTTAAATAGGTTATTGAGAATATTGAAGAACAATGCAATTTTTTATCCGTGAATGCATCTGCTGATACCAATGAGAGAAAAACCAAAAAAAAGCACTTTAAGTCATTAGAAATATTACACACAGAACTCGTTATTAACAAAAAAGGAAAAATTCTTGTTAGTATATACTTATTAAAATTACTTCGTATTAATAACAAATTATTTTTCAGGTCTCCTCTTTGCACTCTAAATGTAAAATTATTTTTCAAACAGAATATAAGTTCTACCATATAACTCATGGCAGAAAAATTATATACCTTAAACTAGACAAAATTAGAGTATTTCTACTGTATTTTGTCTTAGGTGTAATCACTAAATTAAATTTATATTATATATATTGACAACTCTGTTACTACTTGCTTTTATTAATTGGCTATTTTTTTAAATTTAATCATCATTACTTTTAGTTTGTCAAATATGGTTTGGGGTATACTTTTTTTTTAAAAAAAATATGTCTGGTTTTATTTTTAATACACGAGCATGATTCAACAAACTTGAATTATTATAATTTTTTAATTTATCTAAAAATATTAGATGTGTATTTGTATAATTTAAAAAAAAACATAAAAACGAAGACAAAAATATTTAAATTCCTATTTTTCACTTTGTGATCATCATTTGAAAAATTCAAGATTCATTCAAAATAGTTGTTATCTATATTTTCCATCGAGCAAATTTTTATTATTTCTTATTATTTCTATTTTTATTTTTTTTCTCGAAATTCGCAACATATTCAAAAATAGCTTTTTCTTATTCTTTTTAATTATTTGTTGTTATTTATATTATTTTTGTTTACTTTTAATCGAAAACAATTGTGTTTTCTTTAATTTTTTAAAAACTTTTAATTTCTAATAGTTGTCTTATAAGTATTGACTTTTTGGTTATTTTTTTTCCTTTTATTATTTTTTTTTTTATTTTTCTTCTCCAAATTCCCAACAGCTCGATAACTACGAAATAAAACCTGGCAAGTGCTTGAAAATAAATGTTAGCGTACCCAATCTACGCCTCTTTGTAGGCAACATACCGAAATCAAAAGGCAAAGAGGAGATTTTAGACGAATTTGGCAAATTGACAGGTAATTAATACATAAAAGACCACGAACACAAATGACAACGGGACAATTAACTAAAATATGACTAGTGTTTGACTATAAAGCTTTTCGAATAGCTTTTTGGTTTTTGAAAAATAATTTTAAAAATGTAACACCTATTGTTAAATGTTGAATTCAAACAAAATGATATCAATTTTTATTCAAAAATCACAGATTTAATCAATCGACCTAAGCGCATTTCTACTGATTAGTAAAAAAAAAGTTAATCTAGAGCAACTGGAATGAACTAAATTAATTAAAATGCGTGGTCTTGATTTGCATAAATGGTCTCTGTGTAAATTTTTTGCGAGTGTTATATTTTTGGAAATTAAAGTCCTTTTCTCATTTCAATAATAAAGGATTATTTTCGTCACACCAGATCTTTTTGCGATAAATAGAATCTAAAATGTGAATTGAGTACAACATAATTTAATAAATAATCATAAATAATCTGAACAAATAATTAAATTAAAATCGAACAAACTTTAAACGTGCATTTTCACGCATTTCATTTATTTCATATGTTATTATTGTATTACATTTTTATAATTTTAATATAGTAAGCACTTGAAAGGAATAAATTGAAGATGTTTAAGCATCACTTTAATTACGTACGTAAATATTCTTGAATTTACAGCGATTTAAGTTATGGCTTCTTGAGTAATAGATCAGTACAACATTTACTTTTGATTTTTCATTAGACTCATTAATTGTTAATGAACAATAAAATAGAAATAAACTAGTGTAACGAGTAGCCCAATACAGATATATTCACACCGTCCCATCAAAAGTCTTGTGGATAAATTAAGCTTTGCTCAGAATTAGTTTAAAAGTTTATATATTTGAGCTTCGCTCAGCATATGCTTAGCTGAAAGTCTCTACAGGCCAATTCTTTGGATGAGATAATTTCGAAAAAATTAGCTTTCATAATCCAATGCCAACAAGTTTTGTTTCAAAACAAGATTTTCACTAACTTTAATTTCACTGTGAAGAATCAATAGGCTAGTACTTTCAAAAGATCATAAAGCACGATTAATTCTTAACAAGTGATCTGTATTTATTTTTTCGAATTCCACTCATCCAAAATAATTTTGGGTCATGTTAAGCTTTCTCCATTTCCTCGCAAAATTCGAAAACTGATTTTTCAATCTGAATGAAAACAAAAAATTCGCTCATGAATACAGTTTGAATATAAAAAAAATATTATAAATAATTTTATGTTTAATTGCAAAAAAATTAATTTATTGAATAATTTTAGTTTAACCATTAATGGCCTGTTTCACTAAGGTGGATAATCCTCATTTTAGGATTCTTTTTCTTCGATGTGCGGAAGATCCAAATATTTTTTTTTCTTATGTAGAATTAATTGATCAATAATAATCAGACCAGTTTAAAAAAAAAGTTTTTTTTTGTAATTTTCAATCTCGGTGGGACACAATTTTAACATTTTAGATTAATTATGTGGATAATCTCAGGATAATCTTCAGATAATCTACCTTCTGGGATAATCTTTTTTATGAAATCCATTATCTAAAAATTATTTTCTTTAAATTCATTTTTTCTGATTCACCATGCAGTTTAACACAGTAAAAAAAATCATGGACTATCCTTCGGATTGAAAAAGTGGAAATCCGATCGGTCGATACTACACCTTAGTGAAACAGGCCGTGAACTAATTTTTCATTTGAATAAAGACTCGGTTATGCAATGCTCACGTTATTTTATATATTTAGTTTACATGCCAAATACCATGGCATTCAATTGTAAATTTAGTGCATATTTTCATTTCATCATTCGTTGATCACACCTATTCATCTTGCAAATAATTATTAACCAACATAAACTCATGAAATGTTTAATCATTATCATCTTATTTTATTTTTTTTTTCAAATTATTTATAAGTTATCCTTTTTGCAAATTTTACTCCTTGAATATTTTAAGTTGGAATCACCTTTTATTTTTTATTAACCATTATGTTTAAAATAAAACCCTGAAAAATTATAATTTTTAAAAAAAATTCGGAACTTCTTCTTAAGTTTTTTTTTAAATCCTTAATATACTAATAATCAATTTATGTTTTCATCATAACATATATACAGTTATCATTGATTTCATACATTTTTCACGAATATCATACATGTATTTAAATTACCGCCGGAGAATCACGAAAGCATGTATATGTAACTCTGTATCAGTAATTGCAACTTTCAGTAAGGAGATAAGAAAATATTTTCTTTAAAAGTTATTAAAGATCAAGAGTTTTGAAAACAACTCCAGTCATTATACCCTTGTTTGGCGCCTTGAAAAATTTCTACTGATTGATATTTATAACTTTATATAAAATTAATTATGATCATAAATTTTGAAAAGCTAAAAAAACGTATTTATGCAAGGTTTAATTTATTTGAAAGATTTTTGAATTTTAAAAAATCGAAACATTCCTTTTCCCTGCAAAACAATTCAATCTACCAAAAACAAAATCTGCTAATTATTCCAGCTAAATGATTATGAAATTCGCAAAGGCAAAAAGATTGGTGTAACGATATCATTTAACAATCACCGGCTATTTGTCGGCAATATACCTAAAAATAGAGATCGCGACGAAATTTTAGAGGAATTTGCTAAATATGCACGTAAGTGAATAAAAGGATAACAAAATTCAAAATCTTAAGAATGTTCAAAAATTTATCAAAATTTATTCTTCTTCTTAAGAAATATAAATTCATTTGAAAACTTTCTAGAAAAATATATTAAACTCAAAATTCTATTTAAAAAAATCACTCAAAATTAACATCTAAAACGAATAATAAAATTGACTCTGGATATCGGATATCGACACGCAATGATTGTGAAGATAAAAACCAAAAAGAATTATTGACATTAACAAACGAATTGGAATAAAGTTAATTTAAGTTTCTTTCAAATTATATAAATATTGATATAATATTCAATTGGTGAATCATAATTTCTATTTTTTACATTTATTTAACTATTAGCAAAAAAGTTGTTTCATTTTCTGCCTTGCAAATGATAAAATTTTTTTTGATTAAACTATTGGAAAGTTTTTAATTTTTTTTGAATATCTCAGCAATGTTTATGTGTCAAGGCTTGAAATAAAAAATTAAATCTTTCTTAACATGATTAGAAATTTTCCAGCATGGAAAATTTCTTCATAATTCTAAAACATTTAGGAGAAGTATTTCAAGTTTTAATACATTGCCATAGTTGAGATATTCAAATTTTAAAAAGTGGCCACCCTTTTTTGAACAATGCAATCAATACGAAAACATAGAAATAAAAATTAAAAATTATAAACAATATTTGCATTGAAGAAAATGAAAAATTTGACTAACTTGTCAAGCGAAAATTTTATGGAATAAGATTTAGTTAAGTGAATGAATTCCTGAAAATTTTCTCTTTTCTTATTTTACTATTTTATTTATTTTTATTTTTAACAAGATTTATATATAATGTTGCGAAACAGTTCTGTAGCTAAACAATTTCATCTTTTTAAACAAATAGGTTTTGAAAAATTTACATTTTAAAATGAGTTGAAAATATATTATTCAAAAGAAAAAAAGTTATAATTTGTGCCGATAGATTTGATTTTTTTATTAAGACAGTGAATTAAAAAATTTAATTTGAATTAAATATTAATTTGAAGAGTAAAATTGAAAATCAATTGTTAGGCTACAGTTCTAATTACTCTTGTCTTTCTGAAACGCTAAAAATGTAATTCTTTTAAAAAAATTATTTTATTTTAATTGAATTTTTTTATGATATATAACTATTTACTAAAATTCTTTCAACTTTTTTTTTTGTAATGACTGGAGAATATTACAAACGCATTTCAAATTAGATTGAATATTATTTAACATGAAACATATTTGTGTCTCTTTTGAGATATATCAATGGAAAAACAAAAAATAACTACTAGAAACAGAAGGTTGTCCAAACAATTGCAGCAATAGTAAATTTATCTTTTGATATTTAAATTCAGACAAAATTAAACCAAAAAATTTGTTGTGAAAAGTATGTCGCCAACCGAAAAAGTTTGGAATACACTTCCTTAAATATAAAATTAAAACATTCAAAATAAAATCTGCATAAAAATTTAAATAAATTTTATGAATCGGAAGTTTACTAAGTACTTTAAATATACAAAAGTTGAAATTGTTTAGTATTTGATAATGTTTCTCAATATTTATATACACATATGTATATGTGTGTCTTTTTTGGTTATGTTTAATAAGTTAAACTTTTAAGTTTTTACTTAAAAACAAACTATTTTTTTTACTACCTTTAATTAAATCTTTTAAATGTTTTCAATATAAAATAACTTATGACAGCTGGACTGATGGAAGTGATAATATATAGCTCACCAGATGATAAGAAAAAGAATCGTGGCTTTTGCTTTCTCGAATATGAATCACATAAAGCTGCTTCATTGGCAAAAAGACGTTTAGGAACAGGCAGAATAAAAGTAATTTGATATTTATTGTTTTTTTTATTGTTTTTGAATTTTCAACATAAAGTAGCCGAATGAAAGACAACATTATCGGAAAAATTTTGATGGATTATTTTTAACTGTTTCCAACCGATGTCCATTAAATTTTGGTGAGGAATCGGTTGGAAAGAGTAAAAACTTCCCATTCATCTTTTGATATATAATGTTTGATAAAAATATTAGCAATCAAACGAAAATTATTATTTTAACTTTTGAAATTTTGTATAATAAGCAGAGGTCGAAGCGAGCATAGCGAAGCGAGTTTTTAGCGAGCTCGCTTCGCTAAAAATTCAACTTGCTAAAGTTGACCTGTAGCGAGAATTTTCTTTTTCTTTTCGCCTTAGCGAACTATAGCGAACTCAATTTTATTTTTTTCGCTTTAGCGAACTATTAGCGAACTTAATTTTTCAAAGTTCGCTATAGCGAACTATTGGCGAACTAGAAAAATTTTTTTGGCTTCATATTAAGAGATGTCTGATTGCGTTTGTGAAGTATGTAATTTCATACAAAATTGCAAAAAATTATAGTTCGCCAATAGTTCGCTATAGCGAACTTTGAAAAATTAAGTTCGCTAATAGTTCGCTAAAGCGAAAAAAATAAAATTGAGTTCGCTATGGTTCGCTAAGGCGAATAGAAAAAAATTTTTCTCGCTACAGTTCGACTTTGGCAAGTTGAATTTTTAGCGAAGCGAACTTGGCGAACCAAGTTCGCTTCGACCTCTGATAATAAGAGCTTTCTTTTAAAAAATTCTGGAATTTTTTTTATCGTCACTTGTTTTCTTAAACTTTGTAAATAGAAACCAGAGCTCGAAGTCGACTCAGGTTTTTTCAATCGAGTCGACTCGAACCCTATCGACTTCGAGCTCTGATAGAAACATATAATTTAAAAACAATTTTTAAAAAGCACGAAAAGTCTAATTGGTTGACATGCTACTGTATTGATAATATAATAATTTTTTTTAAAGGTATGGAGTTGTGATATAATAGTTGATTGGGCTGACCCTCAGGAAGAGCCAGATGAGGGAACAATGAGTAAAGTAAAAGTTCTATACGTGCGCAATTTGACCCAGGATGTATCTGAAGAGAAACTAAAAGTAATTATTTTAAAATAAAAAATTTAAACTTTTTTTTAACTTTAATTTTTGATAAAAACTAAGGTTTTTTTTTGTCATAAAATCCAACAATTTATTTTTTCATAAGGGCAATTTAGAAAAAAAAAACGTTTGAACAAATTTTTGGGGAGAAAGATGGTTTCAACAGTAACCTAACGAGTTCAATGGTTAATTATATACGGATTTTTTGTGCTGTTTTGTTTTGAAATTTTGCGTTTTGCTTTTTTTTTAAATATATCTTTATAGAGGCTTACCGAAATTTCAACATTTTATAATTTACCAAAGCTCACAATGTTAAATCATTTAATTAAAGCATATGCATGAAAGTATATACTTGCTTTTACTGGGCATCCAAAAATTCCACTCATCTGTGGAAAAGCACAATTATTGAATTAAATCCGTGAGGAAGAATTAATAAGGTTTATTGATTAATAAGCATTAAGATTGTCAAACCAACAACACAATTTGAATCACTTCATATAAGGGCAAATCTACGAAAGACTTTTTTGTCAAAAAATCAATTATTTGCAAATTTCTCGAAATTGGCTTATTGATTTTGGTTCTTCAAACTTTTATATTGTGTAGAAACTTGATAATCACTGTTTTGAATTATGAGAACATTTGTACATTAATTAATTAATGATTTTTTCCTGTTTTAAGAGCGTTTACCTGTCAACATTATCGAAACTGAATTTTTTTATTCTTTAATTTTCTCTTTAACTAGCCATTTTAATATCACAAAATGGATCTCATCAAATTTTCGCTCCTATTAGCTTCCATTATGTGCTCTTATTATTTAAAATAATGGGTTAACTAAAGAGATATTTGCAAAAAATAGCGTTTCACTGTCAACATTACAACCTTTTATTGCAAAACACAACTTAATTTGAAACTGAAAATTCCGTTAAAATTTATCAATACTCAAAATATATTTAATCAAATATGTACATTTAATGCTGAATACAATTTTAAAGTCTTTAATTTACAATTTGTTGATGTTTTTAAAAGATAAATTAATGTAGAAAGGAAATTAAACCCAATTTCATTTAAAATTTAGCGGTTTTTTAGAATTTTTCAAGTTGATTTTTACAGTACCGTTTATTCATAGATTTGCCCTTTTATTTAATCAAACGCTAGCAAAAACCTGTATTTAAAGAGAATTTTCATGAAGTAGTTTCAGAATTTTTTGAAAAGTTAACTGTTTGACAACAGTTTTATCAAAATATTTAATGACAGACATTATTCAACCATAAAGTTTTTACATTCATAGAGTCCTTTCACGATAAATTTATGGAATGGAGATAAATTGTTTTAATTAAAGCAAAAATACAATCAAATTTTTTTTCTCAATTTTCTTACTTATGGAATTACCCAATGGATCTGTTGGAACTAATACTAATTACTTCTTGTTTTTTAATTAGGAACAATTTGAGCAATATGGCAAGGTTGAAAGAGTTAAGAAAATTAAAGACTATGCTTTCGTTCATTTTGAGGATCGCGATAATGCTGTGTTAGCGATGAGAGATTTAGATGGGAAAGATCTTTGTGGTTCACAAATGGAGGTATTTTGAGCACAGGAAACAAAAATTTAAGGCAATTCATTCTAATTCCATTTCAAACAGGTATCTTTGGCAAAACCACCGTCCGATAAGAAAAAGAAGGAAGAAATTTTACGAGCTCGTGAGCGTCGAATGATGCAAATGATGCAAAGTCGATCTGGAATTTTGGGGTGAGAACATTTTTGATTGACTTTTAAAAAGAAAATAATTCTATATAATTTGTTACATAGATGTGATGCATTTAGTATGTCTCCCACTGGAATAATACCACCTGCTATACCACCAATGGCATCTGCAACGGCTGCTGGAATGCGAGCTGGTGCAAGTAATCAGCCAAGGCTTCCACTTCGTGGACCAATGGCTTCTGCTCGTGATTATGGTAAGTATATTTAATAGAGGAACCATTTTAAAGCCTTTTACGTGTATTTCAAGAAATAGTAAATTAAGATATGCACATAAAAAAATTAGAGATATACAATTTTTATTTAAAAAAATAATAAAAAAAACAACATGAATCACAGCTATTAATGATAATGGACATAATTCTATTCAAGTTGTTTCCATTAGTTTTAATAAAAAATTAACATTAAGATTTTATTGTAATTCATTTAACATATGATGGTAAATTATGTTATGGATATTTAAAAAAAAACAATTAGACTTTTTTAAAGACAAAGATGTTCAATAATATCAAATTTTTAAAAATTTGGAAAAAAAAGTTCGGGTTGCTTTAAAATTTTATTTTCTTTTAACATTTAAGTTTTGAAATTTTCAACGTTACAATTTTCATTTTATTTTTTTTACGACGCGATTTTAATTTTCCAAATATTTTATTAAAGCATAGTATTCTAATAAGCGTAATTATTGAATTATTTTTTGTTCGTCAAACATAAGACATACATTAAAATTATTCATAATTTAAATCTTCATTATCTCAAATCAGGTGCGTAGCCAGGATAATTGACAAATTCTCCGTCAACAGAAATTTTTTCATTTTGCTAGGGTTTTTATGAAAAAAATCCTTTAAAAAATCCTGGCTACGCTCCTGTCACAAATGTATGTTAAAAACGATTTAATTATAAAATCATGATTTTATTTCATTATTTTTCATATTAGTTTTTTTGCTCATGTACGCATGCTTTTTTTGGCTCGTAGAAAACTCAATACTTACATAATTGTTCAAAGTACAATTTTAGTTCAAAAGTTTTATTTTATCAAGTTTACACCGTTTAGCTCGTTGAAAACTCGTTTTGAAAAATGCAGTATAATATTGCACTTTGTTCGAGTGGTACATTCGCTGCAAAGAAAAGTGCTTTAACCAGACACAAATTGAGAGCCCGGGTATTTTTTAATCAGCTCAGTTCTCTCAAGTCATTAGTTGTTTTGTGAACATTTAAAAACCTAAAACCATACAGTGTAACCTGTAGAATTGTTAATCATATTATCCGAAATAAAAATAAAAATTACGTATATTATATATTGTTTGTACGTAATAAATAAAATTCAACGCATAATGATTAAAATCGTTTTAAAGAGGATTGCTTTAATTGCTTTATTTTGCTTTTCAATTCGGATTGGTTTTCTAATTCAGTACTGATCACTGCGGTAAAAATGCTCCGAAATATCTTAATCATACGAAAAATTTTGTAATTTTTCACTCTAATATTCATTGTTATTTCTTTTACTTTTTTTTAAAATTTTACAAAAAAAGTGACATAATGCTTCTAGTAAAAAATATCCACTTTCGCGTTCTTGTGTCCTGAAATTGAATTTTTCAAGTTTACCACTTTGTTTGCAAGAAAATGGTTCAAAAATTAACATATTTAAACTCCTCTCCAAAAGAGTTTTTGATTGGGCAAGACCGTTTTTCGATTAAGTGTCAGATTTTGCTATTATTTCGTTTATATCTCTGTAACGAAAATACTTACAGTAAAACTAAACATACTGTTTTATAGAACTTTTTGATGCCTATCTTTTGGTATGTAACTTTTTATTGGAAGTACTATACTTAAGGCTGTAGAGCCTGAAAATAGGCAAAATCTGACACTGAATTTTTGGGAAGGGTATTTGAAATTTTACTAAAACTAGTCTATCTCGCTTAGTTTTACACCGATTTCGATAGTTTTTTCAGCAATAGTTAGTTTAAAACTACAGTTATCATTAAAAAGTAATAAAAATAAAATGGCGACTTAATAAGTTAATTTAATTAATGTTTTTAACCTTATTTTCCTATATTTTTCTATCAATTTTTAACTTACTTAACTTTTTTCTTGACACAAATATAGTTTTAGACCTTGGCTTTATGATAGAAGTCAAAAATTTTTGAAAAAAGTAGTATAATTAACTTTTTTTGGTCATTTTGTAAAATTGCCTTTAAATGGCAATTGAATAGATATTCTTTTAATTTTATGATGTAAAATGATAATTATACATCAAATATGCTTAGTTTTAGCAAAATATATCACAATATAATGTTATAGAACAAGAAAAAAGCAAAAACTTTAAAAACTTTAAACAAAAATTTTCAACCGTTTTTGAAAATTCAAATTTTTGACTTGATTAAAGAGTTGTAAAATAAACTTTTGGTTAAATTAACTAAATTAGAAGGCTTTATTGCAGTAAATTCTTGCAGGAAAGTTGTAATTTATCATTAATTAATGCTTTTTGAGGGACAATAATGAAAATTTCATTAAATTTATATGTAAAATCAATTTTGGTTAATTTAACTAATTTTGTGTATTAATTTGAAAATGTGTGTATGATAAATGAAAGAAAATAAGATTCTCAACAACTTTTATGAACATATCAGCTCCTTTTACAGCTTCCTTCTTGGATAAAAATCACTTTGAATGTTTGATTTAGAAATTAAACTAACTTATAAAGTCGCCATTTTAAAATTATTGGGTTAAAAATTCAGTTTTTATATTTGGCTATAAGCCACTGAAAGAATTGTGACGATTGAATAACTAAACTCTGAGTGAATCAACTTTCAATATTTGTTCACTTTTTTCGCGGTCTTGCCCGATTGAAGTTTATGATAAGAGTGATGGAAAAAACGATTTACTTCACATTTGTATGAAGCCTAAAACTTTTAGCTTAGAACTGACGATGGTCATTCCCCTAAAAATTGATCCCGATAATGGAATAAAATGAGCTAATAAAACAAACCCGAGCTCTCTACGATTTCTGGTTAAAAAGTTTTTGATTAAAACTAAACAATTAAAATGTATTATTAAGTTACCGTTTTGAAACTAAAGTCAAACTAAAGAAAACTATCAAGAACCACCAAACAGCATGCAAGTCTTTAAAAAAATATTAAGAGGTAAAATGTATAATTTTGGTACATGGGAAATTTCACAGATTAATTTAATTTTGTGAAAAAGAAGCTTTTTTGATCAATGTTTTTTAAAAAAATTATTTCTGGAAAACTGCATTTTAATTTAGTTAAACTTTCTGAAAACCAGTTAAATATCTTTATTTGGCTCTATATTCTCATGAACAGCATTTAATAACAGTTATTAATTAAGTTAATTTTGGCTTTTTAAATACCCTATTTTTATGTTATTAGCCAGCGGCTTATGGGATGAAAAAAGTTTTCAAAATCCTGAAAAAAAGCTTAATAACGAGTAATGGACTTTTAAAAAAATGTCAACAATTAAGAAAGATTAATAATTTTTATTGAAATCTTAAATTTTTCAAGTTCAATTTATTTTGAAACTACTCAAGCCAGGCGCGTAGCCACGGGGGGGGGGGGGGATTTGGGGAACAAATCCCACAACGTAAACAAAAATTTCTTTATTTTGCTAGGGTTTTTATGAAAAAATCACAAACCCCCTCCCCCCCTTAAATTTTTTCATACAAAAAATTGTTTGTCCCCCCCCCCCCCTCATCAAATTCTTGGCTACGCTCCTGATTCAAGCTTTTATTTCTTACCATTAAATCACTTTTAAAAATTATTTTATATGGTTTAATTAATGGAAAATTGGTAGTGGCTTAATGACGAAGGGAAAAATTTTCTGATCCAATTTTCTTTATCAAGCTACTGGAATAGTAACGAGTAGTGACTTCTAACGTAAAAATAGGATAATGAATTTTTCATGGATTAGGAAAATAAAAGCTTCAAAATAAGATTTTCATTTTTCCACTTAGTAAGTGACTTTTAAGTTAATTGTTTATAGTATGCAGAAGTCAGAATCTACAAGAAAACAACAATGAGTATAGACAGCCACTAAAGAAGCGAAAAATTCTAATTTCAAAATAAGAATTTCAAATTTTAAAACAGTATAACGCTCGAGAAAAATCAATTATATTCACACCGTTTTCACGTGTAAATCTATTGGTTTTGTTCAGATTGAAAAATCAGTTTTTCGCATTTTGTGAAAAAACGAAGCAAAATTGGCTATGGAAGGTCCTTGAAAAAAAGTTTGTTTCTGAAATTTTACATCTTTTGCAAAAAACAAACTTCAAATTGGTTGCAGCATTGCTGAGAAAATTGCAAAAAACGCTTTCTGTAAGCA
Source organism: Chironomus riparius (assembly GCA_917627325.4). Classification (NCBI taxonomy): domain Eukaryota; kingdom Metazoa; phylum Arthropoda; class Insecta; order Diptera; family Chironomidae; genus Chironomus; species Chironomus riparius. The sequence goes on along the minus strand of OU895879.1, from coordinate 21,432,552 downwards.
AACAAGCAAGCAAGTTAATCAGCAAGAAATCTCAATAACGAGACATCGTAGAGACTTCTAGTTTTTTACATTTGATTCGTGCTGCTCTATAGAAGAGTTGTATTGTTTTTGGGCAAGGTAGGATCAGCCGTTGCTTCAGAAAAAGCAAAAAACTTTCCTTTCTTACGAATTTTTTAAAACAAAAGTTCACTGTGATTTTTAAAAAATTAAACTTTGGATGAAACTTATCCTGAGCCAAGCTCACCTGACTCGCTAGCTTTATTCCTTTAAACTTATGCTGAGTGAAGCTGAGCTGACTCGCTAGCTTTTTACCTTCAAACTTATGCTGAGCGAAGCTTAGCTGAATTGTCAACCTTTATATCTTCAAACATATGTTGAGCAAATCTTGGTCTATCCATAAGACTTTTGATGGTACGGTGTGAATATATCCGCGTTGTGTTTCTACCCGATACACTAGTTTTAATTATACTTTTTATACAGACAAGTAATCAGTGAAGTATGATTAAATACAACTAAATCTTTGTTTAGAATATTATTAAAAACTTGATCAAAAAAGCTTTAGTCATTTTCTTTTACTTTTCTGGAGCCAATTTAGGCCTTTAATATAATTAATAAAATGTGAATTTTCCAAAAAAAATATAGTTTTAACGGGAAAATAAGGAACCTTTTGATTTCTAAACACAAAAATAAGGACCTAAAAATAAGGCGGAACTCTACATACTTTTTAAACATCCAGACAACTATTGATAACTCAATTCATGCACATTCAGTCGTATTTTATTATCCTGGCTACTTTGTTTTACTTGAAACACACTCATTAAGGAGCAAAATGCAAATTTAGCTTGAAACAAAACCACTTCTTTCTAGCGCATTTTTGAAAATTTGTTTTCTAAAAGGTAGCTGATAATTCACTTTGTTCGGCTGCTCGAAGTAAGCTGAGATTATGCTTACCTGATACCGATACCGCAACCTGACATCGCAGAGAGCTCAGGTTTGTTTTAATAGCTCAGTAACATCGAGATATTGGCCTCCCGGTTGGTTAAAATTCTTAAAACAGCGTTTTTGTACTATAATTGGGCCCCGCAGCAAAAAAATTATTTCCTAGTGACGCTTTAAATCTTAAATATCTCCGAAACCACAAAAGTGACAAATTTCAATGTTATTTTATCCTGTAGGAAGAACAATTCCCATCTTTTGATATACAACTCACTCAATAAAATTAAGCAGTTGCTTCAGAAAATCACTTTAATTAAGCGTCACTCACGAATAATTTTTGGGAATTTTGCCATAATTTTGTCAGTTTTCATTGATATATCTTCAAATGTATTTTTTTAGATTAGAAATTTTATTCTCTTTTGTTTGGCTTCAAAAAAAGTAATAAATTGTCCCCGAAACATACTTAAATGAACAAAATTAAGTTTAAAAAATTTAAACGGTTTTGAAGTTTTTGAATTTTATCTGTCGTAAGTTGTTTGTTTACAAACAAAAATTGAAATCAAATTTAAAAAGTCATGAAAATGTCACTCAATAATGATGTTAAAGCTCTTAAAATAGGCAGAATAGCTAATGTATCATTTACTTTTCGTAATCATATCATAATATTTGGGAATAATGATTGAATAATTAAGATATTTGGGAATTTAATTTTTGATGGGTTGTAAGATAGTGTTAGTGAATTTCAAATTTAATTTTTCCGTTGATCAATAATCCTAAAAAAATCGTCGATGCCCAATTAATAATTTTTTATTTCATTTGCAAAACACGTGATTGATGCGTTTAAAAATTTGAGTTTTTTCTAACGTTAAATTCAAATTCTTTTGAATTCAAAAAAAAAATATTAAAGGGCAAATCCTGTTGAATTTAATAGATTATTTTGTCAAAATCGATTTATTTGGTTATACAGAAATTTTTAATAATATTAACCAACATAGGGTATGTTTTTTCGTTATAAGCTACTACTCGTTACTATTCTTCTAAGCTACTAGCTTATAAGGGCAATTCTACGAGTGAAAAAAATTACAAAATTTCTTTATTCTATTAAAAAAACTTTCAACATTGACTTTTTACACATTTAAATTAATTAAAATTATGTTAAAAGGGAATTTTAATCATTATGAATAGCACTTGTTTGCAATAAATGGCTGTTTGAGGAGATATTTTAATTTTTTTACTGTAAACCGTTAAAAATTTGAATTTTATATGATCGTTTAAGAACAAAAAACTAAACTGTACCCAATGTTTGTAAAATACAACACCAAAGCTTTGCTAAAGGCAAACTTTTAGAGCTATTTGCTTGGGATCTGTTTTTTTATTTAACAGAAGATGTGAAATATCAGGCACAAACTTTTCATCTTTTGAAATTTTCGGCTATTTGCTTCTTTTTCCTCACTAAATCAAAAAACTGATTTTTCAATCTGAACAAAAACAATACTTGCTGTTAGCCATATACAATTTATTTTTCATAAAGGCTAAAATGCATATTGTGTTTTTGAGAATTTTTTTTAAAAAATTTATGTACCAGAAGAATATATTTTACCTTCTACATAAATATTAATACAATAAATTCATTCTCATTTTTAAAACGCTTTGTTTTCTTTATATTTACTCTTACTTTTTAAAATGCAACTGATGAATTGACTTGGAGCGTCGTTTAACACCGTTTAACATTCATTTTGCTTAAAAACTGTCATATTTGTTCCTCTATTGTTTCCAAAAGTTCATGTTTTTTAAAAATGCATGAAATTTTCTAAATCTTTTTCTATTTCCTGTCAATATAACATTATCATTTTTCATAATAATAATAATAATAATAATTTTTGATTAAAATTTCAAGAATGTATTGAAATAATCAAGTCAATTTTTGATCGTTTAAAAATCACATTTGATAAAAATTGGTAAGTAATTGTCAGTAATTATAATGATTAAAAATATTTTAATCATTCGCGAAACAACTGATTGAATAGAAAGAATTAATCACAATTACCATTAAACTTTATATATTAACTTTTTATAATTGTATTTTGACAAAAATCAAACGAACAAAACAAAAAAAAATACAAATTTTAATGTTAGAAAGAATTTTGAAGAAAATTTCATGCTGAGAAAAAACAATCGTAAAGCTTTTATAACAATTCAGTATCTGCTTAACTATGTCCCGTAAATTTTATTATGATTTGCTAACAGATTGATCGTTTGGTAGCCACTGAGAAATAACTTAATGTTATTCATTTATAGATTTTGATTATGATTTTGTCGGCTTTTCTGACTATCGCGGAGGATATAATGAAACATTTTATGACGAATATTATCGAGCATTTGATGGAGACTATTTAGGGCAGCGACCAGGACGTCAAAATTCGGTGGGTTTTAATTATTAATTTTGATTTTCAAATTTCTTTAAATACAAAATTTTACAATCAATTGGTTATTTGTCAAAAAAAATATATTTTGAATTTAAATAATTAGTTTTGGCTGTTTAAAATTCCCGCATTGTCAAATTTCATTTTGGTAACTCAAATCTTAATTCACGGAAAGTTCAAAATTTTATTACAAAAAATAGAATAATCGGAATTATGGTCGCATACAGCACAAAAGAGATTGATTTTGCTCATATACATTTGCCTTAATGAGTTTATTATATTCATACCGTATTCACGTGTGAACGTATTGTTTTTGTTCAAATTGGAAAAAAAACAGTTTTTTGGAATTTGTGGGGATATGAAGCAACAAAGATGAAATTTTCCAAATATGAAAAGTTTGTGACTAGAAATTCCAATTTCTGCAACAACAGATTTCAATTTGGTTGAGGCATTGTCGAAAAAATTGAAAAATACGCTTTCTGAAAGCAGACTAGCAAGTTAATAAGCGAGAAATCTCCATTACAAGAAATCGTAGAGACTTCAAGTTTTTTACATTCGATCCGTGCTTTATCATAGAAAACTGCATTGTTTGTGGACAAGGGAAGAACAGCTGTTGCTTCGAACAAAAAAACCTTCCTTTCTTACGAATTTTCAAAAACCAAAGTTCACTGTTTTTTTTTTATAAAATTAAACTTTGGATGAAATAAATTAAAAAAAAAGAAAAACAAATGCTAACACATCAAGCTTTATACTTTCAAATATATCACGTCGATCGAAAAAGTGAAAAATTTGTCAAAAATTCAGCTTATATGCTAGACTTTTGCCCTAGTTTATGGGAAAAATAATTTTTCAATAACCAATCATATCTTATGGATATCCACAAGAAAGCTCTAACTTGTATATATCAAATTAAAAAAGTTTGAAGACAAACGGATATGTAGGTGAAGCACAATAGCATTTTAAAAATTATATTAAGTTCAAATTCAAAACCCCTTTTAACGTGCATATGCTGAGCGAAGCTTGGCCTATTCCAACAAGACTTTCGATGGTATGGTGTGAATATATGAGCATTGGGTTTCTAGCCTACCTTAAATAGATTTTCTTCTTCTCGATTTTTTTGATTCTACCCAAAACATTCATTTTTTCAAATGTTTTGATTCTTTTATAAATTGACTCGAGTCTATTCGAGCCGACTCAATTTTTCTCAAGTTGACTCCGAGTCTAAACTTTAGTAATTTTAACTAAAATTTAAATTTTTCTTAAAGAAATATTCATATTTTTTTCGTTTAAAGGAATATCTTTTAAATGTGAGAGTTTTTTATGTTTTTATTCAGTCCACTCACAATCTTTAAGTTTTCGTTTAAAAACCTGTTATATCTCAAGTGGGAAATAAAATAGTTTTTTTTTTCCCAAAAATTATTTAATTGGGTTATTAGAAAGGTTCTTATCGCGATAATTATCGAAGGATTTAGAATCTATAAAAATTTTGGCCCAAAGTTAAAGCTCGTGCTGGAGACATAGCCTGAAATGCATTTTGATGACCTTCGCTAGTAAATATTTTCAATTTATCAGACGTCATGTAGTGCTTAAAAATCTTCTAATCCAAAAAGTTTAAATGTTAAGGCACACTGTTTTGAGTATGTAGATCACTGATGCATTTACATTGTTTTTTTCTTTTTTCATTTAATTGTAGCTTTTTGCAAGATCTACGTAAAAAAATCGATTTTAAGGTTAAAAATTATATTTATGCATTAAAAAATTGGAGGTTTTTTTTAATGGGGCTCCATCATCATGAAATGAGTTACTTTGATCAAAATTCGACTAGAACCAAAAAAAAAATATTTTTTAAAAAAAATTCGTATGGAAAGTGAGAAAGTGTGCCATGAACCCAAATAAACTTTAGTCATTTTAGGCGTTTATCTGAATACTTTGGAGTATAAAATGAATCCTGCAAAAGTTTTGAGTTCAAATTCAGCATTTCTGTTGAGAAAGAACTGAATTCAACAAATATTATATTGTCTTTTCAAAAGTCATAGCCATCTTTCTCACTTTTCAAACAAATTATTTTTTTTTAAATATATTGTTTTTGGGTCCAGTCGAATTTTGATCAAAGTACCCCATTTCACGATGATCGAGCCACCCTTGGATATTTTCGAAACAATAGTGGGTTTTTGCCAAGCTTCCAAATGCTGAACAACCATATGTGAATATTGGTCTGGTGGCTAGCTAAAAGATGAGAAGTTTTTTTTTTTGACGTCGAGATGTGATTTCCTGCTGATGAGCGGGTAGAGATGTCTTAATGCGGTGTGAGCACTGTTGGTCACGTACTCCACATGCAGCTTTAATGTCACTCTCTTGTCGATCGCCATTCCCAGATATTTAGGTTCTGTTTCCTATTTGATGTTTTTAGTACCTGTTTGTGTCGAACAAGGCTTAAGTTTTCTTCCAGTGTGCTGTAGATGTGTCACAATATCGGCCGAGTTCTCTTCAGAATGATACTGCTCCTTGTGTCATATTATCAATGAAACAACTCGTCGCTAAAATGAAAATTTAGTAATTCAGCAAGAAGTAATTGTTAAATGTTAAATGTTAAGCAATAAATCTCATCAAACTTCAATGAATTACCTTGGAAAATCACTTTTGAACACCATTGTTATAAACCCAGTTACGGAAAATTAAATGGTAGTGCTTAACAAGGATTTATCCTTAAAGAAAGCAATTGGTAGTGACGAACTTCCTGTCCAAGTTTGGAAAGATAATAGTGATATATTAGCTCTGGTTCTAACTATTCTAGTTAATTATATGCTTGATAATGGAATTTATCCAGATCTACTTAAAATTGCTGCGGTAAAACCGATTCCTACTATCAACAAGGTCTTTGAAAGTGTGATTTATGATAAAATTGAACAATTCATCACTAGATTTAAGCAATTCGATGAGCTCCAATTTGGATAAAGAAAACACCATGGAACGCAAGATGCTTTCAGATGCTTTATGCTAGCTTATAGCACAATCTCAAAGGCATTGGACAAGAAAAAATATGCTGTTGCTGTTTTTTTCGACATATCAAAGGCTTTTGATAGCATAGATCACAAGGTGCTGCTATTTAAGCTCAAAAAAATTGGAATTCGTGGAAAGGAAATTGATTTAATAAAAAGTTATCTCACCAACAGACAGCAGTATGTCAAAATTGGAGATGTTATTAGCGATATCGCTGAAATTCTATTTGGAGTTCCTCAAGGTAGCTGTTTGGGTCAACTTTTGTTCGTGTTGATGCTCTATGTTCTTAAATTCCTCAAAACTGCGTCCTCAATAATTAAATACACGGATAATATTGTGCTTGTATTGACTTGCCAACAACTTGATGATATTAAAATAGCCAGAGATCGAAGCCGATTTTTTCGGCTTAACTCAATTTTTGATTTTTTTGATAGAAAAAAGCCATTTGACACCCGTTTCAAGTATTTAAATTGAACTTTACATGCTTTACTATGATTCTGTGTAATATTTTGTCAGCATGTAGCTATAGGAAGCTCAGAATTTCAAGTTAAAGAATGATAAGCCGAAATTTAAGGCTTAAAATCGGCTAAATTGAAATTCTGAGCTCACTAAAAAAATCGGCTTCGATCTCTGAAAATAGCTATAAAGAAAGACATTGATATGATTAAACATTATTATGCAAGCAATGGACTCAAATTAAATGCAAATAAGTCAAAGTATATGACATTTGAATTTACAAACATTGATGATCAAGAAAAGTATATGAATGTTAACGGGAGATTTATGAGGTGTATGGTACATTTCAACCTTAAGAGAAAGCGCCCAAAAATTACTTGATTAGTAACGTGTTAAAAATATTTGAGAAGTAACAGAAACGTTCAAAACAAAAGTTAAATCAACTTTCACATGGTTTTCAAACTCTTGAAATCCAAAATGGTGTAGGTTCTATAATCAGGAACACCATAAAAACATAAAAATCAGGAACATAATCAGCCACTGCGTCTACTTGCAGAAATTTCAGCTCATAAAGTCAAGCGACCTGAGGATTGTAAAAAAAGTCACCCTTTAAAGGGCTGCGTAAAATATGCGTACGTAAAACGTAAGGTGAAATTTAAGAAAAAGTTAATTGAATTAACCTTTCTTTGCTCCAATCATTCTGATTTTTTGAGCAGACCTTGCCAGAATACAAATATTATTAGCCAAAACCGCATCAAAAAAGCTTAAACTGGAAGAGGAGATAGCTTTACAGACAGACAGACAGACAGGCAGATGGACAAAGTGTGGACAGTAGCGTCATTTCATGAAGTATATAACTGATATTTATATTGAAGCTTATAACTGTCATTTAAAAAAAGTTCCAATAAAATTAGTTGAGACAAGAAAAGTTCTAATAAATTGAAAATATTTACTGGTGAAGGTCATTAAATAACATTTCGGGCTATATCTCGGGGCTGCACTTTGGGCCAAAATTTTCAAAGATTCTGAATCATTGGATAAAGACCTTTCTAATAACCTCAATCTAAAAATCCCTAAAATGCAGCTACCCTTAAATGCAGATAGTACTGCCAAGATTCAGATAGTACTGCTAAAGTGCAGATGAAATTTATTTTCCCTAAAATGCAGATGAAGTGCTGTTGCTTTAAAAAAGGTATAATGCAGATCATTTTTAACGTATAAAGTGCAGATAAGATGCTGCCTAAATGTAGATCGTATGGTTTTAATAAAATAAATATGAAATGCTGTTATAATGCAGATAATTTAACGTTGGATATTAATTATTTGGGCCCGACAAAAAAAAATTATTCGTGAGTGACGCTATGATTTCTTTAATATCACCGAAACCACAATAGTGAAAAATTTCAAAGTTATTTTATCTTGTAGAAAACAAAAATCGATTTCTTTTGACATAGAACTCGTTATCTAAAGTTAAGGAGCTATGTCGGGAAATCACATTAATTAAGCGTCACTCACGAATAATTTTTATAAATTTTGTTATAACTTTGTCAGATTTCATTGATATATCTGCAAATGTATTTTTTATATTCACACCGTTTTCACGTGTAAATCTATTGGTTTTGTTCAGATTGAAAAATCAGTTTTTCGCATTTTGTGAGAAAACGAAGCAAAATTGGTTATAAAAGGTCCCAGAAGAAAAGTTTGTGCCTGAAATTTTACATCTTTTGCAAAAATCAGATTTCAAATTGATTGAGCAAAATACGCTTTCTGTAAGCAAACAAGCAAGCAAGCAAGAAATCTTAATAACGAGACCTCGTAGAGACTTCTAGTTTTATACATTTGATCCGTGCTGCTCTATAGAAGAGCTGTATTGTTTTTGGGCAAGGTAGGAACAGCCATTTCTTCAGAAAAAGCAAAAAACTTTCCTTTCCTACGAATGTTTTAAAACAAAAGTTTGCTGTGATTTTTTATAAAATTAAACTTTGGATGAAAATTTTTTTTAAAAAACTTTTAAAGAATGTTCGTTAAGTTTAAAACCTTCAAACATATGTTGAGAGAAGCTCAATTGACACGATAGCTCTAATTGGCAAAGAGTACAGAAAGAGCACACTCTAATTTTTGCTGAGTGTACTCTAAAAAGTATGCTCTTTCATACAAAAGTTTGTGCCACTACTTTACGCTTAAAAGTGTACTCACCAGAGCATACTCACTCAGTTATACTTTGAGCACACTCTTGAAATAAAATATTTTTTTATGTGTCATGTCACATGTGACACACTTTATGCTCAATTAAGCACATAAAACATATGCTCAAATGAGCATACTTAGTTTGACATACTTTTAATATACTCATAAAAGTACATCTTAATCTGACAATTGATGTACTCAAAAGAGTATACTTTGAGTGTACTTTAAAGGACGTAATAAATAAAAATTATTATTTTTTGAAACTTTTTTTTTTATTATTATTTTACATAACTAATGTGTCCTTTTTTTTATTATGCTGTTTAATTCTCAAAGCTATGAAAGAAAGAAAGAAAGAAAGAAAGAAGAAATGATTAATGAAAATTTTATAAATCTTACCGGGATTCGAACCTCTGACCGCTGTGTTCTTAGATAAATTTTGCTTTGCTACCTCTACTCCACCGAGTTCTGTTACCTTATGTAAAATTTTTGGCAAATAACACATTTAACTTTGATTTTAAATTTTAAAATTTAAATGACGCTATTGCTTGCGTTTTGTCCGTATGTCTGAAAGGAAGGTTAATTAAATTAACTTTTTCTGAAATTTTACCTTACGTTTTACATACGTATTTTTACGTAGCCCTTAAAAAGGTGAATTTTCTCACAACTCATTGGTCACGGGTTCAGGCCTCACCGTGAGTAATTTTTTTTTCATTCTTTTTACACTTTTTTGATAGATCATGATGTTTTATGATAAATTTTTCCATTTTCATATTTTTCCACGCGTTTTCCGAGCTTTTCACAGAGTTATTCACTTTTTTCCATACATTTTTCATACCAAATTATTTTTTTGCCATAACTTTTGTATATTTTAAACTTTTAATCTGAAATTTGGCATGTAGGTTAAATGGTTGTTCCTGAATATATAACCGACGCCATTTTCGATTCTAAGGGTTGGAAACCTATGTATAATTTATTTTAGCTATAACTTTGAACTTTTTTGAGATTATGAGTTGAAATTTGGCATAGAGGTTAATTGACTGTTAAAAATAAAGCAAAAATTGCTAAGAACTAGTGTATCGGGTAGAAACCCAAGTTATCCATAAGTTTGAAGGTATAAAGCTAGCGAATCAGCTGAGCTTCGCTCAGCATAAATTTGAAGGTATGAAGCTAGCGCGTCAGCTGAGCTTCGCTCAGCATATGTTTGAAGGTTTAAAGCTTAACGAACATTCTTTGAAAGATTTTTAAAATTTTTTTTTTTTTTCATCCAAAGTTTAATTTTATAAAAATCACAGTGAACTTTTGTTTTGAAAAATTCGTAAAAAGGGAAAGTTTTTTGCTTTTTCTGAAGCAACGGCTGTTTTTACCTTGCCTAAAAACAATGCAGATCTTCTATAGAGCAGCACGAATCAAATGTAAAAAACTAGAAGTCTCCACGATGTTTCGTTTCTTGCTGATTAACTTGCTGGCTTGTTTGCTTACAGAAAGCGTATTTTGCGATTTTCTCAGCAATGCCGCAATCAATTTGAAATCTGTTTTTTGCAAAAGATGTGAAATTCCAGGCACAAACTTTTCATCTCTGAACATTTTAAGCTATCTTGCTCGATATCCTCACAAAATTCAAAAAACTAATATTTCAATCTGAACAAAACCAATAAAAACGGTGTGAATATAAAAAAAAACCCAAAAATGTTTACTGTGATGAAATTTCCAAGTACTCCACAAACGAAATTGAAAAAGTCAAATTTAAAGGAACTGAAGCATCCAAGTAAAAAATTTTAGATGTCAAAAGGTCTTAAATCATGATTCTCATCAGTTTCAATCAAAATTTTCAGAGATCGAAGCCGATTTTTTCGGCTTAACTCAATTTTTGATTATTTTGATAGAAAAAAGCCATTTAACACCCATTTTAAGTATTTAAATTGAACTTTACATGCTTTACTATGATTCTGTGAAATATTTTTTCAGCATGTAGCTATAGTAAGCTCTGAATTTCAATTTAGCCGATTTTAAGCCGATCGGCTTAAATTTCGGCTTAACATTCTTTAACTTGAAATTCTGAGCTCACTATAGCTACATGCTGAAAAAATATTTCACAGAATCATAGTAAAGCATGTAAAGTTCAATTTAAATACTTAAAATGGGTGTTAAATGGCTTTTTTCTATCAAAAAAATCAAAAATTGAGTTAAGCCGAAAAATCGGCTTCGATCTCTGAAAATTTTGGTCATAAACTGCATCGGAAGGAAGTATTTCAAAAATTTCATTTTTCGACAATTTTTTTTTTCCAATACAAAAATAAAGTGCTCCGATTTCAAACTGATAATTATAAACTTTTTTTTTAAATTAAAGCTAGAGATTCTTGTAAGTAAATATTTGTTAAGTTTGTGAATTTAAGTATAATCCAATTGGATGCGACATGTTAAAAAGACGTGCTTCGAGTATATTTGAAAGTGCACTCAGAAAGTGTACTCAGATGAGCATAATGTTTCTTACATAAACTTATTACAAAGACGTGCTCAGAGTACATTTGAGAGTGCACTCAGAAAGTGTACTCAGATGAGTATAATGTTTCTTACATAAACTTTTTACAAAGACGTGCTCAGAGTACATTTGAGAGTGCACTCAGAAAGTGTACTCAGATGAGCATAATGTATTTAAATGTGAATTATCAGAAAGATATGCTCTGAATATGCTCTTGAGTACACTTGAAGAGTATACTGACGAGAGTATACTGTCTTCAAAATTACACTCACATTTGTCATACTCACAATGTGAGAGAGGACATACTCAATAAGTATACTCAAGAGAGCACATAAAGAAATTTTTTTGTATCATGTTGATGTACTTAGAGTATGTTAGAGAGCGTACTCAATGAATGTACTCAAGTGAGTATACTACGTTTTTGTGCTCATTATGTACTCATGAGAGTATGTTCATTTGAGCACATACATTTCTATAATTGAGTATGAAGGTATAAAGCTAGAAAGTCAGCTGAGCTTCGCTCAGCATATGTTTGAAGATATTAAACTGGTTGGTCAGGATTTATACCTTCAAACTTATGCTGAACAAATCTCTGTCTATCCATAAGACTTTTGATGGTACGGTGAGAATATATCCGCATTGGGTTTATACCCGATACACTAGTTTTGTTGTTAAACGACATGTAACATTTTTGCAAGATATATAGATGAAGAAAAAAAGTCATCGATTATTGATGCATTTTAATGAAATTATACGATCTACATTTAGGCAGCATCTTATCTGCACTTTATACGATAAAAATTATCTGAATTTTACCTTTTTTAAAGCAACAGCACTTCATCTGCATTTTAGGGAAAATGAATTTCATCTGCACTTTAGCAGTACCATCTGCATCTTGGCAGTACTATCTGCATTTTAGGGATTTTAGATTGAGGTTTTCTAATAAGCCAATAAAATAATTTTTTGAAATCGATTTTATCCTATAGTGATCTCTTTTTAATTTAAAAATTGAAAGTTATTGCATTCAAAACGTAAAGCATGTGTAATTTTTTTTATATATGCTGTCCCCTGTAACATCCTAAAATTCATATGGATCTTTAGTGATCTTTACTAAATTTAAAATTGAGAAAAGTTTTTTTTTGTTATGAATTGTATAAAATTTATTGTTTGTTTTTAAAGAATTAAAAATTTTTGCTAATTCACTAACTGTTAACATAAAATTTTTAAAATTTAAATCTATACATTAATTTTGATAAAATTAAACTTTTATTACTACACTCTTTAAATAAAATTCATTAACACGCTTATTTTTTGAATCTCCTTTGATTTTTTTTATGATAACCAAGGGGTTCCATACACGTAAAACTCATGACTCAGACTTTTTTTAATGAAAATTAAGAATGAATGCCATGAAATTTTTAAAAAAAGTAATGAAATCTATTCAATTTTGATTTCTTTTTTTTTTAACTCAACACTTACTTATTTAACAGACTTTGTGCCTGTATTATTTATGAATCAAAATTATGGAAAATCATCAACAAAACTTCAAGATTTTTGACCCCCAAGGCATACTTTCTCACTTTTCATACAAAATGTTCTGAAATTTTTCTCTTGCAACCAATTTTGATCAAAGTAGTTTTGATTAAGTTTTTAAGTATAAAATAGCATCTTAATATTCATTTTTCACTATTTAAAATCCATTATTAATCTTTATATAGCATATTTTTCTATCTTAATTTGCTTTAATTCCATTTGAAATAACCTAACTCACAATTCCAGTTTTTTAAAAAACTTTTCCAAATAGAAGCAATCAATCGCAAAATTCAAAATTTTTTAAACTTAAATCATTTTGAAAATAATATGTGTAAAACATATCATAAGAATAATACTGTTCTTCTTAAAGTTAATTAAACTGTTAAATAATTTAAAGAACGTATCAAAAAAATATATTCACATTTTTAAATATATATATATTGAATAAACTTTTTGCATTAAGTCTAGTAACCATGTTTTGGTTAAAAACTTTCACTTCAGTTATATTAGGAAACTCAAAATTAAGTCTTAACTTTAAAACTTGAAGATACGGAAAGCTATATCACATCTTCACTATGAAAATAAAAATCATCAAATTTCTGAAAGATTTTTGAAATTCTATTGAAGGGAGGTAGTTGTTTTATTCCCAAAAATTTTTTTATACAATTATTAATCGGCGACAGACATTTTGTCACATTTTTGATGAGAAGGATGCAATTAACATTAATATAAATCGGTCTAAATTCTGCAAAAAGTTTATCTTCATGTATTTTTTATGTTATTTTATAAGAAAAGAATATATTAAATATAATGTCTTAGAGCATATGGAATGAAAAAAGTCTAAAGTTCACATTATATCGTTGTAGCATATGCAAAATTTAATTTTTATTTTTTTTTTCAAAACTTAATAGCTTTGCTACTTAGACTCATTTTATTTACTATTTTTAGATAATTTTTTACTTATTATTTATTTATTTTTTTGTTTAATCATAATTTCTAACGCGATTTATGCTTTTTTGTTTTTCTTCTTTTTCTCAAAAACTAATTATTTCGTAAACTCAAAATTAATAAAAATTCATAAAAACTTGATATAAATGCTCAAAAATGCAAAAAAAATCGCTGACTATAAAAAACGAAAATAATGCAATTCGATCAACAAAACATGATGGATCATCTTTATCAAAAATAATCAACAAATTTACCCATTGGATTTATCAACCTATATAAAATGTACGAACGGAATAACAAAACTTTTGGAATACAAAAAAAAAAAAATATTTCCAAAAAATTTTCATCAAAAATTCTATAATGGCGCTTAACAAAAACAAAATTTAATAAAATAAAACACAAATATCATAAATTCAAAAATAAACAATCAAAAGGTGGGTGGCCATGGGCATGGAATTCTGCAGCGTGGACGAGTCGGTGGGCTCCTTGGCAACAAACTGGATCAACGTCCCGTGGCTCAAACAATAATAGGACAAGTGGAACCTCATGGAACTCGTCTCAACAACGTTCAACGTGGCATACGAAAACAAAATACAACAGCAGGTGAGAATAAACTAAAAATCACCCATTCTCTCTCTCTGTCGTTCAGACAAAAAAAAATACTATCATTGTTCTATTGTTAGATAGCTAACAATTTTCCTTTCTAGTATTAATATTTTTTTTTTACTTATTAACTGTATTAACATATTATTTTTTGATATCAATATATAATTTGATTATGTACAGAACACGTTTTGTTCATTCATGGGTACTCTCATTGCTTTTAAATATTTTTTTCTTCTTCTTCTTCTTAATGTCGACAAATTGCATGCTCATTAAGTTCACTCTTTTACGTTTCATACAAAAATTTTATTTTTTTCATTTTGATTGCAATTTTGATTCAAGTAGGCTTTATTTTTTTTAAAAAAAAATTATTGAGTCCACTTTGAATACGCTATTGATTGGTTTTTTAAACAAAAACTTTTTTCATTTAACAATTGGACAAAATAATTTTTGATGATTGAATATTATTTGTGTTATTGCTTGAATTTTCTCGGCATTCTAAAATTCTAATTACTTAAAAGTAAAAAATAAAAAAGAAAATTCAGTTATTTTAGTTGATATTAGAATTAATTTATTTTAGCAAAAACAAATATTATTTATTACATATTTAAAATTATTCACCAAATTTTTTTACTAATATCTTAAAAAAGACCTTTCAATTTCAATAATAAACTAAAATAACATCGAAAATATTAGAAATGAATCGATTAGTATAAATGTTTACTTAATATTTAAAAATAAAAAGTTTTAAGCTATATTCATAATGATTTATTTTTAAAAAATTGCGATTGATATTTTTTTAAAAAGGAAACACATTTATTAATTTTCTCTCCTGTATATAAATTTGTTTGCTTTATCTACTATCTTCAAACTCTGATTAATCCATTTTAAAGAAAAAAAAAGCAAAATTATACAATGAATCTTTAATCATTAAGTTAATTATACCACACGATTTACATCATTATAAAATTCTGTACTTTGTTATTAATTGATTAAAATAACATTTTGGTATGAAATCAATTTTTTTAAATAAATTTTTACTAACATGCTTGATGATTTTTTTTTTCATTCTAACAAATTGTTTGCTATAAATGTAATAAAAAAAAAACACCTTTAATGGCAATTTTGATAAAAAAAGGAATTATTCTTAAATTTTTAAAAAATTTAAAGTGAAAACTAATCGATTCGTTTAAAACACTTTATCTTTGTTTTTATCCTCACGCTTGATTAGAAGTTTTTTTTGTACAGTACCAGTTATTTTCTTAATACAGAGTTAAATGAAATTTTGTGTAGTTAAATGCTTTGATTGAAAAAAATGTATTTTTCAGTTGATTTTTTATCAATTAAAAAACGTTGATTTAATCTAGATTTCAATTTGAAGAATTAATGAATTTGAATTTTATTTCGATTTTACTTGTTTTGGACTCTATCAATTTAAATTTAAAACTGTTGTTATGAAAATCGTATGAATATAAAAACCCTGGCAAATCACAAAACAATTGAACTTGTTGGGATATCTGAAATTAAGTCGAAATCGTGAAAAGTTCAGTGATTCTTCAATTTCAGTCCTAGGAGCTTCCTTCTAGCCAAGACGGTAAAATTTGAGAAACAAATTTTGGCGTATAAATCTTTTTTATGACTTGCTCCGATGATATCTCGAAAATTCCAAAAATCCCTGACCCACTCACTTAACAATAAAATAATCCATTGGAATTTCAGGATAACATGTTCAAATGTTCTGAATTTTTTTAGGATTAATCCCGAGTGTAATATCATTGTTTCAAGCTTAAATTCAAAATTATTTATGTCGTTTTTATTTATACATGATCTAAAACTGTATTTCGTTTTATGATTTTTTGTTGATATTGTCATCGTTTATTTTTTAACCGCCCATTTTTCTTACTCTTAACCTTGTTTGTTTCAACAGCTGCACAAAGAAATAAAAACATAATATGATATAATATAATTAAATAAATATTTGAATGATTTTAGCAATATAATTAAAAACCAACTCTTGTCGGAAACTTATAAAATTATCAAGAAAACTAATTTATTTTTATAAACATTAATTTATATTGTTGTTGCTATGTTGTTTATTATTTCGTTCATTATCTTATCATTTTAAATATGTTATTCCTTTTTTATTATGTTTGTATTCGTATTGAACTGAAAATATCAAAATTTATCGTGTTGTCAGAAAAAAAAATATAACAAGACATAAACAATGTAGAATTTAATTTGAAAATTTTTAATATGGTGTTTCAAATTAGAATATTGGGATTCATAACAAGCTTCTTATTGGATAGAACAACTGTGATCAAAAATTGTTGACAAAAACAAAATTATAGGTGACGTAGTAAATAATAACATAAATGAAGATAATGAACTAAAATAAAATTTGTAAAATTGAAAAATAAAACAAAAAAATGCATTTAAAATTAAGTTTACACTTCCTTTTAAATATAATTTTTTTTTAAAAAAAAGTACATATTTTATTATAGAGTTTACGTAAAATCATATATATATATATATATATATATATATATACATATATAAATATATATATTTAAAAGGAAAAAAGCGTGTAATTAGTAATAAGTTCAACTATATGCAATAGACAATTAAATTTTAATATAAAGACATTATAATTGATTTTGTTTTTCCATCAACTAATTATCTCATCTATTTTTTCTTCTCTTCCTTGCTTCTTATTTGTAAACTTCTAATTAGTAATCGGTAAACGTAAATTTGATGGGTTGGGACAAAATCAGGGGGATCCAAAGCGACGTTTTGGAATAGGAAATGGTGGAAATTGGGGAAGTCAACCTTTGCCACAACAACCTCTTAATGGTGCAGAACAATGGTATACCGACACATATGCTGGATGGAGTTAAATTTCTATTTAAAAACTTATTTAAAATTTGCGGTCAACTTTTACAACAACATCAAACATCAATAAAATAAAATACATCAACCAATCAATAATGAAGGAAATATAGAAAAGATAAAAAAATACAAGTAAAATTTAATTGAAATGAATATTAAAATTAAAAAAAATTATTACTTTTTATTATTTTAAAACCCCTAATTTAAAAATGAAATGATGGACTGTCTTGCATGTCTGTGAATAAAATTTAACAAATTAATTTAAAAAATATGTTAATAGGATAACGTGATTTTAATAATTGAGGAAATAAAACTTTTTAAAACGTGTGTATTTTTGATGTACAGCAAACCCCTTACACGACAGAATTCAAAAGATGTATCTAATTTATGTCATAATTAAATCAATTACAAAATAATTTTGTCACCTTCGGTGACATTATGAACCAACATTCGTAAATTTGGTTTTTTTTTTCAAAATATCTGCGATACACACACTTACTTGAACCTTATTATTTCGCGAACCTTAAAACAATATTAGAAATATATTATGACTAATATTTTAAGTTTAAGAAAAAAATCTACTGTAACAGTAATCAGTATGAACAAAACTCTAATCGTGTGATTGAAATATTAACTATGGTCACCTATTCGATTATATTGCGCGATCATAAAAAAAAACTTTGCGTAATATATGTCAGAATTTTAAATAAAACTTCAAATAAAACTAATTCTTGATAAAGTTCATCATTTTACGTTTAAAATTTTTTTGTGCTTCTAGTATTGTTTGCATAAACATGTATGTGTTTGTGAGAGTAAATTTTTTTAAACTTAAAATAAGAGTCATGACATCTGCAAAACTTAGCTATAATAATTTTAAATAATGTCTAAAAGTTCACGAAAAAATAAGGTTCAAGTAAGTGTCATATATTCTGGTTCATAGTGTCCTCGCAGGTGGATTTTGTGGAACACAATTCAAACTATGTGTTTTTGTTATTAACTTAATTACAAAATAAATTAGATATAACTTTTGAATTTTGTTATTATAGGTCTCTGCCGTACTTCATATTCACTTTAAAATTAATAAAATAAAAAAAAAACATATTCGCAATGCGGCTTAATAGAATAGAAGTGGAATGAAATATTTTCTCTTCGACTGATTTTTCTACAAAAGAAAATCAAATGTAAAAATATTTTGTAATGAAATTTAAAATTACTATCATACATATAATTGATAAGGATACAATTTTTAGATTTTTTCAATGACTTATTTTGTATTAAAAACTTTCATTATTAAACAAAAAACTTGTCTTTCTTGATTAGAAAGAGTGGCGTTAATGGAGTTTTAAAAGAAAAAGGTTAAAAAAAATACTTTGATAACAGTAGCATTGATAGCATTCATATACACTCTCAAAGGAGAACGGTATAAACGTTAAAATAACATCTCAAAATCGAATTTATAAGATATTTCGTTTCGATTAATAAATACAAATACAATAGAAAAAAATGGAAATTTTCACACGCGGCAAGTTTGAACGGTCGATAACTATTAGTGGAAAAAACCAAAACACACAGCATGCATACAATAGAACATTTTCATTTTGATAACAATTAATAAGGGCTCGTTCATTTATTATGTTAAGCAAAAAAAAAATGACCTTTTGACCCCTTGTTACAAATTTTGTGTGAAAAAAGAGTCTTTTGTTTGAACTGTTCCAAAATCCTAGACCTTTCCTAAAAAGCATCGTATTAAGTGAACGACCTTAAACAGAAATGCACTAAAATTCATGAAATACAATTGTTTCAAAATAAATATACAAAAAAAAATAAGTTAAAATATTTAGTCTGCTAAATTTAGAACTTAGTCTATAAAATCATTATATTTTACTTATTTATTATCTGATTTTAAAATCGATTTCATACACTGTAAAACTTATTAAAAATTTGTAATGTTTTGAAGAAAACTGTAGAAAAGGCGTGTAAAAACAAGTAATGTCATGTTTTTAAGAAATCTTTAAATTAGTTGTATTGTATTAAAATTCTCAACAATCGTGTAGTACGGTTTTTTTTAACTACAAGGCTTAAAAGAATGATTTTCAAAATAATGCTAAACGGAGCACTTATTTGTCTAAAAATATTCATTGGTGATTAATCATTGGTGATTAACAAAAAGTTTTCTAACTTCAACACACCAATCACAAAAAAATATTTTTTTCATTTTCACACAAAATTTTAAATTTTTGTGAATATTCATATTTCTATTTTCAAATTATTCAAGTAGCATTTACAAATAATAACTGGTTTATTATAACAAATGCTAATTTTTATAAATTGATTCGCATTTTTATTCAGAAATTTCTCCATTAAGTAATCTCTGCATTATTTTTAAAAAACCTTTTTTATATTATAATTTTTTTTAACTTGCGAGCTAATCGAGCTATAAAGATGAATTATTTGAAGAGTTTAAAACGATTGGACAATGGAAAAATATAAACAAACTTAATTAAAATAGCCTAGTGAAAAAATTTGTCAAAATGCGCAAATAAGATCTATCAATTTTAAAATTTATATTTTTAAATTTTAAATCATTTTAAGTCACAAATAATTGACAATATCAAATTCATAATTGATGATATAATAATAATTAAGGAGCGAAAAACGTATTTGTGGTGTTAAAATAAAGATAATGAAAACTTAAATTTTAGGAAACTCAATATGAAATTACCTATTAGAATAACTAATTCAGACTAAATAATATTTAATCTAGTGTAACGGCTTTAAACCATATGTGGTTTATCAACTCTTGCTCCTCAATAATAGTTTAAAGCTGTTTTGATTTGGATCAAGATAAACGATATTCGTGCAAGTTGAAAGCCTAAAAAATTACTCATTCATAAAACTTCAGTTCTAATATTAATATTTTCTCCCATCTTAAAAATATAATAAATTCTTTCTTTAAAGAAGTGAAATGCTAAATGCAATTTCTCTGATGCCTCGTTTTTGAGTTATTATGTCTACCAACTTTCTATAGTTAGCTAGAAACATAAGTGTTTTTTTTTTCATGGAAAAAAAACAATTTCAATTTCGTGATTTGAGCATAACTTTAAATTTCAGGTTTAATCTTATTTACGAATAATATTATTTATGACTTATTGCTTCGTTTCTTGCATTAATGAATAAACAAAAAAAAATATAATATAATTGAGCGGTATTGCACGGTGAAAATAGAAAAAAAAAATTAAAAGAAAAATATTAAAATTAATCATTGACATTACTTTGATTTATGCATAAATTTTTTTAACACAAAAAAAAAAACAATCGATAATTTTTTATAAAAATTTTATTTTTTTCGCTAAAGTTTTTTAGTTGATAGCGTTTTGTAGTATATAACACTAATTAAAATTCAAATCTAAAACAATATTTTTTGGCTTTACAAAAGCACATAAAAATCAATATATTCCTCGAAAAACCTTGATGTTTTTTTTTTCAATAAAATTTCTAAAGTTTGATTTTAATTTATTATTATAATGATTAATCTCGATTAATTATACAAAAATCAATGTGTATGTATGTATGTATGAATGCAGAGATTTACAATGAATTAAAATTATCTGTGAAACAGTAAAGACTTACAAAACTTTTCAAGTTATAAAAAATGAAGCATTAAAATATATTAGCCACCATTCAAAAATTACATCCAACAAATATTTATGCAAAACGTCGCTTCTCCGAGCATAGAAATTTAATCTATCATAAAAATATAATTTTAAGTTTTGAAAAAAAAGATCAATTATTTAATAATAAATCACTTCAGATGAAAAATTAAAATCGTAAACTCCATCTAAAAGTAAAATAAAACTTGTTATAAAGAATTTCCTTCAGATGATTTTTTTTTTGAATTTTAAGCTTTTAATTGAATATGTTTTTTGAATTTTTTTGTTAGCTTTTTATTAATTTGAAATTATTTCGTAATATTTTAAATAATTTTAGATACAACAAATTATTCGAAAAAAAATATTGAGCTAATGGTTTTCATCAATTTTATAAAAAAAAAAGTATATCCGGTTTTATGAATTTTAAATATGAATTTCTCAATAAAATTTTTGTATTTTAGTTTAAGAACGGTAATTTGTAAACATTTATAAAAAATTATTAAATTCGACATACAAAAGAGAAAAACATAATGTTTTCTGTTTACATTACAAATTTTTGATTGCTTTGTAATTTAAAAAAAAACTAACGGTTCGGTAAAAATTGATAAAATAATGGAGTTAAAAAATGTACACAATTTTTTCACATTTTAATATAAAATTTCAACAATATTCAAAACATTCATCTACAAAGCTAAAAACAGAAGACTTACATTTACTTGATGTGAGTGAAATTGTATTTAAAATTCGTGTCAAATGTTTTATTAAAAATTTGTTACTTCATTATAATTCTTTAATTTTTAATATTTTGTTTCCGTTTTTATGTTTTTTTTGAGTTATAACTTTAAAATGTATTAATTTTCAAACATTAAAGCCGTAAGTGTCTCCCAATAAATTTTATTTATAATTTTATTTTTTATTTCAATCAAAAAAATCAAAATCTCAAATAAGTTTATAATAAAGTAAAATTTAATTGGGTACTAATTAACGAATAAGAAAATATTCAATATACTTATAGAAAACAAAAAAGAACACTTTTATTTAAATTGAGTGAACATGTGTTGAACTTTAACTTTTAATTTTGAAAATTTCTTTTTTTGATGTTTTTTTTATTAATTATATTCAATCAGCAAAAAAAAAGGGAAAGAAATAAAAAATGTAATACATGTTTTAACTAATTTGATTCGTTATTATCAATTTTTACACTTTTTTAACCATTTGTTTTTTTTTATGGTTTTCCACTTTTATTGTTTTTGAAATTTTAAAAATTATAGTTTTTCTTTATAAACTTTTTATTGTGATTCTTAGATACATAAATATATATATATATAAAAATATATATATTTGAAGTTTAATATACAAATACTGCTGACGAATATTAACAATAATTAATTTTAAAGTAATTTTGCTCTAATTTGACGATTATTTTGTTCTCTTTTCCTCCATCAATTTTTAAACTGATTTTACTTAAATCCATAAAAACTATAAACTAGCACCTTTAAGTTTAATTCCATTTTCTACTGTGTTTTTTTAAAATATATTTTACCATACTTTTACATTTATGTGATTGAAATATTTTTTCAATGTTTTAATCGTGGATTAACGCTAATTAATTTCAATTGATAGTTAAAAATAAAACATTTCTAAGGATTTGAGTTTCTTACTAAAAACCGCTTTTGTTTAAATAGCTTTGCTTCAAATAATTATCAATTTTGGGAGTCCTTCACCAAAGACTTGACTTTGAAACAGGTCAATATGAGAATGATTCAATTAGTTTTGGTCAAAAAATATATTTTGCATTGACAAAATTTTTTTGAATTGTACTAAAGGTGCTAGTATCAGTAAATAAAAAGATTAATTTCTCAGTTGTTATATATTAAGCTTAAGGTTTTAATTCAGTAATGGATGCAAATCTAAAAGTCTGTAACAAAACTTTTGCTCTTTTTTTAAACAACGTGCTAATAAAACAAATCCAATAGAGGATGTTTAGATATTCCTAAACGCCAAATATGATGCCGGTCAAAAACGCTTATGGAAAATTCTAAAGAACTGTATCAAGCGTAAAAATAAACTTTCCGTTTCTTTCCATCCTCGTAATGCTATGTAATGTCCGAATAAAATAAGCATGAAATGATAAAAATTATAAATTAATTATCATAGGAAATGATTTTAAGCAATGCAGACGCAAATAATGCAGTTAACTTGACTTATAATATAGCAAGAATGTAAACTAATGGTAAATAACTTCATTTGCAAGTTAATATTAATATTAATCCAATCGAGTTGATACGATGACATGAAGTTAACCCGAATTTTTTTCTCTCTATCTCTTCTTAAAGATTTATATGAATTAAATATCTTTTATTACTGATGAAGAGAGATTTTCGGGGAGGAAAAAAAGACTGAAAATATTAAATTAAGAGGGATTATAGAAAATGTCCTTAAAATAATATATAAGTTGCAAAATAGTAAAGAATTTCTTTCATTTTAAAACTGACAAAGAAATTTTAAATATTTCTTCCTTATTTTCGTAAAAAGATCAATAATTTATAGAAACTATTGAATTATATTTTGCAATAAATGAATATAAAAATTTAATTTAATAGCTTTTGTTACGGCTTAAACAATTTGTGAAGCTGGTAGAAAAATTTAAAAAATTTATTGATCTTAACTTTTTTTACATTTTATTGAAATAATTTTATTTGCGAAATATTTTACAATAGTTTTTAAATATCTAATCGAAAACTTAAAACAGTTTCTTTCATAAAATTTGTGGATTTTTAATAAAGGATAAATGTTCTTTAAGTTTTGAATGACAAACGCAAAACGAAATGTCAAATTAAAAAGGAAATTAAGATGAAAACAGAATAAAAAAGTAAGTGAATTATGAACGTTGTGCAAATATTTTTTAACTAAAGAAAAAAAAATTGATTGAATGAGTTAACTAAAACTATGCTTCTTTATTATTTAATAATTCAGATAATTACACATTTTCATTTATATTAACATCTTAGGAATTTTTCATTGCAAAAAATATGATTAATTATTTGTAAATTAATTTAAGAATGATGTAGGTATCTGAAAAAAGGGAAAGTTTTTTACAAAAAAAAAAAAAATAAGTAACTAAATGAATAAGAAAAATTTGAAAAAAAATCAAAAACAACTAAAATCATAATAAAAAAATTTTTTGATGTTTTTATAAAAATGCCGTAAAAATCTGCACCATAGGAAAAATGAATCAAGTTTGACTTTCTTTGTAAAAGATTTAGATTCAGAATAATAATATAATGAGTGAATTATTCAGTTTAAAAACTCGTAATACAAAATCAAGCGAGAGAATGGTAGTGAAAAAATTATTCTGATCAAAATGAACCTAAAATTTTACTATTTGTTTTTAAAATTTTTTAAATGGAAAATGATAATGTGTTATCATTAACCTTAACAAAATTGGTTTATTTTTATTTTCTTTGTTATCAAATATACTGATTTATAAATTCGTATAAGTTCCAAATTAAACATAAAAAAATTTGATTACTGTACCTTTCTCAAGTCCATATAATTTTAATTAAAATAGTTTGATCAGAATAATCTTTTAAGAAATCATGTTAATATCATACTAAAGTTACAAAAAACTAAGAAATTTCTATTTTTCCGAATTTAATATTCTTTTGTTGCGGGTGTAATTTTTCCTTTTTCCGGATAAAAATTTAATGCCAATGCATTGCAGAAAAAAAGAAAGCAACTAGAATACGCAATTTTTCGAATTATTTTAATGGTATTGTGCAAGCCAAAATAAATTTGATTTCAATCGAAGGATCAAATAATGCATTGCTTCAAAAACTCTTAAGAAGATTAAACATTTACTTTATTTTTTCCCCTGTTTTTCAAAAAAAGAAACCTTCACAAAAGTATGTTTTTCACAGACCACACCACGCTCAATAAATAATTAAAAAAACACGGAAAAAATGTAGATAGACAGTTTAGAAATTAAAAAACAAAAAACCAATAACAATTTTAATAAAAAAAGCCATACAATATAATTCTCTGTTTCAAAGTTTTGCTTATTATTTTGTAAGTTTTTAATTTTACTTTTTCAAACATTATTTTGAGAGTAACTAAATAAATTCTGCCCATTTCTTGCTGCAAGCCTTATCACAACAATATTTTACTAGAATCAATTTAATAATAATGCTCATTTGCATTTTAATAATAATTTTAAACAATATTTTCTTTTATGCTTATACCAACAATTGTTTTATTCTGTTTTTTTAATCTTAACAATTATTATACTATATTTTAATAAGAACTATTCTATTTGGTTTAATTTTAACAAAATGTCATATGATTTGAAAATTCTTAAATTTGAGGTATATTTAATTGTTAAAACACACAAAATACAAGTAACAAGAATGATCACGATGTCATCTCTTTTATGATGAAATACAAATTTGAAAAAAGAATTATTATTAAATTTCATTTATTTCGTATGGAAGATAAATATTGTATTATTATATGAAAAATTAATAAAATGATGGAAAAATGTAATTTTAATTATTTTTTAAAAACTTTATTTTTCAGCATTGCTACCCACAATGATTTAAATTTTAAAAAATGTTTTTAAAATCAGAAATTCAACTTTTGGTTAAAATTTTACTAATTTTCTTTATGAAAAGCTAAAAGGCTCAGCTTACAGGATCAATATCACTTTCCTCAACTTTACCTTTGACTTTCCTCTGGACGTGTTTATTAAAATGTTTAATTTGATTTCCTTTAAAGTATTTTTGATTCTTTTGTTTTTGCTTTAACATAATATGTATAATTAAAATTATTTTCGTAATTGGTTCCCGCTGAAAAAGTGAAGTTAGCGCGAAAGATACCCAAATATTGAAAGTTGTATATCCAGTCATAGGAAGAAGGAAGAAAATATTAAAATAGAGGACGTAAATGGACGTAATTCTAACAAAGTTTCAACTCGATCTGATAACCTATTCCCGCTGACTTTACGCACACACGTTTAAATTCATCAAAATTTGGTTTCAAGCCGCAATAAAATTAGTGCTTCTGCATCAATAGTAAACAAAACTATTAGAACCTCGTTTAAATTCATCAAAATTAAGTTATAAATCTCAATAAAATTAGTGCTTCTGCAGCACTAGTCAACAACTTAGTAATCAACTTAAATTCATCAAAATTAAACATAAACACCAAATATATTTCCAAGTGGTGGATAAAATCACACGTGTGTTTTTATTCACTACGTCCAACTGAAATTGGTGTTTCTAAAAACACATGTGTTTCATATCACCCGAAAATTTTGTCTGTGGGCGTTTTGGAGATCAGTGTAAAATTTTTGAAGTTTAAAAAATAGTGAAAAAAAATTAGGGTTTAGTCTCACTTTTTAGCGCATTTTTGAAACTTGTTTCGAAAAGGTAGCTTAATAATACGCTTTATTCGGCTGCTCGGGGCAACATAAAGTTTTTAACCAGACATCGTAGAGAGCTCGGGTTTGTTTTATTAGCTCAGTTCTATCGAGTTATTGGCCGGCCGATTAATTCTTAAAACAGTGAATTTACACTTTCATTAATGATTTTTTTATTTCATAAGAAAAACACGTGATGGATGCGTTTAGAAACTTTAAATTGTTTTCTACCGTTGTAAAAACCAGAGATCGAAGCCGATTTTTTCGGCTTAACTCAATTTTTGATTTTTTTTTTTTTATAGAAAAGAGCCATTTAACACCCATTTTAAGTATTTAAATTGAACTTTACATGCTTTACTATGATTCTGTGAAATATTTTTTCAGCATGTAGCTATAGTAAACTCTGAATTTCAATTTAGCCGATTTTAAGCCGATCGGCTTAAATTTCGGCTTAACATTCTTTAACTTGAAATTCTGAGCTCACTATAGCTACATGCTGAAAAAATATTTCACAGAATCATAGTAAAGCATGTAAAGTTCAATTTAAATACTTAAAATGGGTGTTAAATGGCTTTTTTCTATCAAAAAATCAAAAATTGAGTTAAGCCGAAAAAATCGGCTTTGATCTCTGGTAAAAACTGTAATTGGGGTGCGTTCAGTAATTAATTTTTTTAACGGGTAAAAAATCTGAATTCAAAAACCGTTAAATGATAAATACTGCACTATGGGGCAAAATTGAAAAAAAGGGACTTTCACTTCGAAAAAGGCAATGTTTCGAATTACGTTCTCAAGTGAATTTTTTCTTGTAGAGGACATAAAAATATACTTCTATGCCAAATTTCAGGTCATTTGGTGCTATTTTTGCGAATCTGTGGCTGTTTGAAGTTGAAAAAGGGTGAAAAATCTGGTTTTTTCATGTCACGTTAGAACTGGTAAATCTCCGCAATGGTTAGAGGTATTAAAAAAAAGTTTTCAGTTCCTAAAAGTGTTATATAAAAGCTTTATTTTAATGTATTTCAAAGTTTACAAATTTGATGTTTTGGTACCGGTGTAGTTGAAAGTGTATAAAAATCCTAGGAAAAATATCTTTGTGCAGGCACAACTTTTTTCTGTCAACCGCTATACCAGTCAAAAACCACACCATTAAATAGCCACTGACTTCTAGTTTTCATAACTGTATAAACATTAAAATAATGTTTGCACCCCGAGCGGCACAATTTGACGATGACGATCAAATGATCGTCATATGAGCGTCATCGTCATGACGATGACGATTGTATGACGATTTTTTTTTCTAAAATATTATAACGATTATATGACGATCATATGACGATCATATGAAAGTCATGAATGACGATGAGTTGAAAATTTTGTGATTTTCTTTTTAACATTTAAATCTCAGTTACCTTCGATTTTCTAGAATTTGTTTTTCCTCAATTGCAATTGAGAATTTGAAAAAGACAGACGTGTATTTATAAAGTGTATTAATTGTGAAAAAATTTGAAGGCATCAACATTACACCGGTTCAAACATAATGGTTTGTAAATCCAAATAATTATTGCTTTACTTTCTCATTGGTTTTTAATAGAATTAATTTTGAAAGAATTTTTCACATTCATGAAAATCTTAATTGTTTTTTTAAGGCACCAGTTTTCTGTGGTACTAGACTCAAAGAATGGATTGTTCATAGTTCCAAGTTCTTGGATTTTCGATGAAGACGGTGACGTGTTTACACAATATCCCCCAAAGAACGTCATCAATAAACAAAAGCTTGTCCAGGATATGAAGGAACCTGCTGAAGATTGGATAGTAGTGAAAGTGGAAATTCTTAAACCCAATATTGGTAAAATAATATACAACTTCCTCCATCACAATCATATCATGTTCATTTTATCCATTTAATTAGCCTTTAATTTTGTTATGTTCATTCCTTACATTGTTAAAAAAAAAACTAGTTTTTTTTTGTTGGTAAATTGTAGTTATGATGTTTTACTATGACAAATATAAAAATTATAAAAATTAAATCACTCAGTTCTATTTCTTTAAGATATTTTATTTTTCAGCCCATATTAAGCATATTTCATGATTTTTTATCGTCACTGAACTGTTAACGTGCCGTCGTTATTCCGTCATGATCTCGTCAAAAGACCGTCATGCGATCGTCATATGACGTTATCGTATGATCGTCGAATGACGATTTTTTTGTCAAATGACGGTCATATGGCGTTGTAAATACAATCGAAACGACGTCGTGATGACGTCTTATCGTCATATGACGATCATATGATCGTCATTCATGACGTCTTTGTGACCATGACGATCGTCATATGACCGTCATATGACCGTCATATGACGCTTGTGTGCCGCTCGGGCACCGTTGTGAGAAAAGTTGATTTGAGTAAATCGACAAATATTTTGCCAAAAACGAAAATTTCTTATAAATAAAACAAAACAATAACTACAAATAAGTTTTTTGGTATTTTTCAATGACAAACAATATTTAAAGACAACCTGTTAAGAAATTTTTTCAAAAAGTTCAAAATTTGTCGTTATATGAGGTACTTTTAATATCTGACGACTTGTATATTTTTTCCATCACTCAAACCACTAGTACTCTTAGAAAATTAAATATTTTTAAATTTCATTTTCAGTTTGTTGTAGTTTAAATCAGTACCTTTCTAATAATGTATAATACTTGATAGTTGACTTTGATCTTGGTCATGAATATGAGGCTTGTTTGTGAGCGACCCTAAACTAGAAAAAATCTCAAAAACGTTATTTCTAGAAATACCACTTGGAAACAAAATTAAGTATTGAGTTTTGGTTTTTTATGACGATTTATGATAATTATGACTAAAAACACTCAAAAACTTGTATTTTATAAACTTTTGGCTATCTCAGGTAGCTTGTTTAAGTACGATCCTAGTAGTCTTTATTGGGTCAAAAATTCCCAAGTATTACACTATTTCTTGGATGCTTATCGGTTGATATTTCATATTTATACAGATTTTAAGCAAAATAAGTCAGTTTAAAATATTTTTGTTTGATAAATTTTGGTTTTTGGCTATTTTGTTGAAGTTTAGCTTGCGTCGGTCACATTCAATTTACTCCAGAAGCAGCTATAATGAACTTTCATACAAGTATTATACATCATTTTAAAGGTATTAATTCAAACTAGCAATAATCGAAAACAGAATGCAAAAATATATATCCTGAAAAAGGTTAGAGCTCTTTATGTCCATCAAAAAGCCTACAAAAGCGCAACCAGCACAGGTAAATTTACAATAGAATGAAAGAGCTCGTCGTTTTACATAAGTTTGTGAAAAAATTGCAGCTGCAAAGTTCTCTAATTAAGAAAAAATTCGATTCAAAGATGAATATTTTGGAAAAATCAATCGGTGGAATTGCCCATATAGCACAGCAATTCTTTATCTTTTGAGGAATATTTCATTTATATTTGGTTATTTAAAAAACTTAAAACGGACCGTTAACGGCCGTTATTGAAAATAAAAAACGGAAAACGGCCGTTTTCGAAAATGCCGTTTTTCAGAAACCCTACATCATCGTTACTAAATCTTCCACTTTGAGTTTACAAAATAATGTTTTATGTATTGTTGATAAAAAAAAAATTCAACTTTTTTTCAAAGGTGTAATGTTTTCTCCACTTTTAAGTCGCTTAGATACCAAGTTATAGACATCTTTAGATAGCTCTTGACCTGTTGAACATTTAGACTTGTCACCAGTACCACATCACCAGTACCAAATTTTCCATTTGAGGTTACAAAATAATGTTTTATGTATTGTTGATAAAAAAAAATTCAACGTTTTTTCAAAGGTGTAATGTTTTCTCCACTTTTAAGTCGCTTGGATACCAAGTTATAGACATCTTTAGATAGCTCTTGACCTGTTGAACATTTAGACTTATATCACCAGTACCAAATTTTCCATTTGAGGTTACAAAATAATGTTTTATGTATTGTTGATAAAAAAAATTCAACGCTTTTTCAAAGGTGTAATGTTTTATCCAATTTTAAGTAGCTTGGATACAAGGTCATGGACATCTATAGATAGCTCTTGACATGTTGAACATTTAGACTTATAACATCAGTACCAAATTTTCCATTTGAGGTTACAAAATAATGTTTTATGTATTATTGATAAAAAAAATTTAACTTTTTTCCAAATGTGTAATGTTTTCTCCAACTTTAAGTGGCCTGGATACCAAGTTGTGGAAATCTTTAGATAGCTCTTGACCTGCTGAACATTTAAACATGCATCATCAGTACCAAATCTTACATTTTTAGGTTACAAAATAATGTTTTATGTATTATTGATAAAAAAATTCAACTTTTTTCCAAATGTGAAAAGTTTTCTCCAATTTTAAGTGGCTTAGATACCAAGTTATGGACATCTTTAGATAGCTCTTGACCTGCTGAACATTTAAACATGCATCATCAGTACCAAATCTTCCATTTTGAGGTTACCAAATATTGTTTTAAGGTGTAATGTTTTCTCCCATTTTTATAGAAATAAAATCTTGATAAAATCGATAGTTTTTTGAAAAAAGCCTACTATGATCGAAACCAAAAATGCTTTAAATTGCATTTTAAAATATATCTAGGTATTTTAAATGATAAAGAATGCTAGTATAAATTTAAAATCATTTTTTTTTTGAAAATAGGTACTATGATCGAAACCAAAAATGCTTTAAATTGCATTTTAAAACGTATCTAGGTAATAAAAATGATAAAGAATGCTAATATAGATATAAAATCGATATTTTTTTGAAAATAGCTACTATGATCGAAACCAAAAATGCTTTAAATTGCATATTAAAACATATCTAGGTATTATAAATGATAAAGAATGCTAATATAGATTTAAAATCAATGTTTTTTTGAAAATAGCCTGCTATGATCGAAACCAAAAATGCTTTAAATTGCATTTTAAAACATATCTAGGTATTATAAATGATAAAGAATGCTAGTATAAATTTAAAATCGATTTTTTTTTTGAAAATAGGTACTATGATCGAAACCAAAAATGCTTTAAATTGCATTTTAAAACGTATCTAGGTAATACAAATGATAAAGAATGCTAATATAGATATAAAATCGATATTTTTTTGAAAATAGCTACTATGATCGAAACCAAAAATGCTTTAAATTGCATTTTAAAACATATCTAGGTATTATAAATGATAAAGAATGCTAATATAGATTTAAAATCAGTGTTTTTTTTTGAAAATAGCCTGCTATGATCGAAACCAAAAATGCTTTAAATTGCATATTAAAACATATCTAGGTATTATAAATGATAAAGAATGCTAATATAGATTTAAAATCAATGTTTTTTTGAAAATAGCCTGCTATGATCGAAACCAAAAATGCTTTAAATTGCATTTTAAAACATATCTAGGTATTATAAATGATAAAGAATGCTAGTATAAATTTAAAATCGATTTTTTCGGCTTAACATTCTTTAACTTGAAATTCTGAGCTCACTATAGCTACATGCTGAAAAAATATTTCACAGAATCATAGTAAAGCATGTAAAGTTCAATTTAAATACTTAAAATGGGTGTTAAATGGCTTTTTTCTATCAAAAAAATCAAAAATTGAGTTAAGCCGAAAAAATCGGCTTTGATCTCTGGTAAAAACTGTAATTGGGGTGCGTTCAGTAATTAATTTTTTTAACGGGTAAAAAATCTGAATTCAAAAACCGTTAAATGATAAATACTGCACTATGGGGCAAAATTGAAAAAAAAGGGACTTTCACTTCGAAAAAGGCAATGTTTCGAATTACGTTCTCAAGTGAATTTTTTCTTGTAGAGGACATAAAAATATACTTCTATGCCAAATTTCAGGTCATTTGGTGCTATTTTTGCGAATCTGTGGCTGTTTGAAGTTGAAAAAGGGTGAAAAATCTGGTTTTTTCATGTCACGTTAGAACTGGTAAATCTCCGCAATGGTTAGAGGTATTAAAAAAAAGTTTTCAGTTCCTAAAAGTGTTATATAAAAGCTTTATTTTAATGTATTTCAAAGTTTACAAATTTGATGTTTTGGTACCGGTGTAGTTGAAAGTGTATAAAAATCCTAGGAAAAATATCTTTGTGCAGGCACAACTTTTTTCTGTCAACCGCTATACCAGTCAAAAACCACACCATTAAATAGCCACTGACTTCTAGTTTTTATAACTGTATAAACATTAAAATAATGTTTGCACCGTTGTGAGAAAAGTTGATTTGAGTAAATCGACAAATATTTTGCCAAAAACGAAAATTTCTTATAAATAAAACAAAACAATAACTACAAATAAGTTTTTTGGTATTTTTCAATGACAAACAATATTTAAAGACAACCTGTTAAGAAATTT
The DNA here is from genome assembly GCA_917627325.4 of Chironomus riparius. Classification (NCBI taxonomy): domain Eukaryota; kingdom Metazoa; phylum Arthropoda; class Insecta; order Diptera; family Chironomidae; genus Chironomus; species Chironomus riparius. The sequence goes on along the minus strand of OU895879.1, from coordinate 21,399,660 downwards.
TTTCAAAAACTTCAAAATTTGTCGTTATATGAGGTACGTTTAATATCTGACGACTTGTATATTTTTTCCATCACTCAAACCACTAGTACTCTTAGAAAATTAAATATTTTTAAATTTCATTTTCAGTTTGTTGTAGTTTAAATCAGTACCTTTCTAATAATGTATAATACTTGATAGTTGACTTTGATCTTGGTCATGAATATGAGGCTTGTTTGTGAGCGACCCTAAACTAGAAAAAATCTCAAAAACGTTATTTCTAGAAATACCACTTGGAAACAAAATTAAGTATTGAGTTTTGGTTTTTTATGACGATTTATGATAATTATGACTAAAAACACTCAAAAACTTGTATTTTATAAACTTTTGGCTATCTCAGGTAGCTTGTTTAAGTACGATCCTAGTAGTCTTTATTGGGTCAAAAATTCCCAAGTATTACACTATTTCTTGGATGCTTATCGGTTGATATTTCATATTTATATATAAAAATTAAATTGCATTTTAAAACATATCTAGGTATTATAAATGATAAAGAATGCTAGTATAAATTTAAAATCGATTTTTTTTTTGAAAATAGCTACTATGATCGAAACCAAAAATGCTTTAAATTGCATTTTAAAACATATCTAGGTATTATAAATGATAAAGAATGCTAGTATAAATTTAAAATCGATTATTTTTTTGAAAATAGCTACTATGATCGAAACCAAAAATGCTTTAAATTGCATTTTAAACATATCTAGGTATTATAACTGATAAAAAATGCTAATATAGATATAAAATCGATATTTTTTTGAAAATAGCCTGCTATGATCGAAACCAAAAATGCTTAAAATTGCATTTTAAAACATATTTAGGTATTATAAATGATAAAGAATGCTAATATAGATATAAAATCGATATTTTTTGGAAAATAGCTACTATGATCGAAACCAAAAATGCTTTAAATTGCATTTTAAAACATATCTAGGTAATACAAATGATAAAGAATGCTAATATAGATATAAAATCGATATTTTTTGGAAAATAGCTACTATGATCGAAACCAAAAATGCTTTAAATTGCATTTTAAAACATATCTTGGTATTATAAATGATAAAAAATGCTAAATAGATTTAAAATCAATTTTTTAGCGCATTTTTGAAACTTGTTTCGAAAAGGTAGCTTAATAATGCACTTTGAACGCTCGCTCGGCTGAAACTGAGATCTCAATATCCATCCATCGTAGAGAGCTCGGGTTTGTTTTAATAGCTCAGTTCCATCGAGTTATTGGCCCGCCGGACATTTAAAAATATTAAAACAGTGTATTTATGCTATAATTAATGAATTTTCTAAAAAAATTAGAATTCTACACTATCCGAACATTTGATGGGAACTTCTACACTGTCAGACTGGATAATTTGAATTTCAAAAAACCGTTAAATTACCAAGCCTTTTTATATGAATTTTTTTTTGCAACAGACTGTTATTTATACTATAATTAATGCTTTTACTGCAATTTTTGGCAAGATACTTTCAAATGCATACGACCGTTACAAAATTTGAACTTCAGAAAACCGTTAAATGATAAACAATTTATATAGGAGAATGAAAGATATTAAATTGATTAATACACTTTAATTAATGATTTTTATTACTACGTTTTTACTACGTTTTTCTTAACTTGCTTTCTTGTTTGTTTGTTTGTTTGTTTGTTTGTTTGTTTGTTTGTTTGTTTGCAAAAAATTTCAAATCTTGCGATCAATTTTTCGACCACTTCTACTGCTCCAATCGAGCTCAAATTTTTAATGCACATGTATTCCCGGTGACAATACAATATTTTAACACTTTGGAAACACAAAAATGCTTAATTATAGTACAATTTATGTAAAACTTTTTTATATGGGAAAAAATCCAATGTCAATGATATAAAATTTTGATTTGTATTAAATATTATACTTGTGATGCTCTAAAGTCATTTATATGATTCATTATAGTTTAATTAATATTACTAATTATTAATTATACCATAAATTTGAGCAGCTAAAGATATTCTGGTAAGACAAAAAAATTGACATGTAATTTTTTCATGAATTTTCAAAAAAACCGTTAAGCACAAGTCCGTTACGAATTAATGCAAAATAACTATTAATATGCGATGTGCATTTAGCACACATAGTTTGAGCATAAATTTATGCTGTTTTAAATGTATTGCATTATTTATAACACTTCACCAACTTAATTAAATTGACTTTTCTTTTTATTAACGGTTTGACGTATTTTTGCATAACATATAAATGATATTCATTGAATTTAAATTTGAAAATCCGTTATAAATACGTTACATATATATTTGACAAATCTTTCTTTATTTCAAATTTGGAATTATTGTAGTTTAAGTTACATTTCTTTGAGTCTTATTTTGACACCAGCCTGAATATGGCTTTAATTCAACTATATCTTGATTAATTATTAATTTTGATGAATGAGATTTACATATATCATGAAAATGTGGCATAAAAAGTTTAAAAAAAGTTGCCGAGCGAGAAAAAAAAAAAAAAAAAAAAGCTTTTTTTTAAGCTTATGAACTACGTTAATAAATTATTTTTGAACTGGCTTGTTCGGTGCTGGTGGGCAGCCAATGAAGCCATACTTCACCATGATTTTAAATGCAGTTCCTTGAGGTGCATCCTTTGGGATCTTTCCGACTTCGTCTACGAAACTGCAGAACTGATTTATTGCTTCTTCAATGTTGGGGATTCTCTTTAGACGTTCTTGAGCTTCTGTGAATTTCTTGAAAAGGCTTTCATTCTTTACTGCTTCGTTGAGTTTCTCTGCATAACTGATATTATTGATCAGTTGTTGCTGATTAATCTCTTCTTTAAATGTTGCTGATGAGTTACTTGCAGCATTCACTGGATGTGAATGAGCAGAAACTTGATGTCGTTTGCTTAACGATGGAAAATTGTTACTGTCCAAAAGACTTGATATCTGTGGCAGCATTTTGAGTTGTGGTTTGGCTCTTGACTTTTCGATTCTTTTGGAATACGAAATGAACGATGGGCACAGTCTATAACTGGCAGCATGATCGCCATTGCAATTAATGCACTTGGCATTTCCATCACGAGTGGATCGTTGACATTGATTTGGTCCGTGAACTTCCGTGCACTTGACGCATCGGAATTTATATCCACAATTTTGAGATGAGTGACCCCAACGTTGGCAGTTGAAGCACTGCGTTGGGCTTTTGTTGCCCTTCTTGATGTTCTCCCACTTGACGATGATGTTGTCGATGTTACGGTGGTTATGATTGAGCACGTTGATGTTCACACTTTCATCTTGAAAATGCACAAGATAAAAGGTGAACTCGGGCTTCTTGACGAGAATTGTCACTTTGACAGCTGAAATCTTGGCTTCTTGAAGTAATCTTAGTACTTCATTCGTTGGTGTTTCGTAAAATCCTTTCAGAACGAATGACTTTGTTTTCTCCGATTTCTCGGAGAAGGTGTGGAATTGAATAGTTTGAGACCGCAGAAGGTTTATTATTGAGGCCTTATCCTCAATAGACTTGACAATTACTTGAGTTGTATTTGATGATGAAATTTTATATGCAGGCATAACCTGCAATTTCAATAGTGAAATTAATTTTCTCACATCCTTGAGACTTTTTTTTTTAAATTAAACTTTTTATTTATTTACATTTAAATTTAAGTATATACAAAGTTTCTATACATTTTGTTGCTTTTTGTTTTAAGGTTTCAGGCATTCAATTTGCTTTTTTTTTTTTTTTTAAATTAAACTTTTTATTTATTTACATTTAAATTTAAGTATGTACAAAGTTTCTATACATTTTGTTGCTTTTTGTTTTAAGGTTTCAGGCATTCAATTTGCCTTTTGTCTCTTAATTTTGATTTCATTTACGGATTTTACTTTGTTTTGTATTTCATTTGATTTATTCGGTGTTTTGAGATGCAAGACGACTGTTGAAGTTCGCTTGCAACTTTCCGACGTAGTCTTCGATGGACGGTATTTTCGCTTCTGTATGAAGATCGGTGATCCTTTCATATCTTGTTTTATTGAGAACAATTCTCAAGAATTTGTTTTGCAGTACTTGAAGTTTTTGAAGATGGGTTTTTGCCATGCTTCCAAACGCTGGACAACCATATGTGAATATTGGTCTGATGGCTAGCTTGTAGATGAGAAGTTTGTTTCGTACGTCGAGTTGTGAGTTCCTGCTGATGAGCGGATAAAGCTGTCTTAATGCGGTGTGAGCCCTATTGGTCACATACTCCACATGCGGCTTTAATGTCACTCTCTTGTCGATCACCATTCCCAGATATTTAGCTTCTGTTTCCCATTTGATGTTTTCGTTGAGAAATTTGATGTTATTTCCTGGTAGTTGCCTGGAGTGCCTGTTTGTGATGAATAAGGCTTGAGTCTTCTGTTTGTTGAGGTTGATCTTCCATTTGTTCATGTATTGTTGAACTTTTCTTCCTGTGTGCTGTAGATGTGTCACAATATCGGCCGAGTTCTCTGCAGAATGATACAGTGCTGTATCATCTGCGAAAAGACCGATGTTGTTGGTTGTCTCTACTACAACATCATACGTGAAGATGTTGTAGAGAGTTGGTGAAAGCACTGCTCCTTGTGGCACTCCGAATTTGATTACCTTGATTTCTGAGAACTGACCTTTAATAAAAACTGCGAAAGATCTTTCACTGAGGAAAGATCTTACAGTTTTTATAAGTGGCAGTGGAAATCTCAGTTTGAGCATTTTGTACAAGAGTCCGTTATGCCAGACTCTGTCAAATGCTTTTTCTACATCCAGGAAGATCATGCCTGTTGACTTTTTGTTGTTTAAGTTTTCTTTTGCTGATTTGATCACTTTGATGAGCTGGTGAGATGTTGATCTTCCAGTCCGAAAGCCGCACTGCTGGTTTGGGATGATGTTGTTATCCTCAAGATGATCGTTGATTCTATTCAGTAATACTCTCTCCAGTATTTTGCTTATTGAGCTGAGTAGACTTATTGGCCTGTAGCTGCTTAGCTCATTTGCTGGTTTTCCAGGTTTTGGAATAGGAATCACTTTTGCATGTTTCCAAACTTTGGGGAAGTGGTTGAGTTTCAGACACGAATTGATGATGAATTTCAAGTATTCGAAACCTTTTTCAGGAAGATTTTTGATGAGTATGTTGTTGACTTCATCTAGTCCCGGAGCTTTTGGATTTTTCAGATTTCTTATGATGCTCACGATTTCGTTTACATCTGTTAGTTCTGGATTCTCATCATTGTCTTGTTCCAATGCTTCTTTGACTGTGTTGTTTACTTCCTGTGTATGTTGTGGATCGTTTTGTTCCAGAGGATTTTCGTGAGCTTCACGAAAATACTCACTGAGTGCGCTGGCTTTTTCTTTGTTGGTAATGAACGTTTTACCCAGATTTGTCAATGGAGGCATTGTTTTTGAACCTTTTTTGCAAAATTTTGCTATTCTCCAAACTGTTTGGTTTGACGGTTGAATCTCTGCGAGACGCTTATTCCAGTTTTTGTTTTTGAGTTCTTTAATTTTCTCATTGATGACTCTCTGCAGATAATTCAATTCAGATTTGAGTTGATTATCTCTGCTTCTCTGCCATCTTCGACGAAGACTCCTTTTTGTATTGATTAGATCTTTAATCTCCGGTGTGAGTTTAGTTGATTCGAACTTGATCTTTTTCATTTTTACACTTGAGTTCCTCGCTTCCATGATGAGTTCAGAGAGAATCTTAATGTGATTCTCGATCTCATCTGTTGTATTGCAAGAATTTTCTCCAATGTTGTCTTCAATGCGGCGTGAAATTTGTGCTTTGAACTTTTTCCAGTTTGCGTTTTTGTAGTCATATCTGTAGACTGTATTTTTAGTTCTGTCGATTTTTGATGTTTTGATTTGGAAATACACAGCGCAGTGATCACTCATTGCCTCTGTGCATTGAAGTTCTGTTGTTTCGAGGTTGGAATTCGAGAGCATCAGGTCAATTGTTGACACTGATTTGTTTCGATCTTCTGGGTAGTACGTTGGCGAGTCAGGAAAGTAGATCATGAACTCTCCTGACATTTCCTGAAGAATATTTCCTGATTTATTTGCAACGTTGCAGTTCCATTCTCGATGTTTTGCATTGAAGTCTCCACAGATGTAGTAATTTCCTCTCAGATTTGTTATTTTGTTGATGTCATCTCTCAGATGTAGATCTATTTCCCCTCCTTTGCTTCCTCCTGGGAGATAGACTGAGAGGATGTGACAACTATCCGTGTCATTGATGAAGACTTTGATTCCAATGCATTCCATTAGTTTTGTGTTGTAGCTTGGTTGAAGCTGATGTTTTAGATTTCTTTTGACGATGATTGCAACACCACCCTTTGGTCTATCCACGCGATCCAATCGATGAATTACGTAGTCTGGATGCGAGTCAATTTTTGAGTTTGGTTTTAGGAATGTTTCTGAGATGCAAGCAACATCGACGTTTTGCTTGCTTAGGTAGTCGAGAAATGCTAACATTTTGTCAGTGAGGCCGTTAGCATTCCAGTAGAGGACGTTGATACTTTGTTGTCTACAATCCATTATTGTATGCGGTGTTTTTGGCACTTGAGCCGATTGCTTGGAGTATTTCGTCGATGAACTCTGGATTTTTGGCGATTAATTTGAGAAGCTCGCTGATAAGGTACTTGCACTTTGATTCCTCTATTTCTGAGATGTTTTTATCTCTTGTGCTGGTGCTTTGAGCTTGTTGATTAGTTGTTATGTTTCGATTCACTTCCTCAACATTGAATGAAGGTTCTGGGAAGACTTCATTCGAGGTCTGACTTGTTGCACTGATGTCTTCTGAGTCCATAAGCTCAACATCTTGCTTTGGTTTTTGATGTTGCTTGTTATTAATGCGCTCGTTTTGCTTTTTTCTTTGATTCTTTTTCCAATGTTTTCCTCTTTCTTTATTGTTTTGTTGGTTGTTCAAGTTATTTTTATTTCCCTGATTTGAGGGTTTGTGATTTGGAGGAGGATTTGTGTTCCTTGGTTTGTGGTTGACTGGTTTTTGATGAACAGGCTTTTGTGTACCAGATGTTGATGGTTCCATATACTCCTTTCTCCATTGAGGTTTTGGTGCATGTTGGACGTTTCTGGTTGATCTCTCAGGACGATGCGGTGTTGGAGGATTGTTTCTCCGTTGTCCATATGAATAATGGCCTGCTGTTTTGTTTTGATTTTGGTTGTTTCCATTCTGTGATTTTGATTTCCATTTTTCAATTATTTCTTGTCTGGTTTTACAACCTGTGAAAATTGCTGTATGTTTTTCACCGCAGAAGAAACATTTGAGTTTTCCGAGTGGAACCTTGTTGGTCTCTTTCGATATGTACTGGCACGTTTTCGAGTCATGTTGCTCAGAGCATCTGAAGCAAACGGACGGTTTGTTACAACCGTTTTGTCCATGACCAAACTGCAGACATTTCGAACATTGAGATGGTCCAGCTTGTCTATTTTTGTAGTCAGCCCATTTAATTTTGAAACTGCTGACAATTTTGATTTTTCTGAGGAATTCCAGGAAATTTCCACCTTGTTCTACATCTTTTTTGAAGTACACGAGGTAGTTCTGGTCGTCGTCTTGTTCGTGTCTTTTGTGTTTCATTGTCATTTTGACAATTTTTACTGGTGTGATTTTTACGGTTTGAAGTTCTTTCTCCAACTCACTGATTTCCATATCTGGGAGTCCATAGAGTACGTACTTCTTCAGTGGTTCTTGGCTGGAGTATGTGTGGAAGTGATGCTTTTTGTCTTTGAGTAGTTGGATGAATTTCTCGTAGTAATCCCAACTCTCCGTTGTTACCGTTTTTGTTCCTTGTTTGCCCTTTTTGGTCTCAATTAAGAAACTTCCAGGTTGATTGTTTATTTCATTCGTCAATCTCTTGATTTCACCAGCTCCTCCTGTGCTGATGACAATTGGAGGTGGTTTTGATTTTTGTTGAGATTTGTTGTTGTTGCTTTCCGTGTTTACGGAAATTGTCTTTTGTTGCTCTGATGTTTTGCTGTTTTCTCCCCAGTACGAAGAAGTTGTCGATCTTTTTTTCTCCTGTTCTGGTGAACCAAATAGATACGGTACTCCAGAAGACGAAGCTTTCTTCACTGGTGGGAATACGAACAGTGGTTTGTTCCCATCTTTTGGTTTGCTTTCGTTTGCTACTCTTTTTAAAAGAGCGTTGGGAACTATCACTTCTCGAGGGCGTTTTTCTGCTTTACTTGCTTCATTGAGAAACTTCTTTATTGATATTTGTTTTTTTGGTTTGAGATTTGTCATCTCAATGTCGGCTGCTTGTGAAACATCTTCACTGAAAATTTCCTCAATATTGAGAATTGTCACTGAAGATGAATGTTGTTGTTGAGAACTATTAAGTCCATGCTGATTTTGAGAAAGATTTTCTTCGTTGTTGGTAGTTTTTGGTGATGCTACCATTTTGATGTTTTGAGAATCAAACTGAGATTTTTAAACTTTTTGCAAACAAAAAGCTTCTCAGGTAGTCTCTGTTTTGTTTCTTTTGAGATTTTTGAATAATTTGCGGAGCGATTTGTAAACACGTCTGTTCACGTTGAGATCTAGTTTGCAACTCGCATTCAATTTGCCTTTTGTCTCTTAATTTTGATTTCATTTACGGATTATACTTTCTTTTGTATTTCATTTGATTTATTCGGTGTTTTGAGATGCAAGACGACTGTTGAAGTTCGCTTGCAACTTTCCGACGTAGTCTTCGATGGACGGTATTTTCGCTTCTGTATGAAGATCGGTGATCCTTTCATATCTTGTTTTATTGAGAACAATTCTCAAGAATTTGTTTTGCAGTACTTGAAGTTTTTGAAGATGGGTTTTTGCCATGCTTCCAAACGCTGGACAACCATATGTGAATATTGGTCTGATGGCTAGCTTGTAGATGAGAAGTTTGTTTCGTACGTCGAGTTGTGAGTTCCTGCTGATGAGCGGATAAAGCTGTCTTAATGCGGTGTGAGCCCTATTGGTCACATACTCCACATGCGGCTTTAATGTCACTCTCTTGTCGATCACCATTCCCAGATATTTAGCTTCTGTTTCCCATTTGATGTTTTCGTTGAGAAATTTGATGTTATTTCCTGGTAGTTGCCTGGAGTGCCTGTTTGTGATGAATAAGGCTTGAGTCTTCTGTTTGTTGAGGTTGATCTTCCATTTGTTCATGTATTGTTGAACTTTTCTTCCTGTGTGCTGTAGATGTGTCACAATATCGGCCGAGTTCTCTGCAGAATGATACAGTGCTGTATCATCTGCGAAAAGACCTATGTTGTTGGTTGTCTCTCTTACAACATCATACGTGAAGATGTTGTAGAGAGTTGGTGAAAGCACTGCTCCTTGTGGCACTCCGAATTTGATTACCTTGATTTCTGAGAACTGACCTTTAATAAAAACTGCGAAAGATCTTTCACTGAGGAAAGATCTTACAGTTTTTATAAGCGGCAGTGGAAATCTCAGTTTGAGCATTTTGTACAAGAGTCCGTTATGCCAGACTCTGTCAAATGCTTTTTCTACATCCAGGAAGATCATGCCTGTTGACTTTTTGTTGTTTAAGTTTTCTTTTGCTGATTTGATCACTTTGATGAGCTGGTGAGATGTTGATCTTCCAGTCCGGAAGCCGCACTGCTGGTTTGGGATGATGTTGTTATCCTCAAGATGATCGTTGATTCTATTCAGTAATACTCTCTCCAGTATTTTGCTTATTGAGCTGAGTAGACTTATTGGCCTGTAGCTGCTTAGCTCATTTGCTGGTTTTCCAGGTTTTGGAATAGGAATCACTTTTGCATGTTTCCAAACTTTGGGGAAGTGGTTGAGTTTCAGACACGAATTGATGATGAATTTCAAGTATTCGAAACCTTTTTCAGGAAGATTCTTGATGAGTATGTTGTTGACTTCATCTAGTCCCGGAGCTTTTGGATTTTTCAGATTTCTTATGATGCTCACGATTTCGTTTACATCTGTTAGTTCTGGATTCTCATCATTGTCTTGTTCCAATGCTTCTTTGACTGTGTTGTTTACTTCCTGTGTATATTGTGGATCGTTTTGTTCCAGAGGATTTTCGTGAGCTTCACGAAAATACTCGCTGAGTGCGCTGGCTTTTTCTTTGTTGGTGATGAACGTTTTACCCAGATTTGTCAATGGAGGCATTGTTTTTGAACCTTTTTTGCAAAATTTTGCTATTCTCCAAACTGTTTGGTTTGACGGTTGAATCTCTGAGAGACGCTTATTCCAGTTTTTGTTTTTGAGTTCTTTAATTTTCTCATTGATGACTCTCTGCAGATAATTCAATTCAGATTTGAGTTGATTATCTCTGCTTCTCTGCCATCTTCGACGAAGACTCCTTTTTGTGTTGATTAGATCTTTAATCTCCGGTGTGAGTTTAGTTGATTCGAACTTGATCTTTTTCATTTTTACACTTGAGTTCCTCGCTTCCATGATGAGTTCAGAGAGAATCTTAATGTGGTTCTCGATCTCATCTGTTGTATTGCAAGAATTTTCTCCAATGTTGTCTTCAATGCGGCGTGAAATTTGTGCTTTGAACTTTTTCCAGTTGGCGTTTTTGTAGTCATATCTGTAGACTGTATTTTCAGTTCTGTCGATTTTTGATGTTTTGATTTGGAAATACACAGCACAGTGATCACTCATTGCCTCTGTGCATTGAAGTTCTGTTGTTTCGAGGTTGGAATTCGAGAGCATCAGGTCAATTGTTGACACTGATTTGTTTCGATCTTCTGGGTAGTACGTTGGCGAGTCAGGAAAGTAGATCATGAACTCTCCTGACATTTCCTGAAGAATATTTCCTGATTTATTTGCAACGTTGCAGTTCCATTCTCGATGTTTTGCATTGAAGTCTCCACAGATGTAGTAATTTCCTCTCAGATTTGTTATTTTGTTGATGTCATCTCTCAGATGTAGATCTATTTCCCCTCCTTTGCTTCCTCCTGGGAGATAGACTGAGAGGATGTGACAACTATCCGTGTCATTGATGAAGACTTTGATTCCAATGCATTCCATTAGTTTTGTGTTGTAGCTTGGTTGAAGCTGATGTTTTAGATTTCTTTTGACGATGATTGCAACACCACCCTTTGGTCTATCCACGCGATCCAATCGATGAATTACGTAGTCTGGATGCGAGTCAATTTTTGAGTTTGGTTTTAGGAATGTTTCTGAGATGCAAGCAACATCGAAGTTTTGCTTGCTTAGGTAGTCGAGAAATGCTAACATTTTGTCAGTGAGGCCGTTAGCATTCCAGTAGAGGACGTTGATACTTTGTTGTCTACAATCCATTATTGTATGCGGTGTTTTTGGCACTTGAGCCGATTGCTTGGAGTATTTCGTCGATGAACTCTGGATTTTTGGCGATTAATTTGAGAAGCTCGCTGATGAGGTACTTGCACTTTGATTCCTCTATTTCTGAGATGTTTTTATCTCTTGTGCTGGTGCTTTGAGCTTGTTGATTAGTTGTTATGTTTCGATTCACTACCTCAACACTGAATGAAGGTTCTGGGAAGACTTCATTCGAGGTCTGACTTGTTGCACTGATGTCTTCTGAGTCCATAAGCTCAACATCTTGCTTTGGTTTTTGATGTTGATTGTTATTAATGCGCTCGTTTTGCTTTTTTCTTTGATTCTTTTTCCAATGTTTTCCTCTTTCTTTATTGTTTTGTTGGTTGTTCAAGTTATTTTTATTTCCCTGATTTGAGGGTTTGTGATTTGGAGGAGGATTTGTGTTCCTTGGTTTGTGGTTGACTGGAACTTGTTTTTGATGAACAGGCTTTTGTGTACCAGATGTTGATGGTTCCATATACTCCTTTCTCCATTGAGGTTTTGGTGCATGTTGGACGTTTCTGGTTGATCTCTCAGGACGATGCGGTGTTGGAGGATTGTTTCTCCGTTGTCCATATGAATAATGGCCTGCTGTTTTGTTTTGATTTTGGTTGTTTCCATTCTGTGATTTTGATTTCCATTTTTCAATTATGTCTTGTCTGGTTTTACAACCTGTGAAAATTGCTGTATGTTTTTCACCGCAGAAGAAACATTTGAGTTTTCCGAGTGGAACCTTGTTGGTCTCTTTCGATATGTACTGGCACGTTTTCGAGTCATGTTGCTCAGAGCATCTGAAGCAAACGGACGGTTTGTTACAACCGTTTTGTCCATGACCAAACTGCAGACATTTCGAACATTGAGATGGTCCAGCTTGTCTATTTTTGTAGTCAGCCCATTTAATTTTGAAACTGCTGACAATTTTGATTTTTCTGAGGAATTCCAGGAAATTTCCACCTTGTTCTACATCTTTTTTGAAGTACACGAGGTAGTTCTGGTCGTCGTCTTGTTCGTGTCTTTTGTGTTTCATTGTCATTTTGACAATTTTTACTGGTGTGATTTTTACGGTTTGAAGTTCCTTCTCCAACTCACTGATTTCCATATCTGGGAGTCCATAGAGTACGTACTTCTTCAGTGGTTCTTGGCTGGAGTATGTGTGGAAGTGATGCTTTTTGTCTTTGAGTAGTTGGATGAATTTCTCGTAGTAATCCCAACTCTCGGTTGTTACCGTTTTTGTTCCTTGTTTGCCCTTTTTGGTCTCAATTAAGAAACTTCCAGGTTGATTGTTTATTTCATTCGTCAATCTCTTGATTTCACCAGCTCCTCCTGTGCTGATGACAATTGGAGGTGGTTTTGATTTTTGTTGAGATTTGTTGTTGTTGCTTTCCGTGTTTACGGAAATTGTCTTTTGTTGCTCTGATGTTTTGCTGTTTTCTCCCCAGTACGAAGAAGTTGTCGATCTTTTTTTCTCCTGTTCTGGTGAACCAAATAGATACGGTACTCCAGAATACGAAGCTTTCTTCACTGGTGGGAGTACGAACAGTGGTTTGTTCCCATCTTTTGGTTTGCTTTCGTTTGCTACTCTTTTTAAAAGAGCGTTGGGAACTATCACTTCTCGAGGGCGTTTTTCTGCTTTACTTGCTTCATTGAGAAACTTCTTTATTGATATTTGTTTTTTTGGTTTGAGATTTGTCATCTCAATGTCGGCTGCTTGTGAAACATCTTCACTGAAAATTTCCTCAATATTGAGAATTGTCACTGAAGATGAATGTTGTTGTTGAGAACTATTAAGTCCATGCTGATTTTGAGAAAGATTTTCTTCGTTGTTGGTAGTTTTTGGTGATGCTATCATTTTGATGTTTTGAGAATCAAACAGAGATTTTGAAACTTTTTGTAAACAAAAAGCTTCTCAGGTAGTCTCTGTTTTGTTTCTTTTGAGATTTTTGAATAATTTGCGGAGCGATTTGTAAACACGTCTGTTCACGTTGAGATCTAGTTTGCAACTGACATCCTTGAGACTGCATTGCACAAATATTGGCTTGACTGAAGTTGTTGTTGTGACTGGAACCGATGATTCCTCTTTCTGAGGCGTTTGCTTCCTCTTCTTGGAATTTTCATTAGATTTGATTGAACTTTCGTCCAAATCAATTTTTGGCGACAAATCTTGCTTTCTTTTGGCTTTCCTCATTGTCCTTGAGGAAAACACAACCCTTGGCACTTACTAAGAAGGTTTTTTCAACTAATAACGACTTGGACACTTTAATTAATTTAATGAAAAATTTTCCACGTTTTTGTGCGCGGGGCTTGAAACTCTTTTCTCCATATATATTTGATTTGCATCTTTATGTTAAGAATCCACACGTTATGTAGTAGGAATGGTTCGGATAAACACAAAATCTTTACGAGTGATTTTTAATGTACTTTACTAATGAATGCTTTAAAAAAATTAAATTTTATAAAACGAATGAAAAATTTTGAAAGTCGTTACTAATTTCCCATTGAAAACTGGTAATTTATAAACAGTTGAACGCAACGAAGTGAAGTTCAACACACCTGTAACCTATAAACCTACTGTAATCTATAAACAGTTGAACGTAACGAAGTGCAACGAAGTGAAGTTCAACACACCTGTAACCTATAAACCTACTGTAATCTATAAACAGTTGAACGTAACGAAGTGCAGCGAAGTGAAGTTCAACACACCTGTAACCTATAAACCTACTGTAATCTATAAACAGTTGAACGTAACGAAGTGCAACGAAGTGAAGTTCAACACACCTGTAACCTATAAACCTACTGTGATCTATAAACAGTTGAACGTAACGAAGTGCAACGAAGTGAAGTTCAACACACCTGTAACCTATAAACCTACTCTAATCTATAAACAGTTGAACGTAACGAAGTGCAACGAAGTGGAGTTCAACACACCTGTAACCTATGAACCTACTGTAATCTATAAACAGTTGAACGTAACGAAGTGCAACGAAGTGAAGTTCAACGCACCTGTAACCTATAAACCTACTGTAATCTATAAACAGTTGAACGTAACGAAGTGCAACGAAGTGAAGTTCAACACACCTGTAACCTATAAACCTACTGTAATCTATAAACAGTTGAACGTAACGAAGTGCAGCGAAGTGAAGTTCAACACACCTGTAACCTATAAACCTAATGTAATCTATAAACAGTTGAACGTAACGAAGTGCAACGAAGTGAAGTTCAACACACCTGTAACCTATAAACCTACTGTGATCTATAAACAGTTGAACGTAACGAAGTGCAACGAAGTGAAGTTCAACACACCTGTAACCTATAAACCTACTCTAATCTATAAACAGTTGAACGTAACGAAGTGCAACGAAGTGAAGTTCAACACACCTGTAACCTATAAACCTACTGTAATCTATAAACAGTTGAACGTAACGAAGTGCAACGAAGTGAAGTTCAACACACCTGTAACCTATAAACCTACTGTGATCTATAAACAGTTGAACGTAACGAAGTGCAACGAAGTGAAGTTCAACACACCTGTAACCTATAAACCTACTGTAATCTATAAACAGTTGAACGTAACGAAGTGCAACGAAGTGAAGTTCAACACACCTGTAACCTATAAACCTACTGTGATCTATTAACAGTTGAACGTAACGAAGTGCAACGAAGTGGAGTTCAACACACCTGTAACCTATAAACCCCCTTTAATCTTTATTTCTCTATTTCATTAGAATAAGACTAAAAAGTAGAAAATAAAATACTTTATAAAAAAAAACTTTTTAAAAAACTACGTTTTTCGCGTAGACTAAAAAGTAGAAAATAACTTTTATTCTTGGTTGTAAAGAATTTGGTTTTAAATTTTCAGATTATATTTAATAAATTTTTATATCCTAGTCAATATTGTTCACAAAGTTTCGAATAAGTGCACTTTGATCTTATCGTATAACTCAACAACTTAAAAACGTGGGCGCATTAATTTAAGTTTATCATAAAGTATTGATTTCACATAAACTTATTTCTCCTCTTATAATGCGCCCACGTTTTTAAGTTGTTGAGTTATACGATAAGATCAAAGTGCACTTATTCGAAACTTTGTGAACAATATTGACTAGGATATAAAAATTTATTAAATATAATCTGAAAATTTAAAACCAAATTCTTTACAACCAAGAATAAAAGTTATTTTCTACTTTTTAGTCTACGCGAAAAACGTAGTTTTTTAAAAAGTTTTTTTTTATAAAGTATTTTATTTTCTACTTTTTAGTCTTATTCTAATGAAATAGAGAAATAAAGATTAAAGGGGGTTTATAGGTTACAGGTGTGTTGAACTCCACTTCGTTGCACTTCGTTACGTTCAACTGTTAATAGATCACAGTAGGTTTATAGGTTACAGGTGTGTTGAACTTCACTTCGTTGCACTTCGTTACGTTCAACTGTTTATAGATTACAGTAGGTTTATAGGTTACAGGTGTGTTGAACTTCACTTCGTTGCACTTCGTTACGTTCAACTGTTTATAGATCACAGTAGGTTTATAGGTTACAGGTGTGTTGAACTTCACTTCGTTGCACTTCGTTACGTTCAACTGTTTATAGATTACAGTAGGTTTATAGGTTACAGGTGTGTTGAACTTCACTTCGTTGCACTTCGTTACGTTCAACTGTTTATAGATTACAGTAGGTTCATAGGTTACAGGTGTGTTGAACTCCACTTCGTTGCACTTCGTTACGTTCAACTGTTTATAGATTAGAGTAGGTTTATAGGTTACAGGTGTGTTGAACTTCACTTCGTTGCACTTCGTTACGTTCAACTGTTTATAGATCACAGTAGGTTTATAGGTTACAGGTGTGTTGAACTTCACTTTGTTGCACTTCGTTACGTTCAACTGTTTATAGATTACATTAGGTTTATAGATTACAGGTGTGTTGAACTTCACTTCGCTGCACTTCGTTACGTTCAACTGTTTATAGATTACAGTAGGTTTATAGGTTACAGGTGTGTTGAACTTCACTTCGTTGCACTTCGTTACGTTCAACTGTTTATAGATTACAGTAGGTTTATAGGTTACAGGTGTGTTGAACTTCACTTCGTTGCACTTCGTTACGTTCAACTGTTTATAGATTACAGTAGGTTCATAGGTTACAGGTGTGTTGAACTCCACTTCGTTGCACTTCGTTACGTTCAACTGTTTATAGATTAGAGTAGGTTTATAGGTTACAGGTGTGTTGAACTTCACTTCGTTGCACTTCGTTACGTTCAACTGTTTATAGATCACAGTAGGTTTATAGGTTACAGGTGTGTTGAACTTCACTTCGTTGCACTTCGTTACGTTCAACTGTTTATAGATTACATTAGGTTTATAGATTACAGGTGTGTTGAACTTCACTTCGCTGCACTTCGTTACGTTCAACTGTTTATAGATTACAGTAGGTTTATAGGTTACAGGTGTGTTGAACTTCACTTCGTTGCACTTCGTTACGTTCAACTGTTTATAGATTACAGTAGGTTTATAGGTTACAGGTGTGTTGAACTTCACTTCGTTGCGTTCAACTGTTTATAAATTACCAGTTTTCAATGGGAAATTAGTAACGACTTTCAAAATTTTTCATTCGTTTTATAAAATTTAATTTTTTTAAAGCATTCATTAGTAAAGTACATTAAAAATCACTCGTAAAGATTTTGTGTTTATCTGTACCATTTCTACTTCATAACGTGTGGATTCTTAACATAAAGATGCAAATTACATCACATATGTAACGTATTTATAACGGATTTTCAAATTTAAATTCAATGAATATCATTTATATGTTATGCAAAAATACGTCAAACCGTTAATAAAAAGAAAAGTCAATTTAATTAAGTTGGTGAAGTGTTATAAATAATGCAAAACATTTAAAACAGCATAAATTTATGCTCAAACTATGTGTGCTAAATGCACATCGCATATTAATAGTTATTTTGCATTAATTCGTAACGGACTTGTGCTTAACGGTTTTTTTGAAAATTCAAATTTTCACTTACGAATATTCATGAAAAAATTACATGTCAATTTTTTTGTCTTACCAGAATATCTTTACCTGCTCAAATTTATGGTATAATTAATAATTAGTAATATTAATTAAACTATAATGAATCATATAAATGACTTTAGAGCATCACAAGTATAATATTTAATACAAATCAAAATTTTATATCATTGACATTGGATTTTTTCCCATATAAAAAAGTTTTACATAAATTGTACTATAATTAAGCATTTTTGTGTTTCCAAAGTGTTAAAATATTGTATTGTCACCGGGAATACGTGTGAATAAAAAATTTTAGCTCGATTGGAGCAGTAGAAGTGGTCGAAAAATTGATCGCAAGATTTGAAATTTTTTGCAAACAAACAAACAAACAAACAAACAAACAAACAAACAAACAAGAAAGCAAGTTAAGAAAAACGTAGTAATAATAATAAAAATAGCCTACTATGATTGAAACCAAAAATGCTTTCAATTGCATTTTTAAACACATCTAGGTATTATAAATGATAAAGAATGCTAATATAGATTTAAAATCGATATAATTTTTTTAAAAATAGCCTACTATGATTGAAACCAAAAATGCTTTCAATTGCATTTTTAAACACATCTAGGTATTATAAATGGTAAAGAATGCTATATAGTTATAAAATCGATATAATTTTTTTAAAAATAGCCTACTATGATTGAAACCAAAAATGCTTTCAATTGCATTTTTAAACACATCTAGGTATTATAAATGACAAAGAATGCTAATATAGATATAAAATCGATATAATTTTTTTAAAAATAGCCTACTATGATTGAAACCAAAAATGCTTTCAATTGCATTTTTAAACACATCTAAGTATTATAAATGATAAAGAATGCTAATATAGACATAAAATCGATATAATTTTTTTAAAAATAGCCTACTATGTTTGAAACCAAAATGCTGTCAATTGCATTTTTAAACACATCTAGGTATTATAAATGATAAAGAATGCTATATAGATATAAAATCGATACAATTTTTTTAAAAATAGCCTACTATAATTGAAACCAAAAATGCTTTCAATTGCATTTTTAAACACATCTAGGTATCATAAATGATAAAGAATGCTATATGGATATAAAATTGATATAATTTTTTTAAAAATAGCCTACTATGATTGAAACCAAAAATGCTTTCAATTGCATTTTTAAACACATCTAAGTATTATAAATGATAAAGAATGCTAATATAGACATAAAATCGATATAATTTTTTTAAAAATAGCCTACTATGTTTGAAACCAAAATGCTGTCAATTGCATTTTTAAACACATCTAGGTATTATAAATGATAAAGAATGCTATATAGATATAAAATCGATATAATTTTTTTAAAAATAGCCTACTATAATTGAAACCAAAAATGCTTTCAATTGCATTTTTAAACACATCTAGGTATCATAAATGATAAAGAATGCTATATGGATATAAAATCGATATAATTTTTTTAAAAATAGCCTACTATGATTGAAACCAAAAATGCTTTCAATTGCATTTTTAAACACATCTAGGTATTATAAATGATAAAGAATGCTAATATAGATATAAAATCGATATAATTTTTTTAAAAATAGCCTACTATGATTGAAACCAAAAATGCTTTCAATTGCATTTTTAAACACATCTAGGTATTATAAATGATAAAGAATGCTAATATAGATATAATATCGATATAATTTTTTTAAAAATAGCCTACAATGATTGAAACCAAAAATGCTTTCAATTGCATTTTTAAACACATCTAGGGATTATAAATGATAAAGAATGCTAATATAGATTTAAAATCGATATAATTTTTTTAAAAATAGCCTACTATGATTGAAACCAAAAATGCTTTCAATTGCATTTTTAAACACATCTAGGTATTATAAATGATAAAGAATGCTATATAGATATAAAATCGATATAATTTTTTTAAAAATAGCCTACTATGATTGAAACCAAAAATGCTTTCAATTGCATTTTTAAACACATCTAGGTATTATAAATGATAAAGAATGCTAATATAGATTTAAAATCGATATAATTTTTTTAAAAATAGCCTACTATGATTGAAACCAAAAATGCTTTCAATTGCATTTTTAAACACATCTAGGTATTATAAATGGTAAAGAATGCTATATAGATATAAAATCGATATAATTTTTTTAAAAATAGCCTACTTTGATCAAAACCAAAAATGCTTTCAATTGCATTTTTAAACACATCTAGGTATTATAAATGATAAAGAATGCTAATATAGATATAAAATCGATATAATTTTTTTAAAAATAGCCTACTATGATTGAAACCAAAAATGCATTCAATTGCATTTTTAAACACATCTAGGTATTATAAATGATAAAGAATGCTATATAGACATAAAATCGATATAATTTTTTTAAAAATAGCCTACTATGTTTGAAACCAAAATGCTGTCAATTGCATTTTTAAACACATCTAGGTATCATAGATGATAAAGAATGCTATATAAATATAAAATCGATATAATTTTTTTAAAAATAGCCTACTATGATTGAAACCAAAAATGCTTTCAATTGCATTTTTAAACACATCTAGGTATTATAAATGGTAAAGAATGCTAAAATAGATTTAAAATCGATATAATTTTTTTAAAAATAGCCTACTATGATTGAAACCAAAAATGCTTTCAATTGCATTTTTAAACACATCTAGGTATTATAAATGATAAAGAATGCTATATAGATATAAAATCGATATAATTTTTTTAAAAATAGCCTACTATGATTGAAACCAAAAATGCTTTCAATTGCATTTTTAAACACATCTAGGTATTATAAATGATAAAGAATGCTAATATAGATTTAAAATCGATATAATTTTTTTAAAAATAGCCTACTATGATTGAAACCAAAAATGCTTTCTATTGCATTTTTAAACACATCTAGGTATTATAAATGATAAAGAATGCTAATATAGATTTAAAATCGATATAATTTTTTTAAAAATAGCCTACTATGATTGAAACCAAAAATGCTTTCAATTGCATTTTTAAACACATCTAGGTATTATAAATGATAAAAAATGCTAATATAGAAATAGAATCGATATAATTTTTTAAAAAATAGCCTACTATGATTGAAACCAAAAATGCTTTCAATTGCATTTTTAAACACATCTAGGTATTATAAATGATAAAGAATGCTAATATAGATTTAAAATCGATATAATTTTTTTAAAAATAGCCTACTATGATTGAAACCAAAAATGCTTTCAATTGCATTTTTAAACACATCTAGGTATTATAAATGGTAAAGAATGCTATATAGATATAAAATCGATATAATTTTTTTAAAAATAGCCTACTTTGATCAAAACCAAAAATGCTTTCAATTGCATTTTTAAACACATCTAGGTATTATAAATGATAAAGAATGCTAATATAGATATAAAATCGATATAATTTTTTTAAAAATAGCCTTCTATGATTGAAACCAAAAATGCTTTCAGTTGCATTTTTAAACACATCTAGGTATTATAAATGATAAAGAATGCTTATATAGATATAAAATCGATATAATTTTTTTTAAAATAGCCTACTATGATTGAAACCAAAAATGCATTCAATTGCATTTTTAAACACATCTAGGTATTATAAATGATAAAGAATGCTAATATAGATATAAAATCGATATAATTTTTTTAAAAATAGCCTACTATGATTAAAACCAAAAATGCTTTCAATTGCATTTTTAAACACATCTAGGTATTATAAATGATAAAGAATGCTAATATAGATATAAAATCGATATAATATTTTTAAAAATAGCCTACTTTGATCAAAACCAAAAGTGCTTTCAATTGCATTTTTAAACACATCCAGGTATTATAAATGATAAAGAATGCTATATAGACATAAAATCGATATAATTTTTTTAAAAATAGCCTACTATGTTTGAAACCAAAATGCTGTCAATTGCATTTTTAAACACATCTAGGTATCATAGATGATAAAGAATGCTATATAAATAAAAAATCGATATAATTTTTTTAAAAATAGCCTACTATGATTGAAACCAAAAATGCTTTCGATTGCATTTTTAAACACATCTAGGTATTATAAATGGTAAAGAATGCTAAAATAGATTTAAAATCGATATAATTTTTTTAAAAATAGCCTACTATGATTGAAACCAAAAATGCTTTCAATTGCATTTTTGAACACATCTAGGTATTATAAATGATAAAAAATGCTTATATAGATATAAAATCGATATTTTTTTAAAAATAGCCTACTATGATTAAAACCAAAAATGCTTTCAATTGCATTTTTAAACACATCTAGGTATTATAAATGATAAAGAATGCTAATATAGATTTAAAATCGATATAATTTTTTTAAAAAAAAAAAAGCCTACTATGATTGAAACCAAAAATGCTTTCTATTGCATTTTTAAACACATCTAGGTATTATAAATGATAAAGAATGCTAATATAGATTTAAAATCGATATAATTTTTTTAAAAATAGCCTACTATGATTGAAACCAAAAATGCTTTCAATTGCATTTTTAAACACATCTAGGTATTATAAATGATAAAAAATGCTAATATAGAAATAGAATCAATATAATTTTTTAAAAAATAGCCTACTATGATTGAAACCAAAAATGCTTTCAATTGCATTTTTAAACACATCTAGGTATTATAAATGATAAAGATTGCTAATATAGATTTAAAATCGATATAATTTTTTTAAAAATAGCCTACTATGATTGAAACCAAAAATGCTTTCAATTGCATTTTTAAACACATCTAGGTATTATAAATGATAACAAATGCTAATATAGATTTAAAATCGATATAATTTTTTTAAAAATAGCCTACTATGATTGAAACCAAAAATGCTTTCAATTGCATTTTTAAACACATCTAGGTATTATAAATCATTAAGAATGCTAATATAGATTTAAAATCGATATAATTTTTTTAAAAATAGCCTACTATGATTGAAACCAAAAATGCTTTCAATTGCATTTTTAAACACATCTAGGTATTATAAATGGTAAAGAATGCTAATATAGATATAAAATCGATATAATTTTTTTAAAAATAGCCTTCTATGATTGAAACCAAAAATGCTTTCAGTTGCATTTTTAAACACATCTAGGTATTATAAATGATAAAGAATGCTTATATAGATATAAAATCGATATAATTTTTTTTAAAATAGCCTACTATGATTGAAACCAAAAATGCATTCAATTGCATTTTTAAACACATCTAGGTATTATAAATGATAAAGAATGCTAATATAGATATAAAATCGATATAATTTTTTTAAAAATAGCCTACTATGATTAAAACCAAAAATGCTTTCAATTGCATTTTTAAACACATCTAGGTATTATAAATGATAAAGAATGCTAATATAGATATAAAATCGATATAATATTTTTAAAAATAGCCTACTTTGATCAAAACCAAAAGTGCTTTCAATTGCATTTTTAAACACATCCAGGTATTATAAATGATAAAGAATGCTAATATAGATATAAAATCGATATAATTTTTTTAAAAATAGCCTACTATGATTGAAACCAAAAATGCATTCAATTGCATTTTTAAACACATCTAGGTATTATAAATGATAAAGAATGCTATATAGACATAAAATCGATATAATTTTTTTAAAAATAGCCTACTATGTTTGAAACCAAAATGCTGTCAATTGCATTTTTAAACACATCTAGGTATCATAGATGATAAAGAATGCTATATAAATAAAAAATCGATATAATTTTTTTAAAAATAGCCTACTATGATTGAAACCAAAAATGCTTTCGATTGCATTTTTAAACACATCTAGGTATTATAAATGGTAAAGAATGCTAAAATAGATTTAAAATCGATATAATTTTTTTAAAAATAGCCTACTATGATTGAAACCAAAAATGCTTTCAATTGCATTTTTGAACACATCTAGGTATTATAAATGATAAAAAATGCTTATATAGATATAAAATCGATATTTTTTTAAAAATAGCCTACTATGATTAAAACCAAAAATGCTTTCAATTGCATTTTTAAACACATCTAGGTATTATAAATGATAAAGAATGCTAATATAGATTTAAAATCGATATAATTTTTTTAAAAAAAAAAAAGCCTACTATGATTGAAACCAAAAATGCTTTCTATTGCATTTTTAAACACATCTAGGTATTATAAATGATAAAGAACGCTAATATAGATTTAAAATCGATATAATTTTTTTAAAAATAGCCTACTATGATTGAAACCAAAAATGCTTTCAATTGCATTTTTAAACACATCTAGGTATTATAAATGATAAAAAATGCTAATATAGAAATAGAATCAATATAATTTTTTAAAAAATAGCCTACTATGATTGAAACCAAAAATGCTTTCAATTGCATTTTTAAACACATCTAGGTATTATAAATGATAAAGATTGCTAATATAGATTTAAAATCGATATAATTTTTTTAAAAATAGCCTACTATGATTGAAACCAAAAATGCTTTCAATTGCATTTTTAAACACATCTAGGTATTATAAATGATAACAAATGCTAATATAGATTTAAAATCGATATAATTTTTTTAAAAATAGCCTACTATGATTGAAACCAAAAATGCTTTCAATTGCATTTTTAAACACATCTAGGTATTATAAATCATAAAGAATGCTAATATAGATTTAAAATCGATATAATTTTTTTAAAAATAGCCTACTATGATTGAAACCAAAAATGCTTTCAATTGCATTTTTAAACACATCTAGGTATTATAAATGGTAAAGAATGCTATATAGATATAAAATCGATATAATTTTTTTAAAAATAGCCTACTTTGATCAAAACCAAAAATGCTTTCAATTGCATTTTTAAACACATCTAGGTATTATAAATGATAAAGAATGCTAATATAGATATAAAATCGATATAATTTTTTTAAAAATAGCCTTCTATGATTGAAACCAAAAATGCTTTCAGTTGCATTTTTAAACACATCTAGGTATTATAAATGATAAAGAATGCTAATATAGATATAAAATCGATATAATTTTTTTAAAAATAGCCTACTATGATTGAAACCAAAAATGCTTTCAATTGCATTTTTAAACACATCTAGGTATTATAAATGACATAGAATGCTAACATAGATATAAAATCGATATAATTTTTTTAAAAATAGCCTACTATGATTGAAACCAAAAATGCTTTCAATTGCATTTTTAAACACATCTAGGTATTATAAATGATAAAGAATGCTAATATAGACATAAAATCGATATAATTTTTTTAAAAATAGCCTACTATGATTGAAACCAAAAATGTTTTCAATTGCATTTTTAAACACATCTAGGTATTATAAGTGATAAAGAATGCTAATATAGATAAAAAATCGATATAATTTTTTTTAAAAATAGCCTACTATGATTGAAACCAAAAATGCTTTCAATTGCATTTTTAAACACATCTAGGTATTATAAATGATAAAGAATGCTAATATAGATATAAAATCGATATAATTTTTTTAAAAATAGCCTAATATGATTGAAACCAAAAATGCTTTCAATTGCATTTTTAAACACATCTAGGTATTATAAATGATAAAGAATGCTAATATAGATATAAAATCGATATAATTTTTTTAAAAATACTTTATAAAAAAAAACTTTTTAAAAAACTACGTTTTTCGCGTAGACTAAAAAGTAGAAAATAACTTTTATTCTTGGTTGTAAAGAATTTGGTTTTAAATTTTCAGATTATATTTAATAAATTTTTATATCCTAGTCAATATTGTTCACAAAGTTTCGAATAAGTGCACTTTGATCTTATCGTATAACTCAACAACTTAAAAACGTGGGCGCATTAATTTAAGTTTATCATAAAGTATTGATTTCACATAAACTTATTTCTCCTCTTATAATGCGCCCACGTTTTTAAGTTGTTGAGTTATACGATAAGATCAAAGTGCACTTATTCGAAACTTTGTGAACAATATTGACTAGGATATAAAAATTTATTAAATATAATCTGAAAATTTAAAACCAAATTCTTTACAACCAAGAATAAAAGTTATTTTCTACTTTTTAGTCTACGCGAAAAACGTAGTTTTTTAAAAAGTTTTTTTTTATAAAGTATTTTATTTTCTACTTTTTAGTCTTATTCTAATGAAATAGAGAAATAAAGATTAAAGGGGGTTTATAGGTTACAGGTGTGTTGAACTCCACTTCGTTGCACTTCGTTACGTTCAACTGTTAATAGATCACAGTAGGTTTATAGGTTACAGGTGTGTTGAACTTCACTTCGTTGCACTTCGTTACGTTCAACTGTTTATAGATTACAGTAGGTTTATAGGTTACAGGTGTGTTGAACTTCACTTCGTTGCACTTCGTTACGTTCAACTGTTTATAGATCACAGTAGGTTTATAGGTTACAGGTGTGTTGAACTTCACTTCGTTGCACTTCGTTACGTTCAACTGTTTATAGATTACAGTAGGTTTATAGGTTACAGGTGTGTTGAA
This sequence comes from Chironomus riparius, assembly GCA_917627325.4. Classification (NCBI taxonomy): domain Eukaryota; kingdom Metazoa; phylum Arthropoda; class Insecta; order Diptera; family Chironomidae; genus Chironomus; species Chironomus riparius. The sequence goes on along the minus strand of OU895879.1, from coordinate 21,373,737 downwards.
CTTCACTTCGTTGCACTTCGTTACGTTCAACTGTTTATAGATTACAGTAGGTTCATAGGTTACAGGTGTGTTGAACTCCACTTCGTTGCACTTCGTTACGTTCAACTGTTTATAGATTAGAGTAGGTTTATAGGTTACAGGTGTGTTGAACTTCACTTCGTTGCACTTCGTTACGTTCAACTGTTTATAGATCACAGTAGGTTTATAGGTTACAGGTGTGTTGAACTTCACTTTGTTGCACTTCGTTACGTTCAACTGTTTATAGATTACATTAGGTTTATAGATTACAGGTGTGTTGAACTTCACTTCGCTGCACTTCGTTACGTTCAACTGTTTATAGATCACAGTAGGTTTATAGATTACAGGTGTGTTGAACTTCACTTCGTTGCACTTCGTTACGTTCAACTGTTTATAGATTACAGTAGGTTTATAGGTTACAGGTGTGTTGAACTTCACTTCGTTGCACTTCGTTACGTTCAACTGTTTATAGATTACAGTAGGTTCATAGGTTACAGGTGTGTTGAACTCCACTTCGTTGCACTTCGTTACGTTCAACTGTTTATAGATTAGAGTAGGTTTATAGGTTACAGGTGTGTTGAACTTCACTTCGTTGCACTTCGTTACGTTCAACTGTTTATAGATCACAGTAGGTTTATAGGTTACAGGTGTGTTGAACTTCACTTCGTTGCACTTCGTTACGTTCAACTGTTTATAGATTACATTAGGTTTATAGATTACAGGTGTGTTGAACTTCACTTCGCTGCACTTCGTTACGTTCAACTGTTTATAGATTACAGTAGGTTTATAGGTTACAGGTGTGTTGAACTTCACTTCGTTGCACTTCGTTACGTTCAACTGTTTATAGATTACAGTAGGTTTATAGGTTACAGGTGTGTTGAACTTCACTTCGTTGCGTTCAACTGTTTATAAATTACCAGTTTTCAATGGGAAATTAGTAACGACTTTCAAAATTTTTCATTCGTTTTATAAAATTTAATTTTTTTAAAGCATTCATTAGTAAAGTACATTAAAAAACTCGTAAAGATTTTGTGTTTATCTGTACCATTTCTACTTCATAACGTGTGGATTCTTAACATAAAGATGCAAATTACATCACATATGTAACGTATTTATAACGGATTTTCAAATTTAAATTCAATGAATATCATTTATATGTTATGCAAAAATACGTCAAACCGTTAATAAAAAGAAAAGTCAATTTAATTAAGTTGGTGAAGTGTTATAAATAATGCAAAACATTTAAAACAGCATAAATTTATGCTCAAACTATGTGTGCTAAATGCACATCGCATATTAATAGTTATTTTGCATTAATTCGTAACGGACTTGTGCTTAACGGTTTTTTTGAAAATTCAAATTTTCACTTACGAATATTCATGAAAAAATTACATGTCAATTTTTTTGTCTTACCAGAATATCTTTACCTGCTCAAATTTATGGTATAATTAATAATTAGTAATATTAATTAAACTATAATGAATCATATAAATGACTTTAGAGCATCACAAGTATAATATTTAATACAAATCAAAATTTTATATAATTGACATTGGATTTTTTCCCATATAAAAAAGTTTTACATAAATTGTACTATAATTAAGCATTTTTGTGTTTCCAAAGTGTTAAAATATTGTATTGTCACCGGGAATACGTGTGAATAAAAAATTTTAGCTCGATTGGAGCAGTAGAAGTGGTCGAAAAATTGATCGCAAGATTTGAAATTTTTTGCAAACAAACAAACAAACAAACAAACAAACAAACAAACAAACAAACAAACAAACAAGAAAGCAAGTTAAGAAAAACGTAGTAATAAAATAGCTTACTATGATTGAAACCAAAAATGCTTTAAATTGCATTTTAAAACATATCTAGGTATTTTAGATGATAAAGAATGCTAATATAGATTTAAAATCGATTTTTTTTTGAAAAAAGCCTCCTATGATCGAAACCAAAAATGCTTTAAATTGCATTTTAAAACATTTCTAGGTATTTTAGATGATAAAGAATGCTAATATAGATTTAAAATCGATGTTTTTTGAAAATAGCCTGCTATGATCGAAACCAAAAATGCTTTGAATTGCATTTTAAAACATATCTAGGTATTTTAGATGATAAAGAATGCTAATATAGATTTAAAATCGATTTTTTTTTGAAAATAGCTACTATGATCGAAACCAAAAATGCTTTAAATTGAATTTTAAAACATATCTAGGTATTATAAATGATAAAAAAATACTTTATAAAAAAAAACTTTTTAAAAAACTACGTTTTTCGCGTAGACTAAAAAGTAGAAAATAACTTTTATTCTTGGTTGTAAAGAATTTGGTTTTAAATTTTCAGATTATATTTAATAAATTTTTATATCCTAGTCAATATTGTAAACAAAGTTTCGAATAAGTGCACTTTGATCTTATCGTATAACTCAACAACTTAAAAACGTGGGCGCATTATAAGAGGAGAAATAAGTTTATGTGAAATCAATACTTTATGATAAACTTAAATTAATGCGCCCACGTTTTTAAGTTGTTGAGTTATACGATAAGATCAAAGTGCACTTATTCGAAACTTTGTGAACAATATTGACTAGGATATAAAAATTTATTAAATATAATCTGAAAATTTAAAACCAAATTCTTTACAACCAAGAATAAAAGTTATTTTCTACTTTTTAGTCTACGCGAAAAACGTAGTTTTTTAAAAAGTTTTTTTTTATAAAGTATTTTATTTTCTACTTTTTAGTCTTATTCTAATGAAATAGAGAAATAAAGATTATAGGGGGTTTATAGGCTACAGGTGTGTTAAACTCCACTTCGTTGCACTTCGTTACGTTCAACTGTTCATAGATTAGAGTAGGTTTATAGGTTACAGGTGTGTTAAACTTCACTTCGTTGCACTTCGTTACGTTCAACTGTTTATAGATCACAGTAGGTTTATAGGTTACAGGTGTGTTGAACTTCACTTCGTTGCACTTCGTTACGTTCAACTGTTTATAGATCACAGGAGGTTTATAGGTTACAGGTGTGTTGAACTTCACTTCGTTGCACTTCGTTACGTTCAACTGTTTATAGATTACAGTAGGTTTATAGGTTACAGGTGTGTTGAACTTCACTTCGTTACGTTCAACTGTTTATAGATTACAGTAGGTTCATAGGTTACAGGTGTGTTGAACTCCACTTCGTTGCGCTTCGTTACGTTCAACTGTTTATAGATTAGAGTAGGTTTATAGGTTACAGGTGTGTTGAACTTCACTTCGTTGCACTTCGTTACGTTCAACTGTTTATAGATCACAGGAGGTTTATAGGTTACAGGTGTGTTGAACTTCACTTCGTTGCACTTCGTTACGTTCAACTGTTTATAGATTACAGTAGGTTTATAGGTTACAGGTGTGTTGAACTTCACTTCGTTGCACTTCGTTACGTTCAACTGTTTATAGATTACAGTAGGTTCATAGGTTACAGGTGTGTTGAACTCCACTTCGTTGCGCTTCGTTACGTTCAACTGTTTATAGATTAGAGTAGGTTTATAGGTTACAGGTGTGTTGAACTTCACTTCGTTGCACTTCGTTACGTTCAACTGTTTATAGATCACAGTAGGTTTATAGGTTACAGGTGTGTTGAACTTCACTTCGTTGCACTTCGTTACGTTCAACTGTTTATAGATTACATTAGGTTTATAGGTTACAGGTGTGTTGAACTTCACTTCGCTGCACTTCGTTACGTTCAACTGTTTATAGATTACAGTAGGTTTATAGGTTACAGGTGTGTTGAACTTCACTTCGTTGCACTTCGTTACGTTCAACTGTTTATAGATTACAGTAGGTTCATAGGTTACAGGTGTGTTGAACTTCACTTCGTTGCACTTCGTTACGTTCAACTGTTTATAGATCACAGTAGGTTTATAGGTTACAGGTGTGTTGAACTTCACTTCGTTGCACTTCGTTACGTTCAACTGTTTATAGATTACATTAGGTTTATAGGTTACAGGTGTGTTGAACTTCACTTCGCTGCACTTTGTTACGTTCAACTGTTTATAGATTACAGTAGGTTTATAGGTTACAGGTGTGTTGAACTTCACTTCGTTGCACTTCGTTACGTTCAACTGTTTATAGATTACAGTAGGTTTATAGGTTACAGGTGTGTTGAACTTCACTTCGTTGCGTTCAACTGTTTATAAATTACCAGTTTTCAATGGGAAATTAGTAACGACTTTCAAAATTTTTCATTCGTTTTATAAAATTTAATTTTTTTAAAGCATTCATTAGTAAAGTACATTAAAAATCACTCGTAAAGATTTTGTGTTTATCCGAACCATTCCTACTACATAACGTGTGGATTCTTAACATAAAGATGCAAATCAAATCTATATGTAACGTATTTATAACGGATTTTCAAATTTAAATTCAATGAATATCATTTATATGTTATGCAAAAATACGTCAAACCGTTAATAAAAAGAAAAGTCAATTTAATTAAGTTGGTAAAGTGTTATAAATAATGCAATACATTTAAAACAGCATAAATTTATGCTCAAACTATGTGTGCTAAATGCACATCGCATATTAATAGTTATTTTGCATTAATTCGTAACGGACTTGTGCTTAACGGTTTTTTTGAAAATTCAAATTTTCACTTACGAATATTCATGAAAAAATTACATGTCAATTTTTTTGTCTTGCCAGAATATCTTTAGCTGCTCAAATTTATGGTATAATTAATAATTTGTAATATTAATTAAACTATAATGAATCATATAAATGACTTTAGAGCATCACATGTATAATATTTAATACAAATCAAAATTTTATATCATTGACATTGGATTTTTTCCCATATAAAAAAGTTTTACATAAATTGTACTATAATTAAGCATTTTTGTGTTTCCAAAGTGTTAAAATATTGTATTGTCACCGGGAATACGTGTGCATTAAAAATTTGAGCTCGATTGGAGCAGTAGAAGTGGTCGAAAAATTGATCGCAAGATTTGAAATTTTTTGCAAACAAACAAACAAACAAACAAACAAACAAACAAACAAACAAACAAACAAACAAACAAACAAACAAACAAACAAACAAGAAAGCAAGTTAAGAAAAACGTAGTAATAACAAACAAGAAAGCAAGTTAAGAAAAACGTAGTAAAAAGGTTAATATAGAAATGAAATCGATATTTTTTTGAAAAAAGCCTACTATGATCGAAACCAAAAATGCTTTAAATTGCATTTTAAAACATTTCTAGGTATTTTAGATGATAAAGAATGCTAATATGGATTTAAAATCGATGTTTTTTTGAAAATAGCCTGCTATGATCGAAACCAAAAATGCTTTGAATTGCATTTTATAACATATCTAGGTATTTTAGATGATAAAGAATGCTAATATAGAAATGAAATCGATATTTTTTTGAAAATAGCCTGCTATGATCGAAACCAAAAATGCTTTAAATTGCATTTTAAAACATATCTAGTTATTATGAATGATAAAGAATGCAAGTATAAATTTAAAATCGATTTTTTTTTTGAAAATAGCTACTATGATCGAAACCAAAAATGCTTTAAATTGCATTTTAAAACATATCTAGGTATTATAAATGATAAAAAAGGTTAATATAGAAATGAAATCGATATTTTTTTGAAAAAAGCCTACTATGATCGAAACCAAAAATGCTTTAAATTGCATTTTAAAACATATCTAGGTAATATAAATGATATAGAATGCTAGTATAAATTTAAAATCGATTTTTTTTTTGAAAATAGCTACTATGATCGAAACCAAAAATGCTTTAAATTGCATTTTAAAACATATCTAGGTATTATAAATGATAAAGAATGCTAGTATAAATTTAAAATCGATTTTTTTTTTTGAAAATAGGTACTATGATCGAAACCAAAAATGCTTTAAATTTCATTTTAAAACATATCTAGGTAATATAAATGATATAGAATGCTAGTATAAATTTAAAATCGATTTTTTTTTTGAAAATAGCTACTATGATCGAAACCAAAAATGCTTTAAATTGCATTTTAAAACATATCTAGGTATTATAAATGATAAAGAATGCTAGTATAAATTTAAAATCGATTTTTTTTTTGAAAATAGGTACTATGATCGAAACCAAAAATGCTTTTAAAAATTGCATTTTAAAACATATCTAGGTATTATAAATGATAAAGAATGCTAATATAGATTTAAAATCGATGTTTTTTTTGAAAATAGCCTGCTATGATCGAAACCAAAAATGCTTTAAATTGCATTTTAAAACATATCTAGGTATTATAAATGATAAAGAATGCTAGTATAAATTTAAAATCGATTTTTTTTTTTGAAAATAGCTACTATGATCGAAACCAAAAATGCTTTAAATTGCATTTTAAAACATATCTAGGTATTATAAATGATAAAGAATGCTAGTATAAATTTAAAATCGATGTTTTTTTTTGAAAATAGCCTACTATGATTGAAACCAAAAATGCTTTCAATTGCATTCTTAAACACATCTAGATATTATAAATGATAAAGAATGCTAATATAGATATAAAATCGATATAATTTTTTTAAAAATAGCCTACTATGATCAAAACCAAAAATGCTTTCAATTGCATTTTTAAACACATCTAGGTATTATAAATGATAAAGAATGTTAATAAAGATATAAAATCGATATAATTTTTTAAAAATAGCCTACTATGATTGAAACCAAAAATGCTTTCAATTGCATTTTTAAACACATCTAGGTATTATAAATGATAAAGAATACTAATATAGATATAAAATCGATACAATTTTTTTAAAAATAGCCTACTATGATTGAAACCAAAAATGCTTTAAATTGCATTTTTAAACACATCTAGGTATTGTAAATGATAAAGAATGCTAATATAGATATCAAATCGATATAATTTTTTTAAAAATAGCCTGCTATGATTGAAACCAAAAATGCTTTAAATTGCATTTTTAAACACATCTAGGTATTATAAATGATAAAGAATGCTAATAAAGATATAAAATCGATATAATTTTTTTAAAAATAGCTTACTATGATTGAAACCAAAAATGCTTTCAATTGCATTTTTAAACACATCTAGGTATTATGAATGAAAAAGAATACTAATATAGATATAAAATCGATATAATTTTTTTAAAAATAGCCTACTTTGATTGAAACCAAAAATGCTTTCAATTGCATTTTTAAACACATCTAGGTATTATTAATGATAAAGAATGCTATATAGACATAAAATCGATATAATTTTTTTAAAAATAGCCTACTATGTTTGAAACCAAAATGCTGTCAATTGCATTTTTAAACACATCTAGGTATCATAGATGATAAAGAATGCTATATAAATATAAAATCGATATAATTTTTTTAAAAATAGCCTACTATGATTGAAACCAAAAATGCTTTCAATTGCATTTTTAAACACATCTAGGTATTATAAATGGTAAAGAATGCTAAAATAGATTTAAAATCGATATAATTTTTTTAAAAATAGCCTACTATGATTGAAACCAAAAATGCTTTCAATTGCATTTTTAAACACATCTAGGTATTATAAATGATAAAGAATGCTATATAGATATAAAATCGATATAATTTTTTTAAAAATAGCCTACTATGATTGAAACCAAAAATGCTTTCAATTGCATTTTTAAACACATCTAGGTATTATAAATGATAAAGAATGCTAATATAGATTTAAAATCGATATAATTTTTTTAAAAATAGCCTACTATGATTGAAACCAAAAATGCTTTCTATTGCATTTTTAAACACATCTAGGTATTATAAATGATAAAGAATGCTAATATAGATTTAAAATCGATATAATTTTTTTAAAAATAGCCTACTATGATTGAAACCAAAAATGCTTTCAATTGCATTTTTAAACACATCTAGGTATTATAAATGATAAAAAATGCTAATATAGAAATAGAATCGATATAATTTTTTAAAAAATAGCCTACTATGATTGAAACCAAAAATGCTTTCAATTGCATTTTTAAACACATCTAGGTATTATAAATGATAAAGAATGCTAATATAGATTTAAAATCGATATAATTTTTTTAAAAATAGCCTACTATGATTGAAACCAAAAATGCTTTCAATTGCATTTTTAAACACATCTAGGTATTATAAATGGTAAAGAATGCTATATAGATATAAAATCGATATAATTTTTTTAAAAATAGCCTACTTTGATCAAAACCAAAAATGCTTTCAATTGCATTTTTAAACACATCTAGGTATTATAAATGATAAAGAATGCTAATATAGATATAAAATCGATATAATTTTTTTAAAAATAGCCTTCTATGATTGAAACCAAAAATGCTTTCAGTTGCATTTTTAAACACATCTAGGTATTATAAATGATAAAGAATGCTTATATAGATATAAAATCGATATAATTTTTTTTAAAATAGCCTACTATGATTGAAACCAAAAATGCATTCAATTGCATTTTTAAACACATCTAGGTATTATAAATGATAAAGAATGCTAATATAGATATAAAATCGATATAATTTTTTTAAAAATAGCCTACTATGATTAAAACCAAAAATGCTTTCAATTGCATTTTTAAACACATCTAGGTATTATAAATGATAAAGAATGCTAATATAGATATAAAATCGATATAATATTTTTAAAAATAGCCTACTTTGATCAAAACCAAAAGTGCTTTCAATTGCATTTTTAAACACATCCAGGTATTATAAATGATAAAGAATGCTAATATAGATATAAAATCGATATAATTTTTTTAAAAATAGCCTACTATGATTGAAACCAAAAATGCATTCAATTGCATTTTTAAACACATCTAGGTATTATAAATGATAAAGAATGCTATATAGACATAAAATCGATATAATTTTTTTAAAAATAGCCTACTATGTTTGAAACCAAAATGCTGTCAATTGCATTTTTAAACACATCTAGGTATCATAGATGATAAAGAATGCTATATAAATAAAAAATCGATATAATTTTTTTAAAAATAGCCTACTATGATTGAAACCAAAAATGCTTTCGATTGCATTTTTAAACACATCTAGGTATTATAAATGGTAAAGAATGCTAAAATAGATTTAAAATCGATATAATTTTTTTAAAAATAGCCTACTATGATTGAAACCAAAAATGCTTTCAATTGCATTTTTGAACACATCTAGGTATTATAAATGATAAAAAATGCTTATATAGATATAAAATCGATATTTTTTTAAAAATAGCCTACTATGATTAAAACCAAAAATGCTTTCAATTGCATTTTTAAACACATCTAGGTATTATAAATGATAAAGAATGCTAATATAGATTTAAAATCGATATAATTTTTTTAAAAAAAAAAAAGCCTACTATGATTGAAACCAAAAATGCTTTCTATTGCATTTTTAAACACATCTAGGTATTATAAATGATAAAGAATGCTAATATAGATTTAAAATCGATATAATTTTTTTAAAAATAGCCTACTATGATTGAAACCAAAAATGCTTTCAATTGCATTTTTAAACACATCTAGGTATTATAAATGATAAAAAATGCTAATATAGAAATAGAATCAATATAATTTTTTAAAAAATAGCCTACTATGATTGAAACCAAAAATGCTTTCAATTGCATTTTTAAACACATCTAGGTATTATAAATGATAAAGATTGCTAATATAGATTTAAAATCGATATAATTTTTTTAAAAATAGCCTACTATGATTGAAACCAAAAATGCTTTCAATTGCATTTTTAAACACATCTAGGTATTATAAATGATAACAAATGCTAATATAGATTTAAAATCGATATAATTTTTTTAAAAATAGCCTACTATGATTGAAACCAAAAATGCTTTCAATTGCATTTTTAAACACATCTAGGTATTATAAATCATTAAGAATGCTAATATAGATTTAAAATCGATATAATTTTTTTAAAAATAGCCTACTATGATTGAAACCAAAAATGCTTTCAATTGCATTTTTAAACACATCTAGGTATTATAAATGGTAAAGAATGCTAATATAGATATAAAATCGATATAATTTTTTTAAAAATAGCCTTCTATGATTGAAACCAAAAATGCTTTCAGTTGCATTTTTAAACACATCTAGGTATTATAAATGATAAAGAATGCTTATATAGATATAAAATCGATATAATTTTTTTTAAAATAGCCTACTATGATTGAAACCAAAAATGCATTCAATTGCATTTTTAAACACATCTAGGTATTATAAATGATAAAGAATGCTAATATAGATATAAAATCGATATAATTTTTTTAAAAATAGCCTACTATGATTAAAACCAAAAATGCTTTCAATTGCATTTTTAAACACATCTAGGTATTATAAATGATAAAGAATGCTAATATAGATATAAAATCGATATAATATTTTTAAAAATAGCCTACTTTGATCAAAACCAAAAGTGCTTTCAATTGCATTTTTAAACACATCCAGGTATTATAAATGATAAAGAATGCTAATATAGATATAAAATCGATATAATTTTTTTAAAAATAGCCTACTATGATTGAAACCAAAAATGCATTCAATTGCATTTTTAAACACATCTAGGTATTATAAATGATAAAGAATGCTATATAGACATAAAATCGATATAATTTTTTTAAAAATAGCCTACTATGTTTGAAACCAAAATGCTGTCAATTGCATTTTTAAACACATCTAGGTATCATAGATGATAAAGAATGCTATATAAATAAAAAATCGATATAATTTTTTTAAAAATAGCCTACTATGATTGAAACCAAAAATGCTTTCGATTGCATTTTTAAACACATCTAGGTATTATAAATGGTAAAGAATGCTAAAATAGATTTAAAATCGATATAATTTTTTTAAAAATAGCCTACTATGATTGAAACCAAAAATGCTTTCAATTGCATTTTTGAACACATCTAGGTATTATAAATGATAAAAAATGCTTATATAGATATAAAATCGATATTTTTTTAAAAATAGCCTACTATGATTAAAACCAAAAATGCTTTCAATTGCATTTTTAAACACATCTAGGTATTATAAATGATAAAGAATGCTAATATAGATTTAAAATCGATATAATTTTTTTAAAAAAAAAAAAGCCTACTATGATTGAAACCAAAAATGCTTTCTATTGCATTTTTAAACACATCTAGGTATTATAAATGATAAAGAACGCTAATATAGATTTAAAATCGATATAATTTTTTTAAAAATAGCCTACTATGATTGAAACCAAAAATGCTTTCAATTGCATTTTTAAACACATCTAGGTATTATAAATGATAAAAAATGCTAATATAGAAATAGAATCAATATAATTTTTTAAAAAATAGCCTACTATGATTGAAACCAAAAATGCTTTCAATTGCATTTTTAAACACATCTAGGTATTATAAATGATAAAGATTGCTAATATAGATTTAAAATCGATATAATTTTTTTAAAAATAGCCTACTATGATTGAAACCAAAAATGCTTTCAATTGCATTTTTAAACACATCTAGGTATTATAAATGATAACAAATGCTAATATAGATTTAAAATCGATATAATTTTTTTAAAAATAGCCTACTATGATTGAAACCAAAAATGCTTTCAATTGCATTTTTAAACACATCTAGGTATTATAAATCATAAAGAATGCTAATATAGATTTAAAATCGATATAATTTTTTTAAAAATAGCCTACTATGATTGAAACCAAAAATGCTTTCAATTGCATTTTTAAACACATCTAGGTATTATAAATGGTAAAGAATGCTATATAGATATAAAATCGATATAATTTTTTTAAAAATAGCCTACTTTGATCAAAACCAAAAATGCTTTCAATTGCATTTTTAAACACATCTAGGTATTATAAATGATAAAGAATGCTAATATAGATATAAAATCGATATAATTTTTTTAAAAATAGCCTTCTATGATTGAAACCAAAAATGCTTTCAGTTGCATTTTTAAACACATCTAGGTATTATAAATGATAAAGAATGCTAATATAGATATAAAATCGATATAATTTTTTTAAAAATAGCCTACTATGATTGAAACCAAAAATGCTTTCAATTGCATTTTTAAACACATCTAGGTATTATAAATGACATAGAATGCTAACATAGATATAAAATCGATATAATTTTTTTAAAAATAGCCTACTATGATTGAAACCAAAAATGCTTTCAATTGCATTTTTAAACACATCTAGGTATTATAAATGATAAAGAATGCTAATATAGACATAAAATCGATATAATTTTTTTAAAAATAGCCTACTATGATTGAAACCAAAAATGCTTTCAATTGCATTTTTAAACACATCTAGGTATTATAAGTGATAAAGAATGCTAATATAGATAAAAAATCGATATAATTTTTTTTAAAAATAGCCTACTATGATTGAAACCAAAAATGCTTTCAATTGCATTTTTAAACACATCTAGGTATTATAAATGATAAAGAATGCTAATATAGATATAAAATCGATATAATTTTTTTAAAAATAGCCTAATATGATTGAAACCAAAAATGCTTTCAATTGCATTTTTAAACACATCTAGGTATTATAAATGATAAAGAATGCTAATATAGATATAAAATCGATATAATTTTTTTAAAAATACTTTATAAAAAAAAACTTTTTAAAAAACTACGTTTTTCGCGTAGACTAAAAAGTAGAAAATAACTTTTATTCTTGGTTGTAAAGAATTTGGTTTTAAATTTTCAGATTATATTTAATAAATTTTTATATCCTAGTCAATATTGTTCACAAAGTTTCGAATAAGTGCACTTTGATCTTATCGTATAACTCAACAACTTAAAAACGTGGGCGCATTAATTTAAGTTTATCATAAAGTATTGATTTCACATAAACTTATTTCTCCTCTTATAATGCGCCCACGTTTTTAAGTTGTTGAGTTATACGATAAGATCAAAGTGCACTTATTCGAAACTTTGTGAACAATATTGACTAGGATATAAAAATTTATTAAATATAATCTGAAAATTTAAAACCAAATTCTTTACAACCAAGAATAAAAGTTATTTTCTACTTTTTAGTCTACGCGAAAAACGTAGTTTTTTAAAAAGTTTTTTTTTATAAAGTATTTTATTTTCTACTTTTTAGTCTTATTCTAATGAAATAGAGAAATAAAGATTAAAGGGGGTTTATAGGTTACAGGTGTGTTGAACTCCACTTCGTTGCACTTCGTTACGTTCAACTGTTAATAGATCACAGTAGGTTTATAGGTTACAGGTGTGTTGAACTTCACTTCGTTGCACTTCGTTACGTTCAACTGTTTATAGATTACAGTAGGTTTATAGGTTACAGGTGTGTTGAACTTCACTTCGTTGCACTTCGTTACGTTCAACTGTTTATAGATCACAGTAGGTTTATAGGTTACAGGTGTGTTGAACTTCACTTCGTTGCACTTCGTTACGTTCAACTGTTTATAGATTACAGTAGGTTTATAGGTTACAGGTGTGTTGAACTTCACTTCGTTGCACTTCGTTACGTTCAACTGTTTATAGATTACAGTAGGTTCATAGGTTACAGGTGTGTTGAACTCCACTTCGTTGCACTTCGTTACGTTCAACTGTTTATAGATTAGAGTAGGTTTATAGGTTACAGGTGTGTTGAACTTCACTTCGTTGCACTTCGTTACGTTCAACTGTTTATAGATCACAGTAGGTTTATAGGTTACAGGTGTGTTGAACTTCACTTTGTTGCACTTCGTTACGTTCAACTGTTTATAGATTACATTAGGTTTATAGATTACAGGTGTGTTGAACTTCACTTCGCTGCACTTCGTTACGTTCAACTGTTTATAGATTACAGTAGGTTTATAGGTTACAGGTGTGTTGAACTTCACTTCGTTGCACTTCGTTACGTTCAACTGTTTATAGATTACAGTAGGTTTATAGGTTACAGGTGTGTTGAACTTCACTTCGTTGCACTTCGTTACGTTCAACTGTTTATAGATTACAGTAGGTTCATAGGTTACAGGTGTGTTGAACTCCACTTCGTTGCACTTCGTTACGTTCAACTGTTTATAGATTAGAGTAGGTTTATAGGTTACAGGTGTGTTGAACTTCACTTCGTTGCACTTCGTTACGTTCAACTGTTTATAGATCACAGTAGGTTTATAGGTTACAGGTGTGTTGAACTTCACTTCGTTGCACTTCGTTACGTTCAACTGTTTATAGATTACATTAGGTTTATAGATTACAGGTGTGTTGAACTTCACTTCGCTGCACTTCGTTACGTTCAACTGTTTATAGATTACAGTAGGTTTATAGGTTACAGGTGTGTTGAACTTCACTTCGTTGCACTTCGTTACGTTCAACTGTTTATAGATTACAGTAGGTTTATAGGTTACAGGTGTGTTGAACTTCACTTCGTTGCGTTCAACTGTTTATAAATTACCAGTTTTCAATGGGAAATTAGTAACGACTTTCAAAATTTTTCATTCGTTTTATAAAATTTAATTTTTTTAAAGCATTCATTAGTAAAGTACATTAAAAATCACTCGTAAAGATTTTGTGTTTATCTGTACCATTTCTACTTCATAACGTGTGGATTCTTAACATAAAGATGCAAATTACATCACATATGTAACGTATTTATAACGGATTTTCAAATTTAAATTCAATGAATATCATTTATATGTTATGCAAAAATACGTCAAACCGTTAATAAAAAGAAAAGTCAATTTAATTAAGTTGGTGAAGTGTTATAAATAATGCAAAACATTTAAAACAGCATAAATTTATGCTCAAACTATGTGTGCTAAATGCACATCGCATATTAATAGTTATTTTGCATTAATTCGTAACGGACTTGTGCTTAACGGTTTTTTTGAAAATTCAAATTTTCACTTACGAATATTCATGAAAAAATTACATGTCAATTTTTTTGTCTTACCAGAATATCTTTACCTGCTCAAATTTATGGTATAATTAATAATTAGTAATATTAATTAAACTATAATGAATCATATAAATGACTTTAGAGCATCACAAGTATAATATTTAATACAAATCAAAATTTTATATAATTGACATTGGATTTTTTCCCATATAAAAAAGTTTTACATAAATTGTACTATAATTAAGCATTTTTGTGTTTCCAAAGTGTTAAAATATTGTATTGTCACCGGGAATACGTGTGAATAAAAAATTTTAGCTCGATTGGAGCAGTAGAAGTGGTCGAAAAATTGATCGCAAGATTTGAAATTTTTTGCAAACAAACAAACAAACAAACAAACAAACAAACAAACAAACAAACAAACAAACAAACAAGAAAGCAAGTTAAGAAAAACGTAGTAATAAAATAGCTTACTATGATTGAAACCAAAAATGCTTTAAATTGCATTTTAAAACATATCTAGGTATTTTAGATGATAAAGAATGCTAATATAGATTTAAAATCGATTTTTTTTTGAAAAAAGCCTCCTATGATCGAAACCAAAAATGCTTTAAATTGCATTTTAAAACATTTCTAGGTATTTTAGATGATAAAGAATGCTAATATAGATTTAAAATCGATGTTTTTTGAAAATAGCCTGCTATGATCGAAACCAAAAATGCTTTGAATTGCATTTTAAAACATATCTAGGTATTTTAGATGATAAAGAATGCTAATATAGATTTAAAATCGATTTTTTTTTGAAAATAGCTACTATGATCGAAACCAAAAATGCTTTAAATTGAATTTTAAAACATATCTAGGTATTATAAATGATAAAAAAATACTTTATAAAAAAAAACTTTTTAAAAAACTACGTTTTTCGCGTAGACTAAAAAGTAGAAAATAACTTTTATTCTTGGTTGTAAAGAATTTGGTTTTAAATTTTCAGATTATATTTAATAAATTTTTATATCCTAGTCAATATTGTAAACAAAGTTTCGAATAAGTGCACTTTGATCTTATCGTATAACTCAACAACTTAAAAACGTGGGCGCATTATAAGAGGAGAAATAAGTTTATGTGAAATCAATACTTTATGATAAACTTAAATTAATGCGCCCACGTTTTTAAGTTGTTGAGTTATACGATAAGATCAAAGTGCACTTATTCGAAACTTTGTGAACAATATTGACTAGGATATAAAAATTTATTAAATATAATCTGAAAATTTAAAACCAAATTCTTTACAACCAAGAATAAAAGTTATTTTCTACTTTTTAGTCTTATTCTAATGAAATAGAGAAATAAAGATTATAGGGGGTTTATAGGCTACAGGTGTGTTAAACTCCACTTCGTTGCACTTCGTTACGTTCAACTGTTCATAGATTAGAGTAGGTTTATAGGTTACAGGTGTGTTAAACTTCACTTCGTTGCACTTCGTTACGTTCAACTGTTTATAGATCACAGTAGGTTTATAGGTTACAGGTGTGTTGAACTTCACTTCGTTGCACTTCGTTACGTTCAACTGTTTATAGATCACAGGAGGTTTATAGGTTACAGGTGTGTTGAACTTCACTTCGTTGCACTTCGTTACGTTCAACTGTTTATAGATTACAGTAGGTTTATAGGTTACAGGTGTGTTGAACTTCACTTCGTTACGTTCAACTGTTTATAGATTACAGTAGGTTCATAGGTTACAGGTGTGTTGAACTCCACTTCGTTGCGCTTCGTTACGTTCAACTGTTTATAGATTAGAGTAGGTTTATAGGTTACAGGTGTGTTGAACTTCACTTCGTTGCACTTCGTTACGTTCAACTGTTTATAGATCACAGGAGGTTTATAGGTTACAGGTGTGTTGAACTTCACTTCGTTGCACTTCGTTACGTTCAACTGTTTATAGATTACAGTAGGTTTATAGGTTACAGGTGTGTTGAACTTCACTTCGTTGCACTTCGTTACGTTCAACTGTTTATAGATTACAGTAGGTTCATAGGTTACAGGTGTGTTGAACTCCACTTCGTTGCGCTTCGTTACGTTCAACTGTTTATAGATTAGAGTAGGTTTATAGGTTACAGGTGTGTTGAACTTCACTTCGTTGCACTTCGTTACGTTCAACTGTTTATAGATCACAGTAGGTTTATAGGTTACAGGTGTGTTGAACTTCACTTCGTTGCACTTCGTTACGTTCAACTGTTTATAGATTACATTAGGTTTATAGGTTACAGGTGTGTTGAACTTCACTTCGCTGCACTTCGTTACGTTCAACTGTTTATAGATTACAGTAGGTTTATAGGTTACAGGTGTGTTGAACTTCACTTCGTTGCACTTCGTTACGTTCAACTGTTTATAGATTACAGTAGGTTCATAGGTTACAGGTGTGTTGAACTTCACTTCGTTGCACTTCGTTACGTTCAACTGTTTATAGATCACAGTAGGTTTATAGGTTACAGGTGTGTTGAACTTCACTTCGTTGCACTTCGTTACGTTCAACTGTTTATAGATTACATTAGGTTTATAGGTTACAGGTGTGTTGAACTTCACTTCGCTGCACTTTGTTACGTTCAACTGTTTATAGATTACAGTAGGTTTATAGGTTACAGGTGTGTTGAACTTCACTTCGTTGCACTTCGTTACGTTCAACTGTTTATAGATTACAGTAGGTTTATAGGTTACAGGTGTGTTGAACTTCACTTCGTTGCGTTCAACTGTTTATAAATTACCAGTTTTCAATGGGAAATTAGTAACGACTTTCAAAATTTTTCATTCGTTTTATAAAATTTAATTTTTTTAAAGCATTCATTAGTAAAGTACATTAAAAATCACTCGTAAAGATTTTGTGTTTATCCGAACCATTCCTACTACATAACGTGTGGATTCTTAACATAAAGATGCAAATCAAATCTATATGTAACGTATTTATAACGGATTTTCAAATTT
Organism: Chironomus riparius; assembly: GCA_917627325.4. NCBI lineage: Eukaryota > Metazoa > Arthropoda > Insecta > Diptera > Chironomidae > Chironomus > Chironomus riparius. The sequence goes on along the minus strand of OU895879.1, from coordinate 21,355,860 downwards.
AAATTCAATGAATATCATTTATATGTTATGCAAAAATACGTCAAACCGTTAATAAAAAGAAAAGTCAATTTAATTAAGTTGGTAAAGTGTTATAAATAATGCAATACATTTAAAACAGCATAAATTTATGCTCAAACTATGTGTGCTAAATGCACATCGCATATTAATAGTTATTTTGCATTAATTCGTAACGGACTTGTGCTTAACGGTTTTTTTGAAAATTCAAATTTTCACTTACGAATATTCATGAAAAAATTACATGTCAATTTTTTTGTCTTGCCAGAATATCTTTAGCTGCTCAAATTTATGGTATAATTAATAATTTGTAATATTAATTAAACTATAATGAATCATATAAATGACTTTAGAGCATCACATGTATAATATTTAATACAAATCAAAATTTTATATCATTGACATTGGATTTTTTCCCATATAAAAAAGTTTTACATAAATTGTACTATAATTAAGCATTTTTGTGTTTCCAAAGTGTTAAAATATTGTATTGTCACCGGGAATACGTGTGCATTAAAAATTTGAGCTCGATTGGAGCAGTAGAAGTGGTCGAAAAATTGATCGCAAGATTTGAAATTTTTTGCAAACAAACAAACAAACAAACAAACAAACAAACAAACAAACAAACAAACAAGAAAGCAAGTTAAGAAAAACGTAGTAACAAACAAGAAAGCAAGTTAAGAAAAACGTAGTAAAAAGGTTAATATAGAAATGAAATCGATATTTTTTTGAAAAAAGCCTACTATGATCGAAACCAAAAATGCTTTAAATTGCATTTTAAAACATTTCTAGGTATTTTAGATGATAAAGAATGCTAATATGGATTTAAAATCGATGTTTTTTTGAAAATAGCCTGCTATGATCGAAACCAAAAATGCTTTGAATTGCATTTTATAACATATCTAGGTATTTTAGATGATAAAGAATGCTAATATAGAAATGAAATCGATATTTTTTTGAAAATAGCCTGCTATGATCGAAACCAAAAATGCTTTAAATTGCATTTTAAAACATATCTAGTTATTATGAATGATAAAGAATGCAAGTATAAATTTAAAATCGATTTTTTTTTTGAAAATAGCTACTATGATCGAAACCAAAAATGCTTTAAATTGCATTTTAAAACATATCTAGGTATTATAAATGATAAAAAAGGTTAATATAGAAATGAAATCGATATTTTTTTGAAAAAAGCCTACTATGATCGAAACCAAAAATGCTTTAAATTGCATTTTAAAACATATCTAGGTAATATAAATGATATAGAATGCTAGTATAAATTTAAAATCGATTTTTTTTTTGAAAATAGCTACTATGATCGAAACCAAAAATGCTTTAAATTGCATTTTAAAACATATCTAGGTATTATAAATGATAAAGAATGCTAGTATAAATTTAAAATCGATTTTTTTTTTTGAAAATAGGTACTATGATCGAAACCAAAAATGCTTTAAATTTCATTTTAAAACATATCTAGGTAATATAAATGATATAGAATGCTAGTATAAATTTAAAATCGATTTTTTTTTTGAAAATAGCTACTATGATCGAAACCAAAAATGCTTTAAATTGCATTTTAAAACATATCTAGGTATTATAAATGATAAAGAATGCTAGTATAAATTTAAAATCGATTTTTTTTTTGAAAATAGGTACTATGATCGAAACCAAAAATGCTTTTAAAAATTGCATTTTAAAACATATCTAGGTATTATAAATGATAAAGAATGCTAATATAGATTTAAAATCGATGTTTTTTTTGAAAATAGCCTGCTATGATCGAAACCAAAAATGCTTTAAATTGCATTTTAAAACATATCTAGGTATTATAAATGATAAAGAATGCTAGTATAAATTTAAAATCGATTTTTTTTTTTGAAAATAGCTACTATGATCGAAACCAAAAATGCTTTAAATTGCATTTTAAAACATATCTAGGTATTATAAATGATAAAGAATGCTAGTATAAATTTAAAATCGATGTTTTTTTTTGAAAATAGCCTACTATGATTGAAACCAAAAATGCTTTCAATTGCATTCTTAAACACATCTAGATATTATAAATGATAAAGAATGCTAATATAGATATAAAATCGATATAATTTTTTTAAAAATAGCCTACTATGATCAAAACCAAAAATGCTTTCAATTGCATTTTTAAACACATCTAGGTATTATAAATGATAAAGAATGTTAATAAAGATATAAAATCGATATAATTTTTTAAAAATAGCCTACTATGATTGAAACCAAAAATGCTTTCAATTGCATTTTTAAACACATCTAGGTATTATAAATGATAAAGAATACTAATATAGATATAAAATCGATACAATTTTTTTAAAAATAGCCTACTATGATTGAAACCAAAAATGCTTTAAATTGCATTTTTAAACACATCTAGGTATTGTAAATGATAAAGAATGCTAATATAGATATCAAATCGATATAATTTTTTTAAAAATAGCCTGCTATGATTGAAACCAAAAATGCTTTAAATTGCATTTTTAAACACATCTAGGTATTATAAATGATAAAGAATGCTAATAAAGATATAAAATCGATATAATTTTTTTAAAAATAGCTTACTATGATTGAAACCAAAAATGCTTTCAATTGCATTTTTAAACACATCTAGGTATTATGAATGAAAAAGAATACTAATATAGATATAAAATCGATATAATTTTTTTAAAAATAGCCTACTTTGATTGAAACCAAAAATGCTTTCAATTGCATTTTTAAACACATCTAGGTATTATTAATGATAAAGAATGCTAATATAGATATAAAATCGATATAATTTTTTTAAAAATAGCCTACTATGATCAAAACCAAAAATGCTTTCAATTGCATTTTTAAACACATCTAGGTATTATAAATGATAAAGAATGCTAATATAGATATAAAATCGATATAATTTTTTTAAAAATAGCCTGCTATGATCAAAACCAAAAATGCTTTAAAATGCATTTTTAAACACATCTAGGTATTATAATTGATAAAGAATGCTAATATAGATATAAAATCGATTTTTTTTTTGAAAATAGGTACTATGATCGAAACCAAAAATGCTTTAAATTGCATTTTAAAACATATCTAGGTATTGTAAATGATAAAGAATGCTAATATAGATATAAAATCGATATAATTTTTTTTAAAAATAGCCTACTTTGATTGAAACCAAAAATGCTTTAAATTGCATTTTTAAACACATCTAGGTATTATTAATGATAAAGAATGCTAATATAGATATAAAATCGATATAATTTTTTTAAAAATAGCCTACTATGATTGAAACCAAAAATGCTTTCAATTGCATTTTTAAACACATCTAGGTATTATAAATGATAAAGAATGCTAATATAGACATAAAATCGATATAATTTTTTTAAAAATAGCCTACTATGATTGAAACCAAAAATGCTTTCAAATGCATTTTTAAACACATCTAGGTATTATAAATGATAAAGAATGCTAATATAGATATAAAATCGATATAACTTTTTTAAAAATAGCCTACTATGATCAAAACCAAAAATGCTTTAAATTGCATTTTTAAACACATCTAGGTATTATAAATGATAAAGAATGCTAATATAGATATAAAATCGATATAATTTTTTTTAAAAATAGCCTACTTTGATTGAAACCAAAAATGCTTTCAATTGCATTTTTAAACACATCTAGGTATTATAAATGATAAAGAATGCTAATATAGATATAAAATCGATATAATTTTTTTTAAACATAGCCTACTTTGATTAAAACCAAAAATGCTTTCAATCCCATTTTTAAACACATCTAGGTATTATAAATGATTAAGAATACTAATATAGATATAAAATCGATATAATTTTTTTTAAAAATAGCCTACTTTGATTGAAACCAAAAATGCTTTCAATTGCATTTTTAAACACATCTAGGTATTATAAATGATAAAGAATGCTAATAAAGATATAAAATCGATATAATTTTTTTAAAAATAGCCTACTATGATTGAAACCAAAAATGCTTTCAATTGCATTTTTAAACACATCTAGGTATTATAATTGATAAAGAATGCTAATATAGATATAAAATCGATATAATTTTTTTTAAAATAAGGCTACTATGATTGAAACCAAAAATGCTTTCAATTGCATTTTTAAACACATCTAGGTATTATAAATGATAAAGAATGCTAATATAGATATAAAATCGATATAATTTTTTTAAAAATAAGGCTACTATGATCGAAACCAAAAATGCTTTCAATTGCATTTTTAAACACATCTAGGTATTATAAATGATAAAGAATGCTAATATAGATATAAAATCGATATAATTTTTTTAAAAATAGCCTACTATAATTGAAACCAAAAATGATTTCAATTGCATTTTTAAACACATCTAGATATTATAAATGATAAAGAATGCTAATATAGATATAAAATCGATATAATTTTTTTAAAAATAGCCTACTATGATTGAAACCAAAAATGCTTTCAATTGCATTTTTAAACACATCTAGATATTATAAATGATAAAGAATGCTAATATAGATATAAAATCGATATAATTTTTTTAAAAATAGCCTACTATGATTGAAACCAAAAATGCTTTCAATTGCATTTTTAAACACATCTAGGTATTATAAATGATAAAGAATGCTAATATAGATATAAAATCGATATAATTTTTTTAAAAATAGCCTACTATGATTGAAACCAAAAATGCTTTCAATCGCATTTTTAAACACATCTAGGTATTATAAATGATAAAGAATGCTAATATAGATATAAAATCGATATAATTTTTTTAAAAATAGCCTACTATGATCAAAACCAAAAATGCTTTAAATTGCATTTTTAAACACATCTAGGTATTATAAATGATAAAGAATGCTAATATAGATATAAAATCGATATAATTTTTTTAAAAATAGCCTACTATGATTGAAACCAAAAATGCTTTAAATTGCATTTTTAAACACATCTAGGTATTATAAATGATAAAGAATGCTAATATAGATATAAAATCGATATAATTTTTTTAAAAATAGCCTACTATGATCAAAACCAAAAATGCTTTAAATTGCATTTTTAAACACATCTAGGTATTATAAATGATAAAGAATGCTAATATAGATATAAAATCGATATAATTTTTTTAAAAATAGCCTACTATGATTGAAACCAAAAATGCTTTCAATTGCATTCTTAAACACATCTAGATATTATAAATGATAAAGAATGCTAATATAGATATAAAATCGATATAATTTTTTTAAAAATAGCCTACTATGATCAAAACCAAAAATGCTTTCAATTGCATTTTTAAACACATCTAGGTATTATAAATGATAAAGAATGTTAATAAAGATATAAAATCGATATAATTTTTTAAAAATAGCCTACTATGATTGAAACCAAAAATGCTTTCAATTGCATTTTTAAACACATCTAGGTATTATAAATGATAAAGAATACTAATATAGATATAAAATCGATACAATTTTTTTAAAAATAGCCTACTATGATTGAAACCAAAAATGCTTTAAATTGCATTTTTAAACACATCTAGGTATTGTAAATGATAAAGAATGCTAATATAGATATCAAATCGATATAATTTTTTTAAAAATAGCCTGCTATGATTGAAACCAAAAATGCTTTAAATTGCATTTTTAAACACATCTAGGTATTATAAATGATAAAGAATGCTAATAAAGATATAAAATCGATATAATTTTTTTAAAAATAGCTTACTATGATTGAAACCAAAAATGCTTTCAATTGCATTTTTAAACACATCTAGGTATTATGAATGAAAAAGAATACTAATATAGATATAAAATCGATATAATTTTTTTAAAAATAGCCTACTTTGATTGAAACCAAAAATGCTTTCAATTGCATTTTTAAACACATCTAGGTATTATTAATGATAAAGAATGCTAATATAGATATAAAATCGATATAATTTTTTTAAAAATAGCCTACTATGATCAAAACCAAAAATGCTTTCAATTGCATTTTTAAACACATCTAGGTATTATAAATGATAAAGAATGCTAATATAGATATAAAATCGATATAATTTTTTTAAAAATAGCCTGCTATGATCAAAACCAAAAATGCTTTAAAATGCATTTTTAAACACATCTAGGTATTATAATTGATAAAGAATGCTAATATAGATATAAAATCGATTTTTTTTTTGAAAATAGGTACTATGATCGAAACCAAAAATGCTTTAAATTGCATTTTAAAACATATCTAGGTATTGTAAATGATAAAGAATGCTAATATAGATATAAAATCGATATAATTTTTTTTAAAAATAGCCTACTTTGATTGAAACCAAAAATGCTTTAAATTGCATTTTTAAACACATCTAGGTATTATTAATGATAAAGAATGCTAATATAGATATAAAATCGATATAATTTTTTTAAAAATAGCCTACTATGATTGAAACCAAAAATGCTTTCAATTGCATTTTTAAACACATCTAGGTATTATAAATGATAAAGAATGCTAATATAGACATAAAATCGATATAATTTTTTTAAAAATAGCCTACTATGATTGAAACCAAAAATGCTTTCAAATGCATTTTTAAACACATCTAGGTATTATAAATGATAAAGAATGCTAATATAGATATAAAATCGATATAACTTTTTTAAAAATAGCCTACTATGATCAAAACCAAAAATGCTTTAAATTGCATTTTTAAACACATCTAGGTATTATAAATGATAAAGAATGCTAATATAGATATAAAATCGGTATAATTTTTTTTAAAAATAGCCTACTTTGATTGAAACCAAAAATGCTTTCAATTGCATTTTTAAACACATCTAGGTATTATAAATGATAAAGAATGCTAATATAGATATAAAATCGATATAATTTTTTTTAAACATAGCCTACTTTGATTAAAACCAAAAATGCATTCAATCCCATTTTTAAACACATCTAGGTATTATAAATGATTAAGAATACTAATATAGATATAAAATCGATATAATTTTTTTTAAAAATAGCCTACTTTGATTGAAACCAAAAATGCTTTCAATTGCATTTTTAAACACATCTAGGTATTATAAATGATAAAGAATGCTAATAAAGATATAAAATCGATATAATTTTTTTTAAAATAAGGCTACTATGATTGAAACCAAAAATGCTTTCAATTGCATTTTTAAACACATCTAGGTATTATAAATGATAAAGAATGCTAATATAGATATAAAATCGATATAATTTTTTTAAAAATAAGGCTACTATGATCGAAACCAAAAATGCTTTCAATTGCATTTTTAAACACATCTAGGTATTATAAATGATAAAGAATGCTAATATAGATATAAAATCGATATAATTTTTTTAAAAATAGCCTACTATAATTGAAACCAAAAATGATTTCAATTGCATTTTTAAACACATCTAGATATTATAAATGATAAAGAATGCTAATATAGATATAAAATCGATATAATTTTTTTAAAAATAGCCTACTATGATTGAAACCAAAAATGCTTTCAATTGCATTTTTAAACACATCTAGATATTATAAATGATAAAGAATGCTAATATAGATATAAAATCGATATAATTTTTTTAAAAATAGCCTACTATGATTGAAACCAAAAATGCTTTCAATTGCATTTTTAAACACATCTAGGTATTATAAATGATAAAGAATGCTAATATAGATATAAAATCGATATAATTTTTTTAAAAATAGCCTACTATGATTGAAACCAAAAATGCTTTCAATCGCATTTTTAAACACATCTAGGTATTATAAATGATAAAGAATGCTAATATAGATATAAAATCGATATAATTTTTTTAAAAATAGCCTACTATGATCAAAACCAAAAATGCTTTAAATTGCATTTTTAAACACATCTAGGTATTATAAATGATAAAGAATGCTAATATAGATATAAAATCGATATAATTTTTTTAAAAATAGCCTACTATGATTGAAACCAAAAATGCTTTAAATTGCATTTTTAAACACATCTAGGTATTATAAATGATAAAGAATGCTAATATAGATATAAAATCGATATAATTTTTTTAAAAATAGCCTACTATGATTGAAACCAAAAATGCTTTCAATTGCATTTTTAAACACATCTAGGTATTATAAATGATAAAGAATGCTAATATAGATATAAAATCGATATAATTTTTTTAAAAATAGCCTACTATGATTGAAACCAAAAATGCTTTCAATTGCATTTTTAAACACATCTAGGTATTATAAATGATAAAGAATGCTAATATAGATATAAAATCGATATAATTTTTTTAAAAATAGCCTACTATGATCAAAACCAAAAATGCTTTAAATTGCATTTTTAAACACATCTAGGTATTATAAATGATAAAGAATGCTAATATAGATATAAAATCGATATAATTTTTTTAAAAATAGCCTACTATGATTGAAACCAAAAATGCTTTCAATTGCATTTTTAAACACATCTAGGTATTATAAATGATAAAGAATGCTAATATAGACATAAAATCGATATAATTTTTTTAAAAATAGCCTACTATGATCAAAACCAAAAATTCTTTCAATTGCATTTTTTAACACATCTAGGTATTATAAATGATAAAGAATGCTAATATAGATATAAAATCGATATAATTTTTTTAAAAATAGCCTACTATGATTGAAACCAAAAATGCTTTCAATTGCATTTTTAAACACATCTAGGTATTATAAATGATAAAGAATGCTAATATAGATATAAAATCGATATAATTTTTTTAAAAATAGCCTACTATGATTGAAACCAAAATGCTTTCATTTGCATTTTTAAACACATCTAGGTATTATAAATGATAAAGAATGCTAATATAGATATAAAATCGATATAATTTTTTTAAAAATAGCCTACTATGATTGAAACCAAAAATGCTTTCAATTGCATTTTTAAACACATCTAGGTATTATAAATGATAAAGAATGCTAATATAGATATAAAATCGATATAATTTTTTTAAAAATAGCCCAATATGATTGAAACCAAAAATGCTTTAAATTGCATTTTTAAACACATCTAGGTATTATAAATGATAAAGAATGCTAATATAGATATAAAATCGATATAATTTTTTTAAAAATAGCCTACTATGATCAAAACCAAAAATGCTTTAAATTGCATTTTTAAACACATCTAGGTATTATAAATGATAAAGATTGCTAATATAGATATAAAATCGATATAATTTTTTTAAAAATAGCCTACTATGATCAAAACCAAAAATGCTTTCAATTGCATTTTTAAACACATCTAGGTATTATAAATGAAAAAAAATGCTAATATAGATATGAAATCGATATAATTTTTTTAAAAATAGCCTACTATGATTGAAACCAAAAATGCTTTCAATTGCATTTTTAAACACATCTAGGTATTATAAATGATAAAGAATGCTAATATAGATATAAAATCGATATAATTTTTTTTAAAATAAGGCTACGATGATTAAAACCAAAAATGCTTTCAATTGCATTTTTAAACACATCAAGGTATTATAAATGATAAAGAATGGTAATATAGATATAAAATCGATATAATTTTTTTTAAAATTAGGCTACGATGATTGAAACCAAAAATGCTTTCAATTGCATTTTTAAACACATCTAGGTATTATAAATGATAAAAAATGCTAATATAGATATGAAATCGATATAATTTTTTTAAAAATAGCCTACTATGATTGAAACCAAAAATGCTTTCAATTGCATTTTTAAACACATCTAGGTATTATAAATGATAAAGAATGCTAATATAGATATAAAATCGATATAATTTTTTTTAAAAATAGCCTACTATGATTGAAACCAAAAATGCTTTCAATTGCATTTTTAAACACATCTAGGTATTATAAATGATAAAGAATGCTAATATAGATATAAAATCGATATAATTTTTTTAAAAATAGCCTACTATGATCAAAACCAAAAATGCTTTAAATTGCATTTTTAAACACATCCAGGTATTATAAATGATAAAGAATGCTAATATAGATATAAAATCGATATAATTTTTTTAAAAATAGCCTACTATGATTGAAACCAAAAATGCTTTCAATTGCATTTTTAAACACATCTAGGTATTATAAATGATAAAGAATGCTAATATAGATATAAAATCGATATAATTTTTTTAAAAATAGCCTACTATGATCAAAACCAAAAATGCTTTCAATTACATTTTTTAACACATCTAGGTATTATAAATGATAAAGAATGCTAATATAGATATAAAATCGATATAATTTTTTAAAAATAGCCTACTATGATTGAAACCAAAAATGCTTTCAATTGCATTTTTAAACACATCTAGGTATTATAAATGATAAAGAATGCTAATATAGATATAAAATCGATATAATTTTTATAAAAATAGCCTACTATGATTGAAACCAAAATGCTTTCATTTGCATTTTTAAACACATCTAGGTATTATAAATGATAAAGAATGCTAATATAGATATAAAATCGATATAATTTTTTTAAAAATAGCCTACTATGATTGAAACCAAAAATGCTTTCAATTGCATTTTTAAACACATCTAGGTATTATAAATGATAAAGAATGCTAATATAGATATAAAATCGATATAATTTTTTTAAAAATAGCCCAATATGATTGAAACCAAAAATGCTTTAAATTGCATTTTTAAACACATCTAGGTATTATAAATGATAAAGAATGCTAATATAGATATAAAATCGATATAATTTTTTTAAAAATAGCCTACTATGATCAAAACCAAAAATGCTTTAAATTGCATTTTTTAACACATCTAGGTATTATAAATGATAAAGATTGCTAATATAGATATAAAATCGATATAATTTTTTTAAAAATAGCCTACTATGATCAAAACCAAAAATGCTTTCAATTGCATTTTTAAACACATCTAGGTATTATAAATGATAAAAAATGCTAATATAGATATGAAATCGATATAATTTTTTTAAAAATAGCCTACTATGATTGAAACCAAAAATGCTTTCAATTGCATTTTTAAACACATCTAGGTATTATAAATGATAAAGAATGCTAATATAGATATAAAATCAATATAATTTTTTTTAAAATAAGGCTACGATGATTAAAACCAAAAATGCTTTCAATTGCATTTTTAAACACATCAAGGTATTATAAATGATAAAGAATGGTAATATAGATATAAAATCGATATAATTTTTTTTAAAATTAGGCTACGATGATTGAAACCAAAAATGCTTTCAATTGCATTTTTAAACACATCTAGGTATTATAAATGATAAAAAATGCTAATATAGATATGAAATCGATATAATTTTTTTAAAAATAGCCTACTATGATTGAAACCAAAAATGCTTTCAATTGCATTTTTAAACACATCTGGGTATTATAAATGATAAAGAATGCTAATATAGATATAAAATCGATATAATTTTTTTTAAAATAAGGCTACGATGATTGAAACCAAAAATGCTTTCAATTGCATTTTTAAACACATCTAGGTATTATAAATGATAAAAAATGCTAATATAGATATAAAATCGATATGATTTTTTTAAAAATAGCCTACTATGATCGAAACCAAAAATGCTTTCAATTGCATTTTTAAACACATCTAGGTATTATAAATGATAAAGAATGCTAATATAGATATAAAATCGATATAATTTTTTTAAAAATAGCCTACTATGATTGAAACCAAAAATGCTTTAAATTGCATTTTTAAACACATCTAGGTATCATAAATGATAAAGAATGCTAATATAGATATAAAATCGATATAATTTTTTTAAAAATAGCCTACTATGATCAAAACCAAAAATGCTTTCAATTGCATTTTTAAACACATCTAGGTATTATAAATGATAAAAAATGCTAATATAGATATGAAATCGATATAATTTTTTTAAAAATAGCCTACTATGATTGAAACCAAAAATGCTTTCAATTGCATTTTTAAACACATCTAGGTATTATAAATGATAAAGAATGCTAATATAGATATAAAATCGATATAATTTTTTTTAAAATAAGGCTACGATGATTGAAACCAAAAATGCTTTCAATTGCATTTTTAAACACATCTAGGTATTATGAATGATAAAGAATGCTAATATAGATATAAAATCGATATGATTTTTTTAAAAATAGCCTACTATGATCGAAACCAAAAATGCTTTCAATTGCATTTTTTAACACATCTAGGTAGATATAAAATCGATATAATTTTTTTAAAAATAGCCTACTATGATTAAAACCAAAAATGCTTTAAATTGCATTTTTAAACACATCTAGGTATCATAAATGATAAAGAATGCTAATATAGATATAAAATCGATATAATTTTTTTAAAAATAGCCTACTATGATTGAAACCAAAAATGCTTTCAATTGCATTTTTAAACACATCTAGGTATTATAAATGATAAAGAATGCTAATATAGATATAAAATCGATATAATTTTTTAAAAATAGCCTACTATGATTGAAACCAAAAATGCTTTCAATTGCATTTTTAAACACATCTAGGTATTATAAATGATAAAGAATGCTAATATAGATATAAAATCGATATAATTTTTATAAAAATAGCCTACTATGATTGAAACCAAAATGCTTTCATTTGCATTTTTAAACACATCTAGGTATTATAAATGATAAAGAATGCTAATATAGATATAAAATCGATATAATTTTTTTAAAAATAGCCTACTATGATTGAAACCAAAAATGCTTTCAATTGCATTTTTAAACACATCTAGGTATTATAAATGATAAAGAATGCTAATATAGATATAAAATCGATATAATTTTTTTAAAAATAGCCCAATATGATTGAAACCAAAAATGCTTTAAATTGCATTTTTAAACACATCTAGGTATTATAAATGATAAAGAATGCTAATATAGATATAAAATCGATATAATTTTTTTAAAAATAGCCTACTATGATCAAAACCAAAAATGCTTTAAATTGCATTTTTTAACACATCTAGGTATTATAAATGATAAAGATTGCTAATATAGATATAAAATCGATATAATTTTTTTAAAAATAGCCTACTATGATCAAAACCAAAAATGCTTTCAATTGCATTTTTAAACACATCTAGGTATTATAAATGATAAAAAATGCTAATATAGATATGAAATCGATATAATTTTTTTAAAAATAGCCTACTATGATTGAAACCAAAAATGCTTTCAATTGCATTTTTAAACACATCTAGGTATTATAAATGATAAAGAATGCTAATATAGATATAAAATCAATATAATTTTTTTTAAAATAAGGCTACGATGATTAAAACCAAAAATGCTTTCAATTGCATTTTTAAACACATCAAGGTATTATAAATGATAAAGAATGGTAATATAGATATAAAATCGATATAATTTTTTTAAAAATAGCCTACTATGATTGAAACCAAAAATGCTTTCAATTGCATTTTTAAACACATCTAGGTATTATAAATGATAAAGAATGCTAATATAGATATAAAATCAATATAATTTTTTTTAAAATAAGGCTACGATGATTAAAACCAAAAATGCTTTCAATTGCATTTTTAAACACATCTAGGTATTATAAATGATAAAAAATGCTAATATAGATATGAAATCGATATAATTTTTTTAAAAATAGCCTACTATGATTGAAACCAAAAATGCTTTCAATTGCATTTTTAAACACATCTGGGTATTATAAATGATAAAGAATGCTAATATAGATATAAAATCGATATAATTTTTTTTAAAATAAGGCTACGATGATTGAAACCAAAAATGCTTTCAATTGCATTTTTAAACACATCTAGGTATTATAAATGATAAAAAATGCTAATATAGATATAAAATCGATATGATTTTTTTAAAAATAGCCTACTATGATCGAAACCAAAAATGCTTTCAATTGCATTTTTAAACACATCTAGGTATTATAAATGATAAAGAATGCTAATATAGATATAAAATCGATATAATTTTTTTAAAAATAGCCTACTATGATTGAAACCAAAAATGCTTTAAATTGCATTTTTAAACACATCTAGGTATCATAAATGATAAAGAATGCTAATATAGATATAAAATCGATATAATTTTTTTAAAAATAGCCTACTATGATCAAAACCAAAAATGCTTTCAATTGCATTTTTAAACACATCTAGGTATTATAAATGATAAAAAATGCTAATATAGATATGAAATCGATATAATTTTTTTAAAAATAGCCTACTATGATTGAAACCAAAAATGCTTTCAATTGCATTTTTAAACACATCTAGGTATTATAAATGATAAAGAATGCTAATATAGATATAAAATCGATATAATTTTTTTTAAAATAAGGCTACGATGATTGAAACCAAAAATGCTTTCAATTGCATTTTTAAACACATCTAGGTATTATGAATGATAAAGAATGCTAATATAGATATAAAATCGATATGATTTTTTTAAAAATAGCCTACTATGATCGAAACCAAAAATGCTTTCAATTGCATTTTTTAACACATCTAGGTAGATATAAAATCGATATAATTTTTTTAAAAATAGCCTACTATGATTGAAACCAAAAATGCTTTAAATTGCATTTTTAAACACATCTAGGTATCATAAATGATAAAGAATGCTAATATAGATATAAAATCGATATAATTTTTTTAAAAATAGCCTACTATGATTGAAACCAAAAATGCTTTCAATTGCATTTTTAAACACATCTAGGTATTATAAATGATAAAGAATGCTAATATAGATATAAAAAATACTATAAAAAAAAACTTTTTTAAAAAAGCACGCTTTTATTTCCGATTCCAGTGCACTAAAAAGGAGAAAATAATTTATTTCTGAGAGCTCAAATTTGATACAAAATTTTATGACTAAAAATAAAAGCGTGGGGCGCTCTTGCATATATCCCAAAATCTTGAATTTGTGTCAATTAAAAATCATCCATATATGTTTGCACAAGCATTAGGTTTGTGAATATATTATAGAAAATCTAGAGATGGTTAAAATTGAACGCCCCACGCTTTTACTTTTAGTCATAAAATTTTGTATCAAATTTGAGTTCTCAGAAATAAATTATTTTCTCCTTTTTAGTGCACTGGAATCGGAAATAAAAGCGTGCTTTTTTAAAAAAGTTTTTTTTTATAGTATTTTATTTTCTACTTTTTAGTCTTATCAAATCTGTAAATCGATTCAACTTCCAAAATTTGGAGCTTTTGTTTTATTACAACACTGACTTTATCAGACTTAATGAGGAGGTTACAGTTTTTAGATTACATGAAGTATTAGTCTTCACTTCGTTTAACTCCGCTTCGTTCAATTGTTCATAGATTACAGTAAGTTTATAGGTTACAGGTGTGTTAAACTCGAATTCGTTGCACTTTCCAGTTTTACAAGATTACCAGTTTTAAATGGGTAATTTGTAAAGACTATCAAAATTTTTTATTCGTATTAAATTATTTAAGTCATACCTGAAAACACACGAAACTCTTTTAAAAATGTCCTTACTTCAATTAAAGATTTTGTAATTATCCGTACCATTCCTACTACATAACGTGTGGATAACATAAAGATGCAAATCACATCTATATGTAACATATTTATAACGGATTTTTCAAATTTAAATTCAATGAATGTCATTCATATGTTATGCAACATTACGTTAAGCCGTTAATAAATAGAAGTCAATTTAATTAAATTGGTGACGTGTTAAAAATATTAGAATACATTAAAAACAGCATAAGTTTATGCTCAAATTATGTGTGCTAAATGCACATCGCATATTGATAGTTATTTTGCATTAATTCGTAACGGACTTGTGATTAACGGTTTTTTTGAAAATTCAAATTTTCACTTACGGATATTCATGAAAAAATTACTTGTCAATTTTTCATCCTCCTAGAAAATCTTCAGCTTCTCCAATTTATAGTATAATTAATAATTAGTAATAATAATTAAACTATAATGAATCATATAAATGACTTTTGAGCATCACAAGTATAATATCAGTACCAAAAATGCTTTCAATTGCATTTGTAAACACATCTAGGTATTATAAATGATAAAGAATGCTAATATAGATATAAAATCGATATAATTTTTTTAAAAATAGCCTACTATGATCAAAACCAAAAATGCTTTAAATTGCATTTTTAAACACATCTAGGTATTATAAATGATAAAGAATGCTAATATAGATATAAAATCGATATAATTTTTTTTAAAATAGCCTACTATGATTGAAACCAAAAATGCTTTCAATTGCATTTTTAAACACATCTAGGTATTATAAATGATAAAGAATGCTAATATAGATATAAAATCGATATAATTTTTTTAAAAATAGCCTACTATGATCAAAACCAAAAATGCTTTCAATTGCATTTTTAAACACATCTAGGTATTATAAATGATAAAGAATGCTAATATAGATATAAAATCGAAATAATTTTTTTAAAAATAGCCTACTATGATTGAAACCAAAAATGCTTTCAATTGCATTTTTAAACACATCTAGGTATTATAAATGATAAAGAATGCTAATATAGATATAAAATCGATATAATTTTTTTAAAAATAGCCTACTATGATTGAAACCAAAAATGCTTTCAATTGCATTTTTAAACACATCTAGGTATTATAAATGATAAAGAATGCTAATATAGATATAAAATCGATATAATTTTTTTAAAAATAGCCTACTATGATTGAAACCAAAAATGCTTTCAATTGCATTTTTAAACACATCTAGGTATTATAAATGATAAAGAATGCTAATATAGATATAAAATCGATATAATTTTTTTAAAAATAGCCTACTATGATCAAAACCAAAAATGCTTTAAATTGCATTTTTTAACACATCTAGGTATTATAAATGATAAAGATTGCTAATATAGATATAAAATCGATATAATTTTTTTAAAAATAGCCTACTATGATTGAAACCAAAAATGCTTATTTTTATAAAAGTATATAGTGCTTAGTATTATAAATGATAAAGAATGCTAATATAGATATAAAATCGATATAATTTTTTTTAAAATAGCCTACTATGATCAAAACCAAAAATGCTTTAAATTGCATTTTTAAACACATCTAGGTATTATAAATGATAAAAAATGCTAATAAAGATATAAAATCGATATAATTTTTTTAAAAATAGCCTACTATGATTGAAACCAAAAATGCTTTCAATTGCATTTTTAAATACATCTAGGTATTATAAATGATAAAGAATGCTAATATAGATATAAAATCGATATAATTTTTTTAAAAATAGCCTACTATGATTGAAACCAAAAATGCTTATTTTTATAAAAGTATATAGTGCTTAGTATTATAAATGATAAAGAATGCTAATATAGATTTAAAATCGATATAATTTTTTTTTAAAAATAGCCTACAATGATTAAAACCAAAAATGCTTTAAATTGCATTTTTAAACACATCTAGGTATTATAAATGATAAAGAATGCTAATATAGATATAAAATCGATATAATTTTTTTAAAAATAGCCTGCTATGATCAAAACCAAAAATGCTTTAAAATGCATTTTTAAACACATCTAGGTATTATAATTGATAAAGAATGCTAATATAGATATAAAATCGATTTTTTTTTTGAAAATAGGTACTATGATCGAAACCAAAAATGCTTTAAATTGCATTTTAAAACATATCTAGGTATTGTAAATGATAAAGAATGCTAATATAGATATAAAATCGATATAATTTTTTTTAAAAATAGCCTACTTTGATTGAAACCAAAAATGCTTTAAATTGCATTTTTAAACACATCTAGGTATTATTAATGATAAAGAATGCTAATATAGATATAAAATCGATATAATTTTTTTAAAAATAGCCTACTATGATTGAAACCAAAAATGCTTTCAATTGCATTTTTAAACACATCTAGGTATTATAAATGATAAAGAATGCTAATATACAATTGCATTTTTAAACACATCTAGGTATTATAAATGATAAAGAATGCTAATATAGATATAAAATCGATATAACTTTTTTAAAAATAGCCTACTATGATTGAAACCAAAAATGCTTTCAATTGCATTTTTAAACACATCTAGGTATTATAAATGATAAATAATGCTAATATAGATATAAAATCGATATAATTTTTTTAAAAATAGCCTACTATGATCAAAACCAAAAATGCTTTAAATTGCATTTTTTAACACATCTAGGTATTATAAATGATAAAGATTGCTAATATAGATATAAAATCGATATAATTTTTTTAAAAATAGCCTACTATGATTGAAACCAAAAATGCTTTCAATTGCATTTTTAAACACATCTAGGTATTATAAATGATAAAGAATGCTAATATAGATTTAAAATCGATATAATTTTTTTTTAAAAATAGCCTACAATGATTAAAACCAAAAATGCTTTAAATTGCATTTTTAAACACATCTAGGTATTATAAATGATAAAAAATGCTAATAAAGATATAAAATCGATATAAATTTTTTAAAAATAGCCTACTATGATTGAAACCAAAAATGCTTTCAATTGCATTTTTAAACACATCTAGGTATTATAAATGATAAAGAATGCTAATATAGATATAAAATCGATATAATTTTTTTAAAAATAGGCTACTATGATTAAAACCAAAAATGCTTTCAATTGCATTTTTAAACACATCTAGGTATTATAAATGATAAAGAATGCTAATATACAATTGCATTTTTAAACACATCTAGGTATTATAAATGATAAAGAATGCTAATATAGACATAAAATCGATATGATTTTTTTAAAAATAGCCTACTATGATCGAAACCAAAAATGCTTTCAATTGCATTTTTAAACACATCTAGGTATTATAAATGATAAAGAATGCTAATATAGATATAAAATCGATATAATTTTTTTAAAAATAGCCTAATATGATTGAAACCAAAAATGCTTTCAATCGCATTTTCAAACACATCTAGGTATTATAAATGATAAAGAATGCTAATAAAGATATAAAATCGATATAATTTTTTTAAAAATAGCCTAATATGATTGAAACCAAAAATGCTTTCAATTGCATTTTTAAACACATCTAGGTATTATAAATTATAAAGAATGCTAATATAGATATAAAATCGATATAACTTTTTTAAAAATAGCCTACTATGATTGAAACCAAAAATGCTTTCAATCGCATTTTCAAACACATCTAGGTATTATAAATGATAAAGAATGCTAATATAGATATAAAATCGATATAATTTTTTTAAAAATAGCCTAATATGATCGAAACCAAAAATGCTTTCAATTGCATTTTTTAACACATCTAGGTATTAAAATGATAAAGAATGCTAATATAGATATAAAATCCATATAATTTTTTTAAAAATAGCCTACTATGATTGAAACCAAAAATGCTTTCAATCGCATTTTTAAACACATCTAGGTATTATAAATGATAAAGAATGCTAATATAGATATAAAATCGATATAATTTTTTTAAAAATAGCCTACTATGATTAAAACCAAAAATGCTATAAATTGCATTTTTAAACACATCTAGGTATTATAAATGATAAAGAATGCTAATAAAGATATAAAATCGATATAATTTTTTTAAAAATAGCCTACTATGATTGAAACCAAAAATGCTTTCAATTGCATTTTTAAACACATCTAGATATTATAAATGATAAAGAATGCTAATATAGATATAAAATCGATATAATTTTTTTTAAAAATAGCCTACTATGATTGAAACCAAAAATGCTTTCAATTGCATTTTTAAACACATCTAGGTATTATAAATGATAAAGAATGCTAATATAGATATAAAATCGATATAATTTTTTTAAAAATAGCCTACTATGATTGAAACCAAAAATGCTTTCAATTGCATTTTTAAACACATCTAGGTATTATAAATGATAAAGAATGCTAATATAGATATAAAATCGATATAATTTTTTTTAAAAATAGCCTAATATGATTGAAACCAAAAATGCTTTAAATTGCATTTTTAAACACATCTAGGTATTATAAATGATTAAGAATGCTAATATAGATATAAAATCGATATAATTTTTTTAAAAATAGCCTATTATGATCAAAACCAAAAATGCTTTCAATTGCATTTTTAAACACATCTAGGTATTATAAATGATAAAGAATGCTAATATAGATATAAAATCGATATAATTTTTTTAAAAATAGCCTACTATGATTGAAACCAAAAATGCTTTCAATTGCATTTTTAAACACATCTAGGTATTATAAATGATAAAGAATGCTAATATAGATATAAAATCGATATAATTTTTTTTAAAAATAGCCTACTATGATCAAAACCAAAAATGCTTTCAATTGCATTTTTAAACACATCTAGGTATTATAAATGATAAAGAATGCTAATATAGATATAAAATCGATATAATTTTTTTAAAAATAGCCTACTATGATTGAAACCAAAAATGCTTTCAATTGCATTTTTAAACACATCTAGGTATTATAAATGATAAAGAATGCTAATATAGATGTAAAATCGATATAATTTTTTTAAAAATAGCCTACTATGATCAAAACCAAAAATGCTTTCAATTGCATTTTTAAACACATCTAGGTATTATAAATGATAAAGAATGCTAATATAGATATAAAATCGATATAATTTTTTTAAAAATAGCCTAATATGATTGAAACCAAAAATGCTTTAAATTGCATTTTTAAACACATCTAGGTATTATAAATGATAAAGAATGCTAATATAGATATAAAATCGATATAATTTTTTTAAAAATAGCCTATTATGATCAAAACCAAAAATGCTTTCAATTGCATTTTTAAACACATCTAGGTATTATAAATGATAAAGAATGCTAATATAGATATAAAATCGATATAATTTTTTTAAAAATAGCCTACTATGATTGAAACCAAAAATGCTTTCAATTGCATTTTTAAACACATCTAGGTATTATAAATGATAAAGAATGCTAATATAGATATAAAATCGATATAATTTTTTTAAAAATAGCCTACTATGATTGAAACCAAAAATGCTTTCAATTGCATTTTTAAACACATCTAGGTATTATAAATGATAAAGAATGCTAATATAGATATAAAATCGATATAATTTTTTTAAAAATAGCCTACTATGATCAAAAGCAAAAATGCTTTCAATTGCATTTTTAAACACATCTAGGTATTATAAATGATAAAGAATGCTAATATAGATATAAAATCGATATAATTTTTTTAAAAATAGCCTACTATGATTGAAACCAAAAATGCTTTCAATTGCATTTTTAAACACATCTAGGTATTATAAATGATAAAGAATGCTAATATAGATATAAAATCGATATAATTTTTTTAAAAATAGCCTACTATGATTGAAACCAAAAAATGCTTTCAATTGCATTTTTAAACACATCTAGGTATTATAAATGATAAAGAATGCTAATATAGATATAAAATCGATATAATTTTTTTAAAAATAGCCTAATATGATTGAAACCAAAAATGCTTTAAATTGCATTTTTAAACACATCTAGGTATTATAAATGATAAAGAATGCTAATATAGATATAAAATCGATATAATTTTTTTAAAAATAGCCTACTATGATTGAAACCAAAAATGCTCTCAATTGCATTTTTAAACACATCTAGGTATTATAAATGATAAAGAATGCTAATATAGATATAAAATCGATATAATTTTTTTAAAAATAGCCTACTATGATTGAAACCAAAAATGCTTTCAATTGCATTTTTAAACACATCTAGGTATTATAAATGATAAAGAATGCTAATATAGATATAAAATCGATATAATTTTTTTAAAAATAGCCTACTATGATTGAAACCAAAAATGCTTTCAATTGCATTTTTAAACACATCTAGGTATTATAAATGATAAAGAATGCTAATATAGATATAAAATCGATATAATTTTTTTAAAAATAGCCTACTATGATCAAAACCAAAAATGCTTTCAATTGCATTTTTAAACACATCTAGGTATTATAAATGATAAAGAATGCTAATATAGATATAAAATCGATATAAATTTTTTAAAAATAGCCTACTATGATTGAAACCAAAAATGCTTTCAATTGCATTTTTAAACACATCTAGGTATTATAAATGATAAAGAATGCTAATATAGATATAAAATCGATATAATTTTTTTAAAAATAGCCTACTATGATCAAAACCAAAAATGCTTTCAATTGCATTTTTAAACACATCTAGGTATTATAAATGATAAAGAATGCTAATATAGATATAAAATCGATAAAATAGCCTACTATGATTGAAACCAAAAATGCTTTCAATTGCATTTTTAAACACATCTAGGTATTATAAATGATAAAGAATGCTAATATAGATATAAAATCGATATAATTTTTTTAAAAATAGCCTACTATGATTGAAACCAAAAATGCTTTCAATTGCATTTTTAAACACATCTAGGTATTATAAATGATAAAGAATGCTAATATAGATATAAAATCGATATAATTTTTTTAAAAATAGCCTAATATGATTGAAACCAAAAATGCTTTAAATTGCATTTTTAAACACATCTAGGTATTACAAATGATAAAGAATGCTAATATAGATATAAAATCGATATAATTTTTTTAAAAATAGCCTACTATGATCAAAACTAAAAATGCTTTAAATTGCATTTTTAAACACATCTAGGTATTATAAATGATAAAGAATGCTAATATAGATATAAAATCGATATAATTTTTTTAAAAATAGCCTACTATGATCAAAACCAAAAATGCTTTAAATTGCATTTTTAAACACATCTAGGTATTATAAATGATAAAGAATGCTAATATAGATATAAAATCGATATAATTTTTTTAAAAATAGCCTACTATGATTGAAACCAAAAATGCTTTAAATTGCATTTTTAAACACATCTAGGTATTATAAATGATGAAGAATGCTAATATAGATATAAAATCGATATAATTTTTTTAAAAATAGCCTACTATGATTGAAACCAAAAATGCTTTCAATTGCATTTTTAAACACATCTAGGTATTATAAATGATGAAGAATGCTAATATAGATATAAAATCGATATAATTTTTTTTAAAATAAGGCTACTATGATTAAAACCAACAATGCTTTCAATTGCATTTTTAAACACATCTAGGTATTATAAATGATAAAGAATGCTAATATAGATATAAAATCGATATAATTTTTTTAAAAATAGCCTACTATGATTGAAACCAAAAATGCTTTCAATTGCATTTTTAAACACATCTAGGTATTATAAATGATAAAGAATGCTAATATAGATATAAAATCGATATAATTTTTTTAAAAATAGCCTAATATGATTGAAACCAAAAATGCTTTAAATTGCATTTTTAAACACATCTAGGTATTACAAATGATAAAGAATGCTAATATAGATATAAAATCGATATAATTTTTTTAAAAATAGCCTACTATGATCAAAACCAAAAATGCTTTCAATTGCATTTTTAAACACATCTAGGTATTATAAATGATAAAGAATGCTAATATAGATATAAAATCGATATAATTTTTTTTAAAAATAGCCTACTATGATTGAAACCAAAAATGCTTTAAATTGCATTTTTAAACACATCTAGGTATTATAAATGATGAAGAATGCTAATATAGATATAAAATCGATATAATTTTTTTAAAAATAGCCTACTATGATTGAAACCAAAAATGCTTTCAATTGCATTTTTAAACACATCTAGGTATTATAAATGATGAAGAATGCTAATATAGATATAAAATCGATATAATTTTTTTTAAAATAAGGCTACTATGATTGAAACCAAAAATGCTTTCAATTGCATTTTTAAACACATCTAGGTATTATAAATGATAAAGAATGCTAATATAGATATAAAATCGATATAATTTTTTTAAAAATAGCCTACTATGATCAAAACCAAAAATGCTTTCAATTGCATTTTTAAACACATCTAGGTATTATAAATGATAAAGAATGCTAATATAGATATAAAATCGATATAATTTTTTTAAAAATAGCCTACTATGATTGAAACCAAAAATGCTTTCAATTGCATTTTTAAACACATCTAGGTATTATAAATGATAAAGAATGCTAATATAGATATAAAATCGATATAATTTTTTTAAAAATAGCCTACTATGATTGAAACCAAAATGCTTTCAATTGCATTTTTAAACACATCTAGGTATTATAAATGATAAAGAATGCTAATATAGATATAAAATCGATATAATTTTTTAAAAATAGCCTACTATGATTGAAACCAAAAATGCTTTCAATTGCATTTTTAAACACATCTAGGTATTATAAATGATAAAGAATGCTAATATAGATATAAAATCGATATAATTTTTTTAAAAATAGCCTAATATGATTGAAACCAAAAAATGCTTTAAATTGCATTTTTAAACACATCTAGGTATTACAAATGATAAAGAATGCTAATATAGATATAAAATCGATATAATTTTTTTAAAAATAGCCTACTATGATCAAAACCAAAAATGCTTTAAATTGCATTTTTAAACACATCTAGGTATTATAAATGATAAAGAATGCTAATATAGATATAAAATCGATATAATTTTTTTAAAAATAGCCTACTATGATCAAAACCAAAAATGCTTTCAATTGCATTTTTAAACACATCTAGGTATTATAAATGATAAAGAATGCTAATATAGATATAAAATCGATATAATTTTTTTAAAAATAGCCTACTATGATTGAAACCAAAAATGCTTTAAATTGCATTTTTAAACACATCTAGGTATTATAAATGATGAAGAATGCTAATATAGATATAAAATCGATATAATTTTTTTAAAAATAGCCTACTATGATTGAAACCAAAAATGCTTTCAATTGCATTTTTAAACACATCTAGGTATTATAAATGATGAAGAATGCTAATATAGATATAAAATCGATATAATTTTTTTTAAAATAAGGCTACTATGATTGAAACCAAAAATGCTTTCAATTGCATTTTTAAACACATCTAGGTATTATAAATGATAAAAAATGCTAATATAGATATAAAATCGATATGATTTTTTTAAAAATAGCCTACTATGATCGAAACCAAAAATGCTTTCAATTGCATTTTTAAACACATCTAGGTATTATAAATGATAAAGAATGCTAATATAGATATAAAATCGATATAATTTTTTTAAAAATAGCCTACTATGATTGAAACCAAAAATGCTTTAAATTGCATTTTTAAACACATCTAGGTATCATAAATGATAAAGAATGCTAATATAGATATAAAATCGATATAATTTTTTTAAAAATAGCCTACTATGATTGAAAATAAAAATGCTTTCAATTGCATTTTTAAACACATCTAGGCATTATAAATGATAAAGAATGCTAATATAGATATAAAAAATACTATAAAAAAAAACTTTTTTAAAAAAGCACGCTTTTATTTCCGATTCCAGTGCACTAAAAAGGAGAAAATAATTTATTTCTGAGAACTCAAATTTGATACAAAATTTTATGACTAAAAATAAAAGCGTGGGGCGCTCTTGCATATATCCCAAAATCTTGAATTTGTGTCATTTAAAAATCATCCATATATGTTTGCACAAGCATTAGGTTTGTGAATATATTATAGAAAATCTAGAGATGGTTAAAATTGAACGCCCCACGCTTTTACTTTTAGTCATAAAATTTTGTATCAAATTTGAGTTCTCAGAAAAAAATTATTTTCTCCTTTTTAGTGCACTGGAATCGAAAATAAAAGCGTGCTTTTTTAAAAAAGTTTTTTTTTATAGTATTTTATTTTCTACTTTTAAGTCTTATCAAATCTGTAAATCGATTCAACTTCCAAAATTTGGAGCTTTTGTTTTATTACAACACTGACTTTATCAGACTTAATGAGGAGGTTACAGTTTTTAGATTACATGAAGTATTAGTCTTCACTTCGTTTAACTCCGCTTCGTTCAATTGTTCATAGATTACAGTAAGTTTATAGGTTACAGGTGTGTTAAACTCGAATTCGTTGCACTTTCCAGTTTTACAAGATTACCAGTTTTAAATGGGTAATTTGTAAAGACTATCAAAATTTTTTATTCGTATTAAATTATTTAAGTCATACCTGAAAACACACGAAACTCTTTTAAAAATGTCCTTACTTCAATTAAATTTTGTATTTATCCGTACCATTCCTACTACATAACGTGTGGATAACATAAAGATGCAAATCACATCTATATGTAACGTATTTATAACGGATTTTTCAAATTTAAATTCAATGAATGTCATTCATATGTTATGCAACATTACGTTAAGCCGTTAATAAATAGAAGTCAATTTAATTAAATTGGTGAAGTGTTAAAAATATTAGAATACATTAAAAACAGCATAAGTTTATGCTCAAATTATGTGTGCTAAATGCACATCGCATATTGATAGTTATTTTGCATTAATTCGTAACGGACTTGTGATTAACGGTTTTTTTTGAAAATTCAAATTTTCACTTACGGATATTCATGAAAAAATTACTTGTCAATTTTTCATCCTCCTAGAAAATCTTCAGCTTCTCCAATTTATAGTATAATTAATAATTAGTAATAATAATTAAACTATAATGAATCATATAAATGACTTTTGAGCATCACAAGTATAATATTTTAAACAAATCAAAATTTCATATCATTGACATTGGATTTTTTTTCCCATATAAAAAAGTTTTACTTAAATTTTACTATAATTAAGCATTTGTGTGGTTCTAAAGTGTTAAAATATTGTATTGTCACCGGGAATACGTGTGTATAAAAAATTTGAGCTCGATTGGAGCAATAGAAGTGGTCGAAAAATCAATTACAAGATTTGACGCAAATATACAAACAGTGTTAGTTAAATAAAAGCGTGTAAAAATAGCCTACTATGATTGAAACCAAAATGCTTTCAATTGCATTTTTAAACACATCTAGGTATTATAAATGATAAAGAATGCTAATATAGATATAAAATCGATATAATTTTTTTAAAAATAGCCTAATATGATTGAAACCAAAAATGCTTTAAATTGCATTTTTAAACACATCTAGGTATCATAAATGATTAAGAATGCTAATATAGATATAAAATCGATATAATTTTTTTAAAAATAGCCTACTATGATCAAAACCAAAAATGCTTTCAATTGCATTTTTAAACACATCTAGGTATTATAAATGATAAAGAATGCTAATATAGATATAAAATCGATATAATTTTTAGCGCATTTTTGTATACTTGTATACAAAAAGGTAGCTTAATCATGCACTATGTTCGGCTGGTCGGCTGGTCGGCCGCTAAGAAAAACTTTTAATCTAGACATCGTAGAGAGTTCTAGTTTTTTGCATTAGTTCCGTTATATCGAGTTATTGGCCTGCCGGACATTTAAAAATCTTAAAACAGTGTTTTTATGCTATAATTAATGAATTTTCTAAAAAAAATTAGAATTCTACACTTCGAACTTCTACACTATCCGAACATTTGATGGGAACTTCTACACTGTCAGACTAATAATTTGAATTTCAAAAAACCGTTAAATTACCAAGCCTTTTTATATGAAATTTTTTTTTGCAACAGACTGTTATTTATACTATAATTAATGCTTTTACTGCAATTTTTGGCAACATACTTTCAAATGCATACGACCTTTACAAAATTTGAACTTCAGAAAACCGTTAAATGATAAACAATTTATATAGGAGAATGAAAGATATTAAATTGATAAATATACTTTAATTAATGATTTTTTGTATATCTTTTAGCGGGAGCTTTCAAAAACTTTCTGACCGTTACAAAATTTGAATCTCAAAAAATCGTTAAATGATAAACAATTTATATATGAGAATGAAAGATATTAAATTGATAAATATACTTTAATTAATGATTTTTTGTATATCTTTTAGCGGGAGCTTTCAAAAACTTTCTGACCGTTACAAAATTTGAATCTCAAAAAATCGTTGAATGATAAACAATTTATATATGAGAATGAAAGATATTAAATTGTTAAATTTACTATAATTAATGATTTTTTGTGTATCTTTTGGCGGGAAGCTTTCAGAAACTTACTGACCGTTAGAAAATTTGAATCTCAAATAATAAGTAATGTTTTCGTAGTGCAACTTTTAGCGGGAAAATTTCAAATTGTTTATTTACCGTTAAATAATAAAGCCTTTATATATAAGCATTCATTATAAATATTTGCTAATTGATGATCTTCTAATGATCTGTAAATGAACGCAAAATAAATAGATAATCATATACTGATCGCTAACACAAAAATGCGCTTAAGTCCCTCGATCAATAACACGAGGACTTCTGTAATTTTTTTAAAAATAGCCTACTATGATTGAAACCAAAAATGCTTTAAATTGCATTTTTAAACACATCTAGGTATTATAAATGATGAGAATGCTAATATAGATATAAAATCGATATAATTTTTTTAAAAATAGCCTACTATGATTGAAACCAAAAATGCTTTCAATTGCATTTTTAAACACATCTAGGTATTATAAATGATGAAGAATGCTAATATAGATATAAAATCGATATAATTTTTTTTAAAATAAGGCTACTATGATTGAAACCAAAAATGCTTTCAATTGCATTTTTAAACACATCTAGGTATTATAAATGATAAAGAATGCTAATATAGATATAAAATCGATATAATTTTTTTTAAAATAAGGCTACGATGATTGAAACCAAAAATGCTTTCAATTGCATTTTTAAACACATCTAGGTATTATAAATGATAAAGAATGCTAATATAGATATAAAATCGATATAATTTTTTTAAAAATAGCCTACTATGATTGAAACCAAAATGCTTTCAATTGCATTTTTAAACACATCTAGGTATTATAAATGATAAAGAATGCTAATATAGATATAAAATCGATATAATTTTTTTAAAAATAGCCTACTATGATTGAAACCAAAAATGCTTTCAATTGCATTTTTAAACACATCTAGGTATTATAAATGATAAAGAATGCTAATATAGATATAAAATCGATATAATTTTTTTAAAAATAGCCTAATATGATTGAAACCAAAAATGCTTTAAATTGCATTTTTAAACACATCTAGGTATTACAAATGATAAAGAATGCTAATATAGATATAAAATCGATATAATTTTTTTAAAAATAGCCTACTATGATCAAAACCAAAAATGCTTTAAATTGCATTTTTAAACACATCTAGGTATTATAAATGATAAAGAATGCTAATATAGATATAAAATCGATATAATTTTTTTAAAAATAGCCTACT
Organism: Chironomus riparius; assembly: GCA_917627325.4. Lineage (NCBI taxonomy): Eukaryota > Metazoa > Arthropoda > Insecta > Diptera > Chironomidae > Chironomus > Chironomus riparius. Next base: position 21,326,469 of record OU895879.1, on the reverse strand, counting down.
ATGATCAAAACCAAAAATGCTTTCAATTGCATTTTTAAACACATCTAGGTATTATAAATGATAAAGAATGCTAATATAGATATAAAATCGATATAATTTTTTTTAAAAATAGCCTACTATGATTGAAACCAAAAATGCTTTAAATTGCATTTTTAAACACATCTAGGTATTATAAATGATGAAGAATGCTAATATAGATATAAAATCGATATAATTTTTTTAAAAATAGCCTACTATGATTGAAACCAAAAATGCTTTCAATTGCATTTTTAAACACATCTAGGTATTATAAATGATGAAGAATGCTAATATAGATATAAAATCGATATAATTTTTTTTAAAATAAGGCTACTATGATTGAAACCAAAAATGCTTTCAATTGCATTTTTAAACACATCTAGGTATTATAAATGATAAAGAATGCTAATATAGATATAAAATCGATATAATTTTTGTTAGAACTTGATTTTGATACTTGAGAAACTTTTAGTTTGAATATTTAGCAGAAAAAGTAAACTTCCGAAATAACGGTCCCGAGTGGGACTCGAACCCACGTCCTACGATTTCCGGTCGCATGCTCCTACCACTGAGCTATCGGGGGTTACTCCGAAGCTTGGCAGAATGCCATCTTAAACTATTTTCTGCTATGAACAGTGCTCTGAACAGTGTCTGGTGTTATCGTTGATGCGGCTTTACTTGGAGATCCTCCAACAATTTTTTTTAAAATAAGGCTACTATGATTGAAACCAAAAATGCTTTAAATTGCATTTTTAAACACATCTAGGTATTATAAATGATGAAGAATGCTAATATAGATATAAAATCGATATAATTTTTTTAAAAATAGCCTACTATGATTGAAACCAAAAATGCTTTCAATTGCATTTTTAAACACATCTAGGTATCATAAATGATAAAGAATGCTAATATAGATATAAAATCGATATAATTTTTTTAAAAATAGCCTACTATGATCAAAACCAAAAATGCTTTCAATTGCATTTTTAAACACATCTAGGTATTATAAATGATAAAGAATGCTAATATAGATATAAAATCGATATAATTTTTTTTAAAAATAGCCTACTATGATTGAAACCAAAAATGCTTTCAATTGCATTTTTAAACACATCTAGGTATTATAAATGATAAAGAATGCTAATATAGATATAAAATCGATATAATTTTTTTTAAAATAAGGCTACGATGATTGAAACCAAAAATGCTTTCAATTGCATTTTTAAAACACATCTAGGTATTATAAATGATAAAGAATGCTAATATAGATATAAAATCGATATAATTTTTTTTAAAAAAAGCCTACTATGATTGAAACCAAAAATGCTTTCAATTGCATTTTTAAACACATCTAGGTATTATAAATGATGAAGAATGGTAATATAGATATAAAATCGATATAATTTTTTTTAAAATAAGGCTACTATGATTGAAACCAAAAATGCTTTCAATTGCATTTTTAAACACATCTAGGTATTATAAATGATAAAGAATGCTAATATAGATATAAAATCGATATAATTTTTTTAAAAATAGCCTACTATGATTGAAACCAAAAATGCTTTAAATTGCATTTTTAAACACATCTAGGTATTATAAATGATGAAGAATGCTAATATAGATATAAAATCGATATAATTTTTTTAAAAATAGCCTACTATGATTGAAACCAAAAATGCTTTCAATTGCATTTTTAAACACATCTAGGTATTATAAATGATGAAGAATGCTAATATAGATATAAAATCGATATAATTTTTTTTAAAATAAGGCTACTATGATTGAAACCAAAAATGCTTTCAATTGCATTTTTAAACACATCTAGGTATTATAAATGATAAAGAATGCTAATATAGATATAAAATCGATATAATTTTTTTTGAAATAAGGCTACGATGATTGAAACCAAAAATGCTTTCAATTGCATTTTTAAACACATCTAGGTATTATAAATGATAAAGAATGCTAATATAGATATAAAATCGATATAATTTTTTTAAAAATAGCCTACTATGATTGAAACCAAAAATGCTTTCAATTGCATTTTTAAACACATCTAGGTATTATAAATGATAAAGAATGCTAATATAGATATAAAATCGATATAATTTTTTTAAATAGCCTAATATGATTGAAACCAAAAATGCTTTAAATTGCATTTTTAAACACATCTAGGTATTACAAATGATAAAGAATGCTAATATAGATATAAAATCGATATAATTTTTTTAAAAATAGCCTACTATGATCAAAACCAAAAATGCTTTAAATTGCATTTTTAAACACATCTAGGTATTATAAATGATAAAGAATGCTAATATAGATATAAAATCGATATAATTTTTTTAAAAATAGCCTACTATGATCAAAACCAAAAATGCTTTCAATTGCATTTTTAAACACATCTAGGTATTATAAATGATAAAGAATGCTAATATAGATATAAAATCGATATAATTTTTTTTAAAAATAGCCTACTATGATTAAAACCAAAAATGCTTTAAATTGCATTTTTAAACACATCTAGGTATTATAAATGATGAAGAATGCTAATATAGATATAAAATCGATATAATTTTTTTAAAAATAGCCTACTATGATTGAAACCAAAAATGCTTTAAATTGCATTTTTAAACACATCTAGGTATTACAAATGATAAAGAATGCTAATATAGATATAAAATCGATATAATTTTTTTAAAAATAGCCTACTATGATCAAAACCAAAAATGCTTTAAATTGCATTTTTAAACACATCTAGGTATTATAAATGATAAAGAATGCTAATATAGATATAAAATCGATATAATTTTTTTAAAAATAGCCTACTATGATCAAAACCAAAAATGCTTTCAATTGCATTTTTAAACACATCTAGGTATTATAAATGATAAAGAATGCTAATATAGATATAAAATCGATATAATTTTTTTAAAAATAGCCTACTATGATTGAAACCAAAAATGCTTTAAATTGCATTTTTAAACACATCTAGGTATTATAAATGATGAAGAATGCTAATATAGATATAAAATCGATATAATTTTTTTAAAAATAGCCTACTATGATTGAAACCAAAAATGCTTTCAATTGCATTTTTAAACACATCTAGGTATTATAAATGATAAAGAATGCTAATATAGATATAAAATCGATATAATTTTTTTTAAAATAAGGCTACGATGATTGAAACCAAAAATGCTTTCAATTGCATTTTTAAACACATCTAGGTATTATAAATGATAAAGAATGCTAATATAGATATAAAATCGATATAATTTTTTTAAAAATAGCCTACTATGATTGAAACCAAAATGCTTTCAATTGCATTTTTAAACACATCTAGGTATTATAAATGATAAAGAATGCTAATATAGATATAAAATCGATATAATTTTTTTAAAAATAGCCTACTATGATTGAAACCAAAAATGCTTTCAATTGCATTTTTAAACACATCTAGGTATTATAAATGATAAAGAATGCTAATATAGATATAAAATCGATATAATTTTTTTAAAAATAGCCTAATATGATTGAAACCAAAAATGCTTTAAATTGCATTTTTAAACACATCTAGGTATTACAAATGATAAAGAATGCTAATATAGATATAAAATCGATATAATTTTTTTAAAAATAGCCTACTATGATCAAAACCAAAAATGCTTTCAATTGCATTTTTAAACACATCTAGGTATTATAAATGATAAAGAATGCTAATATAGATATAAAATCGATATAATTTTTTTTAAAATAAGGCTACGATGATTGAAACCAAAAATGCTTTCAATTGCATTTTTAAACACATCTAGGTATTATAAATGATAAAGAATGCTAATATAGATATAAAATCGATATAATTTTTTTAAAAATAGCCTACTATGATTGAAACCAAAAATGCTTTAAATTGCATTTTTAAACACATCTAGGTATCATAAATGATAAAGAATGCTAATATAGATATAAAATCGATATAATTTTTTTAAAAATAGCCTACTATGATCAAAACCAAAAATGCTTTCAATTGCATTTTTAAACACATCTAGGTATTATAAATGATAAAGAATGCTAATATAGATATAAAATCGATATAATTTTTTTTAAAAATAGCCTACTATGATTGAAACCAAAAATGCTTTAAATTGCATTTTTAAACACATCTAGGTATTATAAATGATGAAGAATGCTAATATAGATATAAAATCGATATAATTTTTTTAAAAATAGCCTACTATGATTGAAACCAAAAATGCTTTCAATTGCATTTTTAAACACATCTAGGTATTATAAATGATGAAGAATGCTAATATAGATATAAAATCGATATAATTTTTTTTAAAATAAGGCTACTATGATTGAAACCAAAAATGCTTTCAATTGCATTTTTAAACACATCTAGGTATTATAAATGATGAAGAATGCTAATATAGATATAAAATCGATATAATTTTTTTAAAAATAGCCTACTATGATCAAAACCAAAAATGCTTTCAATTGCATTTTTAAACACATCTAGGTATTATAAATGATAAAGAATGCTAATATAGATATAAAATCGATATAATTTTTTTTAAAAATAGCCTACTATGATTGAAACCAAAAATGCTTTAAATTGCATTTTTAAACACATCTAGGTATTATAAATGATGAAGAATGCTAATATAGATATAAAATCGATATAATTTTTTTAAAAATAGCCTACTATGATTGAAACCAAAAATGCTTTCAATTGCATTTTTAAACACATCTAGGTATTATAAATGATGAAGAATGCTAATATAGATATAAAATCGATATAATTTTTTTTAAAATAAGGCTACTATGATTGAAACCAAAAATGCTTTCAATTGCATTTTTAAACACATCTAGGTATTATAAATGATGAAGAATGCTAATATAGATATAAAATCGATATAATTTTTTTTAAAATAAGGCTACTATGATTGAAACCAAAAATGCTTTCAATTGCATTTTTAAACACATCTAGGTATTATAAATGATAAAGAATGCTAATATAGATATAAAATCGATATAATTTTTTTAAAAATAGCCTACTATGATTGAAACCAAAAATGCTTTCAATTGCATTTTTAAACACATCTAGGTATCATAAATGATAAAGAATGCTAATATAGATATAAAATCGATATAATTTTTTTAAAAATAGCCTACTATGATCAAAACCAAAAATGCTTTCAATTGCATTTTTAAACACATCTAGGTATTATAAATGATAAAGAATGCTAATATAGATATAAAATCGATATAATTTTTTTAAAAATAGCCTACTATGATTGAAACCAAAAATGCTTTAAATTGCATTTTTAAACACATCTAGGTATTATAAATGATGAAGAATGCTAATATAGATATAAAATCGATATAATTTTTTTAAAAATAGCCTACTATGATTGAAACCAAAAATGCTTTCAATTGCATTTTTAAACACATCTAGGTATTATAAATGATGAAGAATGCTAATATAGATATAAAATCGATATAATTTTTTTTAAAATAAGGCTACTATGATTGAAACCAAAAATGCTTTCAATTGCATTTTTAAACACATCTAGGTATTATAAATGATAAAGAATGCTAATATAGATATAAAATCGATATAATTTTTTTAAAAATAGCCTACTATGATTGAAACCAAAATGCTTTCAATTGCATTTTTAAACACATCTAGGTATTATGAATGATAAAGAATGCTAATATAGATATAAAATCGATATAATTTTTTTAAAAATAGCCTACTATGATTGAAACCAAAAATGCTTTCAATTGCATTTTTAAACACATCTAGGTATTACAAATGATAAAGAATGCTAATATAGATATAAAATCGATATAATTTTTTTAAAAATAGCCTACTATGATCAAAACCAAAAATGCTTTAAATTGCATTTTTAAACACATCTAGGTATTATAAATGATAAAGAATGCTAATATAGATATAAAATCGATATAATTTTTTTAAAAATAGCCTACTATGATCAAAACCAAAAATGCTTTCAATTGCATTTTTAAACACATCTAGGTATTATAAATGATAAAGAATGCTAATATAGATATAAAATCGATATAATTTTTTTTTAAAAAATAGCCTACTATGATTGAAACCAAAAATGCTTTAAATTGCATTTTTAAACACATCTAGGTATTATAAATGATGAAGAATGCTAATATAGATATAAAATCGATATAATTTTTTTTAAAAAAAGCCTACTATGATTGAAACCAAAAATGCTTTCAATTGCATTTTTAAACACATCTAGGTATTATAAATGATGAAGAATGGTAATATAGATATAAAATCGATATAATTTTTTTTAAAATAAGGCTACTATGATTGAAACCAAAAATGCTTTCAATTGCATTTTTAAACACATCTAGGTATTATAAATGATAAAGAATGCTAATATAGATATAAAATCGATATAATTTTTTTAAAAATAGCCTACTATGATCAAAACCAAAAATGCTTTAAATTGCATTTTTAAACACATCTAGGTATTATAAATGATAAAGAATGCTAATATAGATATAAAATCGATATAATTTTTTTAAAAATAGCCTACTATGATCAAAACCAAAAATGCTTTCAATTGCATTTTTAAACATATCTAGGTATTATAAATGATAAAGAATGCTAATATAGATATAAAATCGATATAATTTTTTTTAAAAATAGCCTACTATGATTGAAACCAAAAATGCTTTAAATTGCATTTTTAAACACATCTAGGTATTATAAATGATGAAAAATGCTAATATAGATATAAAATCGATATAATTTTTTTAAAAATAGCCTACTATGATTGAAACCAAAAATGCTTTCAATTGCATTTTTAAACACATCTAGGTATTATAAATGATGAAGAATGCTAATATAGACATAAAATCGATATAATTTTTTTTAAAATAAGGCTACTATGATTGAAACCAAAAATGCTTTCAATTGCATTTTTAAACACATCTAGGTATTATAAATGATGAAGAATGCTAATATAGATATAAAATCGATATAATTTTTTTAAAAATAGCCTACTATGATTGAAACCAAAAATGCTTTCAATTGCATTTTTAAACACATCTAGGTATTATAAATGATAAAGAATGCTAATATAGATATAAAATCGATATAATTTTTTTAAAAATAGCCTACTATGATTGAAACCAAAAATGCTTTCAATTGCATTTTTAAACACATCTAGGTATCATAAATGATAAAGAATGCTAATATAGATATAAAATCGATATAATTTTTTTAAAAATAGCCTACTATGATCAAAACCAAAAATGCTTTCAATTGCATTTTTAAACACATCTAGGTATTATAAATGATAAAGAATGCTAATATAGATATAAAATCGATATAATTTTTTTAAAAATAGCCTACTATGATTGAAACCAAAAATGCTTTAAATTGCATTTTTAAACACATCTAGGTATTATAAATGATGAAGAATGCTAATATAGATATAAAATCGATATAATTTTTTTAAAAATAGCCTACTATGATTGAAACCAAAAATGCTTTCAATTGCATTTTTAAACACATCTAGGTATTATAAATGATGAAGAATGCTAATATAGATATAAAATCGATATAATTTTTTTTAAAATAAGGCTACTATGATTGAAACCAAAAATGCTTTCAATTGCATTTTTAAACACATCTAGGTATTATAAATGATAAAGAATGCTAATATAGATATAAAATCGATATAATTTTTTTTAAAATAAGGCTACGATGATTGAAACCAAAAATGCTTTCAATTGCATTTTTAAACACATCTAGGTATTATAAATGATAAAGAATGCTAATATAGATATAAAATCGATATAATTTTTTTAAAAATAGCCTACTATGATTGAAACCAAAATGCTTTCAATTGCATTTTTAAACACATCTAGGTATTATAAATGATAAAGAATGCTAATATAGATATAAAATCGATATAATTTTTTTAAAAATAGCCTACTATGATTGAAACCAAAAATGCTTTCAATTGCATTTTTAAACACATCTAGGTATTATAAATGATAAAGAATGCTAATATAGATATAAAATCGATATAATTTTTTTAAAAATAGCCTAATATGATTGAAACCAAAAATGCTTTAAATTGCATTTTTAAACACATCTAGGTATTACAAATGATAAAGAATGCTAATATAGATATAAAATCGATATAATTTTTTTAAAAATAGCCTACTATGATCAATACCAAAAATGCTTTAAATTGCATTTTTAAACACATCTAGGTATTATAAATGATAAAGAATGCTAATATAGATATAAAATCGATATAATTTTTGTTAGAACTTGATTTTGATACTTGAGAAACTTTTAGTTTGAATATTTAGCAGAAAAAGTAAACTTCCGAAATAACGGTCCCGAGTGGGACTCGAACCCACGTCCAACGATTTCCGGTCGCATGCTCCTACCACTGAGCTATCGGGGGTTACTCCGAAGCTTGGCAGAATGCCATCTTAAACTATTTTCTGCTATGAACAGTGCTCTGAACAGTGTCTGGTGTTATCGTTGATGCGGCTTTACTTGGAGATCCTCCAACAATTTTTTTTAAAATAAGGCTACGATGATTGAAACCAAAAATGCTTTCAATTGCATTTTTAAACACATCTAGGTATTATAAATGATAAAGAATGCTAATATAGATATAAAATCGATATAATTTTTTTTAAAATAAGGCTACGATGATTGAAACCAAAAATGCTTTCAATTGCATTTTTAAACACATCTAGGTATTATAAATGATAAAGAATGCTAATATAGATATAAAATCGATATAATTTTTTTAAAAATAGCCTACTATGATTGAAACCAAAAATGCTTTAAATTGCATTTTTAAACACATCTAGGTATCATAATCGATAAAGAATGCTAATATAGATATAAAATCGATATAATTTTTTTAAAAATAGCCTACTATGATCAAAACCAAAAATGCTTTCAATTGCATTTTTAAACACATCTAGGTATTATAAATGATGAAGAATGCTAATATAGATATAAAATCGATATAATTTTTTTTAAAATAAGGCTACTATGATTGAAACCAAAAATGCTTTCAATTGCATTTTTAAACACATCTAGGTATTATAAATGATAAAGAATGCTAATATAGATATAAAATCGATATAATTTTTTTAAAAATAGCCTACTATGATCCCAATGCTAGCAAACAGAAATTTTTGAGTTCTTATTATTCGAACTTCGAATTTTCGAGGTTCTTATTTTTCGAAAATCGAATCTTCGAAGTTCTTATTTTTAAAAAAATTCGTTGTGAATTATTATTTTTCAAGTAATTTGTAATTTTAGTGAACATTCTTACTAGTTTTTATGATTAAGATAATTACTGTGATGAAATTGCATTCCTTAAATTTTTATGCTTTAAAAAACACCTAGTTTAAAAAAAATAAAAAGTAACAGACTTTCTTATTTTGAAATTTTAAAAAAATACCGCGCGAAAATTTTTATTTTTTTTTGTTTGTAACGGACTCTGTCCTCTTTGCTAACATTGGCTATGATCAAAACCAAAAATGCTTTCAATTGCATTTTTAAACACATCTAGGTATTATAAATGATAAAGAATGCTAATATAGATATAAAATCGATATAATTTTTTTTAAAAATAGCCTACTATGATTGAAACCAAAAATGCTTTAAATTGCATTTTTAAACACATCTAGGTATTATAAATGATGAAGAATGCTAATATAGATATAAAATCGATATAATTTTTTTAAAAATAGCCTACTATGATTGAAACCAAAAATGCTTTCAATTGCATTTTTAAACACATCTAGGTATTATAAATGATGAAGAATGCTAATATAGATATAAAATCGATATAATTTTTTTTAAAATAAGGCTACTATGATTGAAACCAAAAATGCTTTCAATTGCATTTTTAAACACATCTAGGTATTATAAATGATAAAGAATGCTAATATAGATATAAAATCGATATAATTTTTTTAAAAATAGCCTACTATGATTGAAACCAAAAATGCTTTCAATTGCATTTTTAAACACATCTAGGTATCATAAATGATAAAGAATGCTAATATAGATATAAAATCGATATAATTTTTTTAAAAATAGCCTACTATGATCAAAACCAAAAATGCTTTCAATTGCATTTTTAAACACATCTAGGTATTATAAATGATAAAGAATGCTAATATAGATATAAAATCGATATAATTTTTTTAAAAATAGCCTACTATGATCAAAACCAAAAATGCTTTCAATTGCATTTTTAAACACATCTAGGTATTATAAATGATAAAGAATGCTAATATAGACATAAAATCGATATAATTTTTTTAAAAATAGCCTACTATGATCGAAACCAAAAATGCTTTAAATTGCATTTTTAAACACATCTAGGTATTATAAATGATAAAGAATGCTAATATAGATATAAAATCGATATAATTTTTTTAAAAATAGCCTACTATGATTGAAACCAAAAATGCTTTCAATTGCATTTTTAAACACATTTAGGTATTATAAATGATGAAGAATGCTAATATAGATATAAAATCGATATAATTTTTTTTAAAATAAGGCTACTATGATTGAAACCAAAAATGCTTTCAATTGCATTTTTAAACACATCTAGGTATTATAAATGATAAAGAATGCTAATATAGATATAAAATCGATATAATTTTTTTAAAAATAGCCTACTATGATTGAAACCAAAAATGCTTTAAATTGCATTTTTAAACACATCTAGGTATCATAAATGATAAAGAATGCTAATATAGATATAAAATCGATATAATTTTTTTAAAAATAGCCTACTATGATTGAAAATAAAAATGCTTTCAATTGCATTTTTAAACACATCTAGGTATTATAAATGATAAAAAATGCTAATATAGATATAAAATCGATATGATTTTTTTAAAAATAGCCTACTATGATCGAAACCAAAAATGCTTTCAATTGCATTTTTAAACACATCTAGGTATTATAAATGATAAAGAATGCTAATATAGATATAAAATCGATATAATTTTTTTAAAAATAGCCTACTATGATTGAAACCAAAAATGCTTTAAATTGCATTTTTAAACACATCTAGGTATCATAAATGATAAAGAATGCTAATATAGATATAAAATCGATATAATTTTTTTAAAAATAGCCTACTATGATTGAAAATAAAAATGCTTTCAATTGCATTTTTAAACACATCTAGGCATTATAAATGATAAAGAATGCTAATATAGATATAAAAAATACTATAAAAAAAAACTTTTTTAAAAAAGCACGCTTTTATTTCCGATTCCAGTGCACTAAAAAGGAGAAAATAATTTATTTCTGAGAACTCAAATTTGATACAAAATTTTATGACTAAAAATAAAAGCGTGGGGCGCTCTTGCATATATCCCAAAATCTTGAATTTGTGTCAATTAAAAATCATCCATATATGTTTGCACAAGCATTAGGTTTGTGAATATATTATAGAAAATCTAGAGATGGTTAAAATTGAACGCCCCACGCTTTTACTTTTAGTCATAAAATTTTGTATCAAATTTGAGTTCTCAGAAAAAAATTATTTTCTCCTTTTTAGTGCACTGGAATCGAAAATAAAAGCGTGCTTTTTTAAAAAAGTTTTTTTTTATAGTATTTTATTTTCTACTTTTAAGTCTTATCAAATCTGTAAATCGATTCAACTTCCAAAATTTGGAGCTTTTGTTTTATTACAACACTGACTTTATCAGACTTAATGAGGAGGTTACAGTTTTTAGATTACATGAAGTATTAGTCTTCACTTCGTTTAACTCCGCTTCGTTCAATTGTTCATAGATTACAGTAAGTTTATAGGTTACAGGTGTGTTAAACTCGAATTCGTTGCACTTTCCAGTTTTACAAGATTACCAGTTTTAAATGGGTAATTTGTAAAGACTATCAAAATTTTTTATTCGTATTAAATTATTTAAGTCATACCTGAAAACACACGAAACTCTTTTAAAAATGTCCTTACTTCAATTAAATTTTGTATTTATCCGTACCATTCCTACTACATAACGTGTGGATAACATAAAGATGCAAATCACATCTATATGTAACGTATTTATAACGGATTTTTCAAATTTAAATTCAATAAATGTCATTCATATGTTATGCAACATTACGTTAAGCCGTTAATAAATAGAAGTCAATTTAATTAAATTGGTGAAGTGTTAAAAATATTAGAATACATTAAAAACAGCATAAGTTTATGCTCAAATTATGTGTGCTAAATGCACATCGCATATTGATAGTTATTTTGCATTAATTCGTAACGGACTTGTGATTAACGGTTTTTTTGAAAATTCAAATTTTCACTTACGGATATTCATGAAAAAATTACTTGTCAATTTTTCATCCTCCTAGAAAATCTTCAGCTTCTCCAATTTATAGTATAATTAATAATTAGTAATAATAATTAAACTATAATAAATCATATAAATGACTTTTGAGCATCACAAGTATAATATTTTAAACAAATCAAAATTTCATATCATTGACATTGGATTTTTTTTCCCATATAAAAAAGTTTTACTTAAATTTTACTATAATTAAGCATTTGTGTGGTTCTAAAGTGTTAAAATATTGTATTGTCACCGGGAATACGTGTGTATAAAAAATTTGAGCTCGATTGGAGCAATAGAAGTGGTCGAAAAATCAATTACAAGATTTGACGCAAATATACAAACAGTGTGAGTTAAATAAAAGCGTGTAATAATAATAATAAAATCGATATAATTTTTTTAAAAATAGCCTAATATGATTGAAACCAAAAATGCTTTAAATTGCATTTTTAAACACATCTAGGTATTATAAATGATGAAGAATGCTAATATAGATATAAAATCGATATATTTTTTTTTAAAAATAGCCTACTATGATTGAAACCAAAAATGCTTTAAATTGCATTTTTAAACAAATCTAGGTATTATAAATGATAAAGAATGCTAATATAGATATAAAATCGATATAATTTTTTTAAAAATAGCCTACTATGATTGAAACCAAAAATGCTTTCAATTGCATTTTTAAACACATCTAGGTATTATAAATGATAAAGAATGCTAATATAGATATAAAATCGATATAATTTTTTTAAAAATAGCCTACTATGATCAAAACCAAAAATGCTTTAAATTGCATTTTTAAACACATCTAGGTATTATAAATGATAAAAAATGCTAATAAAGATATAAAATCGATAAAAAAATTTTAAAAATAGCCTACTATGATTGAAACCAAAAATGCTTTCAATTGCATTTTTAAACACATCTAGGTATTATAAATGATAAAGAATGCTAATATAGATATAAAATCGATATAATTTTTTTAAAAATAGCCTACTATGATTGAAACCAAAAATGCTTTCAATTGCATTTTTAAACACATCTAGGTATTATAAATGATAAAGAATGCTAATATAGATATAAAATCGATATAATTTTTTAAAAATAGCCTACTATGATCAAAACCAAAAATGCTTTCAATTGCATTTTTAAACACATCTAGGTATTATAAATGATGAAGAATGCTAATATAGATATAAAATCGATATAATTTTTTTTAAAATAAGGCTACTATGATTGAAACCAAAAATGCTTTCAATTGCATTTTTAAACACATCTAGGTATTATAAATGATAAAGAATGCTAATATAGATATAAAATCGTTATAATTTTTTTTAAAATAAGGCTACGATGATTGAAACCAAAAATGCTTTCAATTGCATTTTTAAACACATCTAGGTATTATAAATGATAAAGAATGCTAATATAGATATAAAATCGATATAATTTTTTTAAAAATGGCCTACTATGATCAAAACCAAAAATGCTTTCAATTGCATTTTTAAACACAAATAGGTATTATAAATGATAAAGAATGCTAATATAGTATAAAATCGAAATAATTTTTTTAAAAATAGCCTACTATGATCAAAACCAAAAATGCTTTCAATTGCATTTTTAAACACATCTAGGTATTATAAATGATAAAGAATGCTAATATAGACATAAAATCGATATAATTTTTTTAAAAATAGCCTACTATGATTGAAACCAAAAATGCTTTCAATTGCATTTTTAAACACATCTAGGTATTATAAATGATAAAGAATGCTAATATAGATATAAAATCGATATAATTTTTTTAAAAATAGCCTACTATGATCAAAACCAAAAATGCTTTAAATTGCATTTTTAAACACATCTAGGTATTATAAATGATAAAGAATGCTAATATAGATATAAAATCGATATAATTTTTTTAAAAATGGCCTACTATGATCAAAACCAAAAATGCTTTCAATTGCATTTTTAAACACAAATAGGTATTATAAATGATAAAGAATGCTAATATAGTATAAAATCGAAATAATTTTTTTAAAAATAGCCTACTATGATCAAAACCAAAAATGCTTTCAATTGCATTTTTAAACACATCTAGGTATTATAAATGATAAAGAATGCTAATATAGACATAAAATCGATATAATTTTTTTAAAAATAGCCTACTATGATTGAAACCAAAAATGCTTTCAATTGCATTTTTAAACACATCTAGGTATTATAAATGATAAAGAATGCTAATATAGATATAAAATCGATATAATTTTTTTTAAAAATAGCCTTATATGATCAAAACCAAAAATGCTTTCAATTGCATTTTTAAACACATCTAGGTATTATAAATGATAAAGAATGCTAATATAGATATAAAATCGATATAATTTTTTTTAAAAATAGCCTTATATGATCAAAACCAAAAATGCTTTCAATTGCATTTTTAAACACATCTAGGTATTATAAATGATAAAGAATGCTAATATAGATATAAAATCGATATAATTTTTTTAAAAAAAACCTACTATGATTGAAACCAAAAATGCTTTCAATTGTATTTTAAACACATCTAGGTATTATAAATGATAAAGAATGCTAATATAGATATAAAATCGATATAATTTTTTTAAAAATAGCCTAATATGATTGAAACCAAAAATGCTTTAAATTGCATTTTTAAACACATCTAGGTATTATAAATGATAAAGAATGCTAATATAGACATAAAATCGATATAATTTTTTTAAAAATAGCCTACTATGATCGAAACCAAAAATGCTTTAAATTGCATTTTTAAACACATCTAGGTATTATAAATGATAAAGAATGCTAATATAGATATAAAATCGATATAATTTTTTTAAAAATAGCCTTATATGATCAAAACCAATAATGCTTTCAATTGCATATTTAAACACATCTAGGTATTATAAATGATAAAGAATGCTAATATAGATTTAAAATCGATATAATTTTTTAAAAATAGCCTACTATGATTAAAACCAAAAATGCTTTAAATTGCATTTTTAAACACATCTAGGTATTATAAATGATAAAAAATGCTAATAAAGATATAAAATCGATAAAAAATTTTTAAAAATAGCCTACTATGATTGAAACCAAAAATGCTTTAAATTGCATTTTTAAACACATCTAGGTATTATAAATGATAAAGAATGCTAATATAGATATAAAATCGATATAATTTTTTTAAAAATAGGCTACTATGATTGAAACCAAAAATGCTTTCAATTGCATTTTTAAACACATCTAGGTATTATAAATGATAAAGAATGCTAATAAAGATATAAAATCGATATAATTTTTTTAAAAATAGCCTACTATGATCAAAACCAAAAATGCTTTAAATTGCATTTTTAAACACATTTAGGTATTATAAATGATAAAGAATGCTAATATAGATATAAAATCGATATAATTTTTTTAAAAATGGCCTACTATGATCAAAACCAAAAATGCTTTCAATTGCATTTTTAAACACAAATAGGTATTATAAATGATAAAGAATGCTAATATAGATATGAAATCGAAATAATTTTTTTAAAAATAGCCTACTATGATCAAAACCAAAAATGCTTTCAATTGCATTTTTAAACACATCTCGGTATTATAAATGATAAAGAATGCTAATATAGACATAAAATCGATATAATTTTTTTAAAAATAGCCTACTATGATTGAAACCAAAAATGCTTTCAATTGCATTTTTAAACACATCTAGGTATTATAAATGATAAAGAATGCTAATATAGATATAAAATCGATATAATTTTTTTTAAAAATAGCCTTATATGATCAAAACCAAAAATGCTTTCAATTGCATTTTTAAACACATCTAGGTATTATAAATGATAAAGAATGCTAATATAGATATAAAATCGATATAATTTTTTTTAAAAATAGCCTTATATGATCAAAACTAAAAATGCTTTCAATTGCATTTTTAAACACATCTAGGTATTATAAATGATAAAGAATGCTAATATAGATATAAAATCGATATAATTTTTTTAAAAATAGCCTACTATGATCAAAACCAAAAATGCTTTAAATTGCATTTTTAAACACATCTAGGTATTATAAATGATAAAGAATGCTAATATAGATATAAAATCGATATAATTTTTTTAAAAATGGCCTACTATGATCAAAACCAAAAATGCTTTCAATTGCATTTTTAAACACAAATAGGTATTATAAATGATAAAGAATGCTAATATAGATATAAAATCGATATAATTTTTTTAAAAATAGCCTACTATGATCAAAACCAAAAATGCTTTAAATTGCATTTTTAAACACATCTAGGTATTATAAATGATAAAGAATGCTAATATAGATATAAAATCGATATAATTTTTTTAAAAATGGCCTACTATGATCAAAACCAAAAATGCTTTCAATTGCATTTTTAAACACAAATAGGTATTATAAATGATAAAGAATGCTAATATAGTATAAAATCGAAATAATTTTTTTAAAAATAGCCTACTATGATCAAAACCAAAAATGCTTTCAATTGCATTTTTAAACACATCTAGGTATTATAAATGATAAAGAATGCTAATATAGACATAAAATCGATATAATTTTTTTAAAAATAGCCTACTATGATTGAAACCAAAAATGCTTTCAATTGCATTTTTAAACACATCTAGGTATTATAAATGATAAAGAATGCTAATATAGATATAAAATCGATATAATTTTTTTTAAAAATAGCCTTATATGATCAAAACCAAAAATGCTTTCAATTGCATTTTTAAACACATCTAGGTATTATAAATGATAAAGAATGCTAATATAGATATAAAATCGATATAATTTTTTTTAAAAATAGCCTTATATGATCAAAACCAAAAATGCTTTCAATTGCATTTTTAAACACATCTAGGTATTATAAATGATAAAGAATGCTAATATAGATATAAAATCGATATAATTTTTTTAAAAATAGCCTACTATGATTGAAACCAAAAATGCTTTCAATTGTATTTTAAACACATCTAGGTATTATAAATGATAAAGAATGCTAATATAGATATAAAATCGATATAATTTTTTTAAAAATAGCCTAATATGATTGAAACCAAAAATGCTTTAAATTGCATTTTTAAACACATCTAGGTATTATAAATGATAAAGAATGCTAATATAGACATAAAATCGATATAATTTTTTTAAAAATAGCCTACTATGATCGAAACCAAAAATGCTTTAAATTGCATTTTTAAACACATCTAGGTATTATAAATGATAAAGAATGCTAATATAGATATAAAATCGATATAATTTTTTTAAAAATGGCCTACTATGATCAAAACCAAAAATGCTTTCAATTGCATTTTTAAACACAAATAGGTATTATAAATGATAAAGAATGCTAATATAGATATAAAATCGATATAATTTTTTTAAAAATAGCCTACTATGATCAAAACCAAAAATGCTTTAAATTGCATTTTTAAACACATCTAGGTATTATAAATGATAAAGAATGCTAATATAGATATAAAATCGATATAATTTTTTTAAAAATGGCCTACTATGATCAAAACCAAAAATGCTTTCAATTGCATTTTTAAACACAAATAGGTATTATAAATGATAAAGAATGCTAATATAGTATAAAATCGAAATAATTTTTTTAAAAATAGCCTACTATGATCAAAACCAAAAATGCTTTCAATTGCATTTTTAAACACATCTAGGTATTATAAATGATAAAGAATGCTAATATAGACATAAAATCGATATAATTTTTTTAAAAATAGCCTACTATGATTGAAACCAAAAATGCTTTCAATTGCATTTTTAAACACATCTAGGTATTATAAATGATAAAGAATGCTAATATAGATATAAAATCGATATAATTTTTTTTAAAAATAGCCTTATATGATCAAAACCAAAAATGCTTTCAATTGCATTTTTAAACACATCTAGGTATTATAAATGATAAAGAATGCTAATATAGATATAAAATCGATATAATTTTTTTAAAAAATAGCCTTATATGATCAAAACCAAAAATGCTTTCAATTGCATTTTTAAACACATCTAGGTATTATAAATGATAAAGAATGCTAATATAGATATAAAATCGATATAATTTTTTTAAAAATAGCCTACTATGATTGAAACCAAAAATGCTTTCAATTGTATTTTAAACACATCTAGGTATTATAAATGATAAAGAATGCTAATATAGATATAAAATCGATATAATTTTTTTAAAAATAGCCTAATATGATTGAAACCAAAAATGCTTTAAATTGCATTTTTAAACACATCTAGGTATTATAAATGATAAAGAATGCTAATATAGACATAAAATCGATATAATTTTTTTAAAAATAGCCTACTATGATCGAAACCAAAAATGCTTTAAATTGCATTTTTAAACACATCTAGGTATTATAAATGATAAAGAATGCTAATATAGATATAAAATCGATATAATTTTTTTAAAAATAGCCTTATATGATCAAAACCAATAATGCTTTCAATTGCATTTTTAAACACATCTAGGTATTATAAATGATAAAGAATGCTAATATAGATTTAAAATCGATATAATTTTTTAAAAATAGCCTACTATGATTAAAACCAAAAATGCTTTAAATTGCATTTTTAAACACATCTAGGTATTATAAATGATAAAAAATGCTAATAAAGATATAAAATCGATAAAAAATTTTTAAAAATAGCCTACTATGATTGAAACCAAAAATGCTTTAAATTGCATTTTTAAACACATCTAGGTATTATAAATGATAAAGAATGCTAATATAGATATAAAATCGATATAATTTTTTTAAAAATAGGCTACTATGATTGAAACCAAAAATGCTTTCAATTGCATTTTTAAACACATCTAGGTATTATAAATGATAAAGAATGCTAATAAAGATATAAAATCGATATAATTTTTTTAAAAATAGCCTACTATGATCAAAACCAAAAATGCTTTAAATTGCATTTTTAAACACATCTAGGTATTATAAATGATAAAGAATGCTAATATAGATATAAAATCGATATAATTTTTTTAAAAATGGCCTACTATGATCAAAACCAAAAATGCTTTCAATTGCATTTTTAAACACAAATAGGTATTATAAATGATAAAGAATGCTAATATAGATATGAAATCGAAATAATTTTTTTAAAAATAGCCTACTATGATCAAAACCAAAAATGCTTTCAATTGCATTTTTAAACACATCTAGGTATTATAAATGATAAAGAATGCTAATATAGACATAAAATCGATATAATTTTTTTAAAAATAGCCTACTATGATTGAAACCAAAAATGCTTTCAATTGCATTTTTAAACACATCTAGGTATTATAAATGATAAAGAATGCTAATATAGATATAAAATCGATATAATTTTTTTTAAAAATAGCCTTATATGATCAAAACCAAAAATGCTTTCAATTGCATTTTTAAACACATCTAGGTATTATAAATGATAAAGAATGCTAATATAGATATAAAATCGATATAATTTTTTTTAAAAATAGCCTTATATGATCAAAACCAAAAATGCTTTCAATTGCATTTTTAAACACATCTAGGTATTATAAATGATAAAGAATGCTAATATAGATATAAAATCGATATAATTTTTTTAAAAATAGCCTACTATGATCAAAACCAAAAATGCTTTAAATTGCATTTTTAAACACATCTAGGTATTATAAATGATAAAGAATGCTAATATAGATATAAAATCGATATAATTTTTTTAAAAATGGCCTACTATGATCAAAACCAAAAATGCTTTCAATTGCATTTTTAAACACAAATAGGTATTATAAATGATAAAGAATGCTAATATAGATATAAAATCGATATAATTTTTTTAAAAATAGCCTACTATGATCAAAACCAAAAATGCTTTAAATTGCATTTTTAAACACATCTAGGTATTATAAATTATAAAGAATGCTAATATAGATATAAAATCGATATAATTTTTTTAAAAATGGCCTACTATGATCAAAACCAAAAATGCTTTCAATTGCATTTTTAAACACAAATAGGTATTATAAATGATAAAGAATGCTAATATAGTATAAAATCGAAATAATTTTTTTAAAAATAGCCTACTATGATCAAAACCAAAAATGCTTTCAATTGCATTTTTAAACACATCTAGGTATTATAAATGATAAAGAATGCTAATATAGACATAAAATCGATATAATTTTTTTAAAAATAGCCTACTATGATTGAAACCAAAAATGCTTTCAATTGCATTTTTAAACACATCTAGGTATTATAAATGATAAAGAATGCTAATATAGATATAAAATCGATATAATTTTTTTTAAAAATAGCCTTATATGATCAAAACCAAAAATGCTTTCAATTGCATTTTTAAACACATCTAGGTATTATAAATGATAAAGAATGCTAATATAGATATAAAATCGATATAATTTTTTTTAAAAATAGCCTTATATGATCAAAACCAAAAATGCTTTCAATTGCATTTTTAAACACATCTAGGTATTATAAATGATAAAGAATGCTAATATAGATATAAAATCGATATAATTTTTTTAAAAATAGCCTACTATGATTGAAACCAAAAATGCTTTCAATTGTATTTTAAACCTATCTAGGTATTATAAATGATAAAGAATGCTAATATAGACATAAAATCGATATAATTTTTTTAAAAATAGCCTACTATGATCGAAACCAAAAATGCTTTAAATTGCATTTTTAAACACATCTAGGTATTATAAATGATAAAGAATGCTAATATAGATATAAAATCGATATAATTTTTTTAAAAATGGCCTACTATGATCAAAACCAAAAATGCTTTCAATTGCATTTTTAAACACAAATAGGTATTATAAATGATAAAGAATGCTAATATAGATATAAAATCGATATAATTTTTTTAAAAATAGCCTACTATGATCAAAACCAAAAATGCTTTAAATTGCATTTTTAAACACATCTAGGTATTATAAATGATAAAGAATGCTAATATAGATATAAAATCGATATAATTTTTTTAAAAATGGCCTACTATGATCAAAACCAAAAATGCTTTCAATTGCATTTTTAAACACAAATAGGTATTATAAATGATAAAGAATGCTAATATAGTATAAAATCGAAATAATTTTTTTAAAAATAGCCTACTATGATCAAAACCAAAAATGCTTTCAATTGCATTTTTAAACACATCTAGGTATTATAAATGATAAAGAATGCTAATATAGACATAAAATCGATATAATTTTTTTAAAAATAGCCTACTATGATTGAAACCAAAAATGCTTTCAATTGCATTTTTAAACACATCTAGGTATTATAAATGATAAAGAATGCTAATATAGATATAAAATCGATATAATTTTTTTTAAAAATAGCCTTATATGATCAAAACCAAAAATGCTTTCAATTGCATTTTTAAACACATCTAGGTATTATAAATGATAAAGAATGCTAATATAGATATAAAATCGATATAATTTTTTTTAAAAATAGCCTTATATGATCAAAACCAAAAATGCTTTCAATTGCATTTTTAAACACATCTAGGTATTATAAATGATAAAGAATGCTAATATAGATATAAAATCGATATAATTTTTTTAAAAATAGCCTACTATGATTGAAACCAAAAATGCTTTCAATTGTATTTTAAACACATCTAGGTATTATAAATGATAAAGAATGCTAATATAGATATAAAATCGATATAATTTTTTTAAAAATAGCCTAATATGATTGAAACCAAAAATGCTTTAAATTGCATTTTTAAACACATCTAGGTATTATAAATGATAAAGAATGCTAATATAGACATAAAATCGATATAATTTTTTTAAAAATAGCCTACTATGATCGAAACCAAAAATGCTTTAAATTGCATTTTTAAACACATCTAGGTATTATAAATGATAAAGAATGCTAATATAGATATAAAATCGATATAATTTTTTTAAAAATAGCCTTATATGATCAAAACCAATAATGCTTTCAATTGCATTTTTAAACACATCTAGGTATTATAAATGATAAAGAATGCTAATATAGATTTAAAATCGATATAATTTTTTAAAAATAGCCTACTATGATTAAAACCAAAAATGCTTTAAATTGCATTTTTAAACACATCTAGGTATTATAAATGATAAAAAATGCTAATAAAGATATAAAATCGATAAAAAATTTTTAAAAATAGCCTACTATGATTGAAACCAAAAATGCTTTAAATTGCATTTTTAAACACATCTAGGTATTATAAATGATAAAGAATGCTAATATAGATATAAAATCGATATAATTTTTTTAAAAATAGGCTACTATGATTGAAACCAAAAATGCTTTCAATTGCATTTTTAAACACATCTAGGTATTATAAATGATAAAGAATGCTAATAAAGATATAAAATCGATATAATTTTTTTAAAAATAGCCTACTATGATCAAAACCAAAAATGCTTTAAATTGCATTTTTAAACACATCTAGGTATTATAAATGATAAAGAATGCTAATATAGATATAAAATCGATATAATTTTTTTAAAAATGGCCTACTATGATCAAAACCAAAAATGCTTTCAATTGCATTTTTAAACACAAATAGGTATTATAAATGATAAAGAATGCTAATATAGACATAAAATCGATATAATTTTTTTAAAAATAGCCTACTATGATTGAAACCAAAAATGCTTTCAATTGCATTTTTAAACACATCTAGGTATTATAAATGATAAAGAATGCTAATATAGATATAAAATCGATATAATTTTTTTTAAAAATAGCCTTATATGATCAAAACCAAAAATGCTTTCAATTGCATTTTTAAACACATCTAGGTATTATAAATGATAAAGAATGCTAATATAGATATAAAATCGATATAATTTTTTTTAAAAATAGCCTTATATGATCAAAACCAAAAATGCTTTCAATTGCATTTTTAAACACATCTAGGTATTATAAATGATAAAGAATGCTAATATAGATATAAAATCGATATAATTTTTTTAAAAATAGCCTACTATGATCAAAACCAAAAATGCTTTAAATTGCATTTTTAAACACATCTAGGTATTATAAATGATAAAGAATGCTAATATAGATATAAAATCGATATAATTTTTTTAAAAATGGCCTACTATGATCAAAACCAAAAATGCTTTCAATTGCATTTTTAAACACAAATAGGTATTATAAATGATAAAGAATGCTAATATAGATATAAAATCGATATAATTTTTTTAAAAATAGCCTACTATGATCAAAACCAAAAATGCTTTAAATTGCATTTTTAAACACATCTAGGTATTATAAATTATAAAGAATGCTAATATAGATATAAAATCGATATAATTTTTTTAAAAATGGCCTACTATGATCAAAACCAAAAATGCTTTCAATTGCATTTTTAAACACAAATAGGTATTATAAATGATAAAGAATGCTAATATAGTATAAAATCGAAATAATTTTTTTAAAAATAGCCTACTATGATCAAAACCAAAAATGCTTTCAATTGCATTTTTAAACACATCTAGGTATTATAAATGATAAAGAATGCTAATATAGACATAAAATCGATATAATTTTTTTAAAAATAGCCTACTATGATTGAAACCAAAAATGCTTTCAATTGCATTTTTAAACACATCTAGGTATTATAAATGATAAAGAATGCTAATATAGATATAAAATCGATATAATTTTTTTTAAAAATAGCCTTATATGATCAAAACCAAAAATGCTTTCAATTGCATTTTTAAACACATCTAGGTATTATAAATGATAAAGAATGCTAATATAGATATAAAATCGATATAATTTTTTTTAAAAATAGCCTTATATGATCAAAACCAAAAATGCTTTCAATTGCATTTTTAAACACATCTAGGTATTATAAATGATAAAGAATGCTAATATAGATATAAAATCGATATAATTTTTTTAAAAATAGCCTACTATGATTGAAACCAAAAATGCTTTCAATTGTATTTTAAACACATCTAGGTATTATAAATGATAAAGAATGCTAATATAGATATAAAATCGATATAATTTTTTTAAAAATAGCCTAATATGATTGAAACCAAAAATGCTTTAAATTGCATTTTTAAACACATCTAGGTATTATAAATGATAAAGAATGCTAATATAGACATAAAATCGATATAATTTTTTTAAAAATAGCCTACTATGATCGAAACCAAAAATGCTTTAAATTGCATTTTTAAACACATCTAGGTATTATAAATGATAAAGAATGCTAATATAGATATAAAATCGATATAATTTTTTTAAAAATAGCCTTATATGATCAAAACCAATAATGCTTTCAATTGCATTTTTAAACACATCTAGGTATTATAAATGATAAAGAATGCTAATATAGATTTAAAATCGATATAATTTTTTAAAAATAGCCTACTATGATTAAAACCAAAAATGCTTTAAATTGCATTTTTAAACACATCTAGGTATTATAAATGATAAAAAATGCTAATAAAGATATAAAATCGATAAAAAATTTTTAAAAATAGCCTACTATGATTGAAACCAAAAATGCTTTAAATTGCATTTTTAAACACATCTAGGTATTATAAATGATAAAGAATGCTAATATAGATATAAAATCGATATAATTTTTTTAAAAATAGGCTACTATGATTGAAACCAAAAATGCTTTAAATTGCATTTTTAAACACATCTAGGTATTATAAATGATAAAGAATGCTAATAAAGATATAAAATCGATATAATTTTTTTAAAAATAGCCTACTATGATCAAAACCAAAAATGCTTTAAATTGCATTTTTAAACACATCTAGGTATTATAAATGATAAAGAATGCTAATATAGATATAAAATCGATATAATTTTTTTTAAAAATAGCCTTATATGATCAAAACCAAAAATGCTTTCAATTGCATTTTTAAACACATCTAGGTATTATAAATGATAAAGAATGCTAATATAGATATAAAATCGATATAATTTTTTTTAAAAATAGCCTTATATGATCAAAACTAAAAATGCTTTCAATTGCATTTTTAAACACATCTAGGTATTATAAATGATAAAGAATGCTAATATAGATATAAAATCGATATAATTTTTTTTAAAAATAGCCTACTATGATCAAAACCAAAAATGCTTTCAATTGCAGTTTTAAACACATCTAGGTATTATAAATGATAAAGAATGCTAATATAGATATAAAATCGATATAATTTTTTTTAAAAATAGCCTTATATGATCAAAACTAAAAATGCTTTCAATTGCATTTTTAAACACATCTAGGTATTATAAATGATAAAGAATGCTAATATAGATATAAAATCGATATAATTTTTTTAAAAATAGCCTACTATGATCAAAACCAAAAATGCTTTAAATTGCATTTTTAAACACATCTAGGTATTATAAATGATAAAGAATGCTAATATAGATATAAAATCGATATAATTTTTTTAAAAATGGCCTACTATGATCAAAACCAAAAATGCTTTCAATTGCATTTTTAAACACAAATAGGTATTATAAATGATAAAGAATGCTAATATAGATATAAAATCGATATAATTTTTTTAAAAATGGCCTACTATGATCAAAACCAAGAATGCTTTCAATTGCATTTTTAAACACAAATAGGTATTATAAATGATAAAGAATGCTAATATAGATATGAAATCGAAATAATTTTTTTAAAAATAGCCTACTATGATCAAAACCAAAAATGCTTTCAATTGCATTTTTAAACACATCTAGGTATTATAAATGATAAAGAATGCTAATATAGACATAAAATCGATATAATTTTTTTAAAAATAGCCTACTATGATCAAAACCAAAAATGCTTTCAATTGCATTTTTAAACACATCTAGGTATTATAAATGATAAAGAATGCTAATATAGACATAAAATCGATATAATTTTTTTAAAAATAGCCTACTATGATTGAAACCAAAAATGCTTTCAATTGCATTTTTAAACACATCTAGGTATTATAAATGATAAAGAATGCTAATATAGATATAAAATCGATATAATTTTTTTTAAAAATAGCCTTATATGATCAAAACCAAAAATGCTTTCAATTGCATTTTTAAACACATCTAGGTATTATAAATGATAAAGAATGCTAATATAGATATAAAATCGATATAATTTTTTTTAAAAATAGCCTTATATGATCAAAACCAAAAATGCTTTCAATTGCATTTTTAAACACATCTAGGTATTATAAATGATAAAGAATGCTAATATAGATATAAAATCGATATAATTTTTTTAAAAATAGCCTACTATGATTGAAACCAAAAATGCTTTCAATTGTATTTTAAACACATCTAGGTATTATAAATGATAAAGAATGCTAATATAGATATAAAATCGATATAATTTTTTTAAAAATAGCCTAATATGATTGAAACCAAAAATGCTTTAAATTGCATTTTTAAACACATCTAGGTATTATAAATGATAAAGAATGCTAATATAGACATAAAATCGATATAATTTTTTTAAAAATAGCCTACTATGATCGAAACCAAAAATGCTTTAAATTGCATTTTTAAACACATCTAGGTATTATAAATGATAAAGAATGCTAATATAGATATAAAATCGATATAATTTTTTTAAAAATAGCCTTATATGATCAAAACCAATAATGCTTTCAATTGCATTTTTAAACACATCTAGGTATTATAAATGATAAAGAATGCTAATATAGATTTAAAATCGATATAATTTTTTAAAAATAGCCTACTATGATTAAAACCAAAAATGCTTTAAATTGCATTTTTAAACACATCTAGGTATTATAAATGATAAAGAATGCTAATATAGATATAAAATCGATATAATTTTTTTAAAAATAGGCTACTATGATTGAAACCAAAAATGCTTTCAATTGCATTTTTAAACACATCTAGGTATTATAAATGATAAAGAATGCTAATAAAGATATAAAATCGATATAATTTTTTTAAAAATAGCCTACTATGATCAAAACCAAAAATGCTTTAAATTGCATTTTTAAACACATCTAGGTATTATAAATGATAAAGAATGCTAATATAGATATAAAATCGATATAATTTTTTTAAAAATGGCCTACTATGATCAAAACCAAAAATGCTTTCAATTGCATTTTTAAACACAAATAGGTATTATAAATGATAAAGAATGCTAATATAGATATGAAATCGAAATAATTTTTTTAAAAATAGCCTACTATGATCAAAACCAAAAATGCTTTCAATTGCATTTTTAAACACATCTAGGTATTATAAATGATAAAGAATGCTAATATAGACATAAAATCGATATAATTTTTTTAAAAATAGCCTACTATGATTGAAACCAAAAATGCTTTCAATTGCATTTTTAAACACATCTAGGTATTATAAATGATAAAGAATGCTAATATAGATATAAAATCGATATAATTTTTTTTAAAAATAGCCTTATATGATCAAAACCAAAAATGCTTTCAATTGCATTTTTAAACACATCTAGGTATTATAAATGATAAAGAATGCTAATATAGATATAAAATCGATATAATTTTTTTTAAAAATAGCCTTATATGATCAAAACTAAAAATGCTTTCAATTGCATTTTTAAACACATCTAGGTATTATAAATGATAAAGAATGCTAATATAGATATAAAATCGATATAATTTTTTTTAAAAATAGCCTTATATGATCAAAACCAAAAATGCTTTCAATTGCATTTTTAAACACATCTAGGTATTATAAATGATAAAGAATGCTAATATAGATATAAAATCGATATAATTTTTTTTAAAAATAGCCTTATATGATCAAAACTAAAAATGCTTTCAATTGCATTTTTAAACACATCTAGGTATTATAAATGATAAAGAATGCTAATATAGATATAAAATCGATATAATTTTTTTAAAAATAGCCTACTATGATCAAAACCAAAAATGCTTTAAATTGCATTTTTAAACACATCTAGGTATTATAAATGATAAAGAATGCTAATATAGATATAAAATCGATATAATTTTTTTAAAAATGGCCTACTATGATCAAAACCAAAAATGCTTTCAATTGCATTTTTAAACACAAATAGGTATTATAAATGATAAAGAATGCTAATATAGATATAAAATCGATATAATTTTTTTAAAAATAGCCTACTATGATCAAAACCAAAAATGCTTTAAATTGCATTTTTAAACACATCTAGGTATTATAAATGATAAAGAATGCTAATATAGACATAAAATCGATATAATTTTTTTAAAAATAGCCTACTATGATCGAAACCAAAAATGCTTTAAATTGCATTTTTAAACACATCTAGGTATTATAAATGATAAAGAATGCTAATATAGATATAAAATCGATATAATTTTTTTAAAAATAGCCTTATATGATCAAAACCAATAATGCTTTCAATTGCATTTTTAAACACATCTAGGTATTATAAATGATAAAGAATGCTAATATAGATTTAAAATCGATATAATTTTTTAAAAATAGCCTACTATGATTAAAACCAAAAATGCTTTAAATTGCATTTTTAAACACATCTAGGTATTATAAATGATAAAAAATGCTAATAAAGATAATATAAAATCGATAAAAAATTTTTAAAAATAGCCCTACTATGATTGAAACCAAAATTGCTTTAAATTGCATTTTTAAACACATCTAGGTATTATAAATGATAAAGAATGCTAATATAGATATAAAATCGATATAATTTTTTAAAAATAGGCTACTATGATTGAAACCAAAAATGCTTTCAATTGCATTTTTAAACACATCTAGGTATTATAAATGATAAAGAATGCTATAAAGATTATAAAATCGATATAATTTTTTTAAAAATAGCCTACTATGATCAAAACCAAAAATGCTTTAAATTGCATTTTTAAACACATCTAGGTATTATAAATGATTAAGAATGCTAATATAGATATAAAATCGATATAATTTTTTAAAAATGGCCTACAATGATCAAAACTCAAAAATGCTTTGAATTGCATTTTAAAACAAATAGGTATTATAAATGATAAAGAATGCTATATAGATATGAAATCGAAATAATTTTTTAAAAATAGCCTACTATGATCGAAACCAAAAATGCCTTTAAATTGCATTTTTAAACACATCTAGGTATTATAAATGATAAAGAATGCTAATATAGACATAAAATCGATATAATTTATTTTAAAATAGCCTACTATGATTGAAACCAAAAATGCTTTCAATTGCATTTTTAAACACATCTAGGTATTAGTAAATGATAAAGAATGCTATATATAGATATAAAATCGATATAATTTTTTTTAAAAATAGCCTTATATGATCAAAACCAAAATGCTTTCAATTGCATTTTTAAACACATCTAGGTATTATAAATGATAAAGAATGCTAATATAGATATAAAATCGATATAATTTTTTTTAAAATAGCCTTATATGATCAAAACTAAAAATGCTTTCAATTGCATTTTTAAACACATCTAGGTATTATAAATGATAAAGAATGCTAATATAGATATAAAATCGATATAATTTTTTTAAAAATAGCCTACTATGATCAAAACCAAAAATGCTTTAAATTGCATTTTTAAACACATCTAGGTATTATAAATGATAAAGAATGCTAATATAGATATAAAATCGATATAATTTTTTTAAAAATGGCCTACTATGATCAAAACCAAAAATGCTTTCAATTGCATTTTTAAACACAAATAGGTATTATATATAGATATAAAATCGATATAATTTTTTTAAAAATAGCCTACTATGATCAAAACCAAAAATGCTTTAAATTGCATTTTTAAACACATCTAGGTATTATAAATGATAAAGAATGCTAATATAGATATAAAATCGATATAATTTTTTTAAAAATGGCCTACTATGATCAAAACCAAAAATGCTTTCAATTGCATTTTTAAACACAAATAGGTATTATAAATGATAAAGAATGCTAATATAGTATAAAATCGAAATAATTTTTTTAAAAATAGCCTACTATGATCAAAACCAAAAATGCTTTCAATTGCATTTTTAAACACATCTAGGTATTATAAATGATAAAGAATGCTAATATAGACATAAAATCGATATAATTTTTTTAAAAATAGCCTACTATGATTGAAACCAAAAATGCTTTCAATTGCATTTTTAAACACATCTAGGTATTATAAATGATAAAGAATGCTAATATAGATATAAAATCGATATAATTTTTTTTAAAAATAGCCTTATATGATCAAAACCAAAAATGCTTTCAATTGCATTTTTAAACACATCTAGGTATTATAAATGATAAAGAATGCTAATATAGATATAAAATCGATATAATTTTTTTAAAAATAGCCTACTATGATTGAAACCAAAATTGCTTTCAATTGCATTTTTAAACACATCTAGGTATTATAAATGATAAAGAATGCTAATATAGATATAAAATCGATAAAAAATTTTTAAAAATAGCCTAATATGATTGAAACCAAAAATGCTTTAAATTGCATTTTTAAACACATCTAGGTATAAATGATAAAGAATGCTAATATAGATATAAAATCGATATAATTTTTTTAAAAATAGCCTACTATGATCAAAACCAAAAATGCTTTAAATTGCATTTTTAAACACATCTAGGTATTATAAATGATAAAGAATGCTAATATAGATATAAAATCGATATAATTTTTTTTAAAAATAGCCTTATATGATCAAAACCAAAAATGCTTTCAATTGCATTTTTAAACACATCTAGGTATTATAAATGATAAAGAATGCTAATATAGATTTAAAATCGATATAATTTTTTTTAAAAAAAGCCTTCTATGATTAAAACCAAAAATGCTTTAAATTGCATTTTTAAACACATCTAGGTATTATAAATGATAAAGAATGCTAATAAAGATATAAAATCGATAAATTTTTTTTAAAATAGCCTACTATGATTGAAACCAAAAATGCTTTAAATTGCATTTTTAAACACATCTAGGTATTATAAATGATAAAGAATGCTAATATAGATATAAAATCTATATATTTTTTTTAAAAATAGCCTACTATGATCAAAACCAAAAATGCTTTCAATTGCATTTTTAAACACATCTAGGTATTATAAATGACAAAGAATGCTAATAAAGATATAAAACCGATATAATTTTTTTAAAAATAGCCTACTATGATTGAAACCCAAAACATGCTTTAAATTGCATTTTTAAACACATCTAGGTATTATAAATGATAAAGAATGCTAATATAGATATAAAATCGATATAATTTTTTTTAAAAAAAGGCTACTATGATTGAAACCAAAAATGCTTTAAATTGCATTTTTAAACACATCTAGGTATTATAAATGAAAAAGAAGCTAATATAGATATAAAATCGATATAATTTTTTTAAAAATAGCCTACTATGATCAAAACCAAAAATGCTTCAATTGCATTTTTTAACACATCTAGGTATTATAAATGATAAAAAATGCTAATATAGATATAAAATCGATATAATTTTTTTAAAAATAGGGCTACTATGATTGAACCACAAAATGCTTTCAATTGCATTTTTAAACACATCTAGGTATTACAAATGATAAAGAATGCTAATATAGACATAAAATCGATATAACCTTTTTTAAAAATAGCCTACTATGATCAAAACCAAAAATGCTTTCAATTGCATTTTTACACACATCTAGGTATTATAAATGATAAAGAATGCTAATATAGATATAAAATCGATATAATTTTTTTTAAAAATAGCCTTATATGATCAAAACCAAAAATGCTTTCAATTGCATTTTTAAACACATCTAGGTATTATAAATGATAAAGAATGCTAATATAGATATAAAATCGATATAATTTTTTTAAAATAGCCTACTATGATTGAAACCAAAAATGCTTTCAATTGTATTTTAAACCTATCTAGGTATTATAAATGATAAAGAATGCTAATATAGATATAAAATCGATATAATTTTTTTAAAAATAGCCTAATATGATTGAAACCAAAAATGCTTTAAATTGCATTTTTAAACACATCTAGGTATTATAAATGATAAAGAATGCTAATAAAGATATAAAATCGATATAATTTTTTTAAAAATAGCCTACTATGATCAAAAACCAAAAATGCTTTAAATTGCATTTTTAAACACATCTAGGTATTATAAATGATAAAGAATGCTAATATAGATATAAAATCGATATAATTTTTTTAAAAATGGCCTACTATGATCAAAACCAAAAATGCTTTCAATTGCATTTTTAAACACATCTGGGTATTATAAATGATAAAGAATGCTAATCTAGATATAAAATCGATATAATTTTTTTAAAAATACCCTACTATGATTGAAACCAAAAATGCTTTCAATTGCATTTTTAAACACATCTAGGTATTATAAATGATAAAGAATGCTAATATAGATATAAAATCGATATAATTTAAAAAAAAAAATACTATGATTGAAACCAAAAATGCTTTAAAATTGCTTTTTAACACATCTAGGTATTATAAATGATAAAGAATGCTAATAAAGATATAAAATCGATATAATTTTTTTAAAAATAGCCTACTATGATTGAAACCAAAAATGCTTTAAATTGCATTTTTAAACACATCTAGGTATTATAAATGATAAAGAATGCTAATAAAGATATAAAATCGATATAATTTTTTTAAAAATAGCCTACTATGATAATAGCCTACTAATATAGATATAAAATAGATATAATTTTTTTAAAAATGGCCTACTATGATCAAAACCAAAAATGCTTTCAATTGCATTTTTAAACACATCTGGGTATTATAAATGATAAAGAATGCTAACATAGATATAAAATCGATATAATTTTTTTAAAAATACCCTACTATGATTGAAACCAAAAATGCTTTCAATTGCATTTTTAAACACATCTAGGTATTATAAATGATAAAGAATGCAAATATAGATATAAAATCGATATAATTTTTTTAAAAATAGCCTACTATGATCGAAACCAAAAATGCTTTAAATTGCATTTTTAAACACATCTAGATATTATAAATGATAAAGAATGCTAATATAGATATAAAATCGATATAATTTTTTTAAAAATAGCCTACTATGATCAAAACCAAAAATGCTTTCAATTGCATTTTTAAACACATCTAGGTATTATAAATGATAAAGAATGCTAATATAGATATGAAATCGATATAATTTTTTTAAAAATAGCCTACTATGATTGAAACCAAAAATGCTTTCAATTGCATTTTTAAACACATCTAGGTATTATAAATGATAAAGAATGCTAATATAGATATAAAATCGATATAATTTTTTTTTAAAATAAGGCTACTATGATTGAAACCAAAAATGCTTTCAATTGCATTTTTAAACACATCTAGGTATTATAAATGATAAAGAATGCTAATATAGATATAAAATCGATATAATTTTTATAAAAATAGCCTACTATGATTGAAATTAAAAATGCTTTCAATTGCATTTTTAAACACATCTAGGTATTATAAATGATAAAGAATGCTAATATAGATATAAAATCGATATAATTTTTTTAAAAATAGCCTACTATGATTGAAACAAAAAATGCTTTCAATTGCATTTTTAAACACATCTAGGTATTATAAATGATAAAGAATGCTAATATAGATATAAAATCGATATAATTTTTTTAAAAATAGCCTTATATGATCAAAACCAAAAATGCTTTCAATTGCATTTTTAAACACATCTAGGTATTATAAATGATAAAGAATGCTAATATAGATATGAAATCGATATAATTTTTTTAAAAATAGCCTACTATGATTGAAACCAAAAATGCTTTCAATTGCATTTTTAAACACATCTAGGAATTATAAATGATAAAGAATGCTAATATAGATATAAAATCGATATAATTTTTTTAAAAATAGGCTACTATGATTGAAAACAAAAATGCTTTAAATTGCATTTTTAAACACATCTAGGTATTATAAATGATAAAGAATGCTAATATAGACATAAAATCGATATGATTTTTTTAAAAATAGCCTACTATGATCAAAACCAAAAATGCTTTCAATTGCATTTTTAAACACATCTAGGTATTATAAATGATAAAGAATGCTAATATAGATATAAAATCGATATAATTTTAAAAAAAAAATACTATGATTGAAACCAAAAATGCTTTAAATTGCATTTTTAAACACTTCTAGGTATTATAAATGATAAAGAATGCTAATAAAGATATAAAATCGATATAATTTTTTTAAAAATAGCCTACTATGATCAAAACCAAAAATGCTTTAAATTGCATTTTTAAACACATCTAGGTATTATAAATGATAAATAATGCTAATATAGATATAAAATCGATATAATTTTTTTAAAAATAGCCTACTATGATTGAAACCAAAACTGCTTTAAATTGCATTTTTAAACACATCTAGGTATTATAAATGATAAAGAATGCTAATATAGATATAAAATCGATATAATTTTTTTAAAAATAGCCTACTATGATTGAAACCAAAAATGCTTTAAATTGCATTTTTAAACACATCTAGGTATTATAAATGATAAAGAATGCTAATATAGATATAAAATCGATATAATTTTTTTAAAAATAGCCTACTATGATCAAAACCAAAAATGCTTTAAATTGCATTTTTAAACACATCTAGGTATTATAAATGATAAAGAATGCTAATATAGATATAAAATCGATATAATTTTTTTAAAAATGGCCTACTATGATCAAAACCAAAAATGCTTTCAATTGCATTTTTAAACAAAAATAGGTATTATAAATGATAAAGAATGCTAATATAGTATAAAATCGAAATAATTTTTTTAAAAATAGCCTACTATGATCAAAACCAAAAATGCTTTCAATTGCATTTTTAAACACATCTAGGTATTATAAATGATAAAGAATGCTAATATAGACATAAAATCGATATAATTTTTTTAAAAATAGCCTACTATGATTGAAACCAAAAATGCTTTCAATTGCATTTTTAAACACATCTAGGTATTATAAATGATAAAGAATGCTAATATAGATATAAAATCGATATAATTTTTTTTAAAAATAGCCTTATATGATCAAAACCAAAAATGCTTTCAATTGCATTTTTAAACACATCTAGGTATTATAAATGATAAAGAATGCTAATATAGATATAAAATCGATATAATTTTTTTTAAAAATAGCCTTATATGATCAAAACCAAAAATGCTTTCAATTGCATTTTTAAACACATCTAGGTATTATAAATGATAAAGAATGCTAATATAGATATAAAATCGATATAATTTTTTTAAAAATAGCCTACTATGATTGAAACCAAAAATGCTTTCAATTGTATTTTAAACACATCTAGGTATTATAAATGATAAAGAATGCTAATATAGATATAAAATCGATATAATTTTTTTAAAAATAGCCTAATATGATTGAAACCAAAAATGCTTTAAATTGCATTTTTAAACACATCTAGGTATTATAAATGATAAAGAATGCTAATATAGACATAAAATCGATATAATTTTTTTTAAAAATAGCCTACTATGATCGAAACCAAAAATGCTTTAAATTGCATTTTTAAACACATCTAGGTATTATAAATGATAAAGAATGCTAATATAGATATAAAATCGATATAATTTTTTTAAAAATAGCCTTATATGATCAAAACCAAAAATGCTTTCAATTGCATTTTTAAACACATCTAGGTATTATAAATGATAAAGAATGCTAATATAGATTTAAAATCGATATAATTTTTTAAAAATAGCCTACTATGATTAAAACCAAAAATGCTTTAAATTGCATTTTTAAACACATCTAGGTATTATAAATGATAAAAAATGCTAATAAAGATATAAAATCGATAAAAAATTTTTAAAAATAGCCTACTATGATCAAAACCAAAAATGCTTTAAATTGCATTTTTAAACACATCTAGGTATTATAAATGATAAAGAATGCTAATATAGATATAAAATCGATATAATTTTTTTAAAAATGGCCTACTATGATCAAAACCAAAAATGCTTTCAATTGCATTTTTAAACACATCTGGGTATTATAAATGATAAAGAATGCTAATATAGATATAAAATCGATATAATTTTTTTAAAAATAGGCTACTATGATTGAAACCAAAAATGCTTTCAATTGCATTTTTAAACACATCTAGGTATTATAAATGATAAAGAATGCTAATAAAGATATAAAATCGATATAATTTTTTTAAAAATAGCCTACTATGATCAAAACCAAAAATGCTTTAAATTGCA
The DNA here is from genome assembly GCA_917627325.4 of Chironomus riparius. Taxonomy (NCBI): domain Eukaryota; kingdom Metazoa; phylum Arthropoda; class Insecta; order Diptera; family Chironomidae; genus Chironomus; species Chironomus riparius. The sequence goes on along the minus strand of OU895879.1, from coordinate 21,289,681 downwards.
TTTTTAAACACATCTAGGTATTATAAATGATAAAGAATGCTAATATAGATATAAAATCGATATAATTTTTTTAAAAATGGCCTACTATGATCAAAACCAAAAATGCTTTCAATTGCATTTTTAAACACATCTGGGTATTATAAATGATAAAGAATGCTAATATAGATATAAAATCGATATAATTTTTTTAAAAATGGCCTACTATGATCAAAACCAAAAATGCTTTCAATTGCATTTTTAAACACATCTGGGTATTATAAATGATAAAGAATGCTAATATAGATATAAAATCGATATAATTTTTTTAAAAATACCCTACTATGATTGAAACCAAAAATGCTTTCAATTGCATTTTTAAACACATCTAGGTATTATAAATGATAAAGAATGCTAATATAGATATAAAATCGATATAATTTTTTTAAAAATGGCCTACTATGATCAAAACCAAAAATGCTTTCAATTGCATTTTTAAACACATCTGGGTATTATAAATGATAAAGAATGCTAATATAGATATAAAATCGATATAATTTTTTTAAAAATACCCTACCATGATTGAAACCAAAAATGCTTTCAATTGCATTTTTAAACACATCTAGGTATTATAAATGATAAAGAATGCTAATATAGATATAAAATCGATATAATTTTTTTAAAAATGGCCTACTATGATCAAAACCAAAAATGCTTTCAATTGCATTTTTAAACACAAATAGGTATTATAAATGATAAAGAATGCTAATATAGATATGAAATCGAAATAATTTTTTTAAAAATAGCCTACTATGATCAAAACCAAAAATGCTTTCAATTGCATTTTTAAACACATCTAGGTATTATAAATGATAAAGAATGCTAATATAGACATAAAATCGATATAATTTTTTTAAAAATAGCCTACTATGATTGAAACCAAAAATGCTTTCAATTGCATTTTTAAACACATCTAGGTATTATAAATGATAAAGAATGCTAATATAGATATAAAATCGATATAATTTTTTTTAAAAATAGCCTTATATGATCAAAACCAAAAATGCTTTCAATTGCATTTTTAAACACATCTAGGTATTATAAATGATAAAGAATGCTAATATAGATATAAAATCGATATAATTTTTTTAAAAATAGCCTTATATGATCAAAACTAAAAATGCTTTCAATTGCATTTTTAAACACATCTAGGTATTATAAATGATAAAGAATGCTAATATAGATATAAAATCGATATAATTTTTTTAAAAATAGCCTACTATGATTGAAACCAAAAATGCTTTCAATTGTATTTTAAACACATCTAGGTATTATAAATGATAAAGAATGCTAATATAGATATAAAATCGATATAATTTTTTTAAAAATAGCCTAATATGATTGAAACCAAAAATGCTTTAAATTGCATTTTTAAACACATCTAGGTATTATAAATGATAAAGAATGCTAATATAGACATAAAATCGATATAATTTTTTTAAAAATAGCCTACTATGATCGAAACCAAAAATGCTTTAAATTGCATTTTTAAACACATCTAGGTATTATAAATGATAAAAAATGCTAATAAAGATATAAAATCGATAAAAATTTTTAAAAATAGCCTACTATGATTGAAACCAAAAAGCTTTAAATTGCATTTTTAAACACATCTAGGTATTATAAATGATAAAGAATGCTAATATAGATATAAAATCGATATAATTTTTTTAAAAATAGGCTACTATGATTGAAACCAAAAATGCTTTCAATTGCATTTTTAAACACATCTAGGTATTATAAATGATAAAGAATGCTAATAAAGATATAAAATCGATATAATTTTTTTAAAAATAGCCTACTATGATCAAAACCAAAAATGCTTTAAATTGCATTTTTAAACACATCTAGGTATTATAAATGATAAAGAATGCTAATATAGATATAAAATCGATATAATTTTTTTAAAAATGGCCTACTATGATCAAAACCAAAAATGCTTTCAATTGCATTTTTAAACACATCTGGGTATTATAAATGATAAAGAATGCTAATATAGATATAAAATCGATATAATTTTTTTAAAAATACCCTACTATGATTGAAACCAAAAATGCTTTCAATTGCATTTTTAAACACATCTAGGTATTATAAATGATAAAGAATGCAAATATAGATATAAAATCGATATAATTTTTTTAAAAATAGCCTACTATGATTGAAACCAAAAATGCTTTCAATTGCATTTTTAAACACATCTAGGTATTATAAATGATAAAGAATGCTAATATAGATATAAAATCGATATAATTTTTTTTTAAAATATAGCTACTATGATTGAAACCAAAAATGCTTTCAATTGCATTTTTAAACACATCTAGGAATTATAAATGATAAAGAATGCTAATATAGATATAAAATCGATATAATTTTTTTAAAAATAGGCTACTATGATTGAAAACAAAAATGCTTTAAATTGCATTTTTAAACACATCTAGGTATTATAAATGATAAAGAATGCTAATATAGATATAAAATCGATATAATTTTTTTAAAAATACCCTACTATGATTGAAACCAAAAATGCTTTCAATTGCATTTTTAAACACATCTAGGTATTATAAATGATAAAGAATGCAAATATAGATATAAAATCGATATAATTTTTTTAAAAATAGCCTACTATGATTGAAACCAAAAATGCTTTCAATTGCATTTTTAAACACATCTAGGTATTATAAATGATAAAGAATGCTAATATAGATATAAAATCGATATAATTTTTTTTTAAAATAAGGCTACTATGATTGAAACCAAAAATGCTTTCAATTGCATTTTTAAACACATCTAGGAATTATAAATGATAAAGAATGCTAATATAGATATAAAATCGATATGATTTTTTTTTTTAAAAATAGCCTACTATGATCAAAACCAAAAATGCTTTCAATTGCATTTTTAAACACATCTAGGTATTATAAATGATAAAGAATGCTAATATAGATATGAAATCGATATAATTTTTTTAAAAATAGCCTACTATGATTGAAACCAAAAATGCTTTCAATTGCATTTTTAAACACATCTAGATATTATAAATGATAAAGAATGCTAATATAGATATAAAATCGATATAATTTTTTTAAAAATAGCCTACTATGATCGAAACCAAAAATGCTTTAAATTGCATTTTTAAACACATCTAGATATTATAAATGATAAAGAATGCTAATATAGATATAAAATCGATATAATTTTTTTAAAAATAGCCTACTATGATCAAAACCAAAAATGCTTTCAATTGCATTTTTAAACACATCTAGGTATTATAAATGATAAAGAATGCTAATATAGATATGAAATCGATATAATTTTTTTAAAAATAGCCTACTATGATTGAAACCAAAAATGCTTTCAATTGCATTTTTAAACACATCTAGGTATTATAAATGATAAAGAATGCTAATATAGATATAAAATCGATATAATTTTTTTTAAAAATAGCCTTATATGATCAAAACTAAAAATGCTTTCAATTGCATTTTTAAACACATCTAGGTATTATAAATGATAAAGAATGCTAATATAGATATAAAATCGATATAATTTTTTTAAAAATAGCCTACTATGATTGAAACCAAAAATGCTTTCAATTGTATTTTAAACACATCTAGGTATTATAAATGATAAAGAATGCTAATATAGATATAAAATCGATATAATTTTTTTAAAAATAGCCTAATATGATTGAAACCAAAAATGCTTTAAATTGCATTTTTAAACACATCTAGGTATTATAAATGATAAAGAATGCTAATATAGACATAAAATCGATATAATTTTTTTAAAAATAGCCTACTATGATCGAAACCAAAAATGCTTTAAATTGCATTTTTAAACACATCTAGGTATTATAAATGATAAAGAATGCTAATATAGATATAAAATCGATATAATTTTTTTAAAAATAGCCTTATATGATCAAAACCAAAAATGCTTTCAATTGCATTTTTAAACACATCTAGGTATTATAAATGATAAAGAATGCTAATATAGATTTAAAATCGATATAATTTTTTAAAAATAGCCTACTATGATTAAAACCAAAAATGCTTTAAATTGCATTTTTAAACACATCTAGGTATTATAAATGATAAAAAATGCTAATAAAGATATAAAATCGATAAAAATTTTTAAAAATAGCCTACTATGATTGAAACCAAAAATGCTTTAAATTGCATTTTTAAACACATCTAGGTATTATAAATGATAAAGAATGCTAATATAGATATAAAATCGATATAATTTTTTTAAAAATAGGCTACTATGATTGAAACCAAAAATGCTTTCAATTGCATTTTTAAACACATCTAGGTATTATAAATGATAAAGAATGCTAATAAAGATATAAAATCGATATAATTTTTTTAAAAATAGCCTACTATGATCAAAACCAAAAATGCTTTAAATTGCATTTTTAAACACATCTAGGTATTATAAATGATAAAGAATGCTAATATAGATATAAAATCGATATAATTTTTTTAAAAATGGCCTACTATGATCAAAACCAAAAATGCTTTCAATTGCATTTTTAAACACATCTGGGTATTATAAATGATAAAGAATGCTAATATAGATATAAAATCGATATAATTTTTTTTAAAAATAGCCTTATATGATCAAAACCAAAAATGCTTTCAATTGCATTTTTAAACACATCTAGGTATTATAAATGATAAAGAATGCTAATATAGTATAAAATCGAAATAATTTTTTTAAAAATAGCCTACTATGATCAAAACCACATTTTTAAACACATCTAGGTATTATAAATGATAAAGAATGCTAATATAGACATAAAATCGATATAATTTTTTTAAAAATAGCCTACTATGATTGAAACCAAAAATGCTTTCAATTGCATTTTTAAACACATCTAGGTATTATAAATGATAAAGAATGCTAATATAGATATAAAATCGATATAATTTTTTTTAAAAATAGCCTTATATGATCAAAACCAAAAATGCTTTCAATTGCATTTTTAAACACATCTAGGTATTATAAATGATAAAGAATGCTAATATAGATATAAAATCGATATAATTTTTTTTAAAATAGCCTTATATGATCAAAACCAAAAATGCTTTCAATTGCATTTTTAAACACATCTAGGTATTATAAATGATAAAGAATGCTAATATAGATATAAAATCGATATAATTTTTTTAAAAATAGCCTACTATGATTGAAACCAAAAATGCTTTCAATTGTATTTTAAACACATCTAGGTATTATAAATGATAAAGAATGCTAATTTAGATATAAAATCGATATAATTTTTTTAAAAATAGCCTAATATGATTGAAACCAAAAATGCTTTAAATTGCATTTTTAAACACATCTAGGTATTATAAATGATAAAGAATGCTAATATAGACATAAAATCGATATAATTTTTTTAAAAATAGCCTACTATGATCGAAACCAAAAATGCTTTAAATTGCATTTTTAAACACATCTAGGTATTATAAATGATAAAGAATGCTAATATAGATATAAAATCGATATAATTTTTTTAAAAATAGCCTTATATGATCAAAACCAAAAATGCTTTCAATTGCATTTTTAAACACATCTAGGTATTATAAATGATAAAGAATGCTAATATAGATTTAAAATCGATATAATTTTTTAAAAATAGCCTACTATGATTAAAACCAAAAATGCTTTAAATTGCATTTTTAAACACATCTAGGTATTATAAATGATAAAAAATGCTAATAAAGATATAAAATCGATAAAAAATTTTTAAAAATAGCCTACTATGATCAAAACCAAAAATGCTTTAAATTGCATTTTTAAACACATCTAGGTATTATAAATGATAAAGAATGCTAATATAGATATAAAATCGATATAATTTTTTTAAAAATGGCCTACTATGATCAAAACCAAAAATGCTTTCAATTGCATTTTTAAACACATCTGGGTATTATAAATGATAAAGAATGCTAATATAGATATAAAATCGATATAATTTTTTTAAAAATAGGCTACTATGATTGAAACCAAAAATGCTTTCAATTGCATTTTTAAACACATCTAGGTATTATAAATGATAAAGAATGCTAATAAAGATATAAAATCGATATAATTTTTTTAAAAATAGCCAACTATGATCAAAACCAAAAATGCTTTAAATTGCATTTTTAAACACATCTAGGTATTATAAATGATAAAGAATGCTAATATAGATATAAAATCGATATAATTTTTTTAAAAATGGCCTACTATGATCAAAACCAAAAATGCTTTCAATTGCATTTTTAAACACATCTGGGTATTATAAATGATAAAGAATGCTAATATAGATATAAAATCGATATAATTTTTTTAAAAATGGCCTACTATGATCAAAACCAAAAATGCTTTCAATTGCATTTTTAAACACATCTGGGTATTATAAATGATAAAGAATGCTAATATAGATATAAAATCGATATAATTTTTTTAAAAATACCCTACTATGATTGAAACCAAAAATGCTTTCAATTGCATTTTTAAACACATCTAGGTATTATAAATGATAAAGAATGCTAATATAGATATAAAATCGATATAATTTTTTTAAAAATGGCCTACTATGATCAAAACCAAAAATGCTTTCAATTGCATTTTTAAACACATCTGGGTATTATAAATGATAAAGAATGCTAATATAGATATAAAATCGATATAATTTTTTTAAAAATACCCTACTATGATTGAAACCAAAAATGCTTTCAATTGCATTTTTAAACACATCTAGGTATTATAAATGATAAAGAATGCTAATATAGATATAAAATCGATATAATTTTTTTAAAAATGGCCTACTATGATCAAAACCAAAAATGCTTTCAATTGCATTTTTAAACACAAATAGGTATTATAAATGATAAAGAATGCTAATATAGATATGAAATCGAAATAATTTTTTTAAAAATAGCCTACTATGATCAAAACCAAAAATGCTTTCAATTGCATTTTTAAACACATCTAGGTATTATAAATGATAAAGAATGCTAATATAGACATAAAATCGATATAATTTTTTTAAAAATAGCCTACTATGATTGAAACCAAAAATGCTTTCAATTGCATTTTTAAACACATCTAGGTATTATAAATGATAAAGAATGCTAATATAGATATAAAATCGATATAATTTTTTTTAAAAATAGCCTTATATGATCAAAACCAAAAATGCTTTCAATTGCATTTTTAAACACATCTAGGTATTATAAATGATAAAGAATGCTAATATAGATATAAAATCGATATAATTTTTTTTAAAAATAGCCTTATATGATCAAAACTAAAAATGCTTTCAATTGCATTTTTAAACACATCTAGGTATTATAAATGATAAAGAATGCTAATATAGATATAAAATCGATATAATTTTTTTAAAAATAGCCTACTATGATTGAAACCAAAAATGCTTTCAATTGTATTTTAAACACATCTAGGTATTATAAATGATAAAGAATGCTAATATAGATATAAAATCGATATAATTTTTTTAAAAATAGCCTAATATGATTGAAACCAAAAATGCTTTAAATTGCATTTTTAAACACATCTAGGTATTATAAATGATAAAAAATGCTAATAAAGATATAAAATCGATAAAAATTTTTAAAAATAGCCTACTATGATTGAAACCAAAAATGCTTTAAATTGCATTTTTAAACACATCTAGGTATTATAAATGATAAAGAATGCTAATATAGATATAAAATCGATATAATTTTTTTAAAAATAGGCTACTATGATTGAAACCAAAAATGCTTTCAATTGCATTTTTAAACACATCTAGGTATTATAAATGATAAAGAATGCTAATAAAGATATAAAATCGATATAATTTTTTTAAAAATAGCCTACTATGATCAAAACCAAAAATGCTTTAAATTGCATTTTTAAACACATCTAGGTATTATAAATGATAAAGAATGCTAATATAGATATAAAATCGATATAATTTTTTTAAAAAATGGCCTACTATGATCAAAACCAAAAATGCTTTCAATTGCATTTTTAAACACATCTGGGTATTATAAATGATAAAGAATGCTAATATAGATATAAAATCGATATAATTTTTTTAAAAATAGCCTACTATGATTGAAACCAAAAATGCTTTCAATTGCATTTTTAAACACATCTAGGTATTATAAATGATAAAGAATGCTAATATAGATATAAAATCGATATAATTTTTTTTTAAAATAAGGCTACTATGATTGAAACCAAAAATGCTTTCAATTGCATTTTTAAACACATCTAGGAATTATAAATGATAAAGAATGCTAATATAGATATAAAATCGATATAATTTTTTTAAAAATAGGCTACTATGATTGAAAACAAAAATGCTTTAAATTGCATTTTTAAACACATCTAGGTATTATAAATGATAAAGAATGCTAATATAGATATAAAATCGATATAATTTTTTTAAAAATACCCTACTATGATTGAAACCAAAAATGCTTTCAATTGCATTTTTAAACACATCTAGGTATTATAAATGATAAAGAATGCAAATATAGATATAAAATCGATATAATTTTTTTAAAAATAGCCTACTATGATTGAAACCAAAAATGCTTTCAATTGCATTTTTAAACACATCTAGGTATTATAAATGATAAAGAATGCTAATATAGATATAAAATCGATATAATTTTTTTTTAAAATAAGGCTACTATGATTGAAACCAAAAATGCTTTCAATTGCATTTTTAAACACATCTAGGAATTATAAATGATAAAGAATGCTAATATAGATATAAAATCGATATGATTTTTTTTTTAAAAATAGCCTACTATGATCAAAACCAAAAATGCTTTCAATTGCATTTTTAAACACATCTAGGTATTATAAATGATAAAGAATGCTAATATAGATATGAAATCGATATAATTTTTTTAAAAATAGCCTACTATGATTGAAACCAAAAATGCTTTCAATTGCATTTTTAAACACATCTAGGAATTATAAATGATAAAGAATGCTAATATAGATATAAAATCGATATAATTTTTTTAAAAATAGGCTACTATGATTGAAAACAAAAATGCTTTAAATTGCATTTTTAAACACATCTAGGTATTATAAATGATAAAGAATGCTAATATAGATATAAAATCGATATGATTTTTTTAAAAATAGCCTACTATGATCAAAACCAAAAATGCTTTTCAATTGCATTTTTAAACACATCTAGGTATTATAAATGATAAAGAATGCTAATATAGATATAAAATCGATATAATTTTAAAAAAAAAATACTATGATTGAAACCAAAAATGCTTTAAATTGCATTTTTAAACACATCTAGGTATTATAAATGATAAAGAATGCTAATAAAGATATAAAATCGATATAATTTTTTTAAAAATAGCCTACTATGATCAAAACCAAAAATGCTTTAAATTGCATTTTTAAACACATCTAGGTATTATAAATGATAAATAATGCTAATATAGATATAAAATCGATATAATTTTCCTACTATGATCAAAACCAAAAATGCTTTAAATTGCATTTTTAAACACATCTAGGTATTATAAATGATAAATAATGCTAATATAGATATAAAATCGATATAATTTTTTTAAAAATAGCCTACTATGATTGAAACCAAAAATGCTTTAAATTGCATTTTTAAACACATCTAGGTATTATAAATGATAAAGAATGCTAATATAGATATAAAATCGATATAATTTTTTTAAAAATAGCCTACTATCATTGAAACCAAAAATGCTTTAAATTGCATTTTTAAACACATCTAGGTATTATAAATGATAAAGAATGCTAATATAGATATAAAATCGATATAATTTTTTTAAAAATAGCCTACTATGATCAAAACCAAAAATGCTTTAAA